>OW121742.1:2900037-4150037 GCA_933228675.1 Stomorhina lunata | reverse complement strand
AATTTCTCCCTTTTCTACCCTGTTTTACCTTCTAAGAGGTTGAACTTCAAAACAGTACCGAACATGTGTTCCTTAATTTTAAGTGCCAATCTCAGACCAATTTAGTTTTTGTTTCTATCACTTTGGGTTTAGAAGATATACTTTACCGATTTTTACCCCCAAAATTAAAAAAAAGTACCAAACACGTAGCTTATTTCTTTTCAATGTAAATCTACCAGTCAATAAATTATACTTCTAACTTCATTAGCCTAAAAGATATCCATGGCTAAAAAGCAAAAAACCTATCCTTGAATATATTCCCTTTTTTACCCTTTTGTACCCCATTAATCGTAAAAGTACCAAATACATATTTAGTTTTTTTTTAATATCTATCGATTGCGATATAAAATGTGTTTCTATGTTTATTAGTTCAAAAGATACATATGGGTTAAAAAAAGTACCAAAATATAGTTTTTACCCTTTTCTATCCTTATTAGTGCCATTTTCAAAAAAGTACCAAACACGTGTCCCCTTATCTTTCTAGGCGATTCAAATCCAATTTCAACTTTGTTTCTGTCTATGTTGGTTTCGGAGATATGATGTTACTAATTTCTTCCTTTTCTACCCTGTTTTGCCCGCTAGGCGGCCGATTTTCAAAAAAGTACCGAACACGTGTCCCTTAATTTTTAGTGCTAATCTCAAGCCAATTTAATTTTTGCTTCTATCGCTGTTGGTTAAGGAGATATAATGTTACCGATTTTTCCCTTTTTTACCCTTTTAATTGAAAAAAGTACCAAACACGTATTTAATATTTTGTACTGGGCAATCGACCTCCCTATAAATTTTATTGGTAGCTTTATTGGTTCAAGTCAAATACAAAGAAAAAGAAAAATGGACCTACCCTAAATTTTTTTCCCCGCTTTTCCCCCTTTTTGAACCCTGAATCAAGAAAGTACCAAACACGTGTCTAATATTTTTTTCTTGTTTACCGGCTCCGTTTTGAATTTTGTTACTCTGTTGATTGGTTCAAAAGATACACATGGGTTTAAAAAAGTACCAACATTTCATTTTTACCCTTTTTACCCCCTATTTGTCCCATCTGCTAAAAAGTACCAAACACGTGTCTACTTATTTTTGCAGCTGATCCCAACGCAATTTCAATTTCGGGCCTATGACGTTTACTTCCGGAGATACAGCATTACTAATTTTTCCCTTTTTTACCCCTTTTTACCCCCTTAGAGGCCGAATTTCCAAATATACCGTCTTAGTGGATCTATACTTTGAAAAAGGTACCCGCTGTCAAAATTTCAGCTCTCTAGCTTTAGCCGTTTGGGCTGTGCGATGATGAGTCAGTCAGTCAGTCAGTCAGTCAGTCAGTCACGTTAGAGTTTTATATATATAGATTTAACAAACGTTTTTATTGTTTTACAATAAAAAAAACTTCTCTGCAAAAAATTGCCGCTATTCACCGGCGTTAATCGTTGATGACAACGATGTCTTAAAACTTTTGCAAAAATTCGCAAATTCTTAAAAACGATATCTCATATTAAATGTCCCCTATATAATTTTTTAGTTTATGGGTCATCCAAATGATTTTGTAATATATCATTAATAGAAAACAGAATCAGAATTTTGTTTATATTGAAAACAACAAAATTTCAAAAACGAAACAATGCATTCATTTCGAAAATATTCGGTTAATTAATAACTTTTTCTTTATTGTTTATACTAATTTATTAATTAATATTCGCCCCAAAACAAAAGTTGAACATAGAAAAAATAATAATTTTACATCTGTCTTGATTAACTTCTAGACTTTAAGTGAAGATTTAGAATTATAAAGAAAGCTTAAAGGCATTTAAAAACATAAAAAGATAACAATTAACTATAAAAGCATGGTGACATATTTAATAAAAATTATGAAAATAAAAACAAAATTTTTGACACAATAAATTGAGGTTAAATCAGAAATATAAATAATTTTGAATACATAACATAAAAACGGTTAAATTTAAATAAATAACTTAAATTTTTTTTGGAATTTTAGAAAACAACAATACTTTTATTTATGTACTAGCTTTATAACCCGCTACTTCGTTAGCGGCACCATTTGAATTGACAAAGTTACAAAATTTACCAAAATAACTTTTTCACTTATTTATCAATTATAAATTAAATTAAATACTTATAGGTTCTTAAGATACATATAGGACAAAATAAGTACCTACCCTCTACATTTTCAAAAAAGTACTACACACGCCTCCCTTATTTTTGTAGCTGACCCAATTTTGATTGCTAACCCAATTTAAATCTTGTTCTTATCGCTTTTGATTTTGAATATTTTACAAAAGTTTCCTTTTTTACCCGTTGTTTACCCCTGATCAGCCAAATTAAAAAAAAAAATCCGGATACATGTCCTAATATTTTTATTGCTGATCTTAACTCCATTTTTGTTAATTGAAAAAAAAATTCCAAACACCTGTCACAATGTCAATAGAACAGTCCATAAATTATTGATTTATTTATTATTTTATTGATTTAAACAACACAGTTTAAAAGGAAAAAACCTATCTATAAATTTTTGACCCGGTTTTGTTATTTTCGATTGCGGTATAAATTTTGTTTCTATAATAATTGATTCAAAAATTATATATGGGTCAAAAAAGTACCAAAATTTAGTTTTTATCCTTTTTATTCCCTATTTTTAGCTCATTTACGAAAAGTACCTACTAAAAACATGACTTTTATTTTCCTATTCGATCTAAATCCAATTTAAATTTTTTTTTCTGTCGATATTAGTATTAGAGATATAACTTTACTTAAGTTTTTATTTTCTACCCTATTTTAACCCCAAAACTGTTTAATTTGCAAAAAGTACTGAAAAGTCCCTTAATTTTTAGGGCTGATCTTAGACCATTTTAGTGTTTGTTTCCATCCATTAGGTTTAGAAGATATGTCATCAATTTTTCCCTTTTTTATTCCTTTGATTGACACATCTCTAATTTATACTTCTGACTTCATTAGCTTAAATGAATATTTTCCCGTTTTCACCTTTTGGAACCCCATTTATCGTAAAAGTACCAAGCACATGTTTAATATTTTGTTAATACTTATTGATTGTGGCATAAAGTGAGTCTTTATGTTTATAAGTTCAAAAGATACGCATGGGTTAAAAAAAGTACAAAAATATAGTTTTTACACTTTTTGCCCTTATTAGTGCCATTTCCAAAAAAAGTACAGAACACATGTCCCTTTCATTTTCTAGCCGATTATATGATTTATTCATTTTCTAGCCTGTTTTAACCATAAGCGGCCAATTAAAAAAAAAAATACCGAACCCGTGTCCTTTAATTTTTAATGCTGATCATAGACCAATTTAATCTTTGTTTCTATCACTTTTGATTTATGAGATATTACGTTACCGATTTTCTCCCTTTTTACTCCAAAAATTAAAAAAAGGAATCAACTTTGTTTCTAACGATGTAAATTTCGGAGATATGATGTTACTAATTTATCCATTTTCTTTTTCAATTTTTTTCAATTTACTTTTTCAATATGAATCCACCCGTCTGTAAATTATAGTTCTGGCTTCATTAGTTAAAAACCTACCCTTGAATATTTCCCAGTTTTTATCTTTTTTACCTCAATTATCGTAAAAGTACCAAATACGTGTCTAATAATTCTTTGTTACTTATCAATTTTGATGTTTACTGTTTCTCTATGTTTGTTATTTCAAAAGATACGTATGGGTTCAAAAAAAGTACCAAAATATAGTTTTTGCCCTTTTTTACCCTTATTAGTACCATATTCAAAAAAGTACCAAATACGTTTCTCGTTTTTTTTCAGCCCATCCGAAGCAAATTTCAACTCTATTCCTATCGTTTTGAATTTCGGAGATATGACGTTACTAATATTTCCCATTTTTTCCCTGTTTTAACCCCAAAACGGCCGAATTAAAGAAAAAAGTACCCTTAATTTAAAGTGCCGATTTTAGACCGATTTAGTTGTTGTTTCTATCACTTTTGGCTAAGAAGATATATTTTTACCGATTTTTACCCCAAAATTAAAAAAGTACCAGACACTTATTTTACTTTTTTCAGTGTCAATTTACCAGCCAATAAATTATGCTTCTGGCTTCATTAGCCGAAAAGATATTCTTAGCTAAAAAGCAAAAAACCTACTCTTGAATATTTTCCCTTTTTTTACCCTTTCGTCCCACATTAATCGCAAAAGTACCAAATACGTATTTAATAGTTTTTAATGCCTATCAGTTGCGATATAAATTATGTTTCTATGTTTATTAGTTCAAAAGATATATATGGGTTAAAAAAGTACCAAAATATAGTTTTTACCCTTTTTTATTCTTATTAGTGCCATTTTTGAAATAGTACCAAATATGTGACCATTTATTTTTTTATCCGATTCAAATCCAATTTAAACTTCGTTTGCATCGGTGTTAGTTTCGGAGATATGATGTTACTACTTTCTCCCTTTTCTACCCTGTTTTACCCTTTAAAAGGTCGAATTTCAAAAAAGTACCGAACACGTGTACCTTAATTTATAGTGCTGATCTCAGACTAATTTAGTTTTTGTTTCTATCACTTTTGATTTAGAAGATATATTTTTACCCCCAAAATTAAAAAAAGTACCAAAAATGTATTTTATTTTTTCTTTGTCAATCGACCAGTCAATAAATTATACTTCTGGCTTCATTAGCCTAAAAGATATCCATAGCTAAAAACAAAAAAACCTACCCTTAAATATTTTCCCTTTTTTACCCTTTTGTACCCCATTAATCGCAAAAGTACCAAATACGTATTTAATTGTTTTTTAATATCTATCTGTTGCGATATAAATTATGTTTCTATGTTTATTAGTTCAAAAGATACATATTAGTTGAAAAAGTACCAAAATATAGTTTTTACCCTTTTTTATCCTTATTGGTGCCATTTTCAAAAAAGTACTAAACACGTGTCCCCTTATTTTTCTAGCCGATTTAAATCCAATTTGAACTTTGTTTCTATCTGTATTGGTTTCGGAGATATGATGTTACTGATTTTTCCCTTTTCTACCCTGTTTTACCTTCTAGGAGGTTGAATTTCATAAAAGTACCGAACACGTGTCCCTTGGTTTTAAGTGCCGATCTCAGACCAATTTAGTTTTTGTTTCTATCACTTTTGGTTTAGAAGATATACTTTACAGATTTTTACCCCCAAAATTAAAAAAAAGTACCAAACTCGTAGTTTATTTTTTTCAATGTTCATCGACCAGTCAATAAATTATACTTCTGGCTTCATTAGCCTTAAAGATATCCATGGCTAAAAACCAAAAAACCTATCCTTGAATATTTTCCCTTTTTTTACCCTTTTGTACCCCATTAATCGCAAAAGTACCAAATACGTATTTAGTTTTTTTTTAATATCTATCGGTTGCGATATAAAATGTGTTTCTATGTTTATTAGTTCAAAAGATACATATGGGTTAAAAAAAGTACCAAAATATAGTTTTTACCCTTTTTTATCCTTATTAGTGCCATTTTCAAAAAAGTACCAAACACGTGTCCCTTTATTTTTGCAGGCAATTCAAATCCAATTTCAACTTTGTTTCTGTCTATGTTGGTTTCGGAGATATGATGTTACTAATTTCTCCCTTTTCTACCCTGTTTTGCCCGCTAGGCGCCGATTTTCAAAAAAGTACCGAACACGTGTTCCTTAGTTTTTAGTGCTAATCTCAAGCCAATTTAATTTTCGCTTCTATCGCTGTTGGTTAAGGAGATATAATGTTACCGATTTTTCCCTTTTTTACCCTTTTAATTGAAAAAAGTACCAAACACGTATTTAATATTTTGTACTGGGCAATCGACCTCCCTATAAATTTTATTGGTAGCTTTATTGGTTCAAGTCAAATACAAAGAAAAAGAAAAATGGACCTACCCTAAATTTTTTTCCCCGCTTTTCCCCCTTTTTGAACCCTGAATCAAAAAAGTACCAAACACGTGTCTAATATTTTTTTCTTGTTTACCGGCTCCGTTTTGAATTTTGTTACTGCGTTGATTGGTTCAAAAGATACACATGGGTTTAAAAAAGTACCAACATTTTATTTTTACCCTTTTTACCCCCTATTTGTCCCATCTGCTAAAAAGTACCAAACACGTGTCTGCTTATTTTTGCAGCTGATCACAACGCAATTCCAATTTTGGGCCTATGACGTTTACTTCCGGAGATACAGCATCACTAATTTTTCCCTTTTTTACCCCTTTTTACCCCCTTAGAGGCCGAATTTCCAAAAATCCCGTCTTAGTGGATCTATACTTTGAAAAAGGTACTCGCTGTCAAAATTTCAGCTCTCTAGCTTTAGCCGTTTGGGCTGTGCGATGATGAGTCAGTCAGTCAGTCAGTCAGTCACGTTAGAGTTTTATATATATAGATTTATATAACTTGAAATAACAAAGTTATTATTATAATAATGTTTAGTCATCACCCTCTTCTTAAGTCCGCCTGCATCGAGCAGCTGTCTATGATTCTGAAGATTTATACATGTTTGTATGTAGTACGTTACAGATGTGTATGTATATATTAATAATTTATGACCTTTAATATGTTAATGATCTTTTGGAATCCAGCATTCGTTACGATCACGCAGCCAATCTGATAATTTGTACCACTTTCTTTTCAAAGCCCCAAAAGAAGAAGTTGCGTCAGTGTCACAGAAGTTTTTGTTTATGGTCAGCGAAAAGAATTAACTTTTCTTTGTTATATTTTTTGAATTCTTTGTTTTTGCATTTTATTCGATGAGAAAATTTCTATATTTAGACTTGATTACTTTGTTGTTAATGATTTTTGTTTTCAAAATTTGTTTTGATCTCGTAAATATTTTAAAATGTAATTTAAAAATATTTGAAGTGAAATTTTCAACGCCTTCGCTTTTGTTTTCGTTTTATCTATTTTTCTATGGTTTCAAAACTTCTTTTTTTTTTCTGTGAGTGGGTGCATAATTTTTGTTCTTAAAATGTCTGCAAATTTTGAATTTATTAGTTTAATGTTTCTAAAACTCACTATTGATTTCGAATTGATTTCTCTAATAACTTATGAATATGTATCTTTGTAATAATTATTCTCAATTCAAGTGAATTAACTTTAAAATCGACTCAGGTTTTGAAATGGTTATTAGGTAAAATGTAATAAAAGCTCTTTAGTCAAACGAAATCAAACTATACGCCAACATAATTTTAAAAAGTCTATTATTACAAAGTACTTACAAACTTGAGCGGAGAAAGACCGTTCCTGAATGGGATTAGATTTTTTATAACAGCGTTTTCCAATCTCAAATTCTTTTATAGAAACATTTTTAATAAAAACAAAACTTTTTTATGAAAAAATAGACAAAATGTTTTTTATAGAACATTTTTTTCTATAGAAAAATTTTGATATGAAATCTTTTCTAAGAAAAATTTTGATATGAAATTTTTCTATAGAAAAATTTTGATATGAAAAATTTTTTATAGCAAATTTTGATATGAAATTTTTTCTATAGAAAAATTTTAATATAAAATTTTTTATATAGAAAAATTTTAATAAAAATTTTTTCTATAGAAAAATTTTGATATGAAATTTTTTCTATAGAAATTTTTTTGATAAAAATTTTTTTTAAAGAAAAATTTTGATATGAAATTTTTTCTATATAAACATTTTGATATGAAATTTTTTCTATAGAAAAATTTTGATATGAAATTTTGATATAAAATTTTTTTAAATAAAAATTTTGATATGAAATTTTTTCCATATAGAAAATTTTGATATGAAATTTTTTCTAAAGAAAAATTTTGATATGAAATTTTTCTATAGAAAAATTTTGATATAAAAATTTTTTTCTAGAAAATTTTGATATAAAATTTTTTCTATAGAAAAATTTTGATATAAAACTTTTTCTATAGAAAAATTTTTATATAAAATTTGTTCTATATAAAAATTTTGATATGAAATTTTTTCTATAGAAATTTTTTTTTAAGAAAAATTTTGATATAAAATTTTTCTATATAAAAATTTTGATATAAAATTTTCTTTATAGAAAAAATTTGATATAAATTTTTTTCCATAGAAAAATTTTTGATATGAAATTTTTTCTATAACAAAATATTGATATGAAATTTTTCTATAGAAAAATTTTAATATGAAATTTTTTCCATAGAAAAATTTTTGATATAAAATGTTTTCCATAGAAAAATTTTTTATGTAGAAAAAATATGATAAGAAATTTTGATTATAGAAAAATTTTGATATGTTCATATAAAATTTTTTCTATAAAAAGTTTTTGATTTTTGAAATTTTCGGTAAAAATTTTTTTTCAAAGAAAAATTTTAGAAATAGCATTTTTTTGAATAAAATTTTTTTATATATAGAAACATTTTTTCTAAAACTTGTTTAGAAAATTTTCTCTTCCGCCTATGGTCTAAAATTAAGAACTCCTACAATTACAGTAGTTGAATTTAAAGATTTATTATGCAAAAACTTTTATAGAGACAACAAATTTAAATTAAGAGTTAAATATAAGTTTCCAACTTAATAACGAGATAAAAACCAACCGGACAAGTCCATTATTTAGATGTCCAACACACAAGCGGTGGCGCACAGTGGTTTACGGACGCTTTTTTTTGGAAATAATTCTTTAACTTTTGAACGACTGGAGATATTTGAATGAAATTTGACATGGTGATAGTCAAGGAGTATTCGAGTTGGTTTTTAAAAGCACTGGTCCATGAGGGGTCGGGAGAGTGATTGATGGACCTTCAAAGTTGGTCACCTCGGGTGTTCGACTTTTTTAAAAATTCGCCAAAAATCCATTTATGTATGGATTGAAAAGAAATTTTAAACTTAAGTTGTCCTTGAGAAGATCTACAAAAAATACGCTTAAATGTGTAGGTTATCTCCTTTGGATTTCGAGATATTTGGGTAAAAAGGAATTTTTAGGTTGATTTTTTACCTCTTTTTTTAAGCTTTTTTTGATCTGGTGGACGCATCTGAGGACCAAAAATTTTTTAAGAATATTCTTTAAATTTGTAATAAAATTCTGAATAATTTTTGTGCAAGTTAGTTATAGAAATCTTCTTTTGTTTAAAAGTTAAAAATATTCAAAGTTGAAACTTACAAAAAATTTCGCTTTTTTTTTAGTTTTTCCCCAAAAGATAGCTATATTTTTTCACTAATAAAAAAATATTTTCTTAAGAAACATAAAAAGATTTTTAAAGTTTTTAAAAGAAAACATAATGAGAATGCGTATAAAACAAATTTCTTGCTAATTGGACTTTTGGTCCTCGCACATGTCCTCTCCAAAAAATGGCAATTTGTAAAAAAAAAAATTAGTTTAAACAAAAATTTCTCAAAAGGCAAAGCACCGATTTGAAAAAAATTATAATGTTCATATTTTCCAATATATCTGTTATTGATTAGAAAAGTTTTTTCTGAAACGCGCTGCAAATAGAGACAGTGTTGCCATATTTGTAAAAAAACTCATTTTTTGAAACACCTTTTTCCCCAGTTGGGAATTGGGGAATTTTTAAGTTAAAATTGGGAATTTTTTTTAGTCTATTGCTTTTACATCTTATTGGTCTACATTACTACAAAATTTCATTGTAATATCTTTATCCATGTCATTTCCACAGAATATCAAAGATTAAAAATATTTTCCTTAAAAAAGCAGAAAAACAATTTTTTTTTGTTTTACGATACAAAGTGTAAAAAAAGTAACGCACTTAAAAAAAACTTTTACTTAGTGCTAATCTCCTAGTCTTTCCCGATCTAATGATACTAAACATGTATATAAAGCATTAATACCGAGTCTTAAAAAACTCTGAAAACTTTGGCCCCCGTAGCATTTTTACACTGTTTATTTAAATATAAGTGATGAATTTGTGCATATAAAATTAATAATCATACTCAAATATTTCACTATAAGATGACAATGATCCTTCGATAACAAACAAATATTTTTTTATTTTTTTAAAGAAAATATCATGAGGATTTATGAAATATCAAAATGTAAATAATTTGTACTTATATTAAAAGGTGAAATACATTTTATTGAAGTATTTGTAGTTAAAGTTTAAACTTACAGTTTTTATTACATATTTATATAAAAGTAGTTATTTACTTAATTTTTATTTTCAGTAAAATAATCAGTACAATCTATTATATCAAGAACCTCTTCCAGGTGTTCGTTTTCAGAAGTTTTTGTATAACTGCTCCACCATTTCTTTCTTATCGTTGATAGAGCAGGATCAGAAGACAACAAGAGATAATTTATTAGATCCTGATTTTGCGATTTTCTTGAGCATTTTCTGGTATTAAATAGTTGGATATACTTGAAATCTGAATTCCGCGCTTCCTGGGCCTCTTCTGTCAGTTCACCAAGTGGGAGAAGATTTGATTCAATTATTTCACGACCATGTTGAAGGACTTTATGAACTGTTGGTGTAATTTCTTTCCAGTGATACAAATGTCGTATACGAGTTAACGCGTTGAGGGCATAGCAATGAAATTTTTCAGCATTTATTTGATATTTGCTATTTATTGCCGATAATATTACGTAACATTTACGAAGAACTTCCTCATCAATTCCAGTAATCTTTGAAGTTGTTTCATAATTTTCAAAGAATCGCCTGGCCGTATTACCATCGTTTGTACTGCCATATCCTACAAGTGGTTTGTCTATGTTTAGACCCGTCATAGTTTTGAATTCTTCCTGAATCCTTTTTTTTCACTGGATCTCATTTCAATCAGTTCCTTATTATTTCTCACGGATTTTAGCTGATTATCAGGTATATTCCTATATTTCAGATCATATGCTATATGTAGCATAAATTCTAAAAATCGGATACGTGCATGTAGGGGCGATATACCAAATTCCAGAACCTCTTGATTAATTGCAGTACTAGCTGATGCATCTTCTGAAGTTTGTAGAAATTCCGATTTCTTCTTTCCGCATAATGAGCATTTCCAAGTTGAATGGGTTTCCGTTATAGCGTTGCTTACTTTTCCATCTATCATTGTCAATTGAAGCTCAAAATTTACATTAATCAAATATCCATGTATGTCTATGCAGACTGGACTCAAATTGTCTATTGAATATTTGATATCATCAACCCAATTTTTTGTGCTTGCTGCATTTTCTTTTAAATATTCGAATCTGATCGGTCTGCAAAATGCCTTTGATCCTGGAGATGTGTTAACCCACACATATTCAGTACGCTCTTTTGATGTGGATGGTTCAGAACGATTCTTTCTTAATCTTAGTGGTACTAGGGATGCCATAAAAACGCTTCTGTAGTCATTTGTGTTCTGATGAGATGTTGATTGTTTGTATTCCGGTAATCCAGATAAACCGTCACATCCCCATTTACATATTAAAGTTAAGTCCTTGTTGTCAAGTTTCTTGGCTTCTTCTTCAGACAATGTAGTAGATATCAGCCTTGATGCCGTATTTTCCAATAATTTTGATAAATCCACAGATGCACTTTCGTCTCCTATCACGTTTGTTGGTATTAAGTTTTTTTTGGTTTTTAATAACGCATTATATCCTGGTAAAATTGAGTGTCCTTTGTCTCGTAATGCCTTACAGAGTTTAATATATTTATTTTTACTCAATTTCAACTCGAGCATAAGAGCAAGTGCTTCTTCCTCCGAAAATTCTGATTGAGAAGAAGGAGTTGGTATACTCTTAATAATTCGCTTAAGACGTTTAGGAGAAGCCTCTGGGAGAATATCTGCTATTTGTTTAGCTTCAGCTGGTTGATTATTTCGTTTGAGCACTTCCTTAAAGGAATCTTTGATTTCAGTATCCGAATGAGTAGAAAGAACTTCGGATAATCGCATCTTTTTAGATCTTTCTCCGAGATCATCATAGTTTTTTAGAGGGGCTCCAGCACCAGAAGTTTTAAGCTCAATTGAGTCCTTCAGCCAGTCTTTAAATTTAGATTCAAATCTTTTTAAACAGTAATTAACCGACTTAATTTTAAGTTCAAATAACTTTACAAATTTTACGACTTTGTCTTCCTCACTATTGAGAATCATGGAGTTAGTTTGACTTTTAGCATATCGCATGATTATTTTAATTTTTTCTGCTCTCGAACTGCTTGGTTGTTCAAAAAGAATATCGCACAACACTTTAAATTCCAATGTTATAGCCATGATGTTTTAACTGTTAATAGCAGTTACATTTAAAACTTTCTTTTTTATATTAAAAAAAAAACATTTTTTATATATACCTGTATCCAAAGAATAATAAAGAAATCAATGAATTAATGTATTTTTTACCTCTAAAAATAGGTGCATATATAACTCAACCAATATGTGCGTCTCGTAAAACCTACCTGTATGGAGGTGAGTAACCATATCCTTTCTGACCATTATGAAAAACCCAAGTTGTAACAATTTTTACCTATTGCATTAACTTTCACATTAAAAAACATTTTATAACCTTAACATAATTTTGCAATTTTTTCAAATACACCAATTTTAAATACCGGAAAAATGCCTTTAAATCTTATTTTAAATAAATTGTCACACTGTTACTATAAAAGTACTCTTCTAATTAAACTTTTGCTACAAATTATGGATATATTACCTTTACACTGTTATCAAAATCGGTGCCTTACTCGTACTTACTTATTTAGAATCTTTTACTAAAATTTTATTTTTTAGCTTGGAACAAAAGGCAAAATCGAATAAAATTTTTTTAAGTCATTCTTATAATGTTTTCTTTAAAAAAATAAAAAACTATTTATATCTTTTTGAAGAAAATATTTGTTTATTAGCGAAGGATCATTGTCATCTTAAAAATAGTGAAATATTTGAGTATGATAATTAACTTTATATGCACAAATTCATCACTTATATTTAAATAAACAGTGTAAAAATGCTACGGGGGCCAAACTTTTCAGAGTTTTTTAAGACTCGGTATTAATGCTTTATATACATGTTTAGTATCATTAGATCGGGAAAGACTAGGAGATTAGCACTAAGTAAAAGTTTTTTTTAAGTGCGTTACTTTTTTTACACTTTGTATCGTAAAACAAAAAAAAATTGTTTTTCTGCTTTTTTAAGGAAAATATTTTTAATCTTTGATATTCTGTGGAAATGACATGGATAAAGATATTACAATGAAATTTTGTAGTAATGTAGACCAATAAGATGTAAAAGCAATAGACTAAAAAAAATTCCCAATTTTAACTTAAAAATTCCCCAATTCCCAACTGGGGAAAAAGGTGTTTCAAAAAATGAGTTTTTTTACAAATATGGCAACACTGTCTCTATTTGCAGCGCGTTTCAGAAAAAACTTTTCTAATCAATAACAGATATATTGGAAAATATGAACATTATAATTTTTTTCAAATCGGTGCTTTGCCTTTTGAGAAATTTTTGTTTAAACTAATTTTTTTTTTTACAAATTGCCATTTTTTGGAGAGGACATGTGCGAGGACCAAAAGTCCAATTAGCAAGAAATTTGTTTTATACGCATTCTCATTATGTTTTCTTTTAAAAACTTTAAAAATCTTTTTATGTTTCTTAAGAAAATATTTTTTTATTAGTGAAAAAATATAGCTATCTTTTGGGGAAAAACTAAAAAAAAAGCGAAATTTTTTGTAAGTTTCAACTTTGAATATTTTTAACTTTTAAACAAAAGAAGATTTCTATAACTAACTTGCACAAAAATTATTCAGAATTTTATTACAAATTTAAAGAATATTCTTAAAAAATTTTTGGTCCTCAGATGCGTCCACCAGATCAAAAAAAGCTTAAAAAAAGAGGTAAAAAATCAACCTAAAAATTCCTTTTTACCCAAATATCTCGAAATCCAAAGGAGATAACCTACACATTTAAGCATATTTTTTGTAGATCTTCTCAAGGACAACTTAAGTTTAAAATTTCTTTTCAATCCATACATAAATGGATTTTTGGCGAATTTTTAAAAAAATCGAACACCCGAGGTGACCAACTTTGAAGGTCCATCAATCACTCTCCCGACCCCTCATGGACCAGTGCTTTTAAAAACCAACTCAAATACTCCTTGACTACCACCATGTCAAATTTCATTCAAATATCTCCAGTCGTTCAAAAGTTACAGAATTATTTCCAAAAAAAAGCGTCCGTAAACCACTGTGTGGCGGTTACAAGTAAAACGATAAAATTGTAAAATTAAAATACATACAAATAAAAACCCCTCATGACAAATAAGGCCAAAACAAGACATTTTTCTATTATTTTTATTACTTACAACAGCAAATGAACAAATTAAAATAAATTAATTGAAATTAGGTTAAATTACAACAAACGTATGAATATTGTAGAAACATTAAACATTTAAAATGAGACAATAAGAAATATCTTTTAAATCATATCTTAATCTAAATTACATCTTTATGGTTACATAGGTACTCTTTTGTTTAATTTACATAAATACATATTCCCATACAATGTTTATGTAAATATAATCTTAACTCCCCTTTTCCCAGGTATTTGAGTTCAATAAACGAGTACAGATTAACCTTCCACCCACTAATTAAACAATTAAAAATGTTAACTAGATGTTTTTAATCTAAATACTAAACTTTTCATTGTGCGTATGATATTCAAAATATTCCCATATTTATTTAATTGTATTTTTATTATTACAGAGACACTTGCAAAATTTCTGAAAAATGTTAAAAACTCAAAATAGTACAACAAAATTTTTCTTTACAAAAATTTTATATCGAAACTTTTTCTGAAATCAATTAAAAGAAAAAAAAAATTATTGAAAATCTTTCTAAATATATTATTATGGTTACAAAAATAAGAATTGCCTAATTAAGGATTTCGCAAATAAATGTCAATACTTTTAAAACAAAAGACTTAAGACACAAGCGTTACAAATATGATTTGAAAATCTTATATTCTTAAACGAGCAATAATTGTATATATATATATATATATATATATATATATATATATATATATATATATATATATATATATATATATATATATATATATATATATATATATATATATAGAATGGCTATCTCGAAAACGGCTCTAACGATTTTGATAAAATTTCGACAGTGGGTATCTTTTTTGATGTATAGGTCGAAGAAGAAGGGACTTTTGGAACTTTTACCTCTAAGAGGGTAAAAACGGGTAAAAAGGGGAAAAAATCGAAAACGCTATGTCTCCTAAAGTAGTAGGTATAGAAACAAAATTAAAATTACGTTTTAAACAGCTTTGAAAATAAGCGGACAGGTGTTTGGTACTTTTTTGAAACTATGTCCGATAGGGGGTAAAAAAGGGTGAAAATAGTTTTTTTGGCACCTTTTTAACCCACTCTTATATTTTAAACTAAAGAATATAGAAAGAAACTTGGTACTGCAATCAATAGATGTAAAAAAAACATGAAACACGTATTTGGTACTTTTTTGATTTTGGAGCCAAAATGGGTAAAAAAGGGATAAAATGATAACTTAACATCTCCAAAGCAATATGAATAGGAACATTATACATTATGTTAAATGCGTTTTAAAAAAATGTACCGAATTCAATTGGCACCAAAAAAGTACCAAATATGCATATGGAACTTTTAGAAATTAGGGAATAAAATGGGGGAAAAATTAGTATTATTTTAAACAAATTAATGTTTGTCTGTATGTATGTTCTTTATAGAATAGTAAACTGTGAATTTGATCATGTTATGCTCTTTAGCGAAGATGTTGCGGATAGGCCGGCGAAGGTTTTTAAGTTGATAATACTAATTTCCGACAGATGGCGCCACTGAAAATTACTAAAAATTAATTAAATCGTAAACTGTACATTTGATCATGCTATCATCTTTAGCAAAGTTGTAGCGCATGAGCCGGCGAAGGCTTTTTAGTTGGTATGAATAATTTCCTACAGGTGGCGCTACAGAAACTTACTCAAAGTCAATTTAATCGTAATCTGTACATTTAATCATGCTACAATCTTTAGCAAAGTTGTTGCACATGAGCCGACGAAGGTTTCTTAGTTGGTATGAAGAAATTTCGACAGGTGGCGCCACTGAAATTTACTCAAAGTCAATTTAATCGTAAGCTGTACATTTAATCATGCTATAATCTTCAGCAAAGTTGTTACGGATAAGCCGAAGAAGGTTTATGAATTGGAATGAGCAAAGTCCGACAGGTGGCGCCACAGAAAATTACTCAAAGTGAATTAAATCGTAAACTGTGAATTTGATCATGTTATAATCATAAGCAAAGTTGTTACGAATAAGCAGACAAAGGTTTCTTATATGGTACGAACAACTTCAGGTGTCGCCACTTAAAACTACTCAAAATGAATTAAATCGTAAACTGTGCATTTGATCAGACTATAATCTTGCGCATGAGTCGGCGGAGGTTTTTGTTGGTATGAATTATTTCCAAAATTATTAAAATGAGTTAAATTGTAAACTATGCAAACTACGTGTTGGTCGGACAAAATAAATAAAATAATTCAAAATTAACTGAATATTTGTACAATGTCTTTCATCTAAATTTATTTTAGCACTTTATAAAATAACATATATAAAAACTTTAAAATTTGCCTCAAAATGCTAATCAAAAAGCTCCGAGCAAGGCTCGGTCAACCAGGTACTATTTCTTATGAACAGTGGCTTGAGAAACATTACGATTTACATATATTATTGTGACATATTAGCCCAACAAAAGTAACAGCTGTGTGGCTTCTGTCGACGCCAGTGCAAATAAATATTAATAAAAAAAACTTATATTAAATAATGCATATTTATATAGATTTTTCGAATGTTATTTTGTACAAACACATTTATTTAAAAAAATGTTCATTCGTTTTATCGTCTGTCCGCTAGATCTTAACAATTTATGTTCCCACCAAAAAAAAACAACAAATAAAAATAAGTAAAACAATAAAATCATTTTGTTAATGTTAAACTTTCATTGTTTTGACTTTTGTTGCATTTCAGTTTTGAACAGCAAAAAGTACCCAACACCATAAATCATTTCAAAGTCAAAACAATCTCAAAGAATTTTCTGAAAACTTTTTTTGGTTTTGAAAATTTTGTTAACTTGTTTTTTGGTGAGTGAAAAATAAGACACGTACATTTCAAATGACATGTAATAATTACAATTTCCATATAATATTTATAGTTTTATAAAAAAAAACATAATTTGATTTTACTCAATTTAAATACATGTAATTTTACCCACGTTCTCTCACTTTTTGGTCTTAACTTATTCAATTATTTTTGTATTGTAAATGCTCTAACAAATTACTAATTGATATTAGATACCACATAACATTAATAACGCATTTATACCCTTCACTATTATAGCTGAAAAGGGTATATAAGTTTGTGCTGATGTTTGTAACGCAAAAAAATATTTGTCGTAGACCCACATTTTAGTATACCAATAGGCTTAGGATCACTTTCTGAGTAGATTTAGCGATATCAGTCCGTCCGTCCGTCTGGCTGGCTGGACCCCCATATAAACCATGTAATCAAAGTACAGGGGCCAAATTACCGCATTCGATATCGATCGAAAACTCAGACTTTTAAGCAAATATTGTGAAGTATACTTTAGGGATGTTCAAAGTTACTTCGACGCAAAAAGTTTATTGAAATTTGGTATATATTTTGATTTGTTTTTAAAAACAAATAGTTCAATTAAAACTCTTTCACTATTGTTCATCTTTTGTCAAATAACTTATAAAAAAATATTGTTAACTGTGCCTATTTTAAATAATTTTGATTATCCTTAAAGTATGCTATACAAATGTTTTGAAAATATCTAAGATTTCGATCGATATCGAATGCGGTAATTTGGCCCCAGGTCGTAATTCTAAAGATAATTTGGATAATGGGACTATGGCTATTGAAATTCGTCAAAATCGGTCCATTATTTATTGTACCTCCCATAGGTCCCACTTCCCGGAACTGATATTTTGGCCACAAATATAAATATTTTTTCATGAAATTTAAAATAAATACTGCTTATGTAAACCAAAATCACTGTACTAAATTTCGTTAAAATCGGTCCACATTTGACCATAGCTCCCATACAAACTCTTCTGCTAAAACGCACTAAATTGGACAAAAATCACTAAAACGCTCGTTAATCTGAAGATGATGAGAATGTTAGTTTCGAGATAATCGGCCCACATTTGACCCTAGCTCTCATATAAGTCCAAATGACGGAAACAGTTTAAATATATAAGTTTTGAAAAAATGTTTGTATGATAGCAAAATTTAGCAAATATTTGTCTTTATACAGAAAAAGAACACCTACGACCTTAATGGTCATGCTATAGTCGGGCTTCACCGACTATAGCACTTTCTTACTTGTTATTAAATTGTATTGTACAATACTATTAAAAATACATACTCGTATTTATTTGGTTGGATATGTTTTGATGATAAATAGAAATGCCCACATGAATTTTTCTAAATTATTCTTAAAATTCTTCGAATTCTTAAGAAAATATTAAAAAAACATAATTATTTTAAATCTATGTAGTTTTATTTTTTAGCAAATACGATATATTGTTCTTTAGAAATTTTAGATGTTTAATTTATTATAGAAAAATGTTTAATCAAATATATATTGTACCAAAATTTTTAATTTAAATTTTTATAGAAAATTTTGTGATGAAAAAATTCAACTAAAATTTGTTATAGACAAATTTTTCTTGTAAATTTTTATAGAAAATTTTTCAATGTCAATTTTTATAGAAAAATTTTTGATGTCAATTTGTTTATAGTCAAATTTCTGATCTAGAGTTTTTTGCAGCAAAATTTTTAATGTAAATTTTTATAGAAAAATTTTCAATTAAAATTTTTATAGAAAAATTTTCAATTAAAATTTTTATAGAAAAATTTTTGATCTAAATATTTTTATAGTAAAAGTTTAAACTTAAATTATTTTTAGAAAAATTCGTATTTAAAATTGTTTTTAGAAAAATTTTGAATGTTCAATTTTTTATAGAAAAATTCGGAAATATATTTTTTTTTTATAGAAAAATTTCAGAAATATATTGTTTTATAGAATACTTTGGATAATAAACTTTCTGTAAAAATCTTAATAGAAATTTAAAAACAAAACTTAAAATTTAAAAAAAAAAATTATAACAAAAAATTAAACATTGAAAAAATTTCAACATAAAATTTTTTTATAGAAAAATTTTCAATATCAAACTTTTTCTATAAAAAATATTCAATATAATTAAATTTAGTAACGTAAAGTGAAATTACCTTCATTATAATATACCTTGGTATCAATTCTATTCCATGTCCATCATAGTGGTGCCACATCTTTGTTTGCTTAGTTGTATTTTCTTAAAATTATCTGACAGTCCAACAAAACAAAAACTTCAGTTGGCAACAGTTCACATCCAATCTACAATAATTTGGCAACACTTTAATAAGTTTTTTATCCACTTTCGTAAAACTAATATTTCTTAAAAAGCCTCATAATTATTAATAAAATTTTATTTCGTCCCTACACTTTTCCTTTTAGGAAAACGATTAATTTAACTCAAGTAAATATGACTGGGGCGAAACATTTTGCAAAAGGTAAATGAACAAATTACAGTTGCACGATAAAATTACACTCTGTCACTAAAGTCTGCTAACAATTTAATTTTTAAAAATTTTTCTTTTCATAACGGTATAGCTAGTTTCTTAGCTTATAAAGTTTAAATGACAATTTCGTAAATTTGTTGTACTGGAAATTCCACCAAAAGTTCTTGAACGGGAGATGAAAACATTTAATTTATTTAAATTAAAATAAAACAAATTCAATTAAAGTTTAAATTAACAATTTTATTTAAGATTACTGTTGAATTTACTTTTATTGTCTTTTTAGTTTACTTTTATTTTTTAGAAGTGAGAAATATGAATCTTCTTTTTTTTTGCTGTATAAGTCTTAAGGGAAATAAAATAAAGTCGTTTGTAGACTTTAATGACGTAGTGTATATGTTGTAAAATGCCTTTGGTATAGGTACTCCTTAATACTCTATAATATATGAAATGACTCACCAATATTATTGTTTTGTATAAAGGCTCTTTGAAACCTGATATCCCCGATGACAGCATTCTACGTTTATATTCCATGCGTTTTTGTCCCTATTCCCATCGTGTGCATTTAGTTTTGGAAGCAAAAAAGATACCCTACCACCCCATTTTTATTAATTTGAACGAAAAACCTGAATGGTTGACAGAGTTCAGCCCCCTGGGCAAAGTGCCTGCTCTACAACTTACTACTGCCGAGGGAAAACCGGCTTTAGTAGAATCTCTTGTAATTGCTGAATATTTGGATGAAATGTATCCAGAACCAAAACTTCTTCCAACGGATCCCTTGAAAAAGGCTCAGGATAAAATACTGATTGAACGTTTCAATCCAGTTATTGGGGCAATGTATCAAATATTTGTCAATACTGAGGTCTCACCAGGAGCTATTACCGATATTTCTACTGGTTTGGATATTTTCGAAGAAGAACTTAAATCACGTGGCACACCTTTCTATGGAGGCGATAAGCCCGGTATGTTAGATTACATGATATGGCCCTGGTGCGAACGTTCAGACATGATCAAATATCTTTTAAACAACAAATACGAAATGGATAAGGAACGTTTTGAAAATTTGGTACCTATGTCTTAATCGCTTTAAAATACTTCATAGTCATTTCTATTTTTTAATATCATTTAATTTTAGCTTAAATGGCGCGATTTGATGGTTGAAGATGAAGCCGTCAAGTCTTTCTATTTGGATGGCGAAACTCATGCTAAATTCATGAAGACCCGACGTGAAGGCGCTCCTAACTATGATATACTTGTTGTGTAAGCTTAATAAAACTTCTATAATAATAACTCAGTTAAAAGATGTACTTCAAAGAAATTTAATTAAGGAAGAGGAAAGTTATAAAATTTTCTATACCTATACATAAAAAAAATTAAACTTTTTATCAATACAGTTATGTTCTTACTCTTACAAAACTAAAATTTATCATTCCTTTCTTTAATTCATGGATAGTTTCAAGACTTAATCAATTTTAGATCAATTCATGTGGGAATTTCTATTTGGCATCAATACGTATCAAACCAAGTAAATTCATGTACATTAGGGTGACAATTTTTTTTATGGAGGAAAATTATTTTTCGAATTTTATAACTTTTTTTACGGAATATTGTGACACTAGATCTAAAAGTTTAGATCTGAAAATTTGAGCCAAGTCGGACAACGTTCTAGGGGCGCGCATCGGGTCCAAAGTTTGAGAGCCCATTTGTATGGGAAAAAATGGGTTATTTTTTTTGTTTTTGAAATTTAGACCAAAAATAAATAATTTTTACTTAATTTGTTGAACAAAATTTTCAAAAAATTAAAAAAAATGATTTTTGAAACCGACCTGAGAAAAATGTACCATTTTCCAACATAAAAAAACTAAGTGAATTTGATTATATTTAAACAAAACTGAACTATTTACTAGTAACATGCCATTAAATGATAAATCATGTCTAACTTTGGAATTTCTTTATTTACAACATACAATTTAGGCGTGTATTCAAGGACATGAATTTTCGGGGGAAAACTGGAATAACTTTTAAAATACCTTATGGATTTTCGTTTTTCATTGAAATAAAGCTGTGTTAGTTCTCTTTAATATTCTATTATTTTTTTCTTGTAAAAATTATTTATTTTTGGTCTAAATTTCGAAAAAACAAAAAATAACCTATTTTCCCCATACAAATGGGCTCTTAAACTTTGACCCGATGCGCGCCGATAGAACGTTGTTCAGTTTGGCTCAAGTTTTTAGATCTAAGCTTTTAGACCTAGTGTCACAATATTTCATAGAAAAACATATGAAATCAAAGAAAAAAAATTTCCTGTCACCCTAATATATATACGTACATAACTTAATAGATTTTATTACTAATTTCAATTACTAATTTGTTAGTACACTTGCATTGCAAAAGTCAATGTACGACTAGACTTGCAGAACATGAATGTACTTAATTATATGGCCTGTATATATGCGCTTCTATCTTGTGCGCCAATTCTTCATTTCGTAGGCCAAGCTTTGAAAACTTTTCCTCTACTTGGTCTTGCCATCGAAGTTTCGTTTTTATTATAATTTTAGGTCTTTCATAGTAATTGTTTTTTCCGGGAGTGGGTTAATAGCCTCGATCTTATAACAAAACACGCGGCACATGTTAGCTCACTATATTAACGTGTGTATAAGGTCAGTGTCCATAGTTGAGATGTAGGATAGCCAAGATAAATCTGGGCTTTGCAAGTTAAGACCAACGATGTTGTTGTTATAACTGCGATATTATTGGTAATATCGCAAAAGTGACAGTCCTTTGTCGGAATCCAAAGATTCCCGAGTCGTTCCGGTACGAAGAACCAACTACCGTAGGAACGTTAAGACCAATCAGAACCGATGCTTGGTATTCAACATCACCTACATCACCCACATGAATGTGGCTTATATAAATTCTCTATTATATTTTGTTTCAACAGCTAATCTTTAGTTCATTCCAGAACGGCTTCATAAGGAATTTGAGGGAATTTGTTACTTTGAACTCATCCACAATTGTTAAATCTAAAAGGGCCAATGTGAACATTGGCTCTGTCTTTGTCTCGTTTCTAAAAGGGCCAATGTCAAAAAATTAGTTTTGAGAAAATTAGAATTGAAATTTTTATAAGATTTTGTTTTACTACAGCTCAGCTTAATTCCAAGTTTCGCTCATAAAATTTTTGATCTAATAAATTCAATTCCTTGAACAAATTTTTAAAATAAGAAAAAAAATATCATGTGCTTTACCGTAGCACTATTTGCATATCGGATTGTGAACTGGGCTCATTATTGATTGAACACTTTTTCGATATAAACTTTTTATTTTAATTAGTTATCAAAAAATTAAGCATCAATAAATTTTATATAAAAAATGTATGTCGAAAAATGTTACATAAAAAATTTTTCATCGAAAAGTTTTTATAAAAAATTTATATAGGAAAACTTTCTATAAAAAATTTTATTTTGGAAAGTTTTCTATAAATCTCTATTTCATGTTCAATTAAACTAATTGTTTGATAAAAGTTGTAAAAATGGTATTAGCCCATTCAAATGTTATCATTGTGGTGCCATATCATTCTAAAGTTGGGGTGTATTTTCCTAAAATCTGGCAATCCATAAAACAAAAACTGAACTGGTACGGTTGCCACTTCTATTGTTTATTAAGTTGGCAACTAGTTAATTGCGAATATTCGTTTTTTAGCAACTTCTGAAGTTAATTTTTTCCCAAAAGCCGCATAATTATAAATAAATTTATACTTCGGCTCTAAACAATTTTATTTAAGTAAAAAGTAACTAAAAAAATGAGTGGAGGAAAACATTTGGCAAAAGGTAAATGAGAAACAACTACAAAAAAGGTGTATACATATATTGCAAAAGTTTTGTATTTTATAAACACAAATGTTCATACTTACATATGTATATTTTATTTAATGTTATGTATAATAAATATGCAAAAACAAGTTCTAAGTCATGATTCACCAATCTAATTGTATCATAAAAAGGCTCTTCGAAACCTGAAATTCCCGATGACAGCGTTCTGCGCCTATATTCTATGCGTTTTTGTCCCTACGCCCACCGTGTGCATTTAGTTTTGGATGCAAAAAAGATACCCTATCATAGTATTTTTATTAATTTAAACGAAAAACCTGAATGGTTGACCGAGTACAGCCCATTGGGTAAAGTGCCCGCTCTACAACTTACTACAGCCGAGGGAAAACCTACCTTAATAGAATCTCTTGTAATTGCTGAATATTTGGATGAAATGTATCCTGAACCTAAACTTTTCCCAACGGATCCCTTGAAAAAGGCTCAAGATAAAATACTCATTGAACGTTTCAATCCAGTTATTGGGGCAATGTATAAAATTTTTGTCAATACTGAGGTCTCACCAGGAGCTATTACCGATATTTCTACTGGTTTGGATATTTTCGAAAAAGAACTTAAATCACGTGGCACACCTTTCTATGGAGGCGATAAGCCCGGTATGTTAGATTATATGATTTGGCCATGGTGTGAACGTTCAGAAATGATCAAATATCTTTTAAACAACAAATACGAAATGGATAAGGAACGTTTTGAACATTTGGTATGACTTATCTTTAAAAATATTTTATAGTTTAGCAGTATTTTTCAATATATTTATCAATTAATTATTTTAGCTTAAATGGCGCGATTTGATGGTTGAAGATGAAGCCGTCAAGTCTTTCTATTTGGATGGCGAAACTCATGCTAAATTCATGAAGACCAGACGTGAAGGCTCTCCAAACTATGATATGCTTGTGTAAGCTATTTATCATATTTTCCCCTAATAAAAAAAATAATAACTCAGTAAAAATTTATGTACTTCAAAGAAATTCTTCTACAAAAGAGTTCCCATAACATACTCAAATAAATGTACCCAACGACTAGCCTGGGCTTACTAATAAATTAACACTTTTCCATTACAATTTCTTTCTTTTTTCTCATTATCTTTTTTTTGTTGCAGAAATCCTACTAAACGTCAACGCACTTGCTAAAAAATAGAAATCCTTACTTTTTTAATAGAATTAAAATGTAAATTATGTTACGTTTGAAACGTACATACTTTTCCATGACTTTTTAGAACGAAACTGGCATCTGTTCTTTTTTACATTTATTTTTAGAGGATATTTCCCTGTTTAATGTTTTATACTATTTTTCTATAATAAAATTCTTTTGATTTAAATTTAATGTAATATTAAATCATTTAACCACAACTAGACATGACCTAAGATTATGCGTCAATACGATATAGAAACCATTAAAAGTAAAAATAAATAAAAAGAAAAAAATAATAGTAAAGTTCTCAATCCGTTGCAAATAGTCTAGCAGCGTAGCATAAAGCTAATTTTAAATGCTACGATCCTTTCTCTAAAAAAATTGAAATTAAAAATATTTATTTTTTAATTATTTGCATGTTATTGTAAAAATTATTAAAACTCCATCTATTACATTTAAAACAATTTTATAATTAAAATATTGAAGAAAATGTCGAAGGACTTTATTTTAAAATCTAATAAATATTTTGTTTAAATTGTGTTCATAAATGTATGTTTCAATGAAGCGTTGTCTTGTTTTCATGTTTTAAGTTTCTTTCCATTAAAATTCGTTAAACGATTTCGTAGATCTCAACACATCGTAAGTTTTGATTAATTTTGTTTCTTTGTTTTTGGTTTTGGTGTATAGGCCTCGTTAAAAAAATGGTCATATATTTTGTTGCAACCTCATTAAGCTGGTGAAAGGGTTGATCTTAAATAATCTGAAAATAATATTTCATTTTAAATTAAAAAAAAACAATATTAAATTAAAAAAAAAATACCTATAGAGGCTTCATGTCTTGTTTGATTTGGAGAAGTGCATAAAACGGAAGTACTATTAGATAAACTAGAATTTGTGCTGCCATTTAAGACTTGTGTTCTTGGATGTTGTTGATGATGTGGCTGACGGTTGGAGTTTAATTTTTTATGGTTGTTACTGGTTGAAGATGAATTACTAGCATTATAATATATTTAAAATAGACTTTGGTTTTTACTTTGAAAATATGTCTAACATTTATTGCCTACCTTTTTTCTTTGTCTTTTTTATTATTGAACATGGCCAATTCGACTTCAGTATGTTGACTGCTCATATGACGCACCCACTCTGCAGGTGTTTCAAAACGTCTGAAATTAATTTCAAAGTCATTAAAAAGTTACAACAATTTGTATTTAAATCATCGCTTACGTAGAACAAAGATCGCACTGCAAGCATACATGATCAGTAGAGTTTTCCTGCTGCTTTATAACAAAAGAGAACTGATTTATAAATGTTGATTATGTAATTTTCAATATCCTCACCGATATTCGACGTCGTTTTTTTGGCACATAAGATTTTGAAGAAGCTTCATTGCCGGAGGAAGCATTGAAACCCGAAGAACATGGTGTTGCTGTATGTGTTTCCAAGTGTCGCACTAGGGAGGCTTTATCCTCACATGTTTTATTGCAAATGTCACAGGAAAAATAGCGATCAAAATCATTTGCAATCGGTGGCTGTAGAACAGAAGATGGAGCTGCCAGCATTTGGCGACAATCGTTTTCCATATTATGGATTGAGGAAGAAGGTGATGATTCCGTTTTTATATGAGTGGTTTGAAAATTTTCAACTTTGCTTATAATCTTACTTGAAGACTCAACATTATTTTGGTGCGTTAGAGATGAGGAGGATGAAGGTAGCCAATCTGTAGGCTCTTCTTTGATGGTAACAAATGGTGTTGGTTCTTGTGAATGATTAGATGGGGAAGATAGCGGGGGTATTTCGTTTATCACTCCACTACTTACATCAAGTCCTCCAATTGTGCTTTCCCGTATAATGCTTTGTTTAGAGTGCGTTATATGAGAGATATGATTCGGGTAGTGTTCATTAACGGCATAATCATGAATAATATCCGAACGTTCTGTTGGAAGGCTGGATCTACGCATTTCATGTTCGTACATCCGTGATGAATCATCCACCTCTTCATCTTCTCTACAATCGGTGGAAGCATGTCTTATATAATTCTGTTCATCGCATCTCTCCAAACAAGTTTTTCTGCACAAAACGGTTGGGTCATCACTTTGACTTCGTTCTCTTCGCAAAATCAAAGGCTGTAAATTGTCCGCCACTCTTGGACAACTATTGCAGCCAATTTCATTGCATATGGAAGAAGGAGCTTCACTTACAGCGTTGTTAGAAGGCAGAGAATCCTGAGAGTAACAACACTTATCTCCTGGATCAATTGCGACTTGTTTATTAACAGTTATACCACTTGATGTTGGCTTTGCCGAAACTGCAGTTGAGGATGCCAAAGTACTTAAAGGTTTCGGCGATTTTATAATAACCGGACTGTCTTTGGGCATTACCGAAGCTCCTAGACCTCGTGAATGCTGTTGCTGCTGTTGTTCCATTAAATACCTTACAGATGTTGGACCACTATTCATTGGCATGCGGGTGAGATTGTAAGTCGATGAATTTGCTGATGTTTGGTTGTCCACATTTCGATTTTGTTGCGGTTGTTGTATGGTCGTATTGGACGTAGTATTTGTGGAAGTTCGACATAATCCTCGTATTTTTAAGATTTCACCTCCTCTTAAAACTTCACTCAATATATCATTCGATACAGTGGCCTCTCCCATATACATGTACTGTACCAATATCTGAATTGCTCGATGACTTAAATCAGGTGGGAGTACAATATGAAATTTGCCATTAGTGGTTATGGGCGAGGTTTCAAAGATGGTGGAAAAAAACTAATCACATGGATTGGAGGATAATAATTTGAAAAAATTTGTTTCATATTTTTCTTACCTGACTACATGAACTCAATATAAATTTATGGGCTGATATACCAACTGTGGGCATCCCATTTGTAATAGCTCCCGTTGTATTGGAACTATATAAGACGACATCGGCATACTTTTCATTTCTGGAATAAATAATAATTGTTTATAATTTTAATTCAATACAAATTTATTATAGGTTAATATACTTGTATAAAGTGGCTACCGATGAGTTCAAATACGATAAATGAGAATCCCATTTAAGATGATAATTTTCTGCAGTCATTTTGGGAATTTACATTTGGATCCTTAAAAGAAAAATTAGAAAAATAAATATCGATTTATACAGTTATATTAAAAATATCAATACTTCATAAAAATGTTTAAGATCAGACTTTTTTTAACAAAAAAAAAAAAAAATAATAAAAAATAATTTATAATATAATTGTTACGTTTTGGTAAGAACGTCTAAAAATATATTTTAAAATAAGGTCAAATATGGACCAATTGAAAAAAAAATCACAGAAGTTTCAGATTTAAATTCAGTAAAGAACTTAGAAGCAAAAAACGAACGTACATATACATATTTTTGTAACACGAGAAGATAAATTATACACGGTTTATGTTTTATTTAATAATTTGATCAACTATAATTTACCTTGATAATTTTTGTTCAAATACTCATATTGTTGAAAAAAAGGCTCAATAAAATTAAGTTAAGTATAATTTACCTAAATAAATTAAATACTTGAAACGTTGTTTTTAAATTTCAAAATTATCGTTATTCGAAAAATTTTGTTTATTCAAGCGTTTTTTATTATATTTGTTTGGCTATAAAAACGCTTAAAGTCTATACTGTTATTTGATAACACAATTTACAATTTTTGTGTATGGCAACTCGTTTTTTTCTTTTGTTTATCTTCTTTGTTTTTTCTCTATTTCGTATTTTTATTAGTAAAGAAAATTATCCTGGGGTGCAAAAATATAAAAGATTTATAAGAAAAATGTCCGCTTTTCATACGGATTTTGATTTTGATAGCAAATTAATAGATTTGGTGAGAGAAAATCCAATTCTTTATGAAAAGGACTTAAGAACTACGCCCTACATGGACATGAAAAAGAAATTTGATTTATGGAGCCATATAGCAATGTCCTTGAACCGTGAAAGTAAGTACAAGAAAATGTATATGATGTTCTTGTACAAGTGCCCTAAATAATAAAAATTTGTTTCCTTAAGCCAAATATTGTATATTGCGATGGAAAAGTTTGCGCGCAAAATATCGTCGTGAAATGGTTAAATTGGGGAAAGAGTCTGACTGGGATTTGTTCGAGAAAATGAAATTTATTGAAAGGCATATAAGGTATCAATCGTAAGTAAAAATATTTCAAAGGTTAATATAATTTACAAATTTTGTTTATTCCTCATTCATAGAACACAACGTAATCTGAAAAGTCCAGAACATCAAACGGTACCTATTAACTACAGTAACATGGACGCTGAACAACTTATTGAAGAAGTTATCGATGACGATCCTTTACAAGAAGCCATGGATGAACAAAACAGCACATTTACACCATTCAGAGATAAATCCTTGCCCTCTTCTCCGCCTAGTTTGGACGTTAGCCTAAGACCCAGTACCAGCGGTAGTAGTAACCAATATAGTGGCACTATGAAACGAATTGAAGCATTATTGGAGGGTTTGGGGGACAATAATCGTTCAAAAGCGGAAAAACGTATTGTGGCCTTTTTGTGCAAATGTCAGTTAAAGTCTTTAAATAATGAAGATGTGGAAGATGTCAACATTTAATAATTTGATGTTCAAGTTTATTGAACAAATGTGAACACATAAAAAGTTTAATATTTAAATGTAGTATATATTTTTTTTTAATTTTATCTTAATATACCTTTTTAGATGGTATAACCCATTTATTAATAACAGAAACTTAATTATTAAATAAATGTTTTCTTTTAATCAAATTAACAAAATATTGATTTGCCTATAGATTATCATTATTTTTTTCATTAAATTTATCAATTAAAATATGCAAAAAACTCGTTAAATATTTTATATTGGCAAAATGTTATTTTGAGCATAGAATTGTAAAAATATTGCTATTAAACATTTTTTTTTAATTTTTCAAATTTGGTCAAATTTGTATACTCAGTAGTTTTTAAAACAAATCTTTATACCGTTGTTTTTTTACAATTTTTATTTTGTCCAAATGAACTTAAAAAACTACAAAAAATCTAAAGGTTGATCATCGCACTGTTTAAAATGTAATTAAACGGTATAGAGAACCCCTGTGCAAGAAGGTTCAACATATATAGGTAAAGCAAAAACAAATGAGAAACAAAGCAAAAATGTTTCTATAAAATGTTTCTAATCGAAATTTTTTCTATAAACAAAAAAATTAAAAGCGTAATTTAAATGTCTTATGCATTTTTATATTTTATACTTACCCCCAACTCATATTCAAAAAATAAGACTATGACGAGCTTATAATTCAAATTTTTCATACAAAATTCATACAATAAGCCCTTTATAATTTTATGATTGGTTTATAAATTAGGGGTTAGCTTTTATAAATTAATTACATTTACTCCTAAAAGCAAAAATCGAAAAAACTTAAAAAAAAATCCAAAAAGTTTCAAATTGAAAATTTTTCATAATATGAAATTATGTATATTATACATAATATAATTTTACATTTAAACACTTCTTATCAAAAATATTCCGTAAAAAATGTTTGTTGCAAAATTCAATAAAAAAAATTTCACTAGAAAAATTGTTAGATAGAAAAATTCATTACAAAAATTTTATATAAATTATTTTATATCTAAAATTAAAAAAAAAATAATTTCATATCAAAAATTATTTATAAAGAATTTTTTTGTAAAAAAAATTTAAATCGAAAAATTTACTATACAAGTTAATATTAAATTTAGAGTATACTTTAAAAAAATTCTAAAATATTAAAAAATAAGTAAACATAGTAAAAAAAAATAATAAAAATTTCATTAGAAAAATTTTTAGATAGAAAAATTCATTACAAAAATTTTGTAAAATATTATTTTATATCTAAAATTTTTTTAAAAAATAATTTCATATCAAAAATTATTTACAGAGAATTTTTTCTAAAAAAAAAAGTTCTATAAAAGTTAATATCGAATTTAGAGTATAGTATTTACCCTTAAAAATCACTTCCAGAAGAATATTTGACTACATATTATAGTTCAATAGTATTTTATTAAATATTGATTAGTTTAACCTTATGTTAATATTTGTTTATATAAGTTCTCATAAGTATGTGTGTATACAATAATTTTATAAAAAAAACTTTGGAAAGTATTTGTAAAAAAGTTTTGTAAAAGAAGAAAATTGCATGATGATTTGTTTCTCTGCAAATTGTTTTCTGAGTTTTGTTTACTTTCTCTCATTTGTGAGCATGTAGAACTATTTTAAATTTTGTGGCCAATATTATTGATTTTATATTACCCCCCTCGCCCTTCCTTTTCCACCATTCAAATGTTTCATTACTACTCCCCTGTTGACATTAATATATTGACTAAAAAAGCTACTTAACCTAACAGCAACCACACAATTTTTATTTTAGAATAAAAGTAAAGAAATTTCAATTTGGAAGAAAAAATAATATAGTGTTAAAATAATAGAAAATAAGAAAAACTTCTTTCAAATAGTTCTTTCACTTATACAAACATGCGTTAATATATACATATGTACATATGTTGTATGTGGATGTATGTATGTATGTAAAACCTTTATCCTTGTTAAGTTATTTGTTTTTTGCATAAACTATAATAAAGGGAATCGCACTAAACAACAACGGTAATAAATAGAGTTGAGTTGACTTTATAACAGGAAAAACACTAAACGCGCCATACTGATACCCACAATCTAACAACCAAACACTCATAAATTTAACCATCCCATCCATTCATCTATCCTATCCAGCCTTTTAGATGTAAACACATAGAAACTGAAACTCAAACACACCACAAATCCATAAAGACACAAAAAACGACGACAGTAGCAAAATATTTAGCAGAAACAACAGCAGCGGCTGAGGCACAGGCACTGGCAGAGACATAAACAGAGGCAACAGCACCCTTTTTTACGAGTCACTAACAGTACAAGTGCGAGACATTAACACAAAATTATTGATTGATTTCAAACATTTCATACAAAAATCAATAAATTGCAAAAAAGTAAAAATAAATTTACTTATACTTGAAAATAGTTTTGCTTAAAAACTGAATTTTACTTTTTAATTGATTTCATTTAAATTATAAAATATTTAATAATTTGTTATTATTTTTTGTTAACGATAATTTATTGTAAACTTTTAAATTAAAGCGCCAGTTTGTAAATTATTAACATTTTTAAAACTTTTTCTTTGGCAGATGTCTATTATAGTTTTTGATTTAGTTTCTTTTTATTCTTATAATAAACTTCACCTTGTTTGTTAATTTTTGTTAAAATTTTCTTTTAAAACTTATTTTAAAATTTTGTATTTTTATCAATATTAATTTAACTTTTCTTTGATATGAAACAATATATTTTTTTCTTGTTTCTTTCTTTTTTGTTAATTTTTTTTACTGTGTGTATTAAACTTAAAACTTCGTTGTACGTGCGTGCGTGTTCTGTTCGACAGTCAATATAAAAATGTTTGAGAGTCCTTGTTGTGCTGTAGTCTTTGGTGGTTTATTATTTTAGTTTTTTTTCTATTTTTTCTACTTTCTGATAAGCAAGTCAGTCCTCCTGTTCATTTGCTCTTTGTGGATGTGGATATGAAAATATGAATGTGGAAATGTTGATGGGGTCTATGTATGTATGGGTGGGTGTGCTCCTATTTGTTTGTTTGCTGTAATAATAACATTAAATATTATTTGCGCGCCTTTGCTCTCTGGTCATATGTCTCTCTGTTTATGTTTTTTTGCAGTTATTCTCTCTCCGTGAAAATAAACTGAGAATAAGTCGATAGAAAAAACAAAACTCATTCACAATTTTATCATTACAAATTCATTGTTTAATATTTTTCAATTTCATACATATTAACAGACATTCAAACAAACATAAATGCACCTATGAAAAGGTGTTTTGTTGTTGCATTAATAGCTATTAATTTCTCTAAATGTCTGTTGCTTTGTGCTTTTCACTGGCTTTATGTTTATCGGATTATTGATTGGGGTGCGACAAAGAGTTTTCGCTTTTTTATTTAATTTCTTTGTTTATTACAACTTCCAGCATAAAAACTTAATTAATATTTTCAAAGTTATTTTATTGCAAATTAACTATTTTATATTTATTTTATTCTTAAAAAATGTATATAGAATCCTTCACTAAATGTACTCGTAAAGACCGGAAATACTATTAAAAATTAAAAAATATTCAAAAATTTATTGTGGACAAGAACCCAAAAGGATCTAAAAAATTTTAGTTTACCGTTTTTTACAAAATTTTTAATTTAATTTTTATTGCTTGGCAGCATTCTTTTCAGGGCTGCCAGGTTTGGTGTTTTGGCCCCAAAGTTGGTGATATTCTATCCTTATTATAAAAATAATTACTAAATGAAATGGTGTTATAGCCCATTCCATGAAATAAATATTAAAGGAAGTGCCACTTAAAAATTTTTGACTATAAAGAATATCTTTGAAGTTTGTATATTTTGTCAATATTACACAGATCGTTGCCACACTTGTAGATTATTTTATGGAAATTTGTAAACTAAAATGTTTAGTTTGAAAAATAAAATAAATAATATTTTCAATAAATAGTCTAATAAAATTTGTAGTTTGTAGCTTTGTAGATGCTAAACCACATAAGATCTCAATTATATCATTAAATTAAAGAATATTTCGTGTGTTTTACTAAATAACGAATTACGGACAAACTGCTGAGACGTTTGAGATAATATACACAGCTTGTGTTCCTAAAAGTTTAGGAAAGGACTCGGTAGACTTTGAAAACATGGCATGAAAACACATACTAGGAGCAATTTTGTGGATCTCAGTTCAAAAACTTTACTTACTAAGTTTCCCCAAACACTACAAGTGAAATAGAGGATTTTTTACTTAATTGCTGTAAAATATGGCTTTGGCGCTATACAACAACCATGTTTTCCTCAAATATAGTAAATTTTCCTAAATTCTAGTTCATTTTTTTCTGAGTGTAAATGGGATTTTTTTTTTAAAGTAAGGTAGCCTCATTTTTGGAGTAAACTTCAGATATTCTTTCTTGTCAAATGTTTAATGTTTACAAAATAAAAAGAAAGTAATATTTATTTCATGGTTTTTCAAAATATGAAAACGAGATAGTTGCCAAATATTTGAAGTGTGAACGGTCGAGTTTTCAACATCGAAAACGACAAAAATAGTATTGTGTGAATGGGCCATGAAATAAATATTAAAGGAAGTGCCACTTTCTTTTTATTTTGTAAACATTAACCATTTGACAAGAAAGAATATCTGAAGTTTACTCGAAAAATGAGGCTACCTTATTTTAAAAAAAAATCCCATTTACACTCAGAAAAAAAATGAACTAGAATTTAGGAAAATTTACTAAATTTGAGAAAAACATGGTTGTCTTATAGCGCCAAAGCCATATTTTACAGCAATTAAGTAAAAAAATCCTCTATTTCACTTGTAGTGTTTGGGGAAACTAAGTAAGTAAAGTTTTTGAACTGAGATCCACAAAATTGCTCCTAGTAGGTGTTTTCAAAGTCTTCCGAGTCCTTCCCTAAACTTTTAGGAACACAAGCTGTGAATATTATCTCACAAGTCTCAGCAGTTTGCACGTAATTCGTTATTTAGTAAAACACATGAAATATTCTTTATTTTAATGATATAATTGAGATCTTATGTGTTTTAGCATCTACAGAGCTATAAAGTACAAATTTTATTAGACTATTTATTGAAAATATTAGTTATTTCAGCGTTATATATTTTATTTTTCAAACTACACATTTTAGTTTACAAATTTCCATAAAATAATCTACGAGTGTGGCAACGATCTGTGTAATATTGACAAAATTCAAAGATATTCTTTATAGTCAAAAATTTTGAAGTGGCACTTCCTTTAATATTTATTTCATGATTGCAAGCATACAAAACTATTTTTATGTTAATAGAATTGATCTCTTCATTTAATTGAATAAAAAAATTAAAAAATGTAATGTACGCTTTTTTATGAATTGGGGATTTTTGAGGCTACAAATTTTAAAATTTGGGGATGGTGACTAAAAATACCTGGCAGCCCTGATTCTTTTTACTCTAAAGTGTGAGTGAGAGAGTTAAGAGAAAGAGAAAAATGTAAACAACCGTTTTTAACTCTCCGTATTTGCACCTTGCAAATTTTTGTTTATTATTCGTAAGTCAGTGAGTAGTGGTCCGCCTATTTAATATTGATTTTTTTATTATTGATCCATATGTTTATATGGAATTCCTTTGTTTATTTAATGTACATAAACATACAGTTATTTGAAAACATCTAACATAAGGGTCACAAGTTTTTTTATGTTAGAAAAGACATAAATATGTACATACGTACTTATATAGGTATATATACATATTTTTTGTTTAATATTTCGAATATTTCTTTTAAATTTTCTTCAAACTATTTTGTATTGTAAATTTTATTTAAAAATATTTTATATCGAAAAATGTCCTTACACAAAATGTTCCTTTAAAAAATTATATCTAGTATATTTTCTTTACATTTCATTTTAGTTAAATTTTATACAAATTTTCAAAATTTTTGGCCAGGTTTGTATCAATTTCAATTCTGTCAGCTATTTCTAATACAAAGTCAAACCTGACTGGTGAGAAAAAATGTTCATTATGAACATTTTTGAATAATTATTATGTTTGTTTTCGTACTCTAACGAAACTACCCAAAACAGTCCGAAGTAGTCAGAAATTACTCAAAAAGCAACAAATTGTTGAAAATTTTGCACGGGAACACTTTTGAGTATGTTTGGGTTGTTTTATTAAAGTAAGGGAACACACATATTATGTAGGGTAGAAGGGGGAGCATTTGCCACTTTTTTTTAAAGGTCTCTAAGTTTCTTACCGTGAGAGTTATCAAAATTTGTTTGTTCCTCATAGGTACCTATATATGTTAGCTTTCAATTGTGTTGGTTGAGATTGCCTACGGCTTTTCTTTATGTATCAAATTTGAAAAATAGCAAATTAACTAAAAGTGGTCAATGTGCCCCATCCGGGGCACATTTGCCAATAAATTTAGTACAAAAAAGAAGTAAAAAAAATGTTGTAATAAAGTAAATTTTTATTTATTTTATACAAAACAAATAAACCAAAAAATTAATTCAAGTTCATTTCGCATGGATAAATTAAACAAAACAGTAAAAAATTCAGTGATCAAAATTTAAACTATTAGTCCTCTGTTAACATTGTACTGTGACATATCAACATTAAAAAAAATGTTAAAATGGAAGATGGATTGGGCCTTGCAACCAAAATACGATATCCTTTTTAGGGAGTTTTCAAATGTCGGGCTCAACGAGTTGCTTTGTTATATGTGTATGGCAAATGTGCCCCAGGTAGAGTCATTAGATGTAAAGAATTATTTTTCACCTAAGAAATAGATTTTAATCTTAAAATATTTGTTTTCAATACTATAACTAATGAATAATTTCTTAGGATAACAAAAAACTTAGGAAAATTTATCAAAAATACTTGTAGCAAAATATTTTTTCAGGATCTGCTAAAACAATAAATCACGCCTGACGTTTTATACATGAAAGCTTCAGCAGTCAAAATTTGAGATATAGAATATCAATGATAAACGAATATAAATTCGATTACAGCATCAAAAAAGATAAGTTAGTTTTCAAGAAAATTAGTGGTGGCAAATGCGCCCCTATGGCAAATGGTCCCCCTCCTACCCTATACATTTTTTTGATAAAACCACTTTCAATTTTCAATGGGGAATTAAATTTGTATGTTTCTCTAAGTTAATTCAATGTTTTAGAGCTTTACAATTTTTTCGGAATATGTTACTATTTGAACAATTACTCAATACACAATAATAACACTGTTAAAGTTGTGATGGTGTTTTTCGGAATCTAAAGGAACTAAAAACTAAGAAAACTATTTTTCAAATGTGGCAGCCGGCCAAAACGAAGATATTTATTAAGTTTTAAGATCTGTCCTTGAAAAATAAAAATTATATCTGGTGTTCAACCCATAAGCAAGAATTAAAATTTTTCTTGTGCGAAAAAAAATATAACGGATAAATATGTATGCGGATAACCGCATTTTCCACATTTCTGCTTTTTTTTAAGTTATAACTGAATTACAGCAAGGCCTCGAGCCCTTTAAAAAATATATTCGTTAATAGGATATTTAAAATACAAAACTTTTTTTCTTTTATTAAAAAAATTCATAGTTAGTTGTTAAAGCTCAAAAAATTATAATAATAGTAAGTATATAATTAATTCAATTATTGTATTTCGTCGTTATGTTTCAGAAGTTTTGGTGCTTTAACCGAAGTATCTTCATCACTGTTCTTATGTTTTTCTACGTGAACTGTTGATATTTCTACTTTTTCAATATCCTTAGCTTCCACATCAGGTACATCATTATTTGAATTATCTATCTTATCCTCCGCAGTATGACTTGTAGTAGCTAAAGACTCTTTTAAAGCTGCCTGCTGTAAAATGGTTTGAGATGCTGCTGATGTATCACATTTGAGTAATTCTCTTAACAACATTGTAGCGTATGCTGCGGTGGGTAGACAGAAATCCAATAATAATGCTTCATATTTTGTTTCATTTCCAACGATTTTAAAATCCTCAATTGTTTTGCCTTTTAACAATTCGAGATCGGATAGAATCAATGTTTCTTCCGGTTTGGTATATGATCTAAATTCCCATGACATATCAAATGGTTTGATGACTAATTTACGATAAGCCCCTGCCATAGCAAAGGTCTTAACATTGTGTTTTAATTTTTCGGAAGTTAAATCATATTTTGCCAACATTTCTTTATACCAAGTACCAACAATGTTTTCCGGATAGGTAATATCATAACCTGGTAAAGGTAATACCACATCATATATGGTATAAACACCACTTGATATTTCATCTTCAGTCAAAGATTTTACTTTACGTTTAAATATTGATTCCATTTCAGTAATTTCTGTATTTTCGTTTAACGAATTTTCATTTGCCACTTCTGTTTCATCGTTGACTTCTTCTTCCTGTTCAGTGGCTTCCATATCTATGTCGTCATCATCTTTATTGCGATAAACCAAATCTCCTGGTATTAGTGTGAGGCCAAACTCTTTTATGCGCTTTGAAGCCATATTGTTGAAGATTAGACTTTGAAATGCATGAGGATACAAGAGCAGCATATTGCGGGGTATCTAGATTTTGTAAGCAAAAAACTTATTTATAATCTTCTAATTTATTAAATTTTATGTATGTATTTACTTTTCTTAAAGCAGCTGCATAATCTTTTTCACCAAATTGAGCCAAACCATCTAATAACTTTTTTTCTATAAAGCGATCACTGCGAAACTGTGCAGCAGCTGCTTTAGAGTCACGATTTTCCCACCACATTTCTCGAATATGTTTTAGGAAAGGTACATCATTTTCTCTTGGTTTTAAAATCAGTTCACAGGCCTTTAAATATATAAATTAGTACTGAGTAATGAAAACTTTAAATTATTCTGTATATCTTATTTTACCAATTTATAATCAGCTTTTAATAAAGCTACACCAACCTCATAGGTTGGTATACTGGAACAATTGCCAAATCTTTGTAATCCAAAATAGTTAATAAAACCCTGTTCTTTGACATTTTTCAGTGAAGTCTCTATATGTTGCCTCTCGCCAGTCAAGTGTCTTAAAGCAATACGAAAGCGATTTCCTTTTAGATCTCCTAACTTTAAGACATTTTTGTTAAACTCAAAATTGCCTATAGTAACCCCATTCAAGAATTTCACTGTACCCACAATCTGGCGAGGAGTACGTTTTTTAATACAAAACTTTTGGGTGGTCTTTGCTCTTCTATCTTTTGTGCCACAGTAATTCACTTGAGATGGTCTTAAGCTAAGGGATCAGACATATATTAAAATGTAACTTTAGCCAGGTTTTAAACAATATTTATACCTACTTACTTTAATTTATTTGCTATGGCTGATGCAACCTCACTTGTATCCATATTCTCTTTATGTACCAAAAAGTGTACATATTCTTCTGGAAATGTCCATTTATTGCGATCTCTTCCTTTCGATTTCATGACACGAATAAATTTCTTTTCGGCCTCTTGGCCTCTTGCCATTTCTCCACCCACTGTGGAGCTAACCAATTTGTTTTCATACAGCTTTTTAATTACCCGATGTATTTGGGTGCGTTGCTCTTTATCCAATTCAGTAACATCTATAAATATTGCAGAATCCTCTGGCTTTTTGCTGTTATCATGTTTGGCTTCCTTCAGCTCGTTAATTTTATTCCAAATTTCCTCTTTAATAACATTTTTCAGTTCTTCTTGAGCTGAACTTACTTCTTCCGCACTTATTTCTAATAGGAATAAATACACACAAAACATTTATAGTTTCCAAGGAACATGCGATAAGATAAAAAATCCTTGTCCCCTTAATCCTAAAAAAAAATTATCATTTACCTTCTTCTTTTTGATCCGGTATACTCAAATCAGTCAATTTCAATACTTGACCTTCTAAATCGATTTCATTTACATGAAAATCAGAGAAGCGGGATTTTAAAACACCCGTAAATCCTTCGCCAGCATTAATGTATTCCGTTATACCAACTTGATCTTCTCTCAGATTATCTTTAACCGTAAATGTTGGTCTGGAAACGTAAACAAAATTAGTGAACCAAATATGTATTTTATTCTAAAACATTACTTATTTTTACAGTTAGGTCCATCGTTACGATTCCGGTTGTTAAATGGCCTTCTTTTATCTGATTTATGATAGGGCTTTCTTTGATGATTATTGAACTTTTTATTGAATTGTTTACCCATATTTCAAATTGTCCGAATTCGTCTGAATGAAATGAAACAAAAAACATAAGGAACAACGTGTTGAAATAAAATCGAGACCCAAATTATAGGAGATGAACTGAGGGGGAAACATTTGCCCGTTTAAAAAAAAATTAATATATAAAACAATTTCCAAAATAATGCAACAAGTTTAGAAAAAATGTATATCATGGCTTTTTTGATCCCCCATAGGGCCATAAAATTGCAATATTTAAAGTATATTTTATAGACAAAAGTATTTTGGTCTGCGTGTTATATAACTTTAATGTTCGTAAATATAAATTATTATATCTCCGTCATTTATGGATCGAAAATATTCCATTTTTCGAAAATATACTATTTTTATATAGTGTAAATTAAGTACTTTTTATGCCCAATAAATATGATGTCATCACTGCAAATAATATTGCCACATTAAAAATTACCGCAATGGAGATTTTCTCACAAATGTGGCAGCTTCAGTTCTCAATTATACAACTCTGTGTTTACTTTTTGTTTTTGTAAAAAATTGTCAAAGCAAACAAATTCTTGAGAAAAATTCGTAAAAACTTTGTTGAGAAATGGTTTATATACATTTTCCATCTAATTTAACGGAAGAGGAGCATATGCTTCAGGCTAAATATCAGAAATTAAAGAAAAAGGTATGTATATAAAAAAATAGGCGATAAAGATTTATTTTTTAATTACAAGTTTCTCGCAGAAAAAAGCATTGCAATTAATGAAAGCTCCCAAGCAGGAGCCAGAAAAGCCAACATTAAAACGACCCACAGATGCTCGTGATGCCAGAGAAGTAGCTCGCAAGCTTATTAAGAGTGGAGCTATACCGGCCATTCAAAAGCAACAGACAAAACAAGATCAAACATCTTTCAAGAGACCAAAAGGTCAAGAACGTAAACGTCCCATACCGGAAACTTCAGTGGCAGCATATCAGCCCTTCTCTTCCACACAAAATGATGTGGCTCAGGAGACAATTATCAGTGAAATTATAAAAGAAGAACCACGCATGCAAAATTTATATCAACATTTTGCCACCGAACGAGATCGTGAAGAACGTGGTCTAAACGATAAAGGGCCATTGGATCCCAGTCAAAGTGATAAGCCTCGAGCTGGTAATACTATATTTGTTTCGGGTAATAAAGTAACCGAGGAATATTTGAAGAAAACATTTAACGATCATGGCACTATTGTAAATGTTTCCATGGAAATTGAAAAGGGGTAATTACAAAAAATAGTACAAAATGCCAGTAACAAATAACGATAAATCTCTATTTTTTTTTTAATACAGACGTGGTTTTGTAACATTTGCTAAACCCGAATCAGCTGATCGTGCTATAGCGGAAATGCATGGCAAAAATGTTAATGGAATTAATCTTCAGGTGCAATTGGCACGTCGTCAACCTCAAATAGAGCCCATAAATGACGCCTCATCTTCGGCCGTATGGTCCTCAATAGGTAAAAACACATATGATATTAAAACCTTTTCTATATTTTTAACAAATTTTATTAAATTTTAGCTGCTAGTAAATCTCAAAAAGGCAGCCATAAAGATAGGCGTGAAATGGTCCAATACAATGATGATTTTCTAAATTAAATAGTAATATTTTAAGTTCATAACAATCTCTCAAATCATAACTTCAAATTCATTCATATATCTTTCATCAAATTTAATCATAACGACAGTAATGAAAAGCTAACAGAGAATCAGGTAAAGTTTTTCATTTTATCATTCAATTTTCCTTTTATATAATAAATATATATATCATCATCAAATGAATAGAATAAATTGAATTTTTAAATCGCTTAATAAGATAATTTTGGAAATAGGATTTTTATGGAAACATCTGAAAAGAGTAATTTTGGGTTTGAAAAGGGACACTATGTGAACAAAAATTTATTTAAAAAATATTTTAATGATATTCGATGCAGACATTTTTTTTGTTAAACGTTGCACATATAAGTTTTCTGATCTTAAAAGCGAAGTATGGTTTAAACGGCTATAACACTAAAACTATAACATTTACTTACTTTTTTTCTCTCGTTTTTTTACTTCTGAGTTTTTATCGAATCTTTTTAATTACTTCAGTGAAACATAAGCTTTGAATATGTGTACAAAAGTATTAGAGCATTCGAAAGAGTTATTCGACTTCTATTGCTTTGCCAATATTATGATTTAGATTTTCTCTCAATGCCTTATATCGATAAATAGCATTTTAAACATTGCGAGGAAAAAAATATGACATTGGCCCTTTTTGCACTTTACTTTTTATTATATTTGATATTTCTTTCTGGCCCTCAACAGGAAGTATTTAAAAGAGAACAACATTATTTATCAACTGTTTGTTCAAAAATCAAAATATATATAATATATATCAAAAATATAGAGACGGGTCTAAAAATAATACCAGTTTATTTTCAAAACAGAAATCAATGTAAAAAGATAAGTTTTAAATAATTAAAAAGACTTATTTCAAAAATAACCCCGTAACTCTTAAACGGTTAAATATTTTTAATGAAATTTTATATAGTTAGAACAGAGGAGCTTTAGGGTTGATCTGTAGGCAACCAGGTCTATGAGTCAGAAAAGGGCTTAACTACAAGCTGAATATTTTCTGAAAAATTTTAAACCTTTTATTTTTAGTGAATAAAGTCGCTGTTTTTGACCGTATACATAAAAAGTTTTATGGATAGATGTATTTTGGGTTGCTGTATCATAATCAATATTTTTTTTTTAATTTGTTAGTTACGCCCTTTTGCATTGTAGGTAAAGATATCTACAAAAGCTAACTGCAATCAACAAAATATAATTTGTTGCTCTATGGATAAGTTTTAGCGGAACAATCACTACGCCTATTCTCCTAAGTATTTGAACCCCTAATAATAAAAAAAAATTATTTCAATCATTTAATAAATGTAGTTTTTAAAATTTTATTTCCAATTTATTTAAGAAATATTAAAGTTTCAATAACTACGGTTAATAATTTTTATTTGTTTATTTTAAACTTTAACAAATAACAATAAATGAGGGCAACAGTTTGTTTTTTATATAAATATTTGTGATATTAAAAATAAAATGTTTAGAAGAAGACAACATTGATGAGGTTCGAAATAAATAAATAATAAGAAAACGTACCCTTAAATATATGAAAAATCAAACGTAATAAAATAATTTAAAGTAATAATGACAAAATGTATTAATAATATTAGATAATAGATAGATATTTAATAATGATGAAGTTGTAACTTAAAATTGATAGTGAAAGTTATAAACGAATTCGTTGCCACAAATAGCAATTAAATGTTTAAGTACATGTCGTAAAAAAATATTTAATTTTTTATTATTCTGGTATCTGGTAGAAAAAAACAGTTGATTGTAAAAAATAGGATTTTCTTTAAATTTATTTTTACGTAAATGTCGTTATTCTTGGTGTTTTTTTTTTGATGCAATATAATTTTTTTTGTTTATAAAAACTTTACTGATTATGGCTTTTATGTCAAAACTGTATGTATTCGGTTTTCTGGATAAGGTAGTACAAAAGAAGATAATATTTAGTTTACAAGTCTATGATTTATTCACAATCCATTAAAAGGCCACGATAATTGTATACAATTTTTTGTTGAATTGGGTTTGCCATTATGGAAAATCCAGTTTTGTCTCAATGCATTAATATAAATAATTAAATGTAAATCTAACGTCCCTCCTGACCTGGGGGATTGAAGTAATCCCAGTGGTGAGTGTGTATATTGCGACCGGTCATCAAATACATAACAACTACAAAAGTAATGACTATGAACAGAACTACCAAGGCTGGTACTTGTCTATTACGAATATCGGTGGGTTCTACTTCGACACCTTCTTTGGGTTCTTGGCCACGCAGGAAATCGGAGAGTTGATTAATTATTTTGCAAAGGGAGAGGCTGCATGCTGTAATAAAATTACGCCCTGCCTTTGTTACACTAGATTTTTCGTTATCAGAGGAAGGTGTTCGTGTGCTACGTGTACGACGACGATGATGTGTGGACTCTTCATTATCACTCGTATGCTTATCTTCAGCTTCTAAAGAGGATGAGCGCCTGTGATGATGACGACGATGACGTTGTGGAGGTCTTACATCTAAGTTTGTGTCTTCGGCTGCTGCGCGATGTAAATTGTAAAAGGCCAAGGGGGCTAGAGATTGCAAGTATTCAGCTGTTGGAAAGACTGTGGGGGGTATAGCTGTTACCGATGGAGCATCCATAGGCGCTGTTTGGTCTGTTTGAGTTTGTTCATCAGTATTGTGTGCGATGGAGCTTGTAGTTGGTTGTTGTTGGTCACGTAAACGTGGAGGCTTCGGTGGAGGCACAACTTCCCTGACAGGACTCGAGCTAAGGTGTTCACTACTGCTACGGGGGCTAGTTTGAGTTTCTGTCGTTAAATGATGTGAACGTTCTTTTTGGCGAACTTGTTCGACTATGTTTTCAATAAGGCCTGGAGGCAATTCAATATTTTGTACCACCAAATTACCAGATTTACATTCTAACTCATCTGAACTTATTTGCTGACCATGTAATTGTGAAACCATTATTTGCCCTGCTTGTAAAGCGTGAACTCTTAGTCTTTCAACTTCTAAATCACCCAAACGTGTAGGCAAATGATGTTCTGCTGGTAATTCCGATTTAGCCATTGTTTGCATAGGTGCCAGTTCTTGATGGGTTTCAACAGGTTCTGTTGGTTTTGAAGAGATAATAGGTAAAGATATTGGTTCCTCTTCGGCTGGAAGAGTTTCTGGTATCTTAGATGAACTAGTAGTTGCAACAACCTTTTTAGCTTCTACTATGGGTTCTTCGAGTGTTGGAATTTCGCGAGGAGGAGTTTGTTCTGTGTTGACTGTAGATTTTCTACGTGGTGGTGCTTGAGGAGGATCCTTTTCGGAAACTTCTACTTCGGATATGGTTAGTTCTTCAGGTTCTTCCTCTTGAATTTCACTTAATACACTTTCGTCTTTATATTCAATATCAGAAAGTATTTCTTCCAAATCTGAGCGTGTCCCTTCTTCTCTGTCACTTGCCTCTATTTCTCTATCACTAAATTTGATTTCCTCCCTGGAGACACTTGGAGAGGGTTCTTGAGAGGTGGTTTGTGTTTCCATCAATTCACGGCCTATAGCATCTAACTCATCTCTATATCTTTGTAAAGTCCTTTCAACTTCTTCATCAGTTTGTTGAGTTTCTGGATCAGATGTCAAAACTCCTAAAGCTTCATCCAGTTCGGCTGAACTGGGTGCATAAGAAGCTTCACTTACAGCCAAATTGCGGTAGTCTTCTTTAGTATCGGATACACTATGCTGGGAGCTATCGGTTAACAATCCTTCTCTACGCAATTCCTCTTCCTCCAACTCTAAATCATCTATAGGTCTTACTACCAAAGAAGCCTCAACTACTTCGGTGTTGTCTTTTTGTATAGGAGTAGATGATTGTCGTTCCACTAGTATGGCAGAAGGCGTTTGAGGTCTGCTCAACGACTTTCTGTCAGCTTGAGAAGAGGCCCTTGACCTTTCTGAAAGACTTCTTTGGTTGGCATCTCTGAAACGTTGCAAGCCCTTAGCCAATTGTTCACTGTCGATAACTTGATGATTGACATTGAGTTCTTTTTCCAGTTCTTCTTGTAACAGTTCTTCAACTGTTTTATTTGAACGTATTCGGGGCTCTATGATCTTCATGTCATCAGTTATTTCAAACTCTTCACAAACAAAATCATCTGGCAGTGGGTCAGTTTGGGTACAGGCCTCAACTTCTTCCACATGCATATCTGAATCATCACCTTGATCGAAATTACCATCTACAACGTCTCCACTGTGATATGAACGATAATCTTGCAATGCTTCTGATCCCTTACTTAGTGATCGTTGACGTTTATCCCTAGGAGGTCTAGGTGGTGGTGGCAAAGGGCGATATTTCATTTTATTTATTATTTCACCCGATTGCAGATTGCGTTCAATCAAGCCAGGCTCTTCATAATCGTCTTCGTAACTAAAATAATTAATTATATATTACAAACTGTATACAAATTTTCTTATAAGAAAATATTAGGACATACTTATGATTTTCATTCACATGGATGGACCAAGTGCAAGTGTAAACCATAAAATGTCTTATAAATGGTAACTCAATACATGCCAAATTTAAACAGAAAAACATTCAGTAAGAAATTCGAACCAAAAATTAAATCGGGCTCTAATAAAATTTGTGTTTTTTGTTTTAATTATGTGAATAAATTAAAATATATTTTATTTAAATAAAAGCAAAACAAAAACATTATTGTGTATTTAATAATCAACATGATAACAACTAAATTCCTATAAAACTTAAAATAGTGTCTATCCAAATAAATTAATAAAAATTTGATATAAAGAATAATATTATTTAAAAAGTTCACAAATCAAAAAATATTTCTGAATAGTCCTTTGTCAATAATACTTTTTGAAATCTGGAAAAAGTATATGGTTTTACGTTAGTCCTTAGTCCATAGTTCGAATTATTACTCAGTCTCAATCTGGTATCCAAATTTGATCGAATATGTAAACTTTCTTTATTATTACAATATGTATGTAGGTATACAGATTTAGTCCCCAGCCAGTATGTGATGCTGAGTTTTGTTAATTACTTGCTACCGTATGACCCATCAGATGTGGTGAATATGAATCAACCAAACAACCAACCAATTAAAATCCCAAATTGTCCGACAACTGACAGATTGTATAATTATGTTTAATAATGTGTCTTTTTGTGAATGAATTTTACAAAATAATAATTAATATTGCCTTACATTGTGATAGATGTTAACGAACGAATTAATTAAGCGAAAATAAAATAAATTAAATTAATTCAAACAAAATAAAATAAAAAAAAAAAATGAAACAAATAATTTGCGGCTTTGTGTTAAAAACAATTGCGTTAGCAGCTCCTCAGGCGGCATAAAATATCTTACTTTGGTTGAGCATCTAAACTAAGGGCAGATTTACGACCCGTTACCATTACGACATCTGAGACAGGTGTGTAGCCTCTTGGTGGGGGTGGTCTCTCTGGAGGTGGTGTACTTCTTTTAGTTCTCATATTTGGCATTGTGGCAAAACGTTCACCAGGAGAACGGGCAAATTTCTTGCGTCTAGCTGGTGGGGTAGGTTTTGGTACAGCTTCTTTACGAACCACAGCATATCTGTAATTAGTTAAAATTGTAAATTAGCCCGTAATTAAAATCTCTAATTAAATTTTATTTACCCATCATTTTCCATCATATCAATAACATACTTTTCGTTTTCTTGAACATCTTCGTTCTGCTCGAATGATATGGCACCGCGAGAATGACGCTCGTCTAAGTCGTAATTCGATACGGACTTACGTGTTGATGCAGTATCAGAGTATTTTTCCGGCGTTGCAAGAGGTACATGATGATATTCATGTTCAGTGCGATAAACAATTACCTTATAAAAGAAAACAAATATTTTTTTTATATAATTTAAATGTTCATTATTAAACCTACATCTTCCGTTGGCTGCAAAAAGCTATTCGACACCGAGCGTCCTCCAAAACCGTTCATATATGAGTCTTTTTCTATTGAAATATCACGACGTCTTTTCTGTCGCCTCGGTGGCAGGGGCTGTGGTTGTCCATCCTCTTGTGGTATATTCTCTTTTTCCGACATATTCAAATCATTCCATGCACCTGATTCATCTCTTAGCATCGGCGATGGATCACGCAAATATTCCTCGTCCAAATATTTTCTACTGTCAACATCTTGGCTTTCCATAGAATATTTGCTACGACTTCTACCCTTGCGCATAGGCCGTCTAGGTGCTCCAAAGTAATCGCTTCCATTATGAGACATTGACATATCATCACCTCCATAGTCGCTGCGTTGAGCGTCGAAGTCTTGTGAAACGTTGTCGGGAGCAAAAGCCTTGTGAAGTCTACGTGGTTTTGGTGGGGGTACATCATAGTCAGCGTAAGCGCTGGTTTGTCCTACATGTTCTAAAGCATTAATGGGCTTATCGTAATCATCTCTGAATGCATTTCTTATATACTGATTTATTTCAATGTTGTCCTGGGAAATGCCTCGTTTACGTAAAAAGAACTCGTCATCACCGATTTCCTCTAGCACAACTTTTTTACCCGAACTAGTCGTCGATTGAGTTTCCTGTGTTCCCATATCATCAGATTGGTATTTAAGATAACTGGCTTCAGCTTCTCTCTCGGCTTTGCGTAACAAGGTATTTTTCTGTATTTCCTTTTCTGTCCAACCAATGGCCTCTTTGCTGTCTTCCGATCTTACATCTGAATCCTGGTGAACCATAGGTCGTCGTCTGAATTCACCAGAACGTAAATTAGAAATTTCATGTATGGCACGATTTTCCTCATCGAATTCGGCAAATTGTTTATTATCCGTAACGCCACCCATTATTCCCAAACTTCTTTCTTCACTTGTGGCGTCTTCAATATCTTCTCTCATGCGTCGTTCTAAGGAAGATTCACGATCAAAGCTTTCCTGCTCACTGCCATAGCGACGGTATCGAGAACCTTCGCTATCATTATAACTGACATCTGAAAATTTGTCAGCCCAGCGAGAACGCACTGGACCAGGACCTCGATCGCCTTGAGGAGTGCTAGAGGATTCTAATGATGGCTGTGTTTCTGAACTCGGTATGACGCTTGTGGCTTCAGTAGCAGTACCGGTACCAAAAGATGATTCTACCTCCACCGTTTTCTTTTTACGCAATGCTCTTGGATATGTTCCAAAGTTGAATTCAAAGAGCTTCTTTTGTGTACTTGGTGCTTCATTACTTTTTTGCACACTCTCTGTTGCTTCCGTAGCCAATTCTTCATCAACATTTGTTGCATCCGATTCTTTAAGAGACTTACTTCTTCTTAACTTAATATTGGTCATTTTTTCCGGCAGTTTAAATTTACTCATATCAGGTTTACTGAATTTGGTAAACTCTGGACGTTTAAAATCTTTAAATTTCGACATATCGGGTCGTTTCATCTCAGGCATTTTTATTTTCGAAAACTCAGGGGCCTTGAATTTTTTGCGATCCTTAGCTTTTGGACTACCGGAAGGTATTTTCTTTGGAGCTGGTTTAAGTTTAGTTTTAAGCTTTCCAGCTTGGTTTTTGAATCCGGCTTGCATACGTCTAGTATGATCTTGGGCAGTGGCCATAAAACCTTTCTTTTCCGCTTTTACAGGTTGTTCATCATCTATAGCAACATCTTCTGTATCCATTCCCTCAACATCAATTTCCATTTGAGGTGTTCTTTGCATTGATTGAGTTGGTACATTTATCGATGATTGTGTCGATGGGAAGAATCGATCTTCCAGATCTTTCTGCATATCCTCTGCCTGTTTCATGGTGTCAACTTCACCAGTTGTCGTTTGAATTTCATTTGGAGATACTTCCTTATTATCAGAAGACTTCTCTTCTGTCGAAGGTGTTCCAATAGGTTCATATTCATGTTCGCTACAATAGAATTCAAAATAAAAATTATAATTTGGAAATACTTGAAACTATGGTATTAAAAAAGTAATGTGAATGGTAGGAGTATAAACAAAAAGTGATTGGTGTAAGGAGATTTTTTTTAATACTGTGTGTTGATGATATAAACTATATGGTGCAATGCGATAAGCGGACAAGTGCAATAAGCACTCTTGGACAAACGTCTCATAAAAATTTAATTTAGAATATTTGCCTTCAAGAGCATTTGTATAGATAAATATTTCAATTAAACTTTTTAGATAAATCTTACCGCGAGAAATATTTTCTCTGTTGCGTTTCTTGTTTAGCTCGACTTTTTGGCAAAATAACTGCACTACTTTCAAACTGACCTAAACGAGATTTACGTTCGTCAAAATTAAAACTGACAGTTTTCGTCATCCGAGCCAATGAAAGATTGTCTTGTGAACCACCCAAATGATGCTGACGGTCTGTTGACTGAGTACGCCCATCATAAAAGGCGCCTGTTTGATCTTTGTATTGCAGTAAAGGTCTTTGTTCAGATGGTGAGCGTATGCCATGCATTTGCATGCGTCTATCTATGGAAGTACTACGATTTATACTACCGCTACTGTCCATCATTATGGGAGCTGAAAATAATGGCTTGCCCTGTAGTTCAGGATGATGATGAATAGATGGTTCTTTGCTCCAACTTCTCATGTCTAAACCATGGTCCTGACTTGATAACTCGGTGTGTGTAGAACGTTTGTCCACTGAAAACTGTGAACTACCTTCACCGGAACGTCCGATTATAACAGGAACAAATGCCTCTCCAATGTCTGTAGATGAACGCTCTTGTTCAATAAAATCTTCTCGGCTACTGAAAGATTGCGGAAGCGAAGGTGTCTTGGTGAGTGGTGGGGGATTTGGAGGTGGTTGCTTAGCTGGTTTGGCCATGTATTGATCCATCTCATCGACCTTGAGAGAAAATGTTTCTAACACCTTGATAGACATTGGCTCGGCTTGTGATTTATTAGTGATACTGGCATTTGTTCCTGAGATTACAGCATGAGCCTGGGGCTTTTCCTTGGAAAACATGGACATTAGTTTACTGGATGTTGCTTTTGCTGGTGAAGGCGATTTTTCACGCATTGGTGATTTTTCTTTGGAAAACATAGATGAAAACATCGAACTGTTGTTTGCTGGAGCTGGTGTGGGTGATTTTTCTCTCATTGGAGATTTTTCTCTAGAAAACATCGATGAAAATTTTCTCTTTACCCCATCTGCTGGGGGAGGGGAAGGTGATTTTTCACGCATTGGAGATTTTTCTCTAGAAAAAAAGGAAAACTTTCTCTTTCCTCCTTCTGGTGGAGCAGGAGAAGGTGATTTTTCACGCATTGGAGATTTTTCTCTTGCATTAAATGATTCATCGAGTTCTTCTTTAGGCTTTCCAGAAAAAAATGTTTTAAACTTAGTGCCATAAGAAGATTTTGCAGATTCATCTGTATTGTTTGGAAGTTTATGCTTTGCTGTAGTGAGGGAAGGCTGTCTTTCTGGCGAATGGCCACGTTTTAGTTGGTGATATCTTTGATCGGGTAATTGAAGGTTATCCATTGACAGATACTCCATTTGGCGTCCAGGAGATCTTCCACGATTATTGACTTGTGGATTTTCAGCATTTAAGTATCTTGAGGGTGAAGCTGAACGACTTCTACCTTGTCTTTCTTGCCTGGCAAGCAAATTTAAGTTTCTGGTTGGTGATTTCGCCCTACTTCTAGCCTTATCTTCCTCCTCTTTTACCAGTTTATCAATATCCACTAATGGCAATCGAGTGTTAATATCAATGCGGACTTCTTCGTCCAAATTCAAAGATGGTGAAGGAATATCACTAACCAAGGGAGGACTTAAGTGTTCTATTTGTATGTTGTCTTTTATGTCGACTAAGTTTTGTGCAATTTGACTAGCTTCCAATTCAGCTACTGTTTGCTGAAGGGGATCTATTGGTTTTTCTGCGGATGTTAAATTAGACGTGACTGGTTCAACTATAGTAGAATCATCTGGAGATGTTTTATATTTGGACATATCAATTGGACGATGTTGAGGCAATACCTCACCAGGTGTTTGATAGATCATAGCTTGGACCCTAGTGGCATCCGGTCTCATGTAATCAACAGACATTGGTGGTTTAGCATTACGAAAATCAATACTTTCTGGAGGAACTTGTGATATCGATGGACTCATTTCTTTAGCATTATAATCTACACCGAACGATTGTTGCCCTTGTGGTACTAATTGTTGGACTGTTGTAACTCCATCTCCAGTTGTCTTATATTTAGACATGTCGATAGGACGGTTTTGCGGCAATACTTCCCCTTCAAACGATAAATTCCCAATATTTTCTTTATTATCTTCTGGTCTCATATAATCTGTAGATGTGGGAGGTTTAGCTTTGCCAAAACCTAAACCTGCTGGAGGGGACATTGAACGCATAGGTGTAAAATCGCGGGAATAGGATCTTTGACGATCTGCCATTGCTTGTGCTGGAGATGAACTGAAATCACGGGTAAATGAAGGTGGCTTGTCAGTCATTTGGGGCAATGGTGTAGCAGATATAAGATTAATTTGGGGAGAAAATGCTGAGAGATCCATGTTGGATGATCTTCGACTTCCACTTACAGAACGTTGCTCACGTCTTCCATATGGTAGTGATCGCGGGGGAGCAATATTAATATCAGCCACGTATAAATCTTGCTTAGAGGGAGAACGGGATATACGCCTCAGAGATCTGACACTATGCATGGAGAGAGTTTCAGGATCTCTAGGCATTCTGTCTACGGATGTGAAACGTTGTCTTGGCATACCTGGCATATTATGAGGATCATCATCGGAAATGCTACGTACAACTAAACCTCTAGTTCTAGCTGTCTCCTCCAATTCTGGATATTTTTCTACAAACGATATATCAACAGAACCTGAAGCTTGATCCCAGGAACGGTTTTTTCCAACACTACGTAATGGCAAGTGTTCCGGTTCTGGTTGCATTATGCGATCACCCGCCATTAGCCTACGATCTGCCATCATAGGCTGTAGTCCCATTGTTGGTGAATGCGTATTTCTGTCCACCATAGCTCCTTCTTGAGGCAAAAATTGTGGACATTGCATATCATGATGGAAGTCTAATTTCGATGTTGGTCTTGAGTCGACCGGATTTATGCGTTCGGGAAGCAACGAATCAGATTGGAAATATTGACATGCACAACGTACATCTAATGTCACCCCACTTGAACTTTCATTACGCGACACAAAATGCTTTTTTTCTTGTGGCAAAGCACCCACGGATGCCGATCTTCTTGTGCTCATACTGAGAATAAGTTCAAAAGCTCTCGAATCATACTATTAAGCTCTCTTTGTTGTGAGAAAAAACGTCACCTTATGTTGTCTTTAATTTTGCAAAATATTAAGATTTTTTTATTTATTTTTTATCTGTTGTGTCTTGTTCCGTCCACATATAACACAAAATAATATTTATATTCGTTAGTTTTCCGCTGGTTGAATCGTTGGTGTTTGTCACTCGCGTTTTCTAATTTCTGAGGCTATTTTTAAAATTTTTCTTATTTGCTCCAAGGGTGAACATTTATTTTTTAGTATTATAAATATTTTCTTTTTAATAATATTTTATTTTAGATTTAAAATACACAATTATATACAATACATTTTCATTTTCGTTAACGCGTTTTAAATTTATAATTTCAATTATTCGTTTTTCTTTATTTTGAATCCCGGTACACTCTTTTTTTTAATGATTAGCTAATTATGGAGAAATTTTGTTTCATAGTCTCGAGAATGGAAAATAAATTTTATTTTGACCGTTAATGCCCATCTTATTCGCTGCAAATATCGGCCAGGACTGAAAGCTTTTTTGGCAAAACCAACCAAAATTCAGCAACATTAGAAAATTAAAAAGCACTAGAAATATTTCGTTTTTCTTTTTAATTTCTTGTCTTTGTCTATGAGTTATAATAAATATTTAGATATATGTATATAAGAATACCTATATCTACATCATTTGTATGTTTGAATGTGACTACCAGAATATTTATTTTCTTTAGATATTTTCATGTCAAATCCACTCTATTATTTTATGTTTACTTTACACTACCACCCAGTTTTGTCCCATCTATTTCATTTCGTTTCAAAATCATCTTTATCTTCATCATGATGATCAAAGAAAGCTATTTGTTGAATGAATGTTCTGTTTGTTCACTTATTATTTCAAATTTATGTACTTTTTTCTTCTACAAAATTTTATTTGGTAATTTTTTATGTTGTTTTTTTTAATAATTTTTTTGTTTAAAAATTTATACCAAGTGTTCACTAGTTGACTTCGTATGCGAATAAATAGTAAAAATGTCTAAAATGTATTTGAATTAACGAAGATAATGCACAGTGGTTTTTTTTTTGATATTGTGTTTGATGCTTTTAAAAGATCATTTTCAATTTCTACTAAGAGAAATTGATCGATATATGTAGTATATACCATTTATTCTTTTTAGTCTTTAAAAACATTGTCTTGTCATTTGCAAACTGTTACAGATGTGTCATTTTTGTCAGTGCATTAGTTTGCATTATGTTCACACTGACACCTGATTGTGTCACAAAATAATACCATTGCCTGTCGTTTTCATTATTTTTTATGAGACACTATCCTTACATTATACAAAACCAAAACACATTTTTAAAAAAGTAGGTGACAGGTTTATAAGTTTGTCAATCAGTTAGTCATTCATTATTTTATTATTCGTCAAACATCCCATAAAAGTTATACTGAATGACTTAAAATCGCTAGAAAAGTAAATCGGCTCTTCTAGCTATGCCCATCTGTCTGTTAAAATCAAATTAGTGGAGCTTCCAGAGGGTGTACCGACATGTGTGCTTTACTTTTGGAAGACAATTAAAACGAAAGTTAACATTCTCTGTTTGCACCACATTGATATAGGTGATGAAAAATGGGATCCATTGTAACATTATTAGGTTAAATGTCATGGTCCAACATGTTTGCAAAAGATGCTGGAGTAGCGCGACGTGATCTGCTATGAACTGATTAAAGCTAAGTTCCGAATTATAAATCGATATATCACTTTTATTTGAGCACTGATTGTAACAAGATGATTGTCCGAAAAGTTTTTCATATTTCTCTCTTTTTTTATGGAGATACCTAATTTGGAAGATATACAATCGGTTTACAAATAAAAGTGACACATCGATTTGTGTTTCGGAACTTTAAAGCACTATATCTCCCAAACCAAATGTTTATTGCACATAAAAGAGCTGTCAAACAAAAGCTTTTTAACCTTCATCTGCTTTACGCTATACAATTTATCTGTTTCTTTTTTTTTTAATTGCTAGCTTTAAGTTAACAAAATTTATTGACTTTTTAAGTTACATGAATTTGCAGAATTTTAGCTATTTTGCACTCCGAAATTAAAAAAGTTATGTTGTCTACCCTCTGCGTCGTTTTCGACTCATATGGGAAAACATATGTTTTTGGTGGGAATTATTTTTGTCATGGTTCTTTTTTGTCAATCATTGTGCTTTTAACAGGTGGTTAAGTTCTTTTTAATTATTTTTTTTTACACAATTTACAAGAAAAACTAAAAAAAAAATAAAAAAGAAGATAGTGCCAGAAGCTTTACTTTTTAGTAAAGTGATACCTCTGTTAGTGATATAAAAGGTGCTCGCTTCAAACCAAATATTAGGTGTGCAACTTTGCTTCTGTCGTTTTTTTCCGAAATTCGAGGCTTTATTATAAGGTACTGGCCACTAGTATTTCCCATCATTCGGTCAGCATACGATTGGGTATAAGCCAAAAAAAAAACTATGAATAACATCACATGTATCGATAACGACGCAAAATTGTTTAAAAAAATCGATGTAGTTCAGTTGAACTAGACCTTTATATTTTTACTAAACCCCAAGATTCTCAAATTATTAAATTTTTATGAAATCCATTCCATTAAAACTGTGATGGATCGCATTTTTAATTTCTACTAACTCAACGTAACGTAAAGTTTAAGAAAATTGATTTGATGAGATGAAATTTTATAAGCTAAAAATTTTCGAAAGGACAAACATTATTTTATATCCTTCAACTCCTTATAAATAATACCGAATATTAAAAGGCTATAAAAAAGTTTTAAAAAATACTTAAACATGCTTTGACTTCAACCTCATTTGAGGCTTTTTCCACGTTTAACACATTTAACAATAAAAACAAGAAACCAATCACCGGGACGAAAACTTACAAAATTGTATATTTTTTGTTTCTTACCTTTGATTACAACATGTTCAGCTTCAATGTGTCTTGAAGTGTATTGGAACGTAGTTTTTTTGGGAAGTAGGAGGAAGCATAACTATCTACTAGAACAAGGTGTTAAACACAGGCAGAAGGAAAAGGAATAGCGGCTAGAGCCAGTGCTTTGTAAACTTTGATTAGAAGAAGAATTACGGATTATTTGCTTACGATAGCGTAGTGTTAGTAACAATTTCTTGAGAAAGATGAATAATGTGTATTTTCTGAAATAGTATAGGTACATTAAGGGGGTATTTAGGTATTTAAAATGTTAAGTGATAGAGAAAAATATTTATGTGTTATTTAAATTGTTTTCTTTTAAATAGTTTATTGTATCTATCTACAATTTATAGGATGTAAAAGTGATGAGTTATTTGTGTTATTTAAAAATAAAAAAAAATTTAAAAGTAAAAATAAAATTTTGAACAAAAATAAAAACACATTTTTGTTGTTTTTGCAAATTGTGTGTTGATTTAAGAATTGATTTTTGCTATTCGTGATAAACTTACTTGAGGGTATTCTTCCATTTGGTTGCCTCTTTGGTGGCTTCCAATTGTTCGGCTGTCAATTCAATATCTTCACGATGTGGTTCGGCTTCATCTTCAACATGGGAAAATGTTACCTTCTTTTCGGAAGGTGCTGGTGAAGCTTCCTTTTTAAGTGAAGGCTTGCGATCATTTAACGTTTCTTGATCTTGACTGACAGTTAAATTTATTTGTTGTGCGTCAGAGACCTCATCATGTTCCTGATCGGTTTCTTCCTCGGTTACCGGCTGCAAATGTTGCTTAGCTCGATCTTCATCTGAAGAGGCCGAGTCAATAGATGATATGGGTGCCAAAAGTGTATTAGACTTGCGTTCTGGTGTAGCACGTTCTGTTAATGAAGTAATGGGTTCTTCCTCACTGCTGCCCATGCGATCAAGGGGTATATTATTGTTGGTAGTGGCAACTTCTTTAACAGCACTTGTGTCTTGAGAGGCCAGCGATTGTTTGATAGCATCCACAGAGGTGGCATCTAAAATAAACTTAAGTTCTTCGGCTGCAGCCACCACTTCATCAGGTTGATCGATTTCTTCATATACATGTTCTCTACGCAAACGTGGGGCTTTCTTTGGTGGTATAGCTGCTGCATCAACTTCTTCTGCCTTTTTATAGGTTACCTCCTCAGTGACCTCTTCTTCTTCTTGTTTAGTCTCAGTTTGAGCTGCTTGTATATCACTGATTTCTATAATCTCTTCAGGTTTCACTATGCTGCTTTCGGGTTTCTTTTCTTCGCTTTCGTATCGGTCGTCATCTCTACGCTTGCGACTGGGCGACTCGTCTAATTGAACAATTTCTAAAACATCATCAGAATCTTGTTTTTCTATAAAATGCGGTATATCACTTCTCTGAGATTTTGGAGAATTTTTAAGTTTTAAAATTTTTGGTTCTTCATTAAGTACAATTTTCTCGTCTTTACCCAAGTGAATACGCTTGATATTAAGTCGTTTCTTTTGGCGATCCGCCATACTTTTGAGCTTTTTCATAATAGGGAAACAACGAGGGGCTTTAGAGTGTACGTAAATAGGTTCCTCTTCTTTTTTGTTCTCCCCTTTCAGATCTTCTAGTTTCTTTTGTTCCAATTTATTTTCAGAACCTTGAGGCACTTGTTCTAGACTATGTTGCAAACTTGTATTCGTAAATGAATCGGGCAGTGACTGAGCGTCGTCGTGTTGCCTAGCTCCGTAACGGCGACGTCTGAATAAACGACGTACTTTACTAAAGCGACCTGCTTTCTTGGGTTGTTTGCCTGTGGCCAGTACAGAGTCTGAGGCAAATGAAAAGCTTTCACTGTGTAAACTGTGATTTTCTAAATCTTCTGCTCTGTGATTTGGCAAATGTTCTGAGTGAGGTTCGTCTTCTTCCTCTTCGGATAGTTCTTGTATATAACGTTCGGTTTCCTGTATCGAAACGTGATCGTCGATACGTACTTTCTTATTTGATTTTGGCGATTCGGAAACAAATCGTATTTCCTGAGATTTTCTTAGCATCAACACTATTTCGGGTTGATCATCTGGACCCAGGGGACGTTTATAGAGATGAGTCCAAGGATAGCCACCCTAAGAGGAAAGAGAACAATGTTGTAAAAATGTAGGAATACTCAAGAATTAAATATAATAACCTACCCTTTCTTTTGCTCGCCTAAGATCTTCCCAGCGATAAGTTTGTAATGGAACTGGCGGTTTATCCGTGCTACTCTGTACTAAATATTTCTTTAAAGACTGATAATATTCACGCTTGCAATCCAAAGCCAATTTTTCTGCCTCACTTGGCAATGTCTCGTGAGTTTCAAGATGTGGCAAAGATTCAATAAACAATTTACGTTCTTCCTCCTCGGAAGCGGTTTTGGACAAAGGTACTGTTACAACTTTAATACCTGAACATTTGTCCACTGGCAAAGCTAATTGATCTTTTTTGCTTTCAGAAGATTCTTCGGCTTTGTTTTGCGAATCTAAAATACTCTTAACTTCAAAAAGCTGTTGATCAACTACTTCCGTCAGTTTGTCTTGTGCTGAGGCCTCGTTTATTTCGTCACTATTACTGTTTGTAATAGAGTCAGCTTTACCCGGCAGCTCTGATGAAGGTTCTGATGTTTTATTCTCAATAATTTTTTCGTTAGCTTTTAAATTTTCATCAATATCGATCTCTTGTGCGAGTGTGGTATATTCTTTTAATTGATCTTCCGATTTAGCAGACTCATCTAAGCTTTCAGTCTTTTTCGTTACTGTAGCCAAACTATCATCAGTTTTGTCTTCAGATTCTTCCGATGTTTCCAGAAGGTTTTGTTGTGTTGCAATCTTATCCCAATTCGTTACTATTTCTTCTTCAATATCTTGTATTAGTTTTTCAGCTACCTTTGCGATTTGCTCTTCATTTATGCAGGACTCTCCATTCGATAATTCTGTAGGAACTTCAGTTTGAGCTGCCTGCAATGGTTCATCAGCTTCGATGAGTTTTTCTATTGGTTTCTTTGTTACGATTTCGGCCGGTTGAACTTCAATTACTGTGCGTACATTGTCTTTCGTCTCAACCTTTGAACAACCAACCTGCAGTTCATCTTCTATGGGAGGTAATTCATTAATACCAACACTCTCTTCATTCGGGAACAGTTCGTTATAAGTTTCTATTAAATGAGATTCGATGTCAAGAATATTATCTTGACTGATTTTAATGGGAGTTTCGGGAAAGAGAATTTCACCCGTATGAGGGTCGATTTTACAGTCTTTACTCGGTGAAGGTGTGGGTGTTGGCGTTGGTGTTGTTATAACTAGATGAGACTGAGACTGTTGTGACTTATTAGAACTACGGACTAGGTTAATATCTAGGTTTTTGTCGCTAGTATTTTCATTGTCATTGACATCGACATCGTTGTGCACTTGACTTGTTGGCTCCTCGGAGGATGGCTGTTGCACTAGTATTACACGATTTGCCGGATTTTCTTTTTGTTTATCTATTTGTTCTTCCTTGGCATTTAACGGGCTAAGTACATGAAGAATGGCGGGCTGTTCAGTAGAATTAACATCAGATCCGGGCAATGACACTAGTTAGATCAAATTACAAAAATTATTTTTATTAAAAAAAGTCTTTATTAAAAAGGATATTAGGTACAATTCAACGAAAAAAATGAGGACTTTTGCAACCACTTTTAAGTCGCCGTTTAATTAGACTAAATACTCAAATCGATAAAGTGTTAGCTTATTAACCATCATATAAAGGTTGTAAACAAACTTATTTTTAAAAATTAATTAAGAATGGTAAACTTTTATGTTGCAAGATTGTACAGTACTAGTACTTTATATGTATCTGTCTTATTAAATAGTATCATCCTTTCTCGTCTTGTTTTATCATATGCAGTAACAGCGATCAAATTTCTCCACTTCTGGATGAGTTTTTTTTGTAATGGTTCCTCCTGTTTTGCTGCTTTTTCGTTTCCATTTATTTATTTTTACAGGTATAAGGGAAATGTAAAAGATTTGAAATTAGTAAAAAGTTTTCGTTTACAACCTTTATCTCAAAATGACTTATTAATTGCATCTCATTATGATTTGAGTGAGACATAATTAAACAGTTTAATTCTTATGATGCGTATGTTTGTACATTGCATAATATACAATTTTTCATAGGGTGATTACACTAAGAGAAATTTTATATATAAATTCGACAAGATAAATGAGATTAACAAGAATATAAGGTAAGACAGAAAACAAATGTAGATCACAGGTATATAAGATTAACAAAAAAATACAAATATTTCTATAATAATGCAAGTAATTATAAATACAATTTAATTGAATTCTCTTTGAGTTTTCTTAATGAAAAATACAAAAAAGAGCAAATGAATGTCTAATTTTCAAATACACAATTATAAATATTCCATATTATTATTTTTTTTATATACACTTTTGTATACAAAAAATATTAGCGCAAGTAATAGACAGAATTCGTTAGAACAAATTGCTCTGTTGCTTCAACATCGTCATAACATAAAATAAGCAAGGAAGTATTGTAAACGATCAAGCCCATTTAGTACCTAACACAACTATCACATCAGTGGATTATTAAATGAGAACAATTATATTCCACTTATTTCTAGACTTAACGCATTTATGTGCCGTTGAATCGTCAGGCGGCAGTAATATTTTATGTTTTGTTGTTTCTTTCTTTCTTTCTTTATTTTTCCTTCTTTTCAGAGATTTCATGTTTGCCATCTTATTTTTAAGAAATACCTGTAGCTCATTTTAGAGACATTCTTTTTGACAGCCAGAGTTTTAGAATCGTCTTTATTAAATCTTCATTTTAAATTTTTACTCATTTTCCATTAACCACTTTTGGAGGATGATTTTTTGATTTTATACTACAAAAAATTCAATTGAAAAGTCGAATTTTTTTCAACGTTTGAAATGTCTACTGAGAATTAAAACATTATTCTAATTTCTATATCTTATTACTATGGGTTGAAGAATAAAATAAATATAAAGTGTGAAAACTTTGTTTGGAATAATCTAAATTTTGTTTTAAAGTTATTTTATGAAATTTAAAACATCAGATCGATATTCTCGATACTTAGTTTTTTTTTTTAAATTAGGACGATAATGCAACAAATGAGCCAAATGTACATGAGTTTCTATTGTTTTTTTTTTTTATGTATATAAAAATGATGTTTATTTTAATTTTCTTTTAAAATTAAAATTTTGAATTTTAGCCAAAATCTTTTAACACTTTTAGACAATTACGAAATTTTTATTTTCAGCGGAAATTATTATTTAAATTTATAGTTTTTAAAATTGTTTGCCACAATTTCCAACTGAAATTATTTTAAAATCAAAAATATTCACATTATTCCACAAAATCTTCTTACAAAACAAAAATTTAATGACGAATTGCTCTTCTTTACTTTGACCCTGTAACCAAAAACATACTTGAAAAGATTTCTTCCCAAAAAGTTACAAAATTTCTGAGTATCTATATCTCTTTAATTTGTTTGTTTTTTTTTAAATAATCAGACAACTAAAGTATTCAAAACATTTTCACCTTGTATTTTATGAGTCAATAAAAGTTTTTCATCAAATGTAATTTGAAATTTCGAACGAATGCATTTAAAAGCCGGACGTTGATTTTTTACACTTCTTGTTATAAATTAATAATATTTCAAAATTCTTTTATATTATTTATATATTTTTTAACCATAATTTAATTTTTATATATTTTACAACTAATTTCAAAATTTTTCTTCTCAATCTACAAAATATTTATTTAAATTTCATTTAAAATGGGGACATTTATTTACGGATTTTTCGTTATATCTTTTTCTGTTCGCCAATATATATAAACCGCTCGTACCGTGCAGAAATCAACTACTGAATTTATTATATTCTTTTCAGTATGACCCCAAATATGTTCTTGTTTCTATACAACAACAACAACAACAACAGCAACAAAGTCCATCTATCCAACATCCATCTATTCGAAATACAGATTTATTTTATACCAAATTCTTTTTACTCAATCGCTAAAATTTATCTTATTTTCATGTTTATTTCTCTTAGTTTCTTTTAGTTAGTCGATGATAAAAAAAATATAAAGAGAACGAAAATTCTGTAATAAAGTACAATTTAGAAGCCAAAGAAAACTCTAGCCACTGATCTCGTATACATAGATACGTGTATCAGATCGGCCACTTGAGTTTTTCTTTTAAATGTTTCTTTTTTTTTTGTTATTTTTTACGTAGTTAGTAGTTTGGTTGTTGTGGTTAATGTTTGTTTTTATTTGTATTGATCTTTGCCCTTCCCATACCTTCGTCACCGCCGGCTTTTGTCATAATCAAATTAAGTCATTTACTTTAATCAGTTCTTTGTAAGATTTTACTCTTTAATGGGTTATAGAATTTGATTGCTTGATAGATTTTATTACATGTGGCTTGAACTTTGTGTAAGATTTTTGTGAGAAACGTGTTTTATTTAGCAAAGTCCCTCCGTTAAAGACCTCGGACGTCTGGTTGCAGTTGTGATATATCTGTATGCTGACAAAACACAGCCCAAACTAAAAATCTTTACACATGCTTTAGAAGCCCCGGATTCTTTGACATAAAGATAATGTAATAGCTCTGAGCTACTTAAGTTCTTTTAATCATTAAAATCAATCAGTCTAGTCGCTAAGATAGGTTTGCTAAAATTTTAAATGTTTTAATTCTTTAACTTATATATGTATTTTAAGACAACTGTTGCTATTTCTTGATAAGTAAGCACTTTCTTTTTATTAAAAACGTATCTGATCTTAGTTTTCCGATATAGAGAACCATTTGCATTGGGTCTCCTAGATTAAACTAGTAATAATTGTTGTAGGTTTTCAACATTTTTATACCCTTCACCACCATAGGTGGAAAGGGTATTATAAGTTTGTGCTGATGTTTGTAACGCATAGAAATATTTGTCTTAGACCCACCTTTTAGTATACCAATAGACTTAGAATCACTTTCTGAGTCGATTTAGCGATGTCCGTCCGTCTGGCTGGCTGGCTGGCTGGACCCCCATGTAAACCTTGTAATCAAACTACAGGTCGCAATTCTAAAGATAATTTGATGAAATTTGGCACAGATAATTTTTTTGATAATGGGACCATGGCTATTGAAATCGGTCTATTATTTATGGTACCTCCCATAGGTCACACTTCCCGGAATTGCTATATTGGCCACAAATATCAATATTTTTTTCATGAAATTTAAAACAGATACTGCTTATGTAAACCTAAATCACTGTACCAAATTTCGTTGAAATCGGTCTACATTTGACCATAGCTCCCATAAAAACTCTTCTTCAAAAACGCACTAAATGAGACAAAAAATCACTAAAACGCTCGTAAATCTAAAGATAATGAAAATTTTGAGTTTATTTTTTGCATACATAATTTTTGTAACAACTGTAATTAATTTGCCAAATTTCGAGATAATCGGTCCACATTTGACCCTAGCTCTCATATAAGTCCAAATGACGGAAACAGGTTGAATATATACGTTTTGAGAAAATGTTTGTATGATGGCAAAATTTAGCAAATATTTGTCTTTATACAGGAAAAATAACACCTTTGACCTTAGTGGTGAAGGGTATCGTATGGTCGGCTTGACCGACTATAGCGCTTTCTTACTTGTTTTGAGATCGATTTTACTTATTCTTATACTGTCATTGACAACCTCACCGTGTGACTACTACCTTTAGGCTTTTTAGGTGCCGGTGAATCGTCAAGCGATAGCAATATAGTATTGTATTTGTTTTTTTACACGTAGACGGGCATTCTATTTTTTAGAAATGCCTCTAGACCATTTCCGGGACTCCAATAATATAAAGATGTTGCACTTCCATATATTGATTTGTCTGTGGTCGTTTTAAAAACTCCATAAAAACTGCTTTTTCTCTAATTCGAAAACAACTAATGGAGACGTTTATCCAATGAGAGAAAGCTAAAGCACACACACGTGCTCATGAAATGTATGTTTGCTTGTGCGTTTATGTATTTTTCATTGTTCTGAGGATGAGCGGCCAATGATTCAAAATTTTATTTATAATAGATACATCTCAAAAGTTTGTTTATATGGGTGTTTCCATTATTACGCACGTGACATTTGTACATGTTTTATTGTCTTTGAATATTGTGAAAATAGAAATGGATTGGAATTTTGGAATGGAATTTTAGAATCGTTACATTATATGCGATGAGTTCTTTTCAAAAAGTATATGTATATTGGAAAATTGAGCACTGCGTACAAAAGTTCCATGCGATCAAAGTTGACTTACGCACGTGACGAAAAACGTAAGTGCCTTTTAGAGCCGTAAGAAATGTTGCGAAATTAAGCGAATTGTGGGAGATTTTTATTTCGGAAAAAATGTTTTTAACAAAGGTAATAAATGGACCTTTATAATCATGTTTTGTTCAAAAACAAGTATGCGTGGGTTGGCTAAGAAAAACAAATTGCTGATTACGCACGGGACACTTTTTACTTTCATACATATTTTACTAATTTAACATATATTTTTAGAAGTTTTTAACAAAAAAAAAATTAAACTTTTATTCAAAAATGATTTTTGATTTTTTAACTAACGGTGGACCATTTCATGGAAATACCCATACAAAAATTTTTGAAAAACATTTATAGAAAAACATAAATTTATAGAAAAACATTTTCGATACCAAAATTTTTATATAAAAAAAATTTTGATACCAACATTTTTATATAAAAAAAATTTTCGATACCAAAATTTGTATATAAAAAAATTTTCAATCCAAAGTTTAAATATAGAAATTTTTTTTTTTATAAAAAAAATTTATAGAGCATTGTTGATTTTTGAATGTTAAATTTTTATATTGACGAATTTTCGATACTAAAATTTTTACATAAAAAAATTGTCGATACCAAAATCTTTTATATAGTAAAGTACGGTTTTTCGAATTTTATGGGAGCTAAGGTTAAAAGTGGACCGATTGTCTTGTTTATTTTATATAAAGTCGTTTGGACTTTTTTAAAATTTGTTTAAAATCAGTCTACAATTACCCTCACTTGGTGTAGGGTATCATATTATCAGGGTTACAAAATCAAAAACACATTACTTGTTTTATAATGCTCATAACAGAAACACATTGCCGTTGTGAATCTGAAGAGTTCATATATCAAAATTGATTTAATTCTTTTCAACATCTGTCTAGTGTACACATTCTACACTTGGTTTTCATTCATTTCATTTGGCCATTAGGGTTTTTTTTTAAATATGTTTTTAATTTTTTGGTAACTAAAGATACATTTAGCAAATTATAAATTGAATATGAAATGTTCTTGCTTGTGTAGACCAAAGACAAAACAAAAGCATTAGAAAAAATGTATTTATTTTATCTAGAGCAAAAAACGAGTCGAGTCAGTCTGTAGAGTTAATTAAAGAATTGATTACAAATCAAATATGGAACTATTGAATCTGATTATAAAACAAAACCTTATTATTACATTCATATTCTAGATAATTAATATTGAGCGCCATTCAAAATAAAAGTACAAAGGTTTTTATTTAATTTGTGATAGTAAAATCATTCATTAAATTAAAACTATATTGATATACATACATATATACTTATTTTTTAATTTCTAATGTATTAAATTGAAAAGTAAAAGAATTTAGCTGCTGCCCTACAATCAATGCCAATGAAATGATCCCATGTATGTAAAAGCCAAATTTCTGTTTACGCATTTTTTCGATTTTATTTTATTTTGTTCTAGTTTTTATTTTTTTATTATTATGTTTATTTCAAATTAAAACATAAATGTTTATTTTATTTTGATTGTCAGAGACATTATGTTCTAATTTTTATCAGATTATTTTGTAGGTTTGCCAATATCTGTACATATACACTACAAACATATACTGACAAACACATTTAAATTTATCTTACACATATGGGTCATTAATATCAATCATACGTCATAGTGGCCTGCTGGTGGTTTTGGTGGTCAGTTTTTTTTTTTTTTTTGATATCATAATTGTGCAATATTGGCAAATTTCTGTGCGTATTTAACAAAATATTGTTGAAATAAAATTTTTAATACTTGTATGTATATAATTTTATTTTAAAACAATTAGATGTTGTAATATTTGAAATCGTATTTTTAATATGAAATATTGGGGAAATTAAAAAGTCTGGGGTTCTATATAAACTTTCTATCATAGAAAAAACATCGATACCAAAACGTTTATATATAAAAATTTTTTACTTAAAATTTTTATATAAAAAGATTTTTTTACAAAAAACGTTATATAGAGAATATTTTAATAACAAAGTTTTTATACAGAAAAATTTTAGATACCAAAATTTGTAAATAAAAAAAAAATCCGATATCAAAATTTTTTATATAAAAATTTTTAATACTAAAATTTTTCTGTAGAGAATTTTTATATAGAAGAATTTTCGATACCAAAATTTCTGTATATGGGTGTTTCCATGGTTTTGTACGTGACAATTCAATTGTCTTTGAATATTGTGAAAATAGAAATTTATTGGACTTTTAGAATCGTTACATTAAATGTGATGAGTTCTTTCCAAAAAGTATATACATATGTACATTGGAAAACTGAGTACTGGGTACCCAAGATCCATGCGGTAATGACTTCTATTTTTACATTAGTCAGGTTTAGCTTATCAGGTCTTGAATTTGTATGAGAAAAAACTGACAGAATTAAAATTGATATAAAACTGACCGTACTATCAAGTTTACGAAAATTTTGAAAATTTTTATGAAATTTAAGAAAAATAAAATGAAAACTGATGCAGAAAATGTTCATGTGTGAACGTTAATGCAGGTTCAAAAGAAATTTAAAGAAAAACTGATCAAGTAAACTTGATTCACTCACGTGACAAAAAAAAAGTAAGTGCCTTTAAGAGCCGTAAGAAATATTGCGAATGTAAGCGAATTGTAGGAGATTTTTATTTCGGAAAAAATGTTTTTATAGAGGTTATAAATGGATCTTTATAATCATGTTTTGTTCATAAACAAGTTTTCATGGGTTGGCTAAGAAAAAAAATTGTTGATTACGCGTGGGACACTTTTTACTTTCATACATATTTTACTAATTTAACAGAAGTTTTTAACAAAAAAATTAAACTTTTATTCAAAAATGATTTTTGATTTTTTAACTAACGGTGGGCCATTTCATGGAAATACCCATATAAACATTTTCGACACCAAAATTTTTACTGAAAAAGTTTTGTTTTGGTATCGAATTTATAGAAAAAAAACTTTTCGATACCAAATTTTTTGTATAAAAAAATTTTTAATACCAAAATTTTTATAGAAAAAAAATTTTCGATACTAAAATTTGTATAGAAAAAAATTCTCAATCCAAAATTTAAATATAGAAAAATTTTTTTTTTATTAAAAAAATAAAATTATAGAGCATTGTTGATTTTTGATTGTTCAATTTTTATATAGACGAATTTTCGTTACCAAAATTTTTACATAAAAAAAACGTCGACACCAAAACCTTTTATATACTAAATTTTTATACCGAAAATGTTTTGTTACCAACATTTTTATATAAAAAAATGTCCATACCAAAATTTTAATATAGAGAAATTTTCGATACTAAAATTGTTTGTAGAAAAATGCTTAATCCATAACTTCCCAAGCAACGTTCCGGTAATCAAATTTCGATAAAAATTATAAGATCTTATATTCAAACCATCCTAATCAAATGTTTGTTTCGAAAAACAAACATTCTTAAGTTTAAGTAACGTCCCAAAAAATGGAACATTAGGATAATTTTCCACTGTTCATACAAAAATATCACAAAAAAGTAAAAAAATGCTTTTTATAAAGCGACCTTTATTCAAAATGATAAAAAATAAAATCAAATGTGTTACATTTTTCATTACCAATTTAGTTAGTTTGTGTGCAAACATTTAACACAACAAATTGCGTTTTTTACGTTTTATAAAATATTCATCAAATAATACTTAACAAGATATAAATGAAGCACTCAACTAGAAATAACTGAACCTTAATTTTATAGCTGATGGCTATGAAAGAATTCTATAGAAATTTTTTTTATAAAAAAAAATCTATAGGAAATTTTTGGATAAAAAAATTCCTATAGAAAATTTTTATATGAAAAAATTTCAATAGAAAATTTTTATATGAAAAAATTTCTATAGAAAACTTTTAGATAAAAAATTTCTGTAGAAAATTTTTTGATGAAAAAATTTCTATCCAAAATTTTTTGATGAAAAAATTTCTATCCAAAATTTAAAAAAAAAATTAAAAAAATTTCTATAGAAAATTTTTAAATGAAAAATTTATACAAAAAATTTTTATATGAAAAAAATTCTATAGAAATTTTTGTATGAAATATTTCTATAAAAAAATTGTATATTATACGAGAAAAATTCTACAAAAATTTTTAAGTGAAAAAATTTCTATAAAAAATTTTTATGTGAAAAAATTTCGATAGAAAATTTGAATATGAACAACTTACGATAGAAAATTTGTATATGATAAATTTCTATAGAAAATGTTTGTAGGCAATTTTATATGAAAAATTTCTATAAAAAACTTTTGTATGAAAAAATTTCTATAGAAAATTTTTATATGAAAAATTTTTTTAGAAAATTTTTCTATGAAATAATTTCTTTAGAAAATTTTTATATGAAAAAATTTTTATATAAAAAAATGTCTATAGAAAATTTTTAAATTAATAAATTTCTATAGAAAATATATAAAAAATTTCAATAGAAAATTTTTATATCAAAAAATTTCTATATGAAAATATTTCTATATAAAATTTTAATATGAAAAAATTTCTATAGAAAACTTTTGTATGAAAACATTTCTATAGAAAATTTGTACATGAAAAAACGTTTGTAGATAATTTTTATATGAAAAAAATTCTATATAAAATTTTTGTATGAAAAAATTTCTATAGCAAATTTTTATATCAAAAAAATTTCTTTATAAAATTTTTATATAAAACAATTGCTTTAGAAAATTTTTAGATGAAAAAATTTCTATAAAAAATTTTAAGATGAAAAAATTTTTATAAAAAATCTTAAGATGAAAAAATTTCTATAGAAAATTTTAAAATGAAAAAATTTCTGAGGAAAATTTTTCTATGAAAAAATTTCTATAGAAAACTTTTGTATGAAAACTTCAGTGTTACCAGAGTACAAAAATAATTACAATTGCACTTTCTTTAACAAAAATGCAAATAAAAAAGCAACCGTACCAAATTTTTTTATAGTAAAATTTTCGATATTATGTTTTTTAATAGAAAATAATTTTTATAGAAAAAATTTTGATACAAAAATTTTGTATGGAAAATTTTTGATAAAATTTTTTTGTAAAGGGATTTTAATACTGAAATTAAACAAATTAATGATCGGTTAAGTATCTAGACAAGAGTCTAGTACACTAGCCATTAATCGTACTAGACTATTAAAGATAAAAACCATTGCTCTTTTGATACATTACTTCTTTACTATTTTACTGGGCAAAGCAATTATAAATACCTTTATAGAAAACATTTTTGTTCATAGAAAATTTTTGATAAAAAATTTTTAGTCATTATTTAAAAATTAGGAAATTTTTCTTATAAATTCTTATAAATTAGAAAATTTTTCTTATAAATTAAAATTTTCTAAAAGAACTCCAATGAAAACATCTGTTTTTGTATTTTGCAAATATTTGCCGAATTGTATAATTTATTGATATTGAAATTGTTATTTATTTGCTTCTAAATTGGCGCTACAAGCTTAAACATTAATTGTTTTAAAATTCAAAGTCAAGGTCGGTTAAACCAACCCCCTAAGTTATATATACAAAACTATAATTAAATACTTTTATGGAAGATTCGTGCCTTAAAGAGCCATTGAATTAAAACAAATATTACAAACATTTTTATACGTTTTGGAAAAACAATCACATCATGGCCAATCATCCATGCAACTCAATTCGACACAACAAAGTACATATCTACACACATACGACACAGCCCGTACACGTTTTTGTGAAACTATAAATTCTGCACATAGAAAAAAAAAACTGGAAAATCTTATACAACAAAATATTGTTCCATTTCAGTGAATTGCAACTAGTTTTTCAAAAGTTTTTATTACTTAATAATTATAGGGAATTTTTTATAAGTGGAAAAGAACATGTTTTTCACAATGCCACTAGAATGGAGTGGCATTAACCTAATAATTTTGGCATAACTTTCCGATGTCTGGTGTTATATTAGATTTTTTTCAAACGTACATGACCTCTATTTTTATTAATTAACATGATAACACACATTTGTTTAATAAAAGTCAATACTTTTACATAAGACTTATCTATATTTAATTATTTATACAAACATATTATTAATATTTGTTAGCTCCTAAGTCAGAAATGTATTTTACAACCGTTTTATGACTTTACCAAGTTCTAGCTCTCACTCTCTTTAAAGTGAATTATTGTATAATCATGTAATTTCCCTTATAACTTTTTTATTCAGTCATACAATTTGCAACTTACCGTAATTATTTACAACACTTAGGAAAATATAAATCATAATTTATCAACAAATAATTATACATGGAATTATTAAAGTTACAACAATTATTGTTAAAAAAAAACTCAAAACTTTAAAAAAATGTGTTACTTTATTAAAAAAAAATTACAAGAAAGGAAAAAAAAACTAAAATAAATAAATTCGTTTAAAGACGTTTTTAGTTGTACGTTATTTTGTACTTTTCACGACATGTTTACCGTTTAATCATGTTTTACGTACTACTCTTGAGTTTTTTAACTCAACAAGACAAAACTATAGACAAATCGAAATAAAATGAACCAAATCAACAAAACCAACTACCAACCGGCCCGCAATACCACCACCAACACCACCTTCATGGCTTTTTTGAAAAAACGCAAATAAACAAACGTTATTTTCTCAATAAAAACCCCTCCATATTCTAAAATATAAAATAATTGTATTTGATCATTTTTTTACGTCAAATGAGAAACCTTTTATTTTATTTATTAGTTTGCGTTTTCTTACTTAAATTTATTTGCATGTGTAGAAAAAAAGATGATGTGAAACAATCAAACACAAATTGCTTTCTTCATAATTTTTCTACACCATTTCCAAGATTTGTTTAATCTTATCTTATCTTATATTCTTAAACGAGCAATAATTGTATATATATATATATATATATATATATATATATATATTTATATATATATATATATATATATATATATATATAGAATGGCTATCTCGAAAACGGCTCTAACGATTTTGATAAAATTTGGATAGTGGGTATCCTTTTTGATGTATAGGTCGAAGAAGAAGGGACTTTTGGAACTTTTACCTCTAAGAGGGTAAAAACGGGTAAAAAGGGGAAAAAATCGAAAACGCTATGTCTCCTAAAGTAATAGGTATAGAAACAAAATTAAAATTACGTTTTAAACAGCTTTGAAAATAAGCGGACAGGTGTTTGGTACTTTTTTGAAACTATGTCCGATAGGGGGTAAAAAAGGGTGAAAATAGTTTTTTTTGGCACCTTTTTAACCCACTCTTATATTTTAAACTAAAGAATATAGAAAGGAACTTGGTACTGCAATCAATAGATGTAAAAAAAACATGAAACACGTATTTGGTACTTTTTTGATTTTGGAGCCAAAATAGGTAAAAAAGGGATAAAATGATAACTTAACATCTCCAAAGTAATATGAATAGGAACATTATACATTATGTTAAATGCGTTTTAAAAAAATGTACCGAATTCAATTGGCACTAAAAAAGTACCAAATATACATATGGAACTTTTAGAAATTAGGGAATAAAAAGAGGAAAAATTAGTATTATTTTAAACAAATGAATGTTTGTCTGTATGTATGTTCTTTATAGAATAGTAAACTGTGAATTTGATTGTGTTATGCTCTTTAGCGAAGATGTTGCGGATAAGCCGGCGAAGGTTTTAAAGTCGATAAGACTAATTTCCGACAGATGGCGCCACTGAAAATTACTAAAAATTAATTAAATCGTAAACTGTACATTTGATCATGCTATGATCTTTAGCGAAGTTGTAGCGCATGAGCCGACGAAGGCTTTTTAGTTGGTATGAATAATTTCCGACAGGTGGCGCTACTGAAATTTACTCAAAGTCAATTTAATCGTATGCTGTACATTTAATCATGCTATAATCTTCAGCAAAGTTGTTACGGATAAGCCGAAGAAGGTTTATGAATTGGAATAAGCAAAGTCCGACAGGTGGCGCCACAGAAAACTACTCAAAATGAATTAAATCGTAAACTGTGCATTTGATCAGACTATAATCTTTAGCAAAGTTGTTGCGCATGAGTCGACAGAGGTTTCTGTTGATATGAATAATTTCCAAAATTATTCAAAATGAGTTAAACTGTAAACTATGCAAACTATGTGTTGGTCGGACAAAATAAATCAAATAATTCAAAATTAACTGAATATTTCTACAATGTCTTTCCTCTAAATTTATTTTAGCACTTTATAATATAAAATATATAAAAACTTTAAAATTTTCCTCAAAATGCTTATCATAAAGCTCCGAGCAAGGCTCGGTCTACCAGGTACTGTTTTTAAATGAACACATTTTTGTGAAACTCAAAAAACGTCCGCAACGACACGAATATTTTTTCCCCAAACAATTCTGTTTAGAAGTCATGCCAAACTTTAAATTTGCACTATAATCCATATTTAAGAGAAGGATAAAGAAAATGGAATACATGTTTTTTGAGATATCCTTTAGTCAAGGACAAAAGTTTTAGGCATATAAAATGAAAAAAAAAACGAACTTTAGACAGCTATAAAATCTTTTTTTTTTGTATTGGACTAACACTCAGGGGATGACCCCTACATATGCATTGTGATGGAACTAGGAAAATAGGTTGTGGGAAGGAGGATAGAGGAAGTGTGTTTGTTGATATTTAATTTGAACCTTTGGATATCATAAATAGAGGGAAAGACTGATGTAGAAAGTTTATTCCACATTCGCGCTATACGCGAAAATCGACCACAAAGGAATGAGCCCTTGTAGAGTTGCGTGTGCTACGGGTTTCAGAAACAAGATCCCTAATTTCATTTGAGCACATCCCATTATAGTAGCGATAGAACAGTGAGACGCAACCCACATTACGACGATGCTTTAATGATGCAATAGAGTTGGCTACCCTACTGTCACCGATAAGCACCTTCGCCCTCTTGTCTACACGGTCGAGAAGCTCCAAAATAGACTTTGAAGCACCGGCCCATACATGAGAATTGTATTCCATTTTTGGTCTGATATAAGTTGTATATGTATTAAGGAGATCAGTTGGAGTGAAGTATTTATGTCTTACACCGCTTTAGAAAACCGAGACACTTGAATGCTTCTTTCGAAACTTGAAAAACGTGATTAGTCCAACGGACATCACACTGAATTTTCATGCCTAGAACATCAAGAGTTTCTGATTCCTCCATATTTATACCACCTATAATTACAGATGATGCAACATTGTTCATAACGCGTTTATGTGTTAACACACAACATTGGGTCTTTTAAGCGTTGAAATCGACCCTATTTAAACGACCCCAATTGGATATTGTAGATAGGTCGGAATTGAGCGTATTATTCATGGCTTGCCTCTTGGAATTGATCTCCAATATGCTTGGCCTATAGTTGAATGAATACGAATGACAGATGTTGCTATCATCTGAAAAAGAGTAGATAGGGTTGCACACTCTATCGAACGCCTTAGAAATATCGAGATCTATAACTTTACTTTCGCCAAAACGGTGAAATAATATGAGCTAGGAGAATGTATACAAAATTTAATCGAAATCAGAGATGGTAAGGTTCAAAATTCGTATTTTTCATTTGAGAAATTTTGATTTCACTCAAAAAAGTAATGATCAGTCTTAATTTTTTGAGAACAGCAAACTATTATAAAGCCTATACCAAATTATACGCACATATTAAACTTGTAGCTACGAGCTGTTATTAGCTATTTATCGATTTCAATATATCGATTGGTATTATGATTTATGTTTATAAAACATTTGTGGCTTTGAAAATTCTAAATTCTGGAAAGTTAAGTACCCAAAATTATTATATAGTCCATTTAAATTTTAAAAATGGTTTAACCGAAGTGATTATATCTACAAGTTAAAAACATCGTCAACCTTTAGCGAGATTAGAATTCAGAACAAACCACGTGTCTGGATCAAAGTGGTATCTACCGTACCGTTAGATTATAAAACTATAGAAAACGTGAAGGGGCCAATTGTGCCGTTAAACAATCTTTCTGAAACAGGTGGACTATGCCGATGTAATAAATATCGGATTCTTAAAAGAAAAGGTTTTTGACATTTTGTAACGCGTCACTGAAATTACTTAAAATAAATAATTTTAGTTATATTTATTGAAGTCAAAAGTAAATATTTTAAGTAAATATTATCGAATAAAATCCGTTGTTTGGTTTTATTTCGGGAAGGATTATTAAAACGCAAGATTTTTTTTAATCGTTAGGCAATGGTGTAATAAATATTCCGTAACTATTAGAGTGTAACCATTGGCTGCTTAGTTTGACGACTTAAGGTTTTTATTTACTTTTTTTTAATTTTGACTTTCTTGAAATAATTTTTTGCAAATAAAAATCTCAGCAAAAACATTATCTCTTTCAATAAATTTGTTTTTAAAAAAAGACAGCGTGATCTCAGAATATAGTGATTTATTTATGAGTGAGTATTTATGAGTGATTTATTTATGACAGAACTTATGTAAATAATATTTGATTAAAACATTTTAAATTTAAAGAAATGGATATTAACTAAAATTAAAAATTCATTAGAACTGAACTTTACATATCTCCTTAAATGTTGAGAAAGAGAGAAAGAGCGCGCGAAAAATTTTAATATTTTAAAGTAATTGATTGTTGTCATAATAGCAAACGTCACATGCTTTTCAGAAACAGTGATTGGTGTTTATAATAGAGACAGGCAGAGATATTTTGCTTTAATTTTCTTCTGGTTATAAAATTTGTACATATAAATTTTCGTTATAAATTTTTTAGAAAAAAATGTTATATGTATTTTTATTCAACTTTTATCAATTGTAATCGATTAGGAGATAAGAGGATGTTATTTCATTCCAGTTGACATTATTGATCCTATTAAATCAACTAAAATAAATTTTATTTTGTTATCATTAAATTGTAAATTTATATTTTTTTTATTCCTATCCATTGGAATGCTTAGGAAACCCAACTGAAAGTATAGCAAAAGCAACAAATTTCTATGTTATTTTTTCGTATTCTTTATTTTCTGTTCTTTTTTCTTCACGTTCTAAACATAGAAAACAAATATTCGAAAATGCTATAGCACAAGCTTTTGGCACAAGGTCAAAACTACAGAATATAAGTATTTTTATCAAAATTATTTCAGTTTTTTTTTTCTTGTTCGTAGTGTTCAACAGTGTGCTACCATTTACTAGAGAATTTTTTACGAGGACTGTGTAAGAGAGTCACTAGATATGATTCGATTTGGCTTTAAATAGTTTCTGTTTATTGCAAATTTGGTATTGGTTTTGTCGCAGAATAATTAAATTTGGAAATTGGTTCCAATTGTTAGGTGTCGTTTTCTTTGATAAACAAATAACTTAAAAGAAAAATTCCACTTTCTTGTGATTAAAAAGTTTTAGTCATCATTTATTATTCTTTGAAGAAATAAATCTGAAATGTTTTATATATTTTGAAATCTTTTTAATTTGTTATTAATTTTTTAACATAACTTTCAAGGTGTTAATAAGTTTTTTCATCATATATTTGTTTATACATATTTTTATTTGATCTCCAGTGTCGTAGACAAAAATTTTCTTTGAAGGGCTATAAAACGTATATCGAAATATATTTACAAAATTGTATAATGAGATTTTTTCTATAAAAATTTTTGTAAACATTTTTTTTTTTTTTTGTAACGAAAAAAATTTTCTGTCTATAAAAATTTTGTAGAGAAAGTTTTTCTACAAAAATTTTGTAACGAAAATTTTTCTATAAAAATTTAATAATGAAAATTTTTCTACAAAAATTGTATAACACAAATTTTTCTATAAAAATTTTTAACGAAAATTTGTCTATAAATATTTTGTATAGAAAATTATTCTATAAAAATTTTATAACGAAAATCTTTCTATAAAAATTTAATAAAGAAAATTTTTCTACAAAAATTGTATAACACAAATTTTTCTATAAAAATTTTTAATGAAAATTTGTCTATAAATATTTTGTATCGAAAATTATTCTATAAATATTTTATATGGAAAATTATTCTATAAAAATTTTGTAACGAAAATTTTTCTACAAAAATTTTGTAACGAAAATTTTTCTATAAAAATTTTGTAACGAAAATTTTTCTATAAAAATTTTTTTAACTAAAATTTTTCTATAAAAATTTTTTTAACGAAAATTTTTCTATAAAAATTTTAGAACGAAAGTTATTTAATAAAGAAAATTTATAATGAAAAATTTTCTCTCAAAATTTTTTAACGAAAATTTTTCTATACCAATTTTGTAACGAAATTTTTCTTATAAAAATTTTATAACGAAAACTTTTTTGTAAAAATATTGTAACGAAAATTTTTCTATAAAAATTTTGTAACGAAAATTTTTTTATAAAAATTTTATAACGAAAAATTTTCTATAAAAAAATTAAAATTTCATAACGAAATTTTTTCTATAAAAATTTTATAACGAAAGTTTGTCTATAAAAATTTTGTAACGAAAATTTTTCTATTAAAATTTTGAATCAAAAATTTTTGTATCAAAAATTTCTCTATAAAAATTTTTGTATCAAAAATTTTTCAATAAAATTTTTTCTATAAACATTTTTGTATCAAAAATTTTTCTATAAAAATTTTTGTATCAAAAATTTTTCTATAAAAATTTTTGTATCAAAAATTTTTCTATAAAAATTTTTGTATCAAAAATTTTTCTATAAAAATTTTTGTATCAAAAATTTTTCTATAAAAATTTTTGTATCAAAAATTTTTCTATAAAAATTTTTGTATCAAAAATTTTTCTATAAAAATTTTTGTATCAAAAATTTTTTCTATAAAATTTTTTGTATCAAAAATTTTTCTATAAAAATTTTTGTATCAAAAATTTTTCTATAAAAATTTTTGTACCAAAAATTTTTCTATAAAAATTTTTGTATCAAAAATTTTTCTATAAAAATTTTTGTATCAAAAATTTTTCTATAAAAATTTTTGTATCAAAAATTTTTCTATAAAAATTTTTGTATCAAAAATTTTTTTATAAAAATTTTTGTATCAAAAATTTTTTTATAAAAATTTTTGTATCAAAAATTTTTCTATAAAAATTTTTGTATCAAAAATTTTTTTATACAATTTGTATAACCAAAATGTTTCTGTCATAATTTTATAACAAAACTGTCTCTTTAAAAAAAAATGTTTTTCTCAGTGTAGATTTGTCTATGTATTAGTGAGAAGAAATCAGTAATTGGTGTAAGTGAATCTTATTATTCTATTGCTGTAATCTTCTCTAATCAATTTTAAAGTGTTTCAAATGTAATTTCAATTTCTACAGACAACGGAAACCTTAAAAAGGTATTTAAGTCTAAAACGGTCGAGACATAACCAGCCGTGTTAGATTGTTATCTTCATAGCTGATGAAATCAACCGAGAATAATCATTAAAAACTTTACTCACTTTAAATAGAAATTTAACAAATTTACATGATCGCATTCTAAAACGATTTCTAAAGCAACAAATTTTTAACTATATTTAAATAAATATTTATTTATATAGAAACTAATTGAAGCTTTTAGCCAAAATACTCTAATGAATAAAACCCGTATGGAGTTGTTGTATTTAACCAAAATTCATGAAATGTACTTTGTCTGAGATACTTAAATATTAATATCTTTAAGATACAAATTGTTTTTTGTATATATTTCAAAGTGTAAATTGATAAAAGTAGCACATCAAAATTTGTACCATTGTTCATGGGTTCACTTAGTTATAGATTGGCTAAGTTTGAATCCAATCTAAGAGGAATAAGAAACAACTTTAAAATGTGCAATTTTGAAGTAAAATGTTAAAATCAACTTATCTTGTTACCCATGATTATCGTTAAATTAAATAATATTTAATTACAAATTTCCAGTTGTACAAGTAACCACTTCTTTTGTAAACTAATGCCTCCATTTATATTAATTATGTAAACTATGTTCAGTTACAATATTTCTACTTTTTATACATCCACTTTAAGTTAATATTAAATTTATGTGTGTAAGTAGTTACTTACATACAATTTAGTATAAATTTTGAACGCAACTGAACTCTGTTGCTAATTTACTTGACTTCAATTGATTTTAATTGTATACAAGTGTGTAAACGTATTTTTACACGTACATTTGCTGCTATACACACATTTATTTCCACACATATAAATGTCGTTATTTTACAAAGTTCATTTGTAATTATTATTTTTTAAATATTTTATTAAAACATAGTTGAAGTTTTGGCTCTCAAAATATTTAATTCATTTTTTTATTATTTAATATAAACATATAATTTTTCCAATAAACCATGTGTAACCAAGAATTTAAGGTAATCTCAATTATGTCGATATATATTAGGGTGGCGACATTTTATAATTGGGGAATTCATAAGGGAAGATTATGTTATTGGTAGTTGAAGTAGATTCATTTTTGCCTAGGCTAAACAGAAAAAGCCAGAGAATTGTTGTTAAGACGTAAAAGTACCTTTTAACCCAATCATCACAAAAATTAACGTTCTAATTCATAAACGAAAACAAGTAAGAAAGTGCTATAGCCGGTCAAGCCCGACCATACGATAGCCTTCACCACTAAGGTTAAAGGTGTTCTTTTTCCTGTATAAAGACAGATATTTGCTAAATTATGCTATCATACAAACATCCCAGCAAAACTTTGGTAATAGCAAGTACTCTGATAACTGGTTACCTTGTAACGACTACAACATACCATCCGAATAAATAATAAGTTATTACAGAAGTACTTATTTGTAATTAAGATGGTAATTTAAACTGAATGGCCCCGGCTCAAATCCCACCAAGGGCAACAATTTTTTTTAGTTTGTTTTTTTATTAAAAGAGTCTTTTTAAATGATTTTTGAATTTTAAGAACTTAAATATTATCTTCTGTAAAAAAAAATTGTAAAACTAACTCACGTTAATGAAAAAATACCATCATGAGTCAATTTTGATTATGTAGGGGATGTTGAATACCAAACACGATTCTAATTGGTCTTAACTTGGTAAGCCCAACTTATCTGGGTCATCCTTCATCTCAACTGTGGACACACACCTCCTCATGGTATCACCCGGGCAGCTAGTTTAACACCCATTAATATTGTGAGTTAACATGTTCCGAGAGTTGTCCCATAAGATCGATAAAAATGGGTTAGGATTACGGGCTAGTAACCCTCTCTTGAAAAAAAATGAAGAGGATAAAATTAGAATTGAAATGCCCCACTACCTAATATTAGAGGAGGATGTCCGAAACTTCGATAGAAAGACCAAGTAGAGGAACATTTTTCAAAGCTTGGCCTATAAAATTGGAGAATATTCGCACAAGATCGAAATCCATGGAGTTCTAAAATATGCTCGGACTTTGACCTTAACAGGTTGTAACATTTAAGTAAGTAAGAGTCAATCTTATGTAAAAACTTATACAAAAAAGAAGATTTAAATTGTTTAAGTTTTAAAATAATTTTAAAAAAGTTTTAAAATAATTACAAAAAATCGTATAAAAATATTTTTCCAAAAATTACAATAAAGCAAAAAAAAGCAGCGAAAAACAAAGTTATTTTCACATGATTTTGGATCTAAAAATAAAAATTGTTTATATTAATTATAAGCTGCTAAGTTTTCAACATATGAAGTAGCTCAGTGGAAGAGTCTCTGCCTAGCAGTCGGAGGGTCTGGGTTCGAGCCCCCATGGGATCATAAAAAAAAATTGTATTTCGTTTAAAAATATATGTTTTTAATAAAACAACAACAAAAAAGTTGTTGCTGTTGTTGTTGTTGCTTTCAAATTGCTTACCCAAGTCATTACTTTTCTGCAATTGGTAAGTACTTGCCTCCAATGACATCCCCATGTTAATGTAATGACTTAAACAGCGAATGAGTAAGTAGTTCGTGTTCAATAGTTTAACTGTTAATGAAAAGTTTTACTGGGATATTCTAAAAACTTATATATTTAAGCTATTTTCGTCATTTGGACTTATATGAGAGCTAGGGTCAAATGTGGACCGATTATCTCGAAATTTAGCAAATTGATTAAAGTTGTTACAAAAATTACATATGACAGAAGAGTTTCAATGGGTGCTATGGTCAAATGTAAATCGATTTCAATGAAATTTGGTACAGTGATTTCAGTTTACACAAGCAGTATTTAGTTTAAATTTCATGAAAAAATATAAATATTTGTGGGCAACATAGCAATTCCGGGAAGTGGGACCTATGGAAGGTACCATAAATATTGAATCGATTTTGACGAATTTCAATAGCCATTACTTGACATCAAAAGAATGATCTGCGTCAAATTTCATCAAATTATCTTCAGAATTGCGGCCTGTACTTTGATTACATGGGGGTCCAGCCAGCCAGCCGTCCCGACGGACGGACGGACTGACATCCCTTTCCACCTATGGTGGTGAAGGGTATAAATAAAGCTATCACAAGCTTATTATTCAAATTTTCCTTACAAAATTCGTATTTTAAGACTTTTATAGTTTTATAATTTGTTTATGAGTTAGAGGGTAAATCTATATTGCAGTCATTAGAAATCTTATTTATATATTCTATAATTCGAACACGCCTGATTCCAAACATGACAACATTTTCCTATGACAGGTTTTCGTGTTATTGTGGTTTTTATGGCATGATATGTTAAATTTCAAAATTTTACAAATAATTTATAACATCCTGCATTAATTGTAAATATAAAAAAATGGTTTAAAGAAGTTTTTACCTAAAAGTCTTTAAAACAAACTTTTTTCTCCTTCATTTGACAAATAAGACCGAACCCAACTACAGGAATACATACACCAAATGAAATGAAAATGCTTTACATAAATGACGTCGTCACATTAAAAAAAAAACGGAAATTGGAGCAAATTCCGCCAACGCAATTATTTGACATTTAAAACATGAGAATGTAAATGAAAATGTGTTTGCGAACAAAATCAACAACTGAAACTGACGGAAAACAACTGATAGCGATTTACGTTGGAAAATCACAAATAACAAAATATCCAATACTTTACCAATAAATAATGATCAAATCATCCTCTCGACACTTTTACAATAGGTATGATAAAAATTTAAATAAAAATAAAAAATAATTATGACACGAGTAAACGCATAAAACAAATAATTGTTTCATTTTTTTATTTTCACGATATTTATGAAAAACAAAACTGAGAAAAATACAAAACAAAACAAATAATTATGAATTTATTATATAATTATTTTGATGATGAGAGACTTTTTTATGTTTTGCACAATACAGCGACAAACAAAAGTTGTAAGACTTAAAAAAATTGAATTTTAAAAATTTACCCATCACTGGTGCCATACAAATTAAAAATCTTGTCAATGATGTACTCGTGCTGTTAAAATTTGACAAGTCTGCAGGGATTTTATGGGGGAAGAATTTAAATTAAAAGAAATTATTAAATAAATTTTAGTTTCTTTTTTAACTTAAAACATTATGATTTTGTTAATGATTATAATTACGATTCATTTTGTTATTTTTTTAATGAAGTACCTCAATAATAAGAGTACATTTATTCTTTAATATTGTACGTTACTAATATGTTAAAATAAAATATTTATAATAAAAGTTTTCTTTACATCATCCCAACACGTCATCAACGTTTTTTTTTTGTGATATTATTCAGTACTTAAGGGACCTGAGACATTTTAGTTTGAGAATTGTTAAGAAAATGTTTAAAGAAATTTAAATAAAAAAGTGTGTTTTAAGAAAAATTTTAATTTTTCACAAATTTCTTAAAAAAAAATAGAATATTTCACTAAAATTTTAATTTTTTGCTTTCCACTAAAATTTAATTTTTCATCAGAAATTTAATTTTTTATAAAAAATTTAATTACTTACAAAAATTATTTTTTTTTGTACTAAAATTCGATATTTTCACAAAAATTAAATATTTATTAAAAATTCAAAGAACGCATTACATTTTATTCTCTGGTCTTAATGAAATATATATTCTCAATTACTATAAGTTTATATACATATATAATAAAACATGTAAGAAAGTGCTATAGTCGGTCAAGCCCGACCATACGATACCCTTCACCACTAAAGCCAAAAGTGTTATTTTTTCTGTATAAGGACAAATATTTGCTTAATTTTGCCATCATAAAAACATTTTCTCAAAACTTTTATATTTAAGCTGCTTCCGACATTTGGACTTATATGAGAGCTAGGGTCAAATGTGGACCGATTATCTCGAAATTTGGCAAATTGATTACAGTTGTTACAAAAACTATGTATGTACAAAATTGACTTAAAATTCCCATTATCTTCAGATTTACGAGCTTTTTAGTGATTTTTGTCTCATTTAGTGCGTTTTTAAAGAAAAGTTTGAATGGGAGCTATGGTCAAATGTAGACTGATTTTAACGAAATTTGGTACAGTGATTTTAGTTGACATAAGCAGTATTAAGTTTAAATTTCGTGAAAAAATATTGATATTTGTGGCCAATATATCAATTCCGGGAAGTGGGACCTATGGGAGGTACCATAAATAATGGACCGATTTTGACGAATTTCAATAGCCATGGTCCCATTAACAAAAAAATGATCTGTGCCAAATTTCATCAAATTATCTTTAGAATTGCGATCTGTAGTTTGATTACAAGGTTTACATGGGGGTCCAGCCAGCCAGCCAGACGGACGGACGAACGGACATCGCTAAATCGACGCAGAAAGTGATTCTAAGCCTATTGGTATACTAAAAGGTGGGTCTAAGACAAATATTTCCATGCGTTACATACATCAGCACAAACTTATAATACCCTTCCCACCTATGGTGGTGAAGGGTATAATGACACCAAAACGTAACAATTTTTATAAAAGTTTAATGTTTTCCAAAAATTTTCACCTAAAAGTACATTTGTATAGTTAGCGATATATTGTTCCCAGGGACCGAAAATAACTGTTATTTAGTTTTAAGTGATTTATGAGTCTGAGGTGCCCTACTTTGGGAGACGATTGATTGCGCCGCCATAGTAAAAGCTAGGCTTTTCAGGTTTAAACATTTCTGCCAAAATTATTTTGAAATCGGCCTAAAAGTTTAAAAGTTGCAGACTTATTTCCAAAATTTTTCCCACAATCCCACTGTGAGACGTTTTATCTCCACATCACATTCATCTTCACTGCTTTCGAAAACATACACTGTTAAAATTTTGGCAATTGCCTGTTTTTACCATTTTGATTAATATTTTATAAACAAATATAAATTTCAAGTCAAAAACACAAAAATAAACAATATTTTTCATGTGCTTTGTGCCTGACAATAAATCTGGCAATTTTTTGTGTACACATATCTGATAATCGTGTGAACTGCCAATTTATTGTAAGCTGAGATTGTCAGCTTGATTAATTGTCAGACCGACATTGCATCACTTAGAAAGGAATGTCGCCGACTTTTTAACGAGGCCAAAAGGACCGCAAACTGGTTCCCCTATAAAGCCTGCGTTAATAAATTCAAAAATCTAGTCAGGAAAGCGAAGAGACAGTCCTGGATGAACTTTTGCAGCGGCATCGAAGGTTCCTCCGATACTAGTAGACTTCGCAAAATTCTGACCTCATCGCCCACGGTAGCTGCCATTGGACGACAAGCGGATCCGAAACCCTCGAGGTCCTTTTAGACACCCACTTTCCAGGTTGCAAACCTCTAGGTGCGGACACATCTGCTAACGACTATATTCTCGAGTCGGAGAATAAAATCAAGTAAAATGCGATGCTTTTTAAAAATCTTATTTTTATTTTTTAGAAAATAAATAACAGTTATTTTTTGATTTTTATTTTTTGAGCAAAAATAACAGTTATGTTTAACTTTTATTTTTTCGAGCAAAAGTAAAACTTATCAGAAGAAAATTTGGAGACTCAACTCAACGCCATTCATTTTTGAGCATATACAAATTATCTTTGTTTGAAAAAAATGTTTAATAAATATAATGAATTTATCATGAGTTTAAGCAAAAATAACTTTTATTTCTGCTCGAAAAAATAAAAGTCTAAAATAACAGTTATTTTTGCTCAATAAAATAAAAGTCAAAAAATAACTTTTATTTTTGCTTGAAAAAATAAAAATCAAAAATGACTGTTAATTTTTATTAAAAAAAAATAAAAGTCAAAAAATAACTTTAATTTCAGCTCAAAAAAATTAAAGTCAAAAAATAACTATTATTTTCTGACTTTTACGATAAAAGTTATAACAGTTACGGTGCCTGATTTTTTCTCAATTAGTTTTGATTTTTGTCCGATTTTCATAAATTTTTTGTTTTTGAACTAATAACTAAAACTTTATCGTTTCAAATCATAACTTTTCAAATCGATCTCACAAAAACTTAACTTTTTACTCTTTATAATCATTCTGGCAGTCAGAAACGTGAATTAATTGAAAAAATAACTCAGATTATCTTCTTATGACTCCAATCACTTATTATTCCCATGCATAGAATATGAACTTTCTTAACAATTTGTATTAAACAAATGTTTTAATACAAATAATTTATTTTGGAATTATTACGTTTTGGTGGGAACGTCCACATTTACTTTCTTTATTTTACTATAATTGTATTCGCTTTAAAATTCTGAATAAGAATTTATTTGTTTTTTCATTAAAATGAATATTTAAATTAAAAAATAACAAAATGAATCGTAAATTGATTAATGATTATTATGTAAAACTGAATATTTTTGCAAGGCCCTTTTTTTCTAACAATTCTATTCATTCAATTTCTATTCTCTTAGACTATGAATGAAATCATTTACTAAAATTATTTGCACTAACGGAATATTTAGTTAAAGGTTTTTTAAATAAAAATATTGAATATTTCGAAATTTTTGCCAACTGAATGAATTGTGGTTTTCATATAAACATTTTTTACATTCATAAAGATAGACGTAATCTCTGTCTTCCTAAAAAATTAACTGAGATAAGATTAAATTCTATAAATTTATTAGAACTTTGCCATTAAAGGCACGTAGTCTTATTTTTTAAAACATAAAAGGAAAGATCTCTGAAACTTACTAAAAAAAGTTTAAGAAAAATAAAAATCCATAAATAACTAAATATATTTACACTGCCGGTCTTCAGTTTACGACACCTAATGATTTTAACGTTGTCGTTAAGTAAAAATTGCGTAAAGATTGCTCCAAATGAAATATGCATTTTCTTTTTCAGGCAAAACTTCTTTTAACATCTTTTATAGATATCCCACTGGTTACGATTTAATTCACTTTGAGTAGTTTTCAGTGGAGCCAGCTTTCGGAAATTGGTAATACCAATTTAGAAACCTTTGTCGGCTTATGCGCACCAACTGCTAAAGATCTTGGTATGATGAAATGCACAGTTTACGATTTAATTTATTTTGAGTATTTTTTAGTGGCGCCACCTGTCGGAAATTAGTCTTGTCAACAACTTTGCTAAAGATCATACCATGATCAAATACACAGTTTACAATTAAATTCATTTAGCTGCGTCATTTAGTTTGTATTTTGCAGCCACTGAATGTGAATTTCGTGTGCATTCTTAAAAAAGAAACATCACTCAAACCAAGGCTAAATTTGATAAATAATATGCGCCATCTGTTTCCATGATAAGGAAGTTTCACATCCGAAACAATAGGAATATTTAAGTGAAAGAGATTGTCATAGTGTCAATTTTAAATGATCACTGTCCACCTAATTCTCCATATTTTGGCCCAACGAAGAAATTATATAAGAAACAAATCACTTTTTTTAATTATCTGGACAAATCATACTTTTTGTAAGGGTTAACAAAAATTAAGGAATCTTATAGAACTCATAGAAGATTATGATATTGAAAGTATTACGTTTTTTTTAAACTAAATACAATAACAAATTTTATTACCCTCCTTTTTATACCCTTCACCACCATAGGTGGAAAGGGTATTATAAGTTTGTGCTGATGTATGTAACGCATAGAAATATTTATCTTAGACCCACCTTTTCGTATACCAATAGGCTTATAATTACTTTCTGAGTCGATTTAGCGATGTCCGTCCGTTCAACCTTCCGTCTGGCTGGACCCCCAAGTAAACCTTGTAATCAAACTACAGGTCGCAATTCTAGAGATAATTTGATGAAATTTGGCACAGATAATTTTTTTGATAATGCTATTGAAACTCGTCAAAATCTGTCCATTATTTATGGTACCTCCCATAGGTCCCACTTCCCGGAATTTATATATTGGCCACAAATATAAATATTTTTTCTTGAAATTTAAAATGAATACTGCTTGTATAAACTGAAGTCGCTGTACCAAATTTCGTTGAAATCGGTCCACATTTGACCATAGCTCCCATACAAAGTCTTCTTTAAAAACGCACTAAATGAGACCAAAATCACATTTGACCTTAACTCTCATATAAGTCCAAATGACGGAAACAGCTTAAATATATAAGTTTTGAGAAAATGTTTGTATGATGGCAAAATTTAGCAAGTATTTGTCTTTATACAGGAAAAATAACACCTTTAGTAGTGAAGGGTATCGTATGGTCGGACTTGACCGACTATAGCACTTTCTTACTTGTTTTCTTTAAGTTATGTGGAATAAATTGATAGCTAAAGTTTTTTACTAGGTGTCGTAAACTGATGACCGGCAGTGTATTTTGATAAAATATATTTGGTAGAAGAATATCTTGTTTTTTTTTTCAAATTTTTAAATTTACCTTCAATTTTTGTTTCCTTAGCTTCGTTACTAGTGTTAGCCTCCTCCATTTTGTTGCACTTTTTTTTGGCGAATATCTATAGAGCCGTTTTATTCAAATTTTCTTTTTTTATTTAAAATTATAATTATGTGTTTTTTTACACGACACCCGCATTAAATTTTTTTATTTACACAAAAAATTTTGAAAATTAAAAATAATTCGTTACTTTTACGTCAATCATGTATTTTTTCTCTGCGGTTTCCTTTTATTTGAATTTTTTGCACTCATGAAGAAATCAGCATCAACCATTCACCATCTATAAAATAATTTTGATGACATTTTTTTTTTAAACACAATTTCAATATTTTTTCTTAATTCTTTTTTCGCTTAAAATAAATTTTTTGAAAAAAGAAAATAAAAATGTTGATGTTGATTTTTGTTTCACTTTTCGTTAATTTTCTTATTTTTTAAAATTTCATTTGGCGTTTCTTCCGTTAAATTTGTTTCATTTGAATTGTTGTGTATTTCATTTTTTTTCTCTTTCAGTTATTTTTAACTAGATGATTTAATTTCATTATATATTTTCAATATTTTTTTATAATTTTTTTTTATATATATATATAATTTTGTGTATATTATATAGAAATTTGTATATATTTAAACAAATTTTGTCCAAGGAAAATATAAAATTTTATAGAAAATAATAATTTTGTGTTGAGAAAAAAAAATATTGAAAATTTGTCTATTATACAATTTAACTATTATTAATATTTAACTTGTGAGTTAAGTCAAGTTGAGTTGTTAGTCTGACGATGGTTAAAATGCTTTTATTAAATTTTTAACAATTGTAGCTTTTTGTTTGCCGTATCACGTTTAAAATATAAATAATACAAAAAAAAGTTCTCATAACTATTTTTCAAATACATACAAACACAATCTCTTTGGAAAAAATTATTAACTTTTTTTCAATGTATTTTCTTAGAAACTTTTACATTTGTTAGTTTTTAACACTGATTTTTTGTTGTATTTTCTTATAAATCGTTGTCAAATAATTCGTTTTCTTTAACAAGAAGTCGTTAGAACAAAAGGTGTTTTTTTTTTAATTTAAAAAAAATTTTCTTTTCTATAACTTTTTTATGCCGGTTTTCTTTTTTGATTCCCCAGCACACACACCTTTTCTTCTCAATGTTTTCGATGTAACTAATCATTCAACTCGCACTATAATTTTTTCATTTTAAAGTATTACTAACTTATACATAAGTACATATGTATACAAATTCATATTTTCTTCTCTAGTATTTTTGAAAATGTATTTCCGTACTGTCCCTCGACTAGTTATGATTGACAAAATCCATCGGTTTACTTTATTTTTTGGCTAATCGGAATTGTCGCTCATTCGAGTTCTACCTTCTGAATGACTAAACTAAACAAGTCTATTCGATTCGAAAATTTTGTTATTCCACGGTGAATTTTGTTTGTTTGCTCTGGCATTCGCTATATGTCTTCCTTCGTCTCATTAGTTCGTTTAATTTTTTTTTTTTTCATTACTGCCGGCCTTTAAGACATTCAAACATACATACGTCAAATCCATTCATTCACACTAACGACTAATAAAGTGTTATAGGAGGTCATGTTCGACCGTAGGCTCCACTCTACAATATTTTTTTTGATATTTCGAAAATTTTTAAATTATACGAAAACAGAGAAATATATCTTTACACCATGATTTAATATGCACTAAAGGTTGTTTCATATACCTCTTTTCGTCGCCATGATCAGTCCTGCCAGATCTGCGGACTTATAGGCATTTTAGCGATTTTTGACCTGAAAAATTGTTAAGTTCCGATATACAGATTTTGGCTAGAAAATTGGCGATTTTTGATATTATATCGAAAACAAACTAAACTTAACATACATGACAAATTAGTGGTTAAAAACGATATACGTTTTTAATAATTCCGATATATTGGAATTTACAGAGTCTAACTTGGGAACGAAATAATAAAAAAAAATCAATTTAAAAATGTTTCTACCGAAATACTTCCAATTTAAATTTTCTTTCTATAGAAAAATTTTAGATTTAAAATTTTTCAAAAAAAATAACAAAATAGTCGGGATGTAAATATTATTCAAAAAAAGAATTATTCGCATTTAATCCCAAATCTGTTACAAATTTATTGACAAATTTGTGTTATGTTCAGTCCATAATCTACGCTTTTACTTATGGTTTATGAACATAATCCTTATAGGTTTTGTTTGTAAAATAAGTAATAATGCGAGGTTTTCGATCTGTCAAAATCATTGAAACTCGTCGAGGAATTTTGGTTTCTCCGCAAACATTTTTTGGCTTTTTATCAATAAATTTGTCTGTTACATTAATAAATAAATATAACAGATTTGGGATCAAATGCGAATATGCATTCTGCATATAGTAGCCAACGGCTGCAGCAAGAATGTAGGAAGTAAAGGAAGATGAAAACTGAAAAATGTCGATGATCTAAGCTTTTACTTATGGTTTATGAACATAATTCTTAAAAGTTTTGTTTGTAAATTTAGTAATAATGCGAGGTTTTCGATCTGTCTAAATTGGGGATAATCCTCCTGAAGAGATGGCTTAACCAACCATCGAAATGCGTCGAGGAATTTGGTTTCTCCGCAAACATTTTTTGGCTTTTTTATAAATAAATTGGTCTGTTACATTAATAAATAAATGTAACAGATTTGGGATCAAATGCGAATAATCATTCTTTTTGAGTAAAATTTTACATTTTCAATTTTTTTTATCGAAAATTTAAAGATGAAGATTAAATATAAAATTTTTGTATAGAAACAATTTCAATATGAAATTTGTTCTGTAGAAAAATTTTCAATGAAAATGTGTACTAAAAACAGTTTTCTATGATTATTTTTTAATATTCGGCTATATTTGTGATATAATTTTGACAATTTCGATTTTTGGAGGTTTTTGAAAATTTACTGCCATATTTTTCCAAAAAAAATTTACATTAGCGATTTTTGTGGAAAAATATGCCGATTTTTCAAAAAAATGTTCTGGCAGCCCTGGCCATGATAGCTTTCTGTGATAAAATCAAACTTAAAATTTTTTATGATTTTTTTTTTAGATTTGAAATTATATTTTCACATAATTTTTCGCAATCTATTTTAAACGAAATAAAAATTTAAAATTAAGTATTTATAGGGCTAACGCAATCAAAACTAACTACTGTAAAGTTTTTCCTCCTCCGTCTATACTATCTTTTTGACGTTACAAATATTAGAAAGCACCCGATATATCTCTCTTAGTGTAGGGTATAAACACTTGTGTGTTTGTATTTAAATGGGGACCACACTAATATTTAGTGCGTTCGCGAAATGCTAATATTTGCCTAATGTGCCACTTCACTTCGATCAACTAAGTATTTACTTATATTTATTTTACCTATAGTATTACATATATTATGCAAATCAATTTAATTCTCTACTATTTCTACTTTAAAACATAGAATTTTGTATAAATGCTATTTAATTCGTATTTCTTGTTGAATAGGAAAATTCTCATGTTGTTTTGGAATAAAATAATTGTGTAATTGCATTGTGTAGTTACAGTTGCAGTTGTTGCTGTTGTTTATTTTCTATTCTATTGACAATTATTGTATATTGTTGTAATTGGTGAGCAGTTTTCAGATGCTTTTTACTGCAATTGATTCTACTACTGCTGCTGCTGCTTCAGCTTCAATTGTTTGCAATTTATTCGCATTTATTTGCTGTTACTTGAGTAGTTTCCCAAGTTTCTTAGTTTTTATTTTACAATTTTATTCTTTTTACTTTTGTTGTTGTTTTATAAATAAAATGTATTGTATTGTAGAGAGTTAATAAACTGCGAAAATTGACAACCCTATGGTTAGTATGTAAATAAGGACAGTGGTACAAATTATATCCGATGGGCAGTAAAATTAGGTTGTGGTATTTTTCAATAATAGACCAGTTTTTAGCCACAAATTATATTTTTTAATTTAAAGGAAATCCCAAAGATTTCATATTGCTATCTATTAAATTGGGTAAGAATGTTTTATTCCATTTAATAATGGGAGCGTATGCTTAATATGCATTTATTGTATCAAGTATACTTTAGTAAAGTTACATAATAATCAGGAGTAGGAAGCCCATATCACCATTAGCCGATGAATTTTATGTAATTTTCGTAAATACCACGATCATTAATAAAACTCATGAACATTCAGTTGGAATTTAGATGTTACCATCCAAAAGCTTTGTTAAAGAAAAGACAAAAACAAAATAGGCAAGAAACAAATCAAAATCCAATTTATAGCAACAAAATACATGTTTCGAGAGAACATGTATTTTCTATAGAAAAATTTTTGATAAAAAAAATTTTCTATAGAGAAAAAAAATTCTATTGAAAAATATTTAATAAAAAAATTTTCTATAGAAAATTTTTCTATAAAAAATTTTCTATAGAAAAATTTTCGATAAAAAAATTTTCTATAGAAAAATTTTTGATAAAAAAATTTTCTATAGAAAAATTTTCTGATAAAAAAATTTTCTATAGAAAAATTTTTGATAAAAAAATTTTCTATAGAAAAATTTTTGATAAAAAAAATTTTCTGTAGAAAAATTGTTGATAAAAAAAATTTTCTATAGAAAAATTTTTGACTAAAAGATTTTCTATAGAAAAATTTTTGTTAAAAAAATTTTCTATAGAAAAATTTTTGATAAAAAAATTTTTGATAAAAAAATTCTCTATAGAAAAATTTTTGATAAAAATATTTCCTATAGAAAAATTTTTGATAAAAAAATTTTCTATAGAAAAATTTTTGATAAAAAAAAAGTTGTATTGAAAAATTTTTAATAAAAAAATTTTCTATAGAAAATTTTTTGATAAAAAAATTTTCTATAGAAAAATTTTGGATAAAAAAATTTTCTATAGAAAAATTTTGGATAAAAAAATTTTCTATAGAAAAATTTTTGATAAAAAAATTTTCTATAGAAAAATTTTCTGATAAAAAAATTTTCTATAGAAAAATTTTTGATAAAAAATTTTCTATAGAAAAATTTTTGATAAAAAAATTTTCTATAGAAAAATTTTTGATAAAAAAAAATTCTATAGAAAAATTTTTGATAAAAAAATTTTCTATAGAAAAATTTTCTGATAAAAAAATTTTCTATAGAAAAATTTTTGATAAAAAATTTTCTATAGAAAAATTTTTGATAAAAAAATTTTCTATAGAAAAATTTTTGATAAAAAAAATTTCTATAGAAAAATTTTTGATAAAAAAAAATTCTAAAGAAAAATTTTTGATAAAAAAATTTTCTGTAGAAAAATTGTTGATAAAAAAAATTTTCTATAGAAAAATTTTTGACTAAAAGATTTTCTATAGAAAAATTTTTGTTAAAAAAATTTTCTATAGAAAAATTTTTGATAAAAAAATTTTTGATAAAAAAATTCTCTATAGACAAATTTTTGATAAAAATATTTCCTATAGAAAAATTTTTGATAAAAAAATTTTCTATACAAAAATTTTTGATAAAAAAAAAAGTTGTATTGAAAAATTTTTAATAAAAAAATTTTCTATAGAAAATTTTTTGATAAAAAAATTTTCTATAGAAAAATTTTGGATAAAAAAATTTTCTATAGAAAAATTTTGGATAAAAAAATTTTCTGTAAAAAAATGTTTAATAAAAAAAATTCCATAGCAAAATTTTTGATAAAAAAAATTTCTATAGAAAAATTTTTGATAAAAAAAATTTTCTATAGAAAAATTTTTGATAAAAAAAATTTTGATAAAAAAATTTTTCTATAGAAAAATTTTTAATAAAAAAATAAATTTTTGATAAAAAAAATTTTCTATAGAAAATTTTTTATAAAAAAATTATTTATTTGTGAATTAATTATTCGAACTTTAGAATTGATTGAAAAATTAGGTTTAATCAGGCTTGAGTTCATTTAACTTTCAAATTATTAATTTTGAAAATTTGAAAAGTAATTGTGGAGAAAAACTGAAAAAATTATTTTTGAGCGCGGCTCAGTGGATTGCAATTTCTGTCCCGCCACAGGACGTCATCAGCACTTAGCGCCCTCGACCACAGTCGAGTTGTCAAATTGCATAGATAATCATCAATTTAACTCATTGAGTTTGATCGAACATCACTACGTTTAATTGATTGTGTATTCTCCTATTACTTGTTTTGCTCAATCTTTTCACTTGCCGTTGGCATGTAGAGAAGAACAAGACTTTTTGGTTTGATGCTATTTTTAGAATAGTAACAATGACGATGACGTCCTGTGGCGGGACAGAAATTGCAATCCACTGAGCCGCGTTCAAAAATAATTTTTTCAGTTTTTCTCCACAATTACTTTTCAAATTTTCAAAATTAATAATTTGAAAGTTAAATAAACTTAAGCCTGATTTAACCTAATTTTTCAATAAAAAAATTATAAAAAAATTTTTTATAGAAAAATTTTGGATAAACAAATTTTCTGTAAAAAAATTATTTAGCTAAATTTTTGATAAAAAAAATTTTCTATACCTCACTGGAACTTCCAAGAGGGATTATTCATAGATTTAAAAGAATCATTTAAAAACTAAAAAAGGTGACTTTGATTCATTACATAGGACCAAAACTACTTATTTTTTTACTACAGACAGATTATGTAGCCCAATAATTTTTTTAGGGTGTTTTAGTTATAAATTCTAAATGTTATTAAATTCTAAATATTATAATTATAAAAAGGTATTCAAAATAATGGAGCATTATATTGAGCCGCAGCCAGCCGTACATCAACCCACTTAAAGGTGAGGTTAAGACCGAATTATAGTGCCTTCCCACGTATGTGGTGGAAGGTATAATTAAACGTCTTCTAATATAAGATGTATTTGTACTAACCCTGGGATGCTTAAGGTGTCAAAATGGACTTCAAAGATGGATTGATAATAATTCAGATTTTTTAATTTTTTGTTCTTTAAGTCAAGATTTGTTGGGAGGTTTTCGATTAAACATTTTACCCACTGTATTTAAAACCATTACGTATGAAAATACATCTGCAAGTTTTTGTGGTATTACACAAAAGTGCAAACAAAATGTATGCATTTGCAATAAAGTAATTTATAAACAATTAAATAAATTAGAACCATTCAGTTCTTCATAGATAAAAGTAGAAACTTAGATACACACAATCAATGAACAATTTAGCATTTAAAGATATTTTTATCAATTAAATGTGGACACATGATTACAATCATAAATACACACTCGAACACACGACAATTTGAATATACACATACACCTCTAAAATAAACCAACACATTAACAGATAAAAGAATAAGTAAAACAATAAAAAAATGTTGTTGCCAAAAATACATTTTGAAAAACGTCTACGAACTCTTGCAACTTATTGACATTTTATTTTGTGGTTAATTAAAATTAAATTTTATTTCACTTTGTAAAAATTCTTAGTTTGTAATGCCGATAACTGATAACTGAGAACCGAGAGCTGCAGTGGAGGAAACAATACTTTGTTATATGAACGAAAACGATTAAATGCCTAAAAATATGCTATGCTTTGCTTTACAACTTTTACTTACACAAGAACACGTATTGATTTCTAGCCAATTAATATAATTTTCAGATTTATGTTTTGATTTATTTAATTTCTTATTATTTATTTTGTTAGCTCTTGGCACGTCTTCGTCTGGTAATTGAAGACCTTGTTAACCTGTTAGAAGTTTTGTTTGTTGGCTATGGCCGTGTACGTTTTGACCTGACTCTCGTGAACGTTTAAAAAGCGTGATATTTTCTTTGTTGGCCGTTTGAAATCATTTATCGATTTATTAATTTCTCATGAGGTCATCGATATTAAAGAAGAAAACTGAAAGCAACTTTTGAGGAAACTAATTTTTAGAACCGAATACCAAATATTAAAGCCTTTCAAACAACATTTAAAAACGTGTGTAATATTTGATTTAAAGAATATTGTGCTTGAGTTCTTGTTTTTCTAACAAGGACACTCACATGGTCCTTTTTCAAGACCTACAAATCACAGATAACATTCATGCAAACATTCAAACATGCACTGACATACTCACAGAAATATTAAGGACATTTCTTTAAACCCGCCTTTTCTTTTTTACTCACTTTTTAATATTTCTTTTATTTTTCGATAGTTTTCTTCGAATAAATGTTTCCTTTTGAGATTTAATAAAATTGAATTTCCGTTTCCTGTTGAATTTAAACTTTCTAATTTTTTATGATGTCAATACTTTTGGTTTTACTAATTACTTTTCTTCCTTTTTCACTAAATTTATTTTTTTGACATCATGTCACTGTAAAAGCCTAAAACTATTTGAAATGGGTTTCACTTTATTTACCCGGCGTATGTTGATGATAAGTTGCTGTTGATTTTAATGGGGTTTCTCTCCCAAAAAAACCACCGGTAAAAATTTACTTCCAACACAAACACTGAAGAGTCATGCGCATTTCGAATTATTGTTGACTGATGGATTGGGGCATTTAGTGCAATACAAAATAATAAAATAAAAAGTGCATCTTTTTATTATCTTTTTATTTGTTCTTTTTGTCATGATTATCGCCATCAACATAATTTTCATTGTCTCTATTTCTTCGCTTTAGGGTGGGGTGAAGAATTTCAATCTTTTTTTATCCTTTAACATGATAACAAGCAAAAGTTTTTTTTTTTTTTGCTATTTATTGTTCTTTTTTTTGCAAATATTTACATTTTGCAATTTTTTATTATGCAAAATACATAAAATGTCTGCATAGATTTTTATGTTGAATGAGTTGTTTTCATTCTAGATATGGATGCATGTATGTACTATACCAGTATAATGATGATGCACTTAAACTGATTCACATCTTTACAGCCGCTGCTTGTATGCGGCTTGTTCAAGTTCATTATCATTGATGTCGGTGGCTGTTGTTAAGAGTTTTAGCTGCAAGATTTTATTTGTTTGCAAGTTTAATATTTGTTAAAAGTTCAATTGCCGAAATGTAAAGTTCAAGTTTTATTCTCTTTGAATAAGGTCTTATTCATAAGGGATGAGATCAATAAAATCACAAATATTTTTTTTTTTTTCAAGAAAGAGGACTTAATTGTATTTATTCGAGTTCAACTTTACACTTAAGTTGCATAATCTTAGATATTTAAAGAGCTGATATTGTTTAACCGTCCGTTACTATCGTCTATTTAACTTACTTTGTTACTATCGTTGGGTGTAAATTACACCAGAGGTTCGAAAGGCTCAATTCCTAATTCCATATTTTAAAATCAAATTTATTTTAGTGTTTATATCATTCCCATAATACATTCACCTGAATGAAGTCATAAGCCTTAACTTTTAAGAATTAATTCTTAGGAAATTTAAAATCAGTTAGATTTAATTTAAATTATTTCAATTCTTAATCTTATACAAAAATAATTAAAAATTTTATAAACAAATCATTTTGTAAAGGCATACAAAAATAAATGTATTCAAACGAACCCTACAGTTCAAAAATATATAATACCTATAAAAGAGCGGAATAAAATAAATCTCAACGAAACAAGTCCTTAACCATAAAATAAGTTTCAGTATTGCATTAGGGATTAAATATCATTTAACACCCATGAAAAAAAGTCCCCATTTTAGAGGATAAAGAAATGACTCTTTCTTAAGTTATTGGGTTAAAAAAGGGTTTTTAAGCTGAGATTATTTCCATCTCGATTTTAACAAAACCAAGTCCACTTTGTCTAAAAAACATGTATGAAAAGTCATATGATTAAAATGTGATTTATTCATTATCGACATACATACATTTTCTAATTGTACTGAATTTTGTAATTTTATTCTAATTCCATCATAATTGTGTATGTATCTCAGCTATGTAATATATCTTCCTGCTAAGGGACTAATGTTTTTTAGACCTGTAGGGCATATAAAAATAACATTTTTGTGGAAAAATTCAGAAGTTTATTAAGTTGACTTAGGCGAAATTTAAAAAAAATAAAAAATACTTTGTTATTGGTCATAAGATCAGAAAAACTATTTAAAATAAAATATAGATACACATAAAACTAAAGACTTTTTGTACACATAATCTATAATATCATCCAGATTCGAAAACATATAAAATCCATTATTTCGCAGCAACACAACAAAACCAGAGATAATATACTCTTACATATTAGCACATTTTACATGTATATGTATGTATTTACAAAAACTAATGTCACAAAAAACAAATTATTTTTATAAATTTTTTTAGAAAAAAATTTTAATTAAGCAGATTCCTTCACTGATTGAATTTCTGGTAAAGATTAGGTCATTATAAGCGAAGGACCATTAATATTACTATATTCCTGCATATCTAAATATCTTTTAAAATTTATAGTTTAACAAATAAATGCAAAATATACACAAGTTTGCGGTGAAATAGCCACATTAGGGTAGTTCCGTTTTTTGAACGAACATTAAAGAATACATGCATACTTTTATTAAATGTGTATGCTTTCTGATAAAACATAAGAATATTTTAATAGGTTATGATACATTTTGTTCTATTTTATATCTAGGGTTTTTACAAACAATGTATATCGCACTTGATATAATAATACCCTTTAAATTAAAACTTCAGTTTTCGTTTTTTGGTTTGATATACTTTTATTGAATGAGTGGAATAGTTTAAAAAACTTTTCCCTCGAAAAAGTCAGAATTTAAGTTTTTGATTTAAAATCAAGTAACTTTAGTTTTTATCCACCCTAATGATTTGCACAAAATGAATTACCAAAAAATATTTTAATTCAATTTGGACTGGTTTTAATTAAGAATAAAAAATGTTAATTCAAATTGGAGTAGAGGAATGAAGAAACATTTTATTCATTCAAGTTGATTTTAAATTCCCATGTGAATCAATTCACTATGAATTAAAAATCAACACATTTTTTTAAATTGTTTTATGGGAATTAAACTTAAGGCATTGTTAAATAATTTTTGAATTCCTAGGAATTAAGCTAATATTTAATTAAGCCTTTCGAAGCTCTGGGTGTAATCCACCCTTTTATTTGCCTGAGTTTTTTAACTGTCAAATTCAAAAATACAGATAATGTATTTTTTTTTTAAATATTGATCACTAAGATTCCGAACAAATTTGTATGGTTTATTTACATTCCGTAAAAAAAAGAAATACAATTTTTTTGTTTAATGTATTATGGAAAACTAGTGATAATTAAGTTAATTTTTAAGCCAATCCTCTACGGGTAACTGATTTGGAAAGCTGAAAAGTTGTAGAAAAAAAGTTATTTAATAATTTTTTTTAAACAGAGTAAAATTTTGCGGAAAAATTGAGCTAAAAACCAAGAAAATTTCGCTTACTCGATTTCGGTCCATCAAGCATATCATCATGATTTTCGTAATTTGCTTCCAATTCTGAGTTTGTGAATTGATAGAAATTATACATAGAAGGTAGCTGCGATTTTTGCAAATAAAAATTTCCCATTTGCAGCCATGTTGTTTTTGTTTTTTTAATCTTTTTATTACCGTATATCTGACAACGACTCTGTTAAAGTCTTTTGACTTGTTGTGAATTGTTTTCCGGATCATTCTGGTTTTCAGCCACATTCAGCAAGGAATATAATATTACCTGAGGCCAGCGGTAACCATTTCTTGCTACGTTATACATATGTAGAATTTAACTGAACATTAGTATCAACTACTCTTTTGATTTTATTATAAAACCCAATTATTTCTGGTAAACACTTTGGAGCATCTAGTAGCTTACCATCTCTATATATGCTAGAAAGCAAGAGAATAAACTAATATATATATATATAATTCCCCGACAACATTCCAATTGGAACAAGGGGTACTTCTCTCAGACCATGAGCTGCATCCGATTCTATTTTTAGACTCATTGAAAGGGACCTACGTTTTAACGTTTTTCATAGCCTAATACTCAATAACCAGTGGCTACCTGAGTTATGAGGTGAACCGCCGCTTTTTGAAAATTACTTTTTTTCAAGTGGGTCTGACAGGGATTGAACTTGGGACCTCTGGTATGCTAGGCGGATGACTAACCTGCTGTACCACGGCGGTTCACATTATATAGTTTACTTAAAAGTTCGGGCTTCTGGGTGGAATCCACCCAGACGATAGTAATGCAGGGCTAACAATAGTTTTTGAATGGAACCATTTTAGATAGTGTTCTCAGAGAATTATGAGCAGGCGCAGACAGCACATACCATAAACCAGAACTAGACTATGGACGTAACTGTCAAGTACATTTAAGAGACGTCAAAAGTACATTTAAAAGACGTCATCTTCATATAAGAAATTCCATTATACATTTTTTTGCTATTTTTTTGTGCTTAGTAAAACATATGATCGCACTCTATGCGGTACTCTATGGCACATACCACCAGAAGCCGTAACTATTTATAATTTTCGTAAATATCACGATCAATAATGAAACTAGTGAAAATGAGTATTAAAAGCCTTCAATTGGAATTTGGATATTAGCAGAGTCCAATTTATAACAACAGAATCCAATTTATAACAACAAAAAACATGGTTCGAGAGAACATAGAAATATAATCTCAAACATTGTTGCCACTACAATTTTATTTTTGTAAATATTGTTTGAAATAAATGTAACCGAATTGGGAATATTTTTCGAAACAGAATTTATTTCTGTATTATTAAACAATTTTGGATTTTTAGATAAAAAAAAATATTTTTTTTGATATTTACAAACCTTTTTGATAGAAAAATTTTTCATAAAAATATTTTTCTTTGGATTTTTCGATATTGTTTTTCTTTTTATATGTAATTCTTTTCTTCGACCTTTTTCTTTTTCGCAAATAAAATTATTATTTTTGTTTATATTTCTATTATTGTTAAATTTATTTAAAATTTAATATATTATCGATATTTTGCTATTCTTTGGATAGCATCATCAGGATTTTATTATTGAGTGACAATAAAACAAACAATAAACTTATGTCTATTTCTTATTAGCTTAGATATTGCAATATCCAAAGGATAGCAAAATATCGATAATATCGTCGTGCGGGAGTTTTTACACATTTTGAGTTAATGATGCCATCTTAGATTTTCGAACCTAAATTTTTCAAATTTGCAATCCGTTTTCGGCTACCTCTAGTCAAGTTTAGTTTCTGAGATAAATAGTGTTTTATTCTACATCCTTCAAAGGACCTTCCCCTTGCTTTACTGTCACCGCATCATCACACAGTGATAATGTAGACTCAAATTTTTTCAATAAACTTGTCACTGCTTATCGAGGGCGAGAAAATTGGAGTTGCGGTCACCGAATTTCTGCGTTTTTGAAAGAACTTGTAGAAAATGTTCGATATCTTGACTTTTTTACGAAAAGTTGTTATACAAAAGTATTATTCAATTTTGAACATCATAATACTTTTATTATATCCCAATTTTGTCATATGTGCCACAAATCAGCTTCAGCACTTCTCAGGTCTGACCATACAAAATATCTTTATCTAATCAATAGTTAGTCTAAAACTATGTTTCAGAAATTATTCAAATTGCATTTACGACTTTTAGCATTTTCTTAATGTAAAAATCTTCAAAAATAGCGTTACGTAATTTGTGAACAATTGATTTCAATTGACAAAATAGAGTTTTGTTATGTTTTAGAGCAAGGGTTCCTTATAGAATAGAAACACCAATTTATGTAAAGAAAATCTAATTTTTATTCGACATTTTTTTGTTGTAAAAACTAATATATACAAAGAAAAAACGAAATCATACGCAAAAAAATATATCATGTCATCAATGCTTACCAGTAAACCTTTAAAAGGTATTGTTGCTTTCCACTTAATTAATACAATAAAGAACAACAGAAAAAGTAATAAGAAAAAGTTGTTTGTGTATTTCGTATTATGCTGGGAGCTGTATGTCACTTAACATCAATCGCATAGGGCTTGGACACTCCTGTTTTAGAGCATTTAATATTGCTAGGAATCTGTAGAACCTAAAATCATTTCGATTGGAATTCAACTAAGGAATAGTTTCAATTCCGAACAAAATTTGTGACATGCCAGTATATTTAAAATTATAATTATAAATCTCTTCTGGCCAATATTTTATTTGAAAGCTAAAGTACACTCAACAAGTCTTTTTATTTTTGAATACACTGTATTCCAAAGTAAAGTTTACTAAACACATCCAACAAGTGGCCATATGTGACTATGCTGCCGTATTGCTAAGTTAAAGCAGATCATTTGTTGCTATTTTTATAATTCCACATTTTTTGTATTATTTATAATAAAATACCGAAGAACTTGATAACAACATGTTTTTTATACATACATATGCATTTGCAAATGGAAAAAAATGACTATGCTTAATTTTCATAAACAAAGACTTCAAAATGAATTATATGGCAGCACTAAATAATAATGATGATCAAGTATTAGATAATAATTTTTTTTATTTTTTCTCCGTAGTAGGAGTAGAACCACCCCTGTCTCATTTCCTTTGTTGTGTTTGTCTCAATAAGAAAAAAGATGTCATTGCGTTTGGCAGCAAAATCTTTAGGCAGTCACTTGACTCGTCGCAAAATAATTGGTGGTTCCCAAAATGTTGTTGCCAGTAGATACTTGTCCCATTATCCCATTAATGATAACGTTTATGGTTTGGATGAAGAAAAACAAAAGCTAAGAGAAACTGCTTTCAGTTTCTTCCAAAAAGAATTGGCTCCTTATGCCAAGGACATTGATAGGAATGACGATTTCCCGTAAGTTGTATTTCAGCGTTAGAAAGAATCTGGTCAATTAAAAAAATGTGTGTTCTTGTTATTAAAGAGACATTCGCAAATTCTGGAAGAAAATGGGTGATTTAGGTTTCTTGGGTATTACAGCTGATCCTGAATTTGGCGGTACCGGTGGTTCCTATTTGGATCATTGCATTATTATGGAGGAAATTTCAAGGTGATTTGCTTCGTTTTTAATGAGAATGCAAAAATATTAAAGTTTTTTTTTATTCTAGAGCCGCTGGTGGCATTGGTTTGTCTTATGGTGCACACTCGAATTTGTGTGTTAACCAATTGACCAAAAATGGTACTCCTGAACAAAAGGCTCAATATATGCCAAAATTATGCAGTGGTGAGCATATCGGAGGTTTGGCCATGTCTGAACCTGGCGCAGGTTCTGATGTGGTTTCCATGAAATTAAAGGCTGAACGTAAAGGGGACTACTATGTCCTAAATGGTACTAAATTCTGGATTACCAATGGCTCGGTAGCTGATACTTTGATTGTTTATGCGAAAACTGGCAATGGCCCAAATGATGGTCATGGTATTACAGCCTTTATTATTGATACCGCCTCGGAAGGTTTCAGTGTTGCCCAAAAACTCGATAAGTTGGGAATGCGTGGCAGTCCCACTTGTGAACTTGTATTCCAAGACTTAAAAGTTCCAGCCAAAAATATTTTGGGTCAATTAAACAAAGGTGTTTATGTATTGATGTCTGGTTTGGACTTTGAACGTCTAGTATTAGCTGCTGGTCCCGTAGGTCTTATGCAAGCTGCTATTGATACCTCGTTTGAATATGCCCATCAACGTAAGCAAAAACAATTGATTGGTGAATTTCAACTTATGCAGGGAAAAATGGCCGATATGTATACAACCCTAAGTGCTTGCCGTTCGTATTTGTACAACGTAGCTCGTGCCTGTGATGCTGGTCACAATAGTTCAAAGGATTGTGCTGGTGTTATATTGTACTGTGCCGAAAAGGCTACGCAAGTAGGCCTGGAAGCCATACAGATTTTGGGCGGCAATGGTTATATCAATGAATATCCTACTGGCCGCATTATGCGTGACGCTAAGCTCTATGAAATTGGTGCTGGTACCTCGGAAATCAGACGTTGGCTCATCGGTCGCCAATTGAATTTAGAATACAAGTAGATAGATTTTATATATGAATGGATAGTCATTTGTTGTGCACTAAATTTACGTGCAATTATTTTTATTATGAGAAGACTTCAAAAGTGCATTTATTTTCGTGTAATTATTTAAATTTTTAGATTTATAAAAAAAATAAATAAAATTAAAAGAAAAAAATATTTTTATGGACAATGTAAATTTTCGTTTTAATAATTTTCGTTTTTTAATTGAAAGAATTAAAAAAAATTGTTGAATTTTGCTAAAAATTTACACATTAATAAAAGTGTAATTTAAATGAAAAAATTCGTTTGTTTATAACATTTTTAATGTAAACGTAGATACAAAATTGCTCAATAATATAGAGCAAAATTGCATTTGCTATCAGTGTAGTTAATTTCATTTAAATATTTAATAAAGTTTATGATTTACAGACAAAATTATAAAAGTTATATTAAAAATCGTCCTACCTACAAATTCTGCACGCCTGGTATGTCATTAAAATTTTTCAAACGTTCTGAAATTGATCAAGATTTTTTTCTAACAGAAAAGTTGCATGCAATAAATTTTGTAGAACTTTTTTCTCGCACAACATATAAAAGTGGATTTTTCCAACGGAAAACTTGCATGCTATAAATTTGGTATAACTTTTCTCTCTCATGATGTATAATTTTCACATTTTTCTAATGAAATTTGCCTTAATTAAAAATGTGATGGAAATATACGGTTTAGTTTAGCGAGTAAATTAAAACTGAACTTAATTTTTGGATAAAAACTAATTTGTTATCCGCTAACCTCTTCGAAAAACTTAGATAACATAATAATTAAAAAAGAATTGAAAAAAAATTTTGCTGGAATATTTTTGGTTACAAAGACATATTTATTAATTAATATTATTTATACACAAAGAAAAAAACATAAAAATACATATCTTTATCAAAATTGGCATTCATATACGAGGAAAATCAGTTGTTTCATTTTATATACAGAAAAATAAAGTTGACATTGAAATATTTATTCGACAATTATTTGTATGTGCCTTTCAATCAATAATGTATATAGTATTGCATAAAAATAATAACAAAAAAGTAAAATAAACATAAAATTGGCTTTAATTAAAATTATACATTAAAATATTTTATGCAAATTAAACACAAAACATGAAAATGGCTAAACACAATAAAACTTAAATAAAAAATACATAATTTAATAATTTAAAATATTATTAATACAAAAATATAAAGTAGAGAAATCAGTAAATGAAAGAAAATACAAAAATACATTTTAAATGACACAATACATATTTGTTTAACTATGTATATCGTAAAAAGTTTGGTTGATTGTTTTTAGTAGAATTAATTATTAGAAAAAGTTATGTTAGTAATATTATTTTTTTTTTTTGTTTTTAATTGGTATTAATAATTTTCAAATTATTGGCAAAAACATTGGCATTACAATGTGTGTGTGTTTGAAATAAAATAAGTATTAGGTAATATAATATAGAATTATTTTAAACTAATTTGTTACACTTAAAAAGCACTTTTGGCAAACAGTAATTTGTTTATATCCTTAAATGGTTTGTTTTTGTATGTTTGTTTGTTTGATTAAATTATTTTAAGCTATTCTAAGTATTTTATTTGATGTTTTTCCTCGTTATTCCATGCGAAAACTATGGGATTCGGTTTTCTTTTCTGTTCTTGATTCTGAGGTGGTGGTAAATGTTTTACGTTCCATAACACGTTGAGTCATTGAGGTTAAACGTTCAGATCCCTGATCAATAAGACTAATTTTGCCAGACTCGGTATTAAGACTTAGTTGATTAAAGCTGGATTCTAAGGGTTTCAATCCCAAGTCACTTGTTTTATCGTAATTACGGGTTTCATATCTAAAATCGAAGAAGATACAAAATAAATACATCAAATTTGATAACTAGTAGATAGTCTCAACAATGCCCATTGGGCGCTGAGACAACAAAATGAATTGTATTTTATAAGAAATGTAAATAAAAAAACTTTATACAAAAAAAAAAAAAAAAAAAAACTTTTATGCTTACCTTGAGGTATAGCCTTCATAATTTTGTCCCGGATTTGTATTACTGCTTGTAATTTGCACTACACCACCTTGTCCAAAGGTTTTGTCGTGCAAATCTTGTACACATGCTTCCAAATTACGATTGACCTGATGGTGGTTGATCGTAGAGCCGCCGGTATGCTGTTGTTGAGAAGTTACAGTGGTTTTTAGTGATGCAGATTGTTCAAAATTTTGTGCATATTTGTTAGTAGGTGTTAGAGGACTACTTGGTTGTGATAAACGACCACCACCGTTAGTGCCGCCAGCTATCACCGGACTACCGGGATAGGGGCGTGGTACGGCATTGGCGGTTAATTTAGGATTAGATCTAAAGGTATGAGTGGCGGTTTGCATATTAGAAATGGTTGTTGACAAAGGGGGCGGTGGAGGAGGGAAGGCAGTTGTATCATTATCCAACTGACTGTGATTCATAGGTGGTGGGGAAACGGCACCTGGATGATGGAAGTGTTGTGGATTGGAGGCATAGTTGTAATGATGTTTAGACTGTTGTTGTTGTTGCTGTTGACTCAGATAACTTGGCGATGCAGGTGCCTCCATCTGACCATAGAAGCCCGTACGATTAAGTGTCTAAATTTGAAAAAGAATTATGTATATGGTATTTTGTTAGTTCGACAATGTTAATTTTTTGTTAAAACAAAAGTTTATATACAAAAACTACACTATGAATTGTGAAAATTGTTTGTTTTTTGTTGCGAAAAGAAAAGATCACATTTAACAATCAAATTAAAAATGAACAAATTCCTTAATAATTAGAAAATTAGACAAAAATTAGTACCTAAACCTACTAAAACCTTTATTAGTTTTTGTCAACCAATTGTTGGTGTTATAGATTATTAAAACAAAAAAAATTGAAACCTGCTGCTTAATTTGCGAGAAAACTCGTAAGAAAAAAAATTTTTAAATTTTTAAAATTGTGTATAAAAAACTACTTCAAACATAAAAACATACGTGTAAACTATATTAAACAACTTATTACTACAATAAGAAAAAAGTAATCATACATTATTATGGCTGTTGAGAGTTCCATAAGCAGATTGAGCATATTCAGAATCACTTTCATCGGTGGTGAAACCTTGTACATTCTTCTGTCTTTGACGAGCATGTCGTATGAGCACAAGTTTTTGACGGGCTTCCTCCAATTGTTTCTCCATACGCAAAACATCAGAACGAGCATTGATTTCTTGGGCCATACCATCAACCATGGATGTGTTAATTTTCAAGGTACGTTCCTCTTCCACTTCGAGACCCTGTTGGGCAGATCTAACCAAATTATCAGTAGACTTGATGACAGCATTACCAGCTGCTTGTAAACGTCTACCAGCTTCAGAGTTAGGATTCGATTTAACTTTGCAGGCAATCAAAAGTTGGGCGGTGGAAGCAGCTACTTGCTTAGCGGTAGATATTAACATTTCCTCTGTACCCACACCTCTGACTAAATTCTGAGCAGCTTCTACTAGACTGTGTGTAGCAGCAGCTACCAAACGTGCAGCTGATATTAAACCTTCCGACCATTGACCATCATCCGAAGATGTAAGAGGACGTTTGGCAACTTTGCCTTGATCGATAAGTTCACGTTGAGCGGCATTTGCTGCTCTTACCAAGGCTGAGGATGCAGCCATAATACCTTTAGCCGCTTCCAAAATCATTTCATCGAACTTCATATTTTGATCCAGTTCAATCTAACAAGGAAAATTATAAAACAAAAACCTTATTAGACATGTTCAAGAATAATTATTTAAGAAACTAAATTTATTCCCCCAGATTAAAATTAAAGGATTTAAGTCCTTTTTGTTAATACGACTTAAACCGTTAAAATATGTAAGGTATGGAAATGAAGTCAATTGTGTGAGTTAATTAATTAATGAATTAATATTTATATGTGTGTAGTATGTATTTTATAATATAGTAAATGATTTATGTTTATTGTTAGTTGTTTTATAGATTAATCACAGTAATAATATGTTTGATTCCTGGGTGAAAATACATAAATAACAACCAAGAATATCAAACATATCTTACTGGAACTATCAGGCGGAGTAGAAGAAAATGTAATGACAGCTGGAGTATTTTAAAGTAACAAGCACATTCACAAAACACCACATTTTTTTGTTGTTTATTTTTAAGTTAATAAAGTTAATTTATATGATTATTTTATTCTTTATGTTATTTAGCACCAAGCACCATGATTTTACAAACTAAAATAAACAAACAAACTCACCTTTACATCGTCATTACGTCTGGGTCTTAGAGAAGCCAATTTCTTAGCAGCCGCATCAATAGAAGCAGCAGCACCTAAGAGTTCATTTTCTGCTATAACTGTAGGATCTTCAGGATCAATCCAGTCTGATCCCTTGAGTAGACGTGCCATAGCTACCAAATCTGTTACACACTTTGCAACACGTCTTGATAAATGCATACGATCATCAGCTGAACAATTGTGTAAAATGCCATTGAGTAATTCACGATAGGATTCTCCTACCGCAGCACCTGCCCCTAAGGTACGTTGTCTTAAATCATCAGTTTCAGCACAATTCCAAGCTACAGAACGGCAGACTAATAACATTTCGGATATCGAGCGTCTACCCAAATTGGCAGCCATCATAATGTCTTCTTGTAAGTTGGAAGCACCAGCAGCAACAGCTTTAGCTGTGGCCAAAGTAACATTCTTTGTGACACGTATCAAATCTTCAGGACCAACTTGAGCACTGCCGGCTGGTGGTGGTGAGTGCATGGCCTATAAATTGTGACAAGAAGTAGAAATTGAATTTAATATTTAGAAAAAGTTGAAAATTGTTAAACGAAATATTTATACTTACTCTAATTTCTTGTGATATGGCTTCAACGGTGGATTCCATAGCCCTTGTACCACGTGTATGTTCATCCTCTACAGCTTTAACAGTTTTCAATAGTGACGAAACATTTAAAACCATTACCTAATTTGTGCATTTATTGCAAAAAATGTTCATTTATTGTAGACGTTTATTGTTTTTGCTTATATAAATTACCAACTACTTTAGTGTAACGTCCAATTAACTAAAGCCAATTTATAGGTATGTTTGTATGTATATATTTCTCAAGGGATCTTATATTTTAAACTTCTTCTCGAAGACAGTAAAAAACGATTCAAATGCTTTTATATCATTTTATTTAGTATTATTAAAAGTGATAAAGATTAGCAGATGCTGTAGTTAAATAAAAATAAACGACTAGATTTTCGGCCTGATTATTATTTGAGTCTTGAAAGAAATTTCAAAATTTCTTAGAAAGGAGTCCTAAGAGTAACAATCTTTAGGCAATTTCGTTTTCACTTTAAAATCGTGAAATGTAAATTAATTAAAAAAAAAAAATACTCATGCCACTTGCAGTCAACATAAATGTTAAATTTAACAGCGCAGTTGTTGTATGAGTGATATTGTTTTATTTTCTGTTTTTTAAATTTATGTATACGTTTTCTGTGTTATAAATTTGAGATTAATATGGATCAAGGAATTCCATAAAGATTTTTTGTTTATTTCTCTTAAGAAAATATGATTTTTAGAATCACTTTACTAAAAAGATAAAGTCTGCATATATGTTAAATTTAACAGTACTGTTAAACAATAGATGTATGAGTGATATCGTTTTATTTTCAGTAACATTCATTTATAGATTTTCTGATGACTTTCGACATGAATTTAGAAATTTCATAAAGATTATTTATTACTTTCCTCTAAGAAAATATGAAGTTTAGAATCACTTTAGTAAAAAGATTTAAATTTCTTTTAATAGGTTACATGTAACGAAAGCTCACAGCTTTGAAATACTTTTTAAATATATAAAATAAATAGATATAATAAGATTCATAAAAAGCTAATTTTAAATTTATATGTGTAAAAGTCATTAATACGCGTTGAATTCGTTTGAAAAGTAAAGGAGCATTTTTTATAAAATGTCTAAAAGAAAACTATAATTTCCTTAAACTTCTAATAAAATATGTATTACAATTTATAAAATCATAATAAACAATTTCAAAATTACTAACAAAAAAATCTACATCCACAGCATCTTTAATCTGTATTACAAAAGCTACAGAGTGTTCAAAAAACAATTTCTAACTTATGTATGTAATGCATAAACGGATGTGTAACATTAAGCATTTAAAATAATTATGTAGTAAATCATGTATGTAATAATGTAAATGACATTATGTATGAAAGGTTATGGCAAACAGGAAAGTGATTGATTTTTCGATTTTCACAAAATCCTTGCAATAATTTAGAAGACCTAATAAAAATGTAATCAAGATGGCGATAATTTATGTATGTATGTAGTATGTGTGTGGAAAACAAAGAGAGAGAGAGATACAAAAGACACGCTCAATATCCATAGTTTGATGATTGCTGGCTTATGTGGTTAGTTTCGATAGCGGCAGATTTGCACAATTCTTTAAGCGTCTGTATAACAAACAAATTGAAACAAGAATAATGAAACAAAAAAAATTAAAGAATTTTTAAAAACAAAATCAATTTCATTAAAGAAAATATACATTTCAATTAAATTCAATTGAAGTCTTTAACATTAAGAGAGAGTGCTTACAAAAACGTTAATAATTTTGAAAATTGCCGAATATTTAAAAATGTTAAAAAGAGAGAAATAAGTACAGCTATACAAAAGAAAAATAATAGAAGTAGTAAGAGAGCAGTAGTAGTAGTAAATGGAAAAGTAATTGGAATAAAACATAAGCAGCAGCACCAGCAGAGATTGCGTTAAAAGATAACAGACAGCCGAAACCAACAGTCTTCAACAATAAATTGCGTTTTTATTTTCAAAATCACATCTATCTGTTAGATTCCTAAAAATGTTATTGATGTTCCAAACTTCTTTTTCTAAGAGCGTCATTTAAAGTCCCTTACACAAATTAAAAACAAAAACTTTTTGTTACAGTACAGACATTTATGGCAAATTTGTTGTTTTTTTTTTTTTTTTTTTTTGTTTTAATGATTCAATTAATTGAGTAATAATTTAATGCGTGCTAAAGTGATTTTTTATAAATAAATTAGTGTAATCATAAAGAAAAGTTTGTGATAAAAGAAGCCATACTCGCTGAATTTGCAAGAAACATATACATTAAAAGTCTTTTATACCAGTAAAGGGTAGTGCAAAAGTACCATTTTATGCCTTTTTTAAATTGCATGTTTTTTTGTATAAAATTAAAAGAAAACCTGGTAGGTAATTAAATATTAAAACAACCAGTGATAAATTGTGGAAATCAAAATCACGACAATTAAAGCGTTACACTTAAGTAGTTTGTTAAGCTTTTTTAAGTAAAGGGTTTCTTCAAACATAAATTAATTAAAATTTTATTAAAACCCTTTAAATTAAAGAAATCAAAACGGAAGTAAAAGTACTTACCCTGGCACTTTCTTTAAGGTCTTGCATAGAAGGATCTAGTATTGGTTTTCCAGAAGCCAATTTAGTGGCATTAATAAGATCACCCAAAGCGGAGGCTACATCTTTGACAGCATTGATAACCATGACTTGAGAGTCTGGTTGGGAAGAACCCAAGGAACATGCTCCATGTTTAACAGCTTCAGCCAATTGCACTTTAATTGAAATAAAATATTATTATTCGATTTTCCACTGTCTTATAGATACAAAAACTTACCTATTGTGGTGACAGCATTTTGTGCAGCATTGGCCAATTGATCTTGGGTTCCAGCAGCTCCAGTAACTAAAACTTTTGTGTCTTCCACCAAAGCTTTTGCTGTTTGCAAAATATGTTCACGATGATCGGCAAAACTGCTATTACTATCTGAGTGTAATGTGCCAGCAGTGGCAAACATGATGGTGGTGTCCAAATCTCCAATAATTCCAGAGATAGTGTGGGCGGCATTGATGCAAGCCTGAGTGCCACGAGAACCAGCTTGTAAGGCAGCCAAAACTTGTGCCACTTTCTCGGAAACTTCGCGAGCATTGCGGGAAATTTCGTTTTGATGGCTAGTGTCGCCGGCACGCGCTCCTCCAGCACTAGTTTGAATCATTGAACTGACAGAACGACCCAAATCGATGACTGTGTTTCTAATGCGCATAGCGACATCAGGTGAAGTGGTGGTAGTTGAAGCTCCTACGGAATCTTGTGTAAGTTGGGTATATTGTTTAGCCATTTCTACAGCCAATTGAGGCATAAGTTGTGGCTCCACAGATGATTTAGCATTAGTTTCGTTTGCCAAACGGGCAATTTCCTTGGCGGTTTGTACCATGCGTGTTTGATAGTCCACAAAGGTATCAGAGTAAGAAGCATTTAATAGAGATTGACGTTTGTCTGTTAAGCGAGTAATAGCACGGTTAACTTGCTCCATTAGGCCGGTAACAATACCAGTTTCAGCATTAATCTTTTCAACAGTTTGGGTGAGTTCTTGGATGGCTTCGCGAGTATTTTCAATGGATTCATCTAGTCTGGGATGTGCATGAACAGCCTTTGGATTTCCAGCAGATTCCTTGGCAGCTTGTACCAAAGTTTGGGCACTCTCCACTACAGATTTGGTTTGATTGATAAGACTCATTTGTTGGTTAGTGTGAACAATGTGAGTACAGGCTCCAATACCACCATTAACCATAGGCACCACATAACGTGAAATTTCACCCACAGCATGGCCCAATTGTTCAGCATTGTTCTTACCAGCCAAACGTATAGGTTCCAATTTATCCAATAATTCTGCAGATGAATTTAAAGTTTGACCAGAAAACCCATGCAAGTTATTGTCGCGACGCTGCGATAAACCTTGGGCATTGACAGCCATGGCACAACTATCTAATTCACGCATGCAAGTACCTAAAGTCTGCAAAACTTGATCACATTGGGCTTGTCCAGGAGCCTTTTCGCGTATATTGTCGACCAAACGTTTCACTGACTCAGATACAGGAGTTGAGGCATTCGAAAGCTTTTGCCAAACTGGTGGATCATCAGGCGAAAGAGCCAAAGATTTAGCAGCTTTTACCATTTCAATAACACCATCTATAACTCCTCTGCCAGCATTTAGTACAGGTTCTTGGGCTTTTCTACCTTCAGTAGAAATTTTAGCTGGAATTGAAATAAAATCTGGACTTGAAGCATATTGTCGAACGGCCTTAACCGCTTCTAATAAGGGTTCAACCAAACGAGCTCTGGAGGGTTTATTAGGATCGTCTTCGATAGCCTTGATCTCTTGCACAAGGTTTGAAGTGGCGGTAGCAACTTGTTTAGCCAAAACAATGAATTCATTCTTGGCTGCCGGGTTGTTGGTGTTCATACTAGCTTGTCGGCATATGGAACACAAGTAACTAGTGTGTTTAGCAATAACGGTAAGCGCTGAAATTTTTTGTTGTTTTGATGATTGTGGACTGCTGACAATGTCGCAATGTTGGCGAATACCTTGGTAAGCCCAGGTTAGTTGTGCTTGATCAATAATACCTGGGCGACCAGCTATGCTGCTAGGATGAGATACACCAATTAAGTAAGCGGCTTGGGCTGAAGATTCAATAAGGCCATGAATAGATTCCGAAACGTTGTTAACTGATTTGGCAAATTCAGCATGATTTGATTGCTTGGCATTAGTAATCATTTCTGAGAAGGCATAACCCAAATTACGTGATTTAGCGGTAGCAGATTCGACACAATCGAAATAGCCCTGCTCATTAACTGGTTCATGGGGATAGTCCAAAAGCACTCTTAGAGCTTCAATGTTGCGTGTGGCATTGTCGCACTCCTTCTGGCCTGGAGCTGACTGAATACTGGCATCAACCAACTTATTAATGCTTTCTGTTACACTACGAGCAGCAGCATGTAACAAATTTTTAGAATTGGGTTGACCAGGATCAGCAGCAATAGACTTGGCTGTTGAAAGTAATGAACAGGATTGGGTGGAAACATTTCTTAAACAGTCAATCATTTCGGAACGTACGACCTCATCGGGATTTTGTCCGGCCATTTCCATGGATACCGATAATAAATCACGATAGTTGGTGGCAAAGTTACCACTTGATTCTGCTAATTTGGCAGGACTAGCATAAGATTGTACAATTTGACCACCAGCAGCACTAAGACTTTCGGAAACTTGCTTCAATTCACCCTGCAATGTATTGTAGCTGCGATTAGAGGGTGGGAATTCACTCATCGAAAGGATTTCACTCAATTCGCTGACATTGCGCAAAGCCTGATCCACTTCGCGTTGTCCTGGAATGCACTCAACAGTTTTGGTAAGCGCTTCTGTTACATCACGACCTGCCTGTGTTAATGCGGTAGGATCGCCAACATTTTGTAAAGTTTTCTGGGCTTCTTCAATTAGGCGAGCAGAACTCAACACTACATCGTCGGCATGATCAATGACTTGTGCATTATTTGTTGTAGCAGCGACACCATGAACACTTTTGGTAAAGTCACCCAAAGCAAGAGCTGTATCTCTGCCAGCAATGCCGGCATACATTCGTTGTCCTTGTAAAACTGAAGAAATCATACGACTTAAGGCAATGCCTACATTCTTTGCAGATTTACGCAATTGTTCGGCTGTATTCTCAACTGTTTCGCCGGGTAAAGGTCTCAAAGCACCTGATTGGGCAGCATTACGAGTATCTTCTAAAACATTATGCAAATTGCGTACAGCCTCCAAAGCAGATTCCAATTCTTGTCCACCACAGGCTTCTCTTGCCCTTTGGGCGGCAGAGTTAAGTTCGGAAACCGTTTGTCCCAAGTACAATGCACTCTTTGATAACTGTGTAGCAGCTGGTATATCCGTAACTGTGGGTTGTAGAGCACGAGCAGAACGGGACACCTGTATAGCTGGTTCAATAAATTGTTCTGCAGCCTCAATTAAATTGAATTGGGAATTGTAGTCATCAGGCTGGCTGCGTGTGGTTTTAACAGCAGTTACTAAGCGGGGTATAGTATCAGCAGCTCTCTTACAATCTTGCAAAAGTGATTCTTTAGTTTGATGATCATCACTATGTTGTACAGCATTTTGAGCGGCACTAATGCATTGGGTAGCGGCAGAGGCAGCTTGTTTCGAACAATATTCCAGACGCCTTATTAAATTACGTTTAATAGCGGGAGTATTGGCAGTGCTAGTGGTGATTTCACGCAATTCTTCAGCTGCTCTACGCAAAGCATTTTGATTTTCTGTGTCATGAGGGTTACTTGAGCACAAGCGTGCAGCTTCCACCAACTTGGCGGTAGCATCAGCCAACTGCTTGGCAGCAGATAAAAGACGTCTTTGCATATCAGCATCTTGTTGTTGATCTGCTTCTCCCTTAATACTCTGAATAAGTTGGGCGGTAGCCTGACCCAAGGTCTTAGCATGCCTTACCATTTCTTGAGGATCGTTTGAAGATACTAGAATGTCTGTGCCAATAATGACGTTTTCAACAGGACTCATTTCTTGGCTAGACCGATTGGCATATTCGCGAGAACTTAACTTGACATGTTCCAACATATCGGTCAAACTCTTCGAAACATCACGAGCTGCTGCAAGCAAATCACTTTTAAGCTGGGGATCATTAGTGGCTTCATTGCACACTTCACACAAACTGTTGACAGCACGTGCTACATTTCTGGCGGCGCCTTCTAGCTGCTCACGACATGCAGCATTATGCAAAGTGGGCGCTACAACCTTTGCGCAGGCAACCAATTGACTGGTTGCCAAGGCGCATTGACTAGCTGCTCCTATAACACGATTACGCGATTCATCATCTTCACAGCTGGCGGCAATGGATTTAGCACGCAATACCAAAGCAGCTGTAGTATTAGCCACAGCCTTGGCCAAACCTAAAAGCATATCTTGCAAATCACGATTCTCGGGAACCTCTTCTTCTGCAATAGTGCTAAGCACATAAGTTGTAGCTTCACCAACACGACTGGCAGCATTAATAAGATTTTGAGGAGGTTCTTTACTTTCTGGTTCAGCTGCCTTCAACAGATCACTAAAGGCAATGCACAAATTACGAGCAGCTTCCAAAAGTTTATCACCATTGGTATCGTCTTCCATTAGGGCAGCTATCAAGCGAACCTCTTTCGTGACCTCTGGAATCGTTTGGGCAATTTGAGATACAGAAGCCGATATGGCTTCAGTATCCACCTCATCTGGTTGCTGTGTAGCGGTTATAATTTGTGCTGTTGCAGCACTCATAGTAGCCACATGACTAGTAACAGCTTGTTTGGAAGTATCAAGAGTATTTTCACGCCATTCAATGGAACGTAAATCTCTACCAAAATCTTGAATAGGAGCCTAAGTGGATAAAATGTAACAAAATTATCAGTTTAAAGTGAGAATTTCAAAATAGTGACAAGAAACCTAAGCATAATGATGCTTTCACTTTTTTGTTTGTTCCTTACCTTAGTTCTAAGCTCTTCATCGGCACGAACTAAAATTTCTTGACCGGCTGAAATATAACTCAATAGTGCTCTCTGCGGTTCCGTCAGATTCACAGAACTAATACGTACTTCCTTAGACTAAAAACAAAAATTTTAATTGAACATTTGTTAAACAAATTACTGATTTCATGAACAGGTTCTTAAGTTTTTATGTAATTGCTTATAAAACTTGTGAAATATTAAATTTTAATTTTACATTTGAAAACCTACTTTGTGAAACTTTGAAATTTTGCCTTAAATCATTATTATATTGCAGCATTGAATTGAATTAAAGAAAATTTTAAGATAAATTTTTTGGTTAATTAATTTTTATCTTTTTGTAAATAATTTCATTAAAAAAATGTTCAAAAATTAAAAAAAAAAAAATAAAAAACAAATGAGCAACTCAAAAGGAAAACTTAAAACGATTTGTGAAATTAATGCATAAATAATACAAATTAAATGTGCCATAAACTTACCGTGGGCGGTTGATGGGCATGGTTAACTTGCCCAACAAATGCGCCATATTGCACTGTTTGTAATTCGCCTTGAGTATACAATTTTTCGCCTAAAGAAAATACATACAAAACAAAAATTGTTTAAATAAATAAAAAGAAAATTATAATGACAAAGCTACAAAAGAAGCATAAAATAAAAATTTGATTTCATACTTAAAATTCTTAAATATATATTACAACTCACTTAAGAAACTAATGTTTCTTAAGTACCGAAAAGTTTTAAGTTGTAGCAAAATATTGGTATACAAATTTCGATTTCTTCAAAACTTACCATCATCAGCTCTCATCATGCCAGGATGAGCCAAAGATTCTGTGTTAATCTTTCCGATTTTATTCGTTTCATGTTGCAAAAACGTAGCTCTGTAGAGAAAATAATACACATTTAATAGATACATTGCCGAAAATAAAGTGAAAACGAACTTACTTGGAAGGTGCCACAGATTCTTCTACCATTGTTGATCCCTCATCACCTTCAATGCCAAAATGATCCTTTGTCTGTTTCTTTTTTAATATAATATCAATGTAGCCAGCAATCAATTGTACAATCTGTTCAGCCTCTGTCGTCTGCACCGAATAATACTGATTGGCATAATCACCAAAATCAAGAGTAAAAGTATTTGGTGAAGCACCCCAACGTCTAACAGTGGTCAAAGGCCATGAAACTAAAATTTCCTTAGTACGTTCGTCCAAACGCAATACGGAATCTTTAGTTACGCCCAATAGACGTGGTACTAATTTATTTTTACCATTCATTTTTTCTTTGACCAAGAAGAACGTTACACCATATGTGGGCAGTTCTCGTGCAGTTTTAGTGTACAAGACTTTAGCATCAATTTCAGAGAGATCAACATGTTTTTTGTGTTCGGCAAAGACTTTCTTTTCGATACTTTTAACACGCACATAGGATTGTGGTAAAAAATCTTTTAAACTAAGAAAGTGAAAAGTAATTTAAGGGGTTTATAAAATCGGTAATAAGAATAGTAAAAAATAAACTTACTCTAAAAATCCGGGCTTATGTTTCGCTTCGTTGTGAGGCCCAAATTGTATGTGAACCTGTATGCCAGCAAATTCACAGGCTAAGGAATGAATTAAAATAAAAAAAAAAAATTGAGGTCAATTTAAATATGAATGAAGTTTTAAATTTTTGGAAACTTTTGAGTGAAATTTGTTTGGAACTAATAAAAAATATTGTAAAATTGTAGCTAACCTTTTTCTTGGGTAACCGGATGCGTGCCATCCAAAATAGCATCACGTGCTTGAACATATAATAAATTCAATTGTACAGGATCACGTGAATCAATATTCTGATCGGAAAAGAAAAATCGACGTCGCAGCAGTACAGTTTCGGATTCATCAATACCTTGTTCGCGTAATGTTTTTCCCACATCAACCCAATTAACTGAAATAATAAATAAAAAGACATTTCTTAATAAACTATTTCTATATATAGTGTAAATGAAATATTTAAACTTACTTTCATCATCGGTTTTTAATTTTTTACGCAAACTTTCCATTTTGGCATCACGATCCTTTTCCATAATCTTTCGTCTCAAAGTCAAGGTTCCAAATTTATTATCGGGCAAATTTTCATTTTGCGATTCAGTATCTTCGCGTACCAAACCATATTCCTCATGATTGGTAATACCGATTTTTGTGCAGATGACAACCATCAATTGGGAAACTGGTTGAGAGTCATCGACTAAAATCGTTTTGACAGCACCATCCAACATACGAACTCTTAGAGTACGCACTTTACGACGATATTCCAGAGTATCCTGATTGTGCAAAATGTAATAGCTCAAGGTGCGACCATTTTCCATCCATACTCCCTGTTGGGTCTGTTCATCTGGCATGAAAAGGCCATATTCACTAGCTAAAAATTAAATACGAAAATTATTATTAATTATCTAGTAGATTAAGGTGCTCTTTAAAGCATTCACAAATAAATATTGATTTTCTTTTGGATTGGTTGGTTTTGTATGTTGGTACTTACGTTGTCCCTGAACAGCTTCAGCAAATTTATCTCTGATTATTTTGCAAGCATCGAATACTGTTGTATTGGGATGAAATTGTATGGTTTTCGTTACACGTCCACCCTCCAATTGTATACGTAACGAAAGTGTTGACATTTTACTTTTTCCACTTTTCTATTATTATTTCACGATGTTTTAGGTCTTTTGATTTTTTTTCCTTCTAGTGAATTGTTATCTAGTTCTTCTTTTATGTTAAATGCTCTTTCAAAATTTTCGTTGTATAGAATCAGTAGCTTTGATTTTGTTCTTGTCGTTGATGTTAAGTTTGAAGATGATGATGATGATAATAATAGAGGTGGTTTTGTTGGTGGTGGAAGTGGCGGTTGTACTGGTGGTTGTACTGCTCGTCTTGGTAGTAGTTTAATAAATAATTCGAAGGCAGACGATTTTTTTGTTCTTCTTCCCTTTATTACAATAAAAGGCACTGCAATTATTTAAGAAAAGAGAGAAAAAATAAAATGATTAAAAGATTTTATAATAATTGAGAAATACACTTAAAGAAAAATAAATATAAGATATACATATGTGTAACCCTCATTAAACATTCTTCAAATGGCAAAAAATCTAATGGTTATTGATTCAAAATCCAATAAACGTATAAGGAAGACCTGAGCATTAAAAGAAACCCTGGATAGAAAAGAAAAAAAAGGTGCAACAGATATTGGTGAAGCAAAATAAATCGAGCAACTCTTTTGAAGAGTGCCTAAAACTTCTATAATAAAGTTAGCTCTTACGTTCAAATTCTGAAGTTAAAAAGTTTACAAAGTTCAAAAATTTGTATAACCGAGTGTCTTAAAAATCCAACTTGAGTAGTATTCAACGAATAATGTTGTTTTTGTACCACAACAGGCAAAGCTATAAGGCTCTTGTAAAAAATGAATTGAAGAACACAGAACATGTCCGACTTTAAGTAAGTGGGCTAACAGCTCCAAAAGGCAACAGAAGCAACTATATAATCTAAAGGAAGGAATACAACTACAAGTTTTATTTGTCTTGGATACACATTTTTCTCAGTGTAGCCTGCAGAGAAAATATGATGTACTTAAAAAGCAACAAACATTAAAATGACACAGATTTTCCATTTTGTATAAGCGAGTATTTTTTTATACATATTTATTTTTCTATAAGCCCCAGAATAAACATCGATTTGAAAACGATTTTTTTCCAAGTAAAAACACGCAGTAAACTGTATGTAGAGGAGTATGGATGAATGGATGGACGGTAAAAAGAGTAGCAGAGGCGGTTTAAGATTCCACCCTTAATATGTGGAATCACAAGTGTATGGCGACTGACAGCTACTGCTACTACAAAGTGAACTACTGCCGTATTTCGAATCAAAGAAAAAATTCATACAAACATTTTGAATAGACAATTGTTTGTATAGAATAAATAGAAGCTTTATACTATATGATGCATATTGAAATATGTACATTATATTTAGTATATTTTTTCAGTTTAATAGAGAAATAATGGAAATAGATATTTTCACAAAGAAGAAAAAATTAATAAAAAAATAGAGTATAATAGTTCAACACCCTTGAATGATTTTAGTTATAGTTCTATTAAGAACAAAGAGATATTAAGAAAAACTAATATAGAAAATTCTGTTTCAATTAATTTGAATTACTAAAAGAGGAGAAGATAAGTATTAAAGCATAAATATTATTTGTATAAAAAATATGTTGAAATAAAAAAATATTTTTTTTTTAGGAAAAACTTAAACCGGTTTTTTAAAAATAGTCTTCTACCAAAAAAAAATCATACAATTTTATATTATTTACATTTATTTTTCATTTGTAAAATAAAAATCACTTTTTTAAATAGGGTTGAAAAAAAATTGCTAGTAAAATCAATATGTACTAACATTTTCTTTTGTAACAAAATTAAGAATTTATTTATGAAAATTCTTTTAACTCAATGTTTCAATGAATTTCAAATGGTAGTGATAATAATTACTTTTGTTTTGAATTTTAGCCATATTAAGTTTTGGAAAAATCAAAAAAATTTTTTTTTATTTTTATAATTTGCACAACTTTTTATGTGTGTATTCTTTATTTTTTCAGCACTTTGTTTCGGTTGTTCTTAGTTTTAATTATTTCTTTATTTTATTAAACATGTACACGGCTAACGCACCCAAATAATACTGAAATCCCTTTTACAAAAGCTTAGCCAACAAAGCGGTATAAATTATATGAGACCGTCATAAAGAAAGAACATTTTTTTTAATCTGTGAAATTTAAGGGATGCTGTATGTGGAAATTCTAGATTTTTGTATAAAAAAATAGATGTGTCAAATGTAAAAAGGAAGAATTGTGAAATACACTCTCTCTTTGACAAACGAAGCATGCGCTCTCTTTAAAAGCAGTGATTTTAATAGGAAAACCAATAACTCTAATTTACTCCCTTAAATAAACAGAAATATAACAGTTTTTAACAGTTATAAAACTGAATTGGGCATAAAACTGCTAAACTGTAAACACTGTAATTTCATTTTAGTTGAATATAACAGAATTCCACGCTCAGAAAAAAAATGCTTAACTTTAACAAAAGCTGCCTACCGGCTTAACTTTTCAAAAGCTACAAAATTTCTCAACTTGTTGGGAGAATAAAGTTAATGTTATAAACAGTGGTAATGCAGTGTTTGGAAAATGTAAGATATCGGTAACAGCTTTATTTCCTTCGTTTTTCCACCCAATAGACAATTGTATTATAAATCTCTAAAAAAAAAAATACAAAAAAAAAACCCTGTTTTAAATGTCATTAAACGGCATAAGGAAGAAGAACCTGAGAAAAATTCCCCAAAAAATGTCTTTTATGGTAAGTAATTTGCAGTTGTGGCAATAGAAGCTAAGCATTTTTAGCAAAGTGTATGCAAAATCAATCCAACTGCCCATAGATGTGGAAAGGTATTGTGGTCTCTTGTAAAAAAGTAATTAAAGAATACAGGAATTGTGTCCCAGAACACGATTTTAAGCGAAAGTAGACAACCTCCTTAACACTCTAATGCTAGTTTCTCAAATAAGTTTTTAAATATTTTTTTTTACTAAATTTAGGCATCTGATTTAAAAAAAAACGTTTCCAAGTTAGTACAATTTATGATTTAATAGGTAAATGGGAAAAAGTTTAATAAGTGTCTCAAGGCACTCTTTGGCTTTTATTGATTAAAATGTAGTCATTTCATATTTTCATATTTTGTTGATTTTTATTGTAAATATTTATGTGTGTGAAGTTAAATTTGAAATTTAAAACCCTAGACACAAACCAATGTTTTTAACAGAGCTCTGTTATGTAGTTAACATAGCTCTGTTAAGAACCAAAAATAAAGGGAATACACAAGGAATTCGAATTACCAGTGAACCAGGCAACTTGGGCGGACAAATGGGGCATCAGATTGTAGGAGAGGATGTTATCTATGGATACCCATAGTCAGAATCTATAACAGAGTGAGTTGGTAGGTGCTGTTAACAGTTTTTTAAAATATCAAATGTGAGATCATGCTAAGGGAGGATCGCCAGTTCCCAGGAAACAAGGCAACGTGGGCGGACAAATGTAGTATCCGGTTGTAGCTAAGGATGTTTCCTATGAGCTCCTGTAGTCAGAACCTTTAACAGAGCGAGTTGCTAGGAGTTATTAGCATTTTAAAAAAAATTTCATATGTGGGACTATGTTAAGGGAGGATTCCAGATTCCTTGGAAACAAGGCAACGTAGGCGGACAAATGAGGTATCGGGGAGTAGCTGAGGATGTTTTCTATAGGGTTCCATTGTCAGAATATCTAACAGAGCGAGTTGGTAGGAGTTATTGAGATTTTTCAAAAATTTCATATGTGGGACTATGTTAAGGGAGGATTCCAGATTCTTTGGAAACAAGGCAACGTGGGGCGACAAATGAGGTATCGGGGAGTAGCTAAGGACGTTTTCTATAGGGTTCCATTGTCAGAATATCTAACAGAGCGAGTTGGTAGGAGTTATTGAGACTTTTCAAAAATTTCATATGTGGGACTATGTTAAGGGAAGATTCCAGATTCCTTGGAAACAAGGCAACGTGGGCGGACAAATGAGGTATCGGGGAGTAGCTGAGGATGTTTTCTATAGGGTTCCATTGTCAGAATATCTAACAGAGCGAGTTGGTAGGAGTTATTGAGATTTTTCAAAAATTTCATATGTGGGACTATGTTAAGGGAGGATTCCAGATTCCTTGGAAACAAGGCAACGTGGGGGGACAAATGAGGTATCGGGGAGTACCTGAGGATGTTTTCTATTGGGTTCCATTGTCAGAATATCTAACAGAGCGAGTTGGTAGGAGTTATTGAGATTTTTCAAAAATTTCATATGTGGCAATTTGTTAAGGGAGGATTCCAGATTCCTTGGAAACAAGGCAAAGTGGGGGGACAAATGAGGTATCGGGGAGTAGCTGAGGATGTTTTCTATAGGGTTCCATTTTCAGAATATCTAACAGAGCGAGTTGGTAGGAGTTATTGAGATTTTTCAAAAATTTCATATGTGGGAATATGTTAAGGGAGGATTATAGATTCCTAGGAAACAAGGCAACGTGGGGGGACAAATGAGGTATCGGGGAGTAGCTGAGGATGTTTTCTATAGGGTTCCATTGTCAGAATATCTAACAGAGCGAGTTGGTAGGAGTTATTGAGATTTTTCAAAAATTTCATATGTGGGACTATGTTAAGGGAGGATTCCAGATTCCTTGGAAACAAGGCAACGTGGGGGGACAAATGAGGTATCGGGGAGTACCTGAGGATGTTTTCTATTGGGTTCCATTGTCAGAATATCTAACAGAGCGAGTTGGTAGGAGTTATTGAGATTTTTCAAAAATTTCATATGTGGCAATTTGTTAAGGGAGGATTCCAGATTCCTTGGAAACAAGGCAACGTGGGGGGACAAATGAGGTATCGGGGAGTAGCTGAGGATGTTTTCTATAGGGTTCCATTGTCAGAATATCTAACAGAGCGAGTTGGTAGGAGTTATTGAGATTTTTCAAAAATTTCATATGTGGGACTATGTTTAGGGAGGATTCCAGATTCCTTGGAAACAAGTCAACGTGGGGCAACAAATGAGGTATCGGGGAGTAGCTGAGGATATTTTCTATAGGGCTCTATTGTCAGAATATCGAACAGAGCGAGTTGGTAGGAGTTATTGAGATTTTTCAAAAATTTCATATGTGGGAATATGTTAAGGGAGGATTCCAGATTCCTTGGAAACAAGGCAACGTGGGGGGACAAATGAGGTATCGGGGAGTAGCTGAGGATGTTTTCTATAGGGTTCCATTGTCAGAATATCTAACAGAGCGAGTTGGTAGGAGTTATTGAGATTTTTCAAAAATTTCATATGTGGGACTATGTTAAGGGAGGATTCCAGATTCCTTTGAAACAAGGCAACGTGGGGGGACAAATGAGGTATCGGGGAGTATCTGAGGATGTTTTCTATAGGGTTCCATTGTCAGAATATCTAACAGAGCGAGTTGGTAGGAGTTATTGAGATTTTTCAAAAATTTCATATGTGGGAATATGTTAAGGGAGGATTCCAGATTCCTTGGAAACAAGGCAACATGGGCGGACAAATGAGGTATCGGGGAGTAGCTGAGGATGTTTTCTATAGGGCTCTATTGTCAGAATATCTAACAGAGCGAGTTGGTAGGAGCTATTGAGATTTTTCAAAAATTTCATATGTCGGACTATGTTAAGGGAGGATTCCAGATTCCTTGGAAACAAGGCAACGTGGGGGACAAATAAGGTGTCGGGAAGTAGCTGAGGATGTTTTCTATAGGGCTCCATTGTCAGAATATCTAACAGAGCGATTTGGTAGGAGTTATTGAGATTTTTCAAAAATTTCATATGTGGGAATATGTTAAGGGAGGATTCCAGATTCCTTGGAAACAAGGCAACGTGGGGGGACAAATGAGGTATCGGGGAGTAGCTGAGGATGTTTTCTATAGGGTTCCATTGTGAGAATATCTAACAGAGTGAGTTGGTAGGAGTTATTGAGATTTTTCAAAAATTTCATATGTGGGAATATGTTAAGGGAGGATTCCAGATTCCTGGGAAACAAGGCAACGTGGGGGGACAAATGAGGTATCGGGGATTAGCTGAGGATGTTTTCTATAGGGTTCCATTGTCAGAATATCTAACAGAGCGAGTTGGTAGGAGCTTTTGACATTTTTCAAAAATTATATGTTAAGGGAGGATTCCAGATTCCATGAAAACCAGGCAACGTGGGCGGACTAATGAGGTATCGGGGAGTAGCTGAGGATGTTTTCTATAGGGATCCATTGTAAGAATATCTAACAGAGCGAGTTGGTAGGAGTTATTGAGATTTATCAAAAATTTCATATGTGGGACTATGTTAAGGGAGGATTCCAGATTCCTTGGAAACAAGGCAACGTGGGGGGACAAATGAGGTATCGGGGAGTAGCTGAGGATGTTTTCTATAAGGATCCATTGTAAGAATATCTAACAGAGCGAGTTGCTTGGAATTCTTTACTTAACAGTGGGCGGGATTATATTAACAGGGAGTTGGGAATTAATAACATAACAGAACATGTGATTATTGTAGCGGACATTTTAAAATTAGCAGAAAATACTAAAAACACAATGTGGTCAGGTAAATCAAAGTAATCTTAAATTTTTTTGTTTTTGTGGGAAATTATACATTAAAAAAATTACATGTGGATTATACATAAAAACATCGAAAATTATATGTTGTTAAAGAAAATTAAAATCAATATATTTATTTTAATATATATTATTTAGTTTAAAAATTATATATAAAGTTCTTTAAGTATCTTTAAGAATAATATTAATAAACATATATTTAAAGCAATTTTTGGTTCTGTTTTTAGAAAATAGTTTTTAATAAATTTTTTTAAATAATTTCTAAAATTACAAACATAAAATTAGTTTGTAATTTTAGAAATTATTTAAATGATTTGTTTAAAAATTAATTTAAATCTTGAAATAATATTGTAGTTACAAAATTATATTTTATTATTATTTCGATAAAATTATATAAAACAATCCCATATTAATGAAATTGTGGGGAATTTTCTAAAATTTTACAAGTTTTTAAAAATTTATAAAATTTTTTTTATATTTATATTCAGTTTACCTAAAAAAATTTTTAATCAGAGACCGATTGCAGATGAAAATTTATTTTTATTTCGATATCGATATCGATGAATAAATATAAATATCCTTCATGATGAAAATTTTAAATATCTTTAACGATAAATATCCGAACAGAAAAATATTTTATTGTTTTATTTTTTAACTTCTTGACTTAGAAAAAATAAAATATTTCTGAAATTTTAAAATTTTCAACAATGAATGTATGAATATGTTCTAGGACATCGAAGTTAAACCTATTAGTCCTAATGAAACTATTAGTGTTTTCTTTGATTCGGATCGCTTTTCAAGGATATTTCTAAAAAAAAAAATTTAACATTTCAAACGCATCTAGACAACGACCATTTGTTGCACAAAACCAATTCAACATAAAATTTGCAACAACAATTGAATTTATTGTTATTTTAACGTCCAAGACAAATACAAAAATAAAATTTGAATTTTTTCTATCAAATTTTTTCTTTCATCGGATTGAAAAAGATGAAAATTATTTTGTGAACTGATAAATATCCCAGACGATTTTTTATATTTTACTTTCATCGGATTGAAAAACGAAACACATTTTTCGAAGAAATAAAAATCATGAGGGATTATTTATATTATTTTTTGAACTTCAATGATTGTTTTTTATGGACTCAAATATGAAAATATGGAATCCTCCCTTAACATAGTCCCATATATGCAATTTTTGAAAAATGTCAATAGCTCCTACCAACTTGCTCTGTTAGATATTCTGACAATGGAACCCTATAGAAAACATCCTCAGCTACTCCCCGATACCTCATTTGTCCCCCCACGTTGCCTTGTTTCCAAGGAATCTGGAATCCTCCCTTAACATATTCCCACATATGAAATTTTTGAAAAATGTCAATAGCTCCTACCAACTCGCTCTGTTAGATATTCTGACAATGGAGCCCTATAGAAAACATCCTCAGCTACTCCCCGACACCTTATTTGTCCGCCCACGTTGCCTTGTTTCCAAGGAATCTGGAATCCTCCCTTAACATAGTCCCACATATGAAATTTTTGAAAATTTTCAATAACTCCTACCAACTCACTCTGTTAGATATTCTGACAATTGAGCCCTATAGAAAACATTCTTAGCTACTCCCCGATACCTCATTAGTCCGCCCACGTTGCCTTGTTTCCATGGAATCTGGAATCCTCCCTTAACATATTCCCACATATGAAATTTTTGAAAAATCTCAATAACTTCTACCAACTCGCTCTGTTAGATATTCTGATAATGGAACCCTATAGAAAACATCCTCAGCTACTCCCCGATACCTCATTTGTCGCCCCACGTTGACTTGTTTCCAAGGAATCTGGAATCCTCCCTTAACATATTCCCACATATGAAATTTTTGAAAAATGTCAATAGCTCCTACCAACTCGCTCTGTTAGATATTCTGACAATGGAGCCCTATAGAAAACATCCTCAGCTACTCCCCGACACCTTATTTGTCCGCCCACGTTGCCTTGTTTCCAAGGAATCTGGAATCCTCCCTTAACATAGTCCCACATATGAAATTTTTGAAAATTTTCAATAACTCCTACCAACTCGCTCTGTTAGATATTCTGACAATTGAGCCCTATAGAAAACATTCTTAGCTACTCCCCGATACCTCATTAGTCCCCCCACGTTGCCTTGTTTCCAAGGAATCTGGAATCCTCCCTTAACATATTCCCACATATGAAATTTTTGAAAAATCTCAATAACTCCTACCAACTCGCTCTGTTAGATATTCTGACAATTGAGCCCTATAGAAAACATCCTTAGCTACTCCCCGATACCTCATTAGTCAGCCCACGTTGCCTTGTTTCCATGGAATCTGGAATCCTCCCTTAATATATTCCCACATATGAAATTTTTGAAAAATCTCAATAACTTCTACCAACTCGCTCTGTTAGATATTCTGATAATGGAACCCTATAGAAAACATCCTCAGCTACTCCCCGATACCTCATTTGTCCCCCCACGTTGCCTTGTTTCCAAGGAATCTGGAATCCTCCCTTAACATATTCCCACATATGAAATTTTTGAAAAATCTCAATAACTCCTACCAAATCGCTCTGTTAGATATTCTGACAATGGAGCCCTATAGAAAACATTCTCAGCTACTCCCCGACACCTTATTTGTCCCCCACGTTGCCTTGTTTCCAAGGAATCTGGAATCCTCCCTTAACATAGTCCCACATATGAAATTTTTGAAAAATGTCAATAGCTCCTACCAACTCGCTCTGTTAGATATTCTGACAATGGAACCCTATAGAAAACATCCTCAGCTACTCCCCGATACCTCATTTGTCCCCCCACGTTGCCTTGTTTCCAAGGAATCTGGAATCCTCCCTTAACATATTCCCACATATGAAATTTTTGAAAAATCTCAATAACTCCTACCAACTCGCTCTGTTAGATATTCTGACAATAGAGCCCTATAGAAAATATCCTCAGCTACTCCCCGATACCTCATTTGTCGCCCCACGTTGACTTGTTTCCAAGGAATCTGGAATCCTCCCTTAATATAGTCCCACATATGAAAATTTTTTGAAAATTTTCAATAACTCCTACCAACTCGCTCTGTTAGATATTCTGACAATAGAGCCCTATAGAAAATATCCTCAGCTACTCCCCGATACCTCATTTGTCCCCCCACGTTGCCTTGTTTCCAAGGAATCTGGAATCCTCCCTTAACATATTCCCACATATGAAATTTTTGAAAAATCTCAATAACTCCTACCAACTCGCTCTGTTAGATATTCTGATAATGGAACCCTATAGAAAACATCCTCAGCTACTCCCCGATACCTCATTTGTCCCCCCACGTTGCCTTGTTTCCAAGGAATCTGGAATCCTCCCTTAACATATTCCCACATATGAAATTTTTGAAAAATCTCAATAACTCCTACCAAATCGCTCTGTTAGATATTCTGACAATGGAGCCCTATAGAAAACATTCTCAGCTACTCCCCGACACCTTATTTGTCCCCCACGTTGCCTTGTTTCCAAAGAATCTGGAATCCTCCCTTAACATAGTCCCACATATGAAATTTTTGAAAAATCTCAATAACTCCTACCAACTCGCTCTGTTAGATATTCTGACAATGGAACCCTATAGAAAACATCCTCAGCTACTCCCCGATACCTCATTTGTCCCCCCACGTTGCCTTGTTTCCAAGGAATCTGGAATCCTCCCTTAACATATTCCCACATATGAAATTTTTGAAAAATCTCAATAACTCCTACCAACTCGCTCTGTTAGATATTCTGACAATAGAGCCCTATAGAAAATATCCTCAGCTACTCCCCGATACCTCATTTGTCGCCCCACGTTGACTTGTTTCCAAGGAATCTGGAATCCTCCCTTAACATAGTCCCACATATGAAATTTTTTAAAAGTCTCAATAACTCCTACCAACTCGCTCTGTTAGTTATTCTGACAATGTAACCCTATAGAAAACATCCCTAGCTACTCCCCGATACCTCATTTGTCGCCCCACGTTGCCTTGTTTCCAAAGAATCTGGAATCCTCCCTTAACATAGTCCCACATATGAAATTTTTGAAAAATCTCAATAACTCCTACCAACTCGCTCTGTTAGATATTCTGACAATGGAACCCTATAGAAAACATCCTCAGCTACTCCCCGATACCTCATTTGTCCGCCTACGTTGCCTTGTTTCCAAGGAATCTGGAATCCTCCCTTAACATAGTCCCACATATGAAATTTTTGAAAAATGTCAATAGCTCCTACCAACTCGCTCTGTTAGATATTCTGACAATGGAACCCTATAGAAAACATCCTCAGCTACTCCCCGATACCTCATTGGTCCCCCCACGTTGCCTTGTTTCCAAGGAATCTGGAATCCTCCCTTAACATAGTCCCACATATGAAATTTTTGAAAATTTTCAATAACTCCTACCAACTCACTCTGTTAGATATTCTGACAATTGAGCCCTATAGAAAACATTCTTAGCTACTCCCCGATACCTCATTAGTCCGCCCACGTTGCCTTGTTTCCATGGAATCTGGAATCCTCCCTTAACATATTCCCACATATGAAATTTTTGAAAAATCTCAATAACTTCTACCAACTCGCTCTGTTAGATATTCTGATAATGGAACCCTATAGAAAACATCCTCAGCTACTCCCCGATACCTCATTTGTCGCCCCACGTTGACTTGTTTCCAAGGAATCTGGAATCCTCCCTTAACATATTCCCACATATGAAATTTTTGAAAAATGTCAATAGCTCCTACCAACTCGCTCTGTTAGATATTCTGACAATAGAGCCCTATAGAAAACATCCTCAGCTACTCCCCGACACCTTATTTGTCCGCCCACGTTGCCTTGTTTCCAAGGAATCTGGAATCCTCCCTTAACATAGTCCCACATATGAAATTTTTGAAAATTTTCAATAACTCCTACCAACTCGCTCTGTTAGATATTCTGACAATTGAGCCCTATAGAAAACATTCTTAGCTACTCCCCGATACCTCATTAGTCCCCCCACGTTGCCTTGTTTCCAAGGAATCTGGAATCCTCCCTTAACATATTCCCACATATGAAATTTTTGAAAAATCTCAATAACTCCTACCAACTCGCTCTGTTAGATATTCTGACAATTGAGCCTTATAGAAAACATCCTTAGCTACTCCCCGATACCTCATTAGTCAGCCCACGTTGCCTTGTTTCCATGGAATCTGGAATCCTCCCTTAACATATTCCCACATATGAAATTTTTGAAAAATCTCAATAACTTCTACCAACTCGCTCTGTTAGATATTCTGATAATGGAACCCTATAGAAAACATCCTCAGCTACTCCCCGATACCTCATTTGTCCCCCCACATTGCCTTGTTTCCAAGGAATCTGGAATCCTCCCTTAACATATTCCCACATATGAAATTTTTGAAAAATCTCAATAACTCCTACCAAATCGCTCTGTTAGATATTCTGACAATGGAGCCCTATAGAAAACATTCTCAGCTACTCCCCGACACCTTATTTGTCCCCCACGTTGCCTTGTTTCCAAAGAATCTGGAATCCTCCCTTAACATAGTCCCACATATGAAATTTTTGAAAAATCTCAATAACTCCTACCAACTCGCTCTGTTAGATATTCTGACAATAGAGCCCTATAGAAAATATCCTCAGCTACTCCCCGATACCTCATTTGTCGCCCCACGTTGACTTGTTTCCAAGGAATCTGGAATCCTCCCTTAACATAGTCCCACATATGAAATTTTTGAAAAGTCTCAATAACTCCTACCAACTCGTTCTGTTAGATATTCTGACAATGTAACCCTATAGAAAACATCCCTAGCTACTCCCCGATACCTCATTTGTCGCCCCACGTTGCCTTGTTTCCAAAGAATCTGGAATCCTCCCTTAACATAGTCCCACATATGAAATTTTTGAAAAATCTCAATAACTCCTACCAACTCGCTCTGTTAGATATTCTGACAATGGAACCCTATAGAAAACATCCTCAGCTACTCCCCGATACCTCATTTGTCCGCCTACGTTGCCTTGTTTCCAAGGAATCTGGAATCCTCCCTTAACATAGTCCCACATATGAAATTTTTTTTAAAATGCTAATAACTCCTAGCAACTCGCTCTGTTAAAGGTTCTGACTACAGGAGCTCATAGGAAACATCCTTAGCTACAACCGGATACTACATTTGTCCGCCCACGTTGCCTTGTTTCCTGGGAACTGGCGATCCTCCCTTAGCATGATCTCACATTTGATATTTTAAAAAACTGTTAACAGCACCTACCAACTCACTCTGTTATAGATTCTGACTATGGGTATCCATAGATAACATCCTCTCCTACAATCTGATGCCCCATTTGTCCGCCCAAGTTGCCTGGTTCACTGGTAATTCGAATTCCTTGTGTATTCCCTTTATTTTTGGTTCTTAACAGAGCTATGTTAACTACATAACAGAGCTCTGTTAAAAACATTGGTTTGTGTCTAGGGTTTTAAATTTCAAATTTAACTTCACACACATTAAATATTTTACATTATTTGCAAATAAATTTTTTGTGATTATGATAATCAAAAAAACAATTTTTGTTGTTTGAGCAATGCTTGCGCCATTTTATATTTAAATACGATTATAGCAACTGCTAAATAATATATATATAATTTCCCGACAACATTCCAATTGGAACAAGGGGCACTTCTCTCAGACAATGGCTGCATCCGATTCTATTTCTAGACTGATTGAAAGGGACCTACGTTTTAACTCCGGCTCCGAACGGCAAATTCATTAGTTAGAGAAATTTTACATAGCCTATTACTCAAAAACCAATGGCTAGCTGAGTTATGAGGTGAACCGCCGCATTTTTTTTTTTTTCAAGTTGGTCTAGCCCGGGATCGATCGGACTAACCTGCTATACCACGGCGGTTCACAACTGCTAAATAAGCTTTTGGAAAAAAATCACTTACATTTGTCACCATTGTCACTTTTGTGATGAGTGTCTTGAGGCATGGTTAAGTATTAGAGGGTTAACACTTAATCCAATCAAAATTTAATTCGTAACACTCCTTTTTATGTTAGGTGAAGGTTATATTAAGGACTGAGATTTTATAAATACATGCGTAAGTATTTTCTTGTTACTTTTCAAATTAGCAAAGATTTAAATATTTTTCAATAGATGTAGGCTTTGATATAAATTTAGATTATATAAAAAAACAAGTAAAGAATTATAAAGCTACTCGTAATTTGTGCAGAAATGGATAATCAATAAAAAGTTAGAGAAAAAATTATTAAAATTTATACAAAAAAATTCAAGGCGTACATTAAAAACAATTGTCTTTGAAGCAAATGCCTTTAAACGAAATACGGTTTCTCGGGTTGTTAGGAGGTACTATTGAAGAAAAACCGCGGGCTGCTTGAGTTTGTAGACGAAAAATTTCGTCTCAAAACTTATATATTTAAGCTGTTTCCGTCATTTGGACTTGTATGAGAGCTAGAGTCAAATGTGGACCGATTATCTCGAAATTTGGCAAATTGATTACAGTTTTTACAAATATTATGTATGCAAAAAATAAACTCAAAATTCTCATTATCTTCAAAATTATGTGTTTTAAAAATTTTTGTCTCATTTAGTGCGTTTTGACAGAAGAATTTGTATGAGAGCTATGGTCAAATGTGGACCGATTTCAGCGAAATTCGGTACAGTGATTTTGGTTTACATAATCAGTATTTGTCTTAAATGTCAATCAATTCCGGGAAGTGGAATCTATGGGAGGTACCATAAATAATTATCAAAAAAAAAAAAAAATGATTCTGTGCAAATCCGCCTAACTGTACAGAACTCAGAAGGACAGAAAAGGAAATTGGTTAATCAAAAGTTAAAGCAACTTGATGGTGCACTGTTTATAGAATCTCACTGCTTCAGAATCGGTATGGCCAAATTTTCAACTCTATATTCTTTAAATCTTAAATCCATACTGCTTCAAATATTTTCGCTTGTCGAGCTTATCTTCGACTGCGACTATTTAGTAATAGATTAATAAAAATTCTGGTATTTTTACTTTTATTCTACTACCAAAGAGACGTGGACGAAAACTACATATGTACGACAACCATCGAAAGGGTTTTACTGAAAACTCTCTTAATAAATAGTTACTGACACTACTCTTATCTTTAATATATGAAATATTTGCAAATAAGTCTTAAACTTTATTCGATATATTTAAGACGCAATTTTATTATACAATATTAATTTAACGACATTAAATTTGCTAAACTTTTTTAATCAATTTTACGAAACAAAAAAAAAACACTGTCTCCAGTTTCACAATCATTTATTTAGTAATTTTGAGTATAAAAATTTTGTGATGGAAAAAAGACATTTAAGTCAATTTGCTCACTCGCTCTCATGTCCACCCATCAATAATTATTTCTGGCATTTAGACTTTGTTTACATAAAAGACAAACAGGCAAATGGATGAATGGACGGACGGACAAGTTTTGTTTGTTTACGTCTAAAAATAAACAACAACAACAAGTGGATATTGATTTGGCATAAAAGAAAGAACAAACGAAAAAAGTCAAGTCAAATATTAAATAAAGCAAAAAAAGTCATAAATCTGACCATTAAATGGTTTTCGATATCGAAATTAATACCAATATTATTTACTGTATTTTATAAATGTGTAAGTGACAAAAGAACATAGACAGGACGGACCGTCAAACATTATTGTATATCGTGTTACAGTTTTCAAAATCTCTTTGTTTGTTGTTGATTGTAAAAATATTCATTAAAATACTTCTCTCCCACCACTTGATTTGCCATCATCGGGTTTTAAGCTTAAAAGTGACATCATCTTACCCGTTATTTGATTAACTACAAAACAATGACCCTCTCCACATTTTATTCGAAGCTGAGATTGACTGAATAAAATAGAACTTGTTTTTTTAGTTAATTAAACTATTCAACAATTTTCTCGAAGTACCTCTTCTATAAAGTTTTATTTTTTTATAAGATATTAATTTGTCGAAATCGTTAAATTAATTTTTTGTGAACTTTGTGTTTTAGATGGAAATTTAAATTTTGAAATATTTAGTATGTATACGAAATTTGAGAATAGTTGAAACTAAATTCAACTATTGTTAAGCAAAAAAAATTCGTTGTGTCTTGAATTTTCAAACGATAAATATCGTTTTCTTATATGAATTAAAATCTAAATCGTATAACTTCTAAACACTTATTAAAAATAAAACTTGAATACCTTAATATTTTTATGGGTTTTAAACTATAGAAGTTTTGATTTAATAGGAGATTAATAATAGGAGATTGAAAGATTTGTAAATTTGGTTTCTACCAACTGATTTCTTAGTCTTTATATTCAAAATTGTATTTTGCATGATTAAACCAATTTATAACATTCATTGAGGCCCTATGCTCCACTGGGAGTCAAGGATAACAGAAGAATAACATTCATAACATGATAATCTCTATTTGATCTAGAATTTTTGAAAATATTATATTTTCGTCCTTTTAAATGACAAAAATATAATTGTTAGAAAAAAAAAATTTAGTAAATTCGTTTAAAATAACCAACACTTTTTGATTCGCTTAGTCAATTAATACTTTTTGTTTTTAAAATGTAAATAAACCGAAATTTAAACTATTTGAAATATTACTTTTGATTTTTTAGTTGATGTAATCAAAATTTTAACTTCAACAAATGATTTACTAACATAAATTTCGACAATTTCAATAGCATGATTGAATCAATTGAAGTTTTTAGTTATTAGAAATAAATGTTATTTAAATTTATCAAAAATCAATATTTAATTGCTATTAGTCAGTTCTTTTAGCTGTTGCTGTGAATTTCTTATAATCAATTAAATCATTACAAAAGATTCTTAATATGTTAATGTAATTTTAATAAAAAAATTTTGGTATCGAATTTTTCACAATTTCAGAGACCAACTGAAATTATTGTTTTGAAGAAAAAAAAAATGGTCAAACTAATCGAAACTTGTTCGGAATTTAATTCTTTTAATCTTAAAGATTAGGTTTAGGTATATATAAAATTTTGTTTCTTAAAATTTTTAATTTTTTATTTTTTTATGTAGAACCAAATTTTCAGCAACTTCAATTCTAAGAGCTGTTTTTTACAATTTTCGTCTTTGAACCGACATTTTAGTTAGGGGCAAAAAATATGTCATTACATAAAAAAAGTTTTTCGGACCGATACGTTTCACTTTGGACTTGTTTTAAGTCATCAATTAGATGACTTAAAACAAGTACGAGATAAATTAGCTAGATTTTTGACATAAATTTCTAAATGTCTTAACGAAATAATCAAATAAAACTTTTTTCAATCTGTTTTATTTAAAGTAAATTCATTTAAATTTTATATAATACTTTTTGTTACGAAAATTAATAATACAAAATTATTATTTTTTTTTTAATTTATAAAAATTTCTTAATTTACTTACATTTAAAATTATTAAAGCTCTTGAACGCATTTTTATTAAAAATTTGTTTGTTCCAAACATTAACAACATCAACAATAATAAAAAGGCACATTCTGGCAAAGGCAGAAAGCAAAGGCATCTCAATTGTGGTTGAGGTTATTTAATTATGTCTTAGGTCCAACAATTAAATAACACAATTCCAGAGCTGAACTCTGATTCAAAAACTCGACTTATTCAATATTTAAGAAGATTTCGTTAGAATTATATTGATCAAGTCTATTTTTACTGTGGGCGGTAGCTTTTGAATCTATGTTACGGCAAGGAGTTTTTCGTATAGGCACGTTTGTGGTGATGACTTTGAAAAACGTTTCCAAACTTTAAATGTAGAAAAGTTTTGAACAACGTTTTCACAAATTTAATAATAATTAATAGATTATATAACAAGTTGAAACAAAACGAAGCAATTTAACAGTTAAAATGGATTAAATATAACAATTGTCTTTTTTAAAAAAATTTAAAAACTATTTAACGGTTTAGTTTTTTTTTTTTTAATTTTTCAATTGTCGATTTTATAAATGACAATTTTAGGCTGCAACGGTGTTTAAGGCACTCAAAACTTAAAAAATGTTTTTTGTAAAATGAAAAAAATTTAACAGTTTCTCTGTTTAATTATAAAAAGGCACTTGTTTTTGGTTCAAAAAAGCTAGAGTTATTTAAATCGTATACATAAGGCACTTTATGTTTTGTAAATATTTAAAACTGTTCACTTTTTTATTTAAAATATAATATTTTTAGTTTAAGGCAAATATTTTCTTTCACTTGTGGCGTGTAATAAAATGTTTAAGGAACACTTGACTTGACTTTGAAATTAACTTTAATTTATTAAGGATTTTGTTAGTTGTTAAGAAATTATTGTGGTACTGCTGCGAAGTCCTTTTTAGCTATTTTGGATGGCTGATGTCTTTTCCGATCTGTGGTTAGGCCTAGAATGATGTGTTTTACTGGCGACACGTCGTGGGTTTCTGTCTGAAAAATTCAATCATCCTACTAGTCCTCAGTAAATGACGACGTTAAACAGTCGTCTAGTATGACTTTAACTGCGCATGCTCCACATTTAATATAATAATTTCCTACATCCAAACACATAGTCCTAACTACGTACGCAGCAATATGAACGAACGAACGAACGACCGTTGAAAATGAGTGTTACGTTAAGGATCCTGTAAGGATGCTGTAGCAAAAGAAGTATCACTCGTTTATGTCTGAGTTTTTAAGTTTCAACTCATGAATTCAGATCAATATAATATTTTTGACATCAGTATTACAACATTTGAACTTAAACATAAATTTTTCCAAGTCATATAACCTTTCATGTAATTTTTACAACAAGCTAAAACAAATGTTAGCAAAAAAAGACTTCTACAGAATTTAAAATATCCTTGTGCTAACAGTTATCATATAATAATAAGGGTTGTCTTGTATAATGTTAAAGGAAAATTCACTCAAAGGGGAAACGATAATATGAGTGTGTTTGAAAAGGATAACAAAAAATGTTGAGTGCAACTGATTCAACTGCTTTAGCAATATTGCATTAATGCTGACATCATAAACATCAACAACATCTTCATCATCATCACAATCACGTGAAAATCTCCAACTGTGTTAGAACATTGTGCTGCCAAGTGTGTGTTTGTGGAGTCGAGTAGTTACTCGGGCTCCTTGGAACAATCAAATTACATAACTGTAGAAAATTCTTGATGTTTTTTTGTCCTTTGTTTTTTATTCATTAGTATTAGCAAAAAAAAACTAAACATCGGAATAAAAAGAACAACTACTACAACCACATTGAATTTTTTTTAGCAAAATTAATTTTAAGAGGGAGTGCTGTTAGATCTAAATGCGTCAGACACAGCAGGACTGTTTGGCCTAACACGTTTAATCTATTAATACCCTCGAATACAGCTCGATTGTCATCTAATTAGTTTGTCAATTTTCAATTTGAAAACATGAAAATACACTTTTTTACAAAATGACGCGCTTTTTGGATCATAATGATCCATTGATTAATGAAATTTTGTTATTATTTCTGTAGTTTTCTATACAATATAGAAAAAAACGAAATTAATTCGTCAAACTGGAAACAAGGAATATTTTAAAAAAATCTAATATTGGCAACAAGCTGAGAAAAACTATTTGCCAAAACTTAATTTAGATTAATATCATTTAGAATTTAACAAAATCATTGTAAGTGATGGAGATAAATGAAGTTGCCAAAAAATGCATAACAAATCAAATTTTGTAAATATTGGAAAATTTATAAAATAATTTGAACTTTAAATACTTTATTTCAAGAAATCTTTGACTATTTGAAATCTATACATTAACTCCAAAGAAATTTTCAAAAGTACTTGATTGAAATCTTCATATCAAGTCAAATTTATCTAATATGAAATTTTGTTGAAGTATAATTTCACACTTTGCAAATCAAGCTGAATTACATTATTGTATAATTACTGTGCGCTTCAATAGTAATCTTTGGTAAAACATAAATAACTTTGAAGTAAATTTCAATAAAATTTACGTTAAAATAGATCAAATTTATTTAAAATTCCAGACAAATTTGTTTTTTGAAATACCACTGGAACTAAAGAATAATTTCAATATTATTTTCAAATTTCCAGAGTTATTCTTGCTTTTTGTGTTCATATAAAAATTTATACCTGATAAACTCCAAATAACCAAAAAAAAGAAATATAATAAAATAAAATGTTTAAAGTTATGTGCTATGGAATTTCATTTTGATTCCAGCGACATATCGACGCGAGAATTAAAGAGCGTAAAATGTTCACCAGAGGCAAAAAACTTGTATGAATTCATATAATTCATATCTCAAAAACTATACAACTTAGGAACATGATTTAAAAAACGTTATTTTATTTTTCTCGCTTTATATAGTGGCTTTAAAAATTTCATCTCAAAACTAGGCTTACGACAAATGAGACAGTTATTTTTCGAAACGAAGACGGCGTAAATGAACTTGTTTTCATCATAAAAATATGGGACCGGGGCCAATCGACGCAGAATTTTTTCTGATAAAAGTTTTACAAAAAAAAAACGTATTTTCGATTTTTTGTCAGTTACAGCGTTCTTTAATTCTTGTGACGATATGCAATTAGTAATACCTAAAATGTTCATAAATGTTTTATTTTGAAAAAAAAAAAATGTATAGATACACAGAATACCAATTACGAAGGTACCAACAATAATTGACCTTTTCGGAAAATTTCGAAGGCGATGGTTCCAATACTATGTGCCTAATTTCACCAAATTATATTAAAAATTGGACCTCTACTTAAATTACAAGTTTGCATGGTGTTTTGGCAACACTGTTTTTTACAGGTCATCTGTTATTGTACTGTCAAAGGTGTTCAATTTGGTCTATTAATTTACCATGAAACGAATTACAAACGAATAGAATGCAGTTATTGAATTTTACCAGAAGCATTGCAGGAACTAACAATGCATCACCAAATATTCGAACAATAAAGGCAGGAACTGTGAATTACAAGCGCTACGCTGCTATGATTACAATTTATTTTTTGCCCAAAATACAAGATCTGGACTTGGCAGATATGTGGTTTTAAAGAGACGGTTCCACATATCACACAGCACGCGAAACAAGGCGTGTTCGGTAAATAGTAACTTGAAATACCACATTTTCAAATTTTTATTGAAAAGAAATTCAAAAATTTTTAGAATTTGCAAAAAAAAAACTATACTGATATAGGAGCTAGGCTCAAATGTGGGCCAAATGTTTACAAATTTTAAATGTTTTCAAAAGACATAAAGTTTTAGCAAAAAAACAATTATTTTTAGATTTAAAAGCGTTTTATGGATTTTATATTTAGTGATTTTCTATTTAAATGACTTTTGAGAGTTTGACTTGAGTCCATTTGCATTTTTTGCTAAATTTCGTCCATTCAAGATTTATTTTTAAAGAAAAAGATAATGAAATCTAAAAGTGAACTAATGCAACATTTCTTGAAGTCAAACATTTTAAAATTCATAAAACAGTCATGGAGTTATTGCGATTTCTCCCCTAAAGTTTGTGTTCTTGACAACACGCCTAATGATACACTGCCAATATACTTTGAATAAAAACTAGCAAATAGTTTAATTTTGTTAAAATATAATAGTTTAATAGTTTAATTTTGTTAAAATTTTAAAATATTTAGGTACTTAGTTTTTTATATTCGAAAATGAGTAGTTTTTCTCTGGTCGGTTTCAAAATTATTCTTTTAATTTTTTGATAATTTTGTTAAACAAATATTACAAATTTGAAAATTTCTCATAGGTGTGTTAAAATACAATAAATAAATAAATTCAAATTTGTAATATTTGTTTAACAAAATTTAAAAAAAAAATTAAAAATGAGTTTTGAAACCGATTTAAAAAAAATTACCCGTTTTCGAATAAACAAATAAGTAAATATTTTTATATTTTAACAAATTAACTATTAGGTACTTACAAGTTTGGAAATGATAAAACTATTTTGTAGTAGATTTTTGGCAGTGTATCCTTAGGCGTGTCATCAAGGACTGGAATTTTAGGGAAGAAGTCGCAAAAACTCCAAAACTGGTTTATGGATTTTAAATTTTTATGACTTCAAGGAAAGCTGCATTTAGTTTCCAATATATTTTCTTTTAAAAATGAATGGACGAAACTGCAAAAACTGTAAATACTCTAATTTTTCCCATACAAATGGGCTCAAAAACTTAAGGCTAGTTGCGCGGGCCCCTAAAAATAATTGCACATTTCCGATTGACAAATTTTGGTCATATAATTTCACTATTAAAAGTCGATCAGAGACAAATTGAAAAAGACGACCCACCCTAATATACATATTAAATATACAGCCATGTCACAAATCTGAATTCGGAAATTCTGCATTTTACATCTAAAGAAAAAGTAAAACTTAAATTTCTTTCGGTATAATTTCCTCAATTTAACAATGTTATTTGTTGAAATGAAGATAGAGTTTTTGATTTCAATTTAAAAAATCTGATTTTGAAATTTTTCAGAGTTGTTAAAATTGTTGGTAATCTATTAAATTTAAAAAAGTTTAAATAAAACTATGGAATGGTTTAAATACCGAACGGAATTTGTGTCATGCCCGGTAATCATATTTTTAGATAATTTTCTCTAAAGTTTCTATGATTTAGATTCGATAATAATTTTGATCAAGACCCAAATCTAACCTCAAAAGCAACATATTTTCAAGTTATACATACATATGCATTTACTTTTAAAATTTGTTTAATTATTAGAATCTTTGTCATTGTTTTAACAGATTATTCTGCCATTTAAAATATTTAGCAAATTGAAAAAAGAGAATGTTATTTTTGGCATCTAACAAAGTTTTCATTTAATATTTACTTAAAAAACATTTAACTTAAAGCAAATTCAACTTAACAAAATGAGAATAAAAAGGAATAAGTGGTGAAGGATAAGAAAAAATGTTATTCAAAAGATAGAAACATTTATCAAACAACAACAGCAGCAGCAACAAAAACAAAGTCATAAAGAATCAGCCATAAAATCTCAATTGGCGCGACAATCAGGCGCCAATCTGCCATTTTGTTTTTCTATGTAATTCGGTAAATAATGTTGTATGTATGTTTAAAATCTTTTTTGCTGTTCAGAAAAGGATAATACATATTACTTGTATATACTATGTATATACATATGTATGTATGCATTAAGCACTTACTAAAAACTTTGGTATATACATATGTCTGTAAGTGTGTTTGTATGTATGACAGTTGAACAAAAAAATACAAGAAACCAATAATAAAAATGTAAGCGCCATTTTGGAGACTTTAGAAAAATGAATAAACATTGCAAACTATTCTTATTTGCCAATGTATGAAAAAGTTCATAGATAATATGAATATGTACTTCTATAAAAACTATGTAAGAGAGAGTATTACAATTGTCAACATTTTGTTATTAATCTTCGAACATGAACATTTTAATTTCATTAAAATAGCTACAAAATTTTGATTAATTAATTCAATTTTGATTTTCAAATTTGAAAATCCTATAAAAGAGAATCTTTTAAAAACTTAATATAGGATTTTAGAAGATTTAAAGTCAGCGTATATAATTATCTATATGTATACCGTAAATTTAAGTAATAATCTTTCCACTTACCTATTTTATTTAGTGTTGCACGATGTTATCCTTAGAGGAAATTTCAAAATTTTGTATGTTAATCAAAATGCTTTTAAAGCATCTGTCGTTCGTAGAAAAAAGGTTGTTTGTGTATAAAAAAGATGTTATCTGTAATGAAAAATTATTTGAAAAAAAAAAATGTTATAAATACATATTTGCAAATATTATAAATTTTACTTTTAATTGTATTAAATTTCTATTTTTTAAATTTTACTTCTATTTTATGTTTAAATGAACCACAAAAACTTTCTATAAATGAGTGTTTGATGTGTAGATGACAGATCGGTTAAATGAATAGTCACTAATAAACTCAGTTCAAATACTAACCGCAACAGAAGCTGTGAAATCTCCTTCACTTTTTCCGTCTCTGTTTTTATTTATTTTATTTAATCTATTGTAATATAACTTATCGCAAAATAAATACGGAAAAAATTGTTCTTTAATGTAAATCGTAAAAGATAATAGAGTTTAATCTTAAAAGAAATTATACCTATAAATTTTTTAATGAAAAAATGTTTACGCTTATGAAACAAGAGAGTAAAATATGTTAGGGAATAAAATATAAACGAATTTTCAAAATTTATTTAAGAACTTAAACAAAATGTAATTTCGAAACTAAAGATTAGAAATTTAACAATACTTTCTCTGTGATTATTTGACTAGAGATCAAGATCACTAAATTAATATTAGTAGTAAATGCCAAACTAAACAAATTTGAGTGTTGTTTTTTTGATTTGTAAAATTTGTTAAAATATTATCATTTAAACAAATATGAACAATTTTGTCACATCCTTAAACTTAAAAAAAATGTTTATTCATAAATTAAAGGCAGAAAACCGAGTAGAAAACCGTTGAAAAGAAAACACGAACCGAGCAAAATATTATTTAAGCGGTACTGTCAAACACTAGCTTAACTGTGGACAAAAATTGCAGGAATTTTGCAAACAAAAATCTCAACATGCGAATGCTAGAAAAATACTTAGCAGACATAGAACAGTAAAACGGCCGCTCAAGAGATGGGAAAAAAAGTTTGTCTCGAGATTTTATATGATCAAATATGGACCGATGTAAGGGGACAAGGTCTCAATTTAAATAACGACATAAATAAATATATCCAGGAAGTGATTCTGAGTCGATCGGATAGGATTAAAGATAATGTAAAAACAATTCTAAAAAATGTTTATATTTTTGCCACGCCTTCAATTACCACCCTTTTAGTTTTTTGTTTACTATGTCGCCATCTTTAGTCCGATCATAATGTTTCGGTGTTCGCGGCTTTGTAAGGGCTATATTTCTTTCTTTGAAAGTTTTTTCCTACCACGTCAATTTCTGGTCATAACCTTTTAACCCCTTGACGTATCAATTAGCGAAACGAAGTTCGCTTCACACTGTTCGCACACAACTTGCAGTAAACAAACCAGTTTTGATGCTTACGAACAGTCGCAAAACGAGTCGGACTCGTGATAATCAAGTTAGGCACAGAAATTGTACCACGAGTCAGATTCGTGGAAATACGTCAAGGGGTTAAAACCCGATTCGTACCCTCCTAAATCAAATCGAGTACGAATAAAGTTTTAAAAATTTATGACTAGAAATTAACGTGGTAGTAAAAAACGATCAAAGAGAGAAATGTAGCACTTACAGAGCAGTGAAAACGTTATGATCGGACTAAAAATGGCGACACAGTGAACAAAATAATGTAAAAACAATTTTTTTTTTAATTATTTTTACATTATCTTTAATCCTAGAGGATGACTGACACAAGTTTTTTTTTGTATGGAAGGCGAACCGCTCTACTATTTACTACTTTTCATTCCTACTGTTTAATGGCTTTTTAATCCTAAATAATGTATGAGATTTCATAACTAGAGGTCCATATTTTTTAATAACTTTCATACTAATTAGATGTTGACAATTACTTAAATGAAATGTCAAAATCTCAAAGATAAACATTTTCTCTAAGCATTAATCAATATTTAAAATTTTGTGAAAATCGACCTTCTGACAAAAGCCACTTAAATGTGTCAAAATTCACAATCATGCTAATTTGCTGCACACAAAAATCATATAGTCAAACGCTTATGGAGTATTATTAAGCAATTTTTTTTAAAGCCAAAAAAATATTTCAAGTAACAAAAAATTCTGTCTTAAATATCACATAAAATCGATTCAAGATTAATTTAAAGATACTAACTGCTTAGAATAAAGTTACCTGAAGTAATGATTGTATCTATACTTTGTCACCAAAATAACGGTAAAAATATTTCTGGAAATTCTTATATTAAAAATCCAGTAGTATTTAAATGGATATTGAAAAGAAAAAAGTACAAACCACATACATACATTTTTTCAATATAACTTTACAATAACGAAGTTTGTATAAGATTAAAACACAAACTCTCCAGTATTAAATTATTAAGTGCTAAAAAATATTATAATAGTAAATAGAAAACCAGAATGTGGCCTTGCTACCAAATAAGTGCAAGAATGTGGTACATTACCATTAACAACATCACCATCAACCTACCAAATCATCATCACCAAACCAAGAAGCAAACAAACAACAGCCAACGAAGAAATGAAGTAGGTATCGATAGATAGGTTGGGATGCGATGGGATGGATGTACATACATTGTACATACAAGTATCCAACTAATATGTGTATTGAATTTTAGAGAAAAAAAACTATCGTACATATTTTCTAAGTAGAGATGGCGGGTATTTCTATTATGGTTTGTTGTTATCGTTGATGATATTTTAGCATTTAATGCTCATCTTCAATTGGTTTTGTTCCTTAACAATTTTTCATCACCATGTGCACTTATGGCAGAGGAGATATCTTTGTTCAGTCTTTGTTGCTATAGAGTTGTTTTGGTTATTTTACCTCAAACAACAATCAAAACAAAAACCACCAGACAACAAACCAAGCAACAAACAACTAAAAAGATTCAAAGAAGATACATACTAACAAAGAAACGCTGGAGAAATACAAAAGAATGCGGCACAAATCCTTAATTAGTAAAAACAAATGAAACAACAACAAGAAAAAGATCATAAACTAAATAAATAGTCATTGCTGATTGACACTAAACATCATCTTCGATTTATCCGTAAGTACATATCACTAACATCATACAAATCTCTCTATGTTAACTTCTTCAGTGGGATTTTCTTTATGTGTAACAAACACTAAACTTTAAAATTGACGACTTACTGGCTAGAGGAGACAATAAAATCTGTTTGTACTCACATTCAAAAGAAATACTTCTTGGTAAATAAATATTTTAGTACAAAAATGTCTTTAAATTTGAAATAGTAGTGGATCATAAAAAATAATATGATGGTAAGATTTTCATAGTACCTCTTTCTCTTTTTACCAACCACAAATTAACGGTGAAAATACGAAGGTAACCTTAGAAGTTGTATTAAAATCAAGGCAACTACTAGAAAAATATCGCCTTTTGCTTTATTCCATAATTTAAACACGCTATAACTTAAATAGTAAATCCAAAATTTTAGCTCGTATAGCCAGTTTTTGAGATATTGTGACTATTAATAACTTATCATTTAAAATTCTTTAAATAAATGTTGATAAATTTTGTAACCATATGAACATTTTCTCGAGATTTATTTATATTTTTGAAATTTGCTCAAATATTGACCTATTTTTCCCCCTTCTTTCTGGTAGCAAATGGATTCCACATCAAAAGAACTGCTCAGGTTTAAAGGTAAAGAATTAATCAAGCCAATATCTGACACACCCTCTCCGTAAGAACTAAAATCACGCTCTATAAAACGCTTATACTACCCGTGTTATTGTATGCTGCTGAATCATGGGCACTTGCACAGACAGATGAAGCTATCCTTGGAGTGTTTGAGATTAAAATTGTGCGAATGGATGAAAATACTCCGGCAAGAAAAGTGTTCGATAATGATCCAGAGGGAACGCGTAGAAGAGGCCGTCCAAAACTTCGATGGAAAAACCAAGTAGAAGAAAATCTTTCGAAACTTGGTATACAAAATTAGAGAATATACGCAAAAGATAGAGGTGCATGGAATTCTAAAATATGCTCGGCCTTTGACCTAAACAGGTTGTAATTACATGCCATTTAAGTAAGTATCTGACACACAGTTCTAAAGTGAAGCGTATTTCAGTAATTGAGTTCTGCATCGATCGAAACAAATTGTAGTCAGAAGAGACTAAGTCTGATCTGTTTTCACTGTTTTTAACCAGTATTGCAACATGTGGACGAGCGTCAAATATTCTGGTTGTTTTTGCTGATTGATCTTGATCAATCAAAATGCTTGATTAGACAAATCAGGTCCGCTGTGATCGTCTGGCCCGATTTCAATACAAAACAACCTTATTATAACACCAAACTTGGCGTCATGGATATTTGGGTTCGATTTGGCTTGTTGGCCGGGCTTTACATATGACTTTTGGAGTTTGGTGTATTGTAAAGTTTATCAGGTATGTGATGGACATTTTTCGTTTTCATATTTTTTAGCTAATTTTCGGTAATTTCCGCCAAAAAAAATGAAAATTTTGGCTTTAATCTTTTAACTGATATTTTATCTTTCATTTGGTTTGAATTTTTTGGGAAAATAACTGAAAATTATCTCAAAAATATATCTAAAATCGATCGATTTGAAAACGATCATTTTCCATCACATACCTGTATATTCATTTTTACTACCAACAATTTTTTATCATTCAAAAATTAATGCTCCCAATTCCATATCTCTAAACTTTCTCGAATAGCGTAAACGTTCACAAGTTTTTTGAATTGAAGATGTTGACTGTATACTGTAAACAATAATATATCACTTTTAGTGGCAATTTTATTGTGGTTAATACTTAAAAATATAAAGTCAATATTTCCTTAAATATGTCCAAAGCAATATTTGGAATCATGTGATTCATGATTCCAAATATTGCTGAATAATGAATAATGTGATTCCAAATCGGGTTCAAATGAAGAAATATGAAAATTAGCTTTAAAAAAGATAAACAAAAAATAAAAATGCTCCTATAAAAAAGATTTACTTGGAAATTTAGAAAGTAAAAAATCATCGATATTTCCGTAAATAGGTAGGTCTCAAAGTATGAAAAGGAGCATTATTCGATTTATTATTGTGATTTAAAACAATACAAAATCTGAGTTTAAATTTAATTTTTGTGAAAATTTTTAAACATTTAAGGGTTGTATAATATGCTCGTATGTAATGCTGGTTTTATTACAATACCTTTTCTTTTATTCTTCAATAAATTATTTAAGATTTAAATAAATATTTAGAATAAAAATACTTTTTTAAAAATTTTAATTCGTAGTGCACTCATTCATACTTTAACAAAATTAATTATTTATATTTTTGTATGTACATAATTCATGGTAAATTAAAAATCAAAAATTGTTTTTAAATACATACATATAAAAATAGTTTGAAAGAAATTTGTCAGTTTTGTAATTTTTTTTTATTATAACCAATAGATCGTTATTTGTTCCTTCATGAAACAAATTTTGTCCAAAATTGTAAGTTTGACTGCATTTTTGCTTATATTTAAATAGACTGTAGACAATCATAAAGAAAATCCCATATGTTAATGAAATAAAAAAAATATATATACTAAATATAATTAAAACTAAATCTAATAAAAAACATAAACAAAAAATAAAAACATTTGCCAATTTTCTGTATTCTTTTACTTCTAAATCTGTTAAATGTGTGTGATGTGAAATTAAAATTTTCTTTCTATGGCCTCACCTTCACCCAATCTAAATAATTATTTGACGAGAGAAATGTACAAAATTATTTCATACTAACAAACAAACAGACAGACAGACATTTATTTAAAATTTAGTGATACTTAAGCATCAGCATCGTCATTATCATCATGATATTATTAATGATGATGATCTTGTCTTGCTGTGGTCTTAGATGCTGATCTATATAGATCATATATGAATCTGTTTGTATCGAGAGTGTGTATAATTTTTGGCAACATTTGTTATTTTTTTATACGTTATTTTGATGATTCATACAGTATTTAAGAATAAAAAACATAAATTTTAATTTTTCTTATTTTTTTCTTCAAACCCAATGACCAACGGAAGTGTGGCTATATGCTTTTTCTTTTTATAGATTTTTTTAATAATAAAGGGATCCCTTATTTTTTAATTTATAGCAATATTAAAAATGTTTAAAAAAATTATTATTTTCTCTCTTTATACGACAACAAAACTGATAAGATTTCTTTGATTAAGGTAAAATAAAATACAATAAAAATATTTTCTTTAAATAACTATAAACTTTTAGTAACAATAATAAAAGTATCAAGGGTATATTTACGAATGCGATAGCCATAAATATCGGGTGTTTTTTATTGAGGTATAGAACTTTAAGTTGGCATCACTTTTTTAACTGGCGGTCATTTTGTCAGCTGTCAAGTGATTAATATTTAGTTTGGTTTGCCATTTCATCATGAACAGGTTGACAAAAGAACAACGCTTGCAAATCGTGCAAATTTATTTCGAAAATAATGGTTCAGTTCGCGAAGTTTACCGCAAGCTCCGTCCATTTTATGGTCGACATAATCGTCCATTAGAGCAATTAATGTGATAATACGCATCCGCAGCGACGTCGAACAGTGCGCACCGAAGAAACAATTGCCGCTGTAGAGCAAAGTGTTGAAGAGGACCCGAATGAATCGATTCGCCACCGTGCACAGCAATTGGAGCTTTGTCCATCAACTTTATGGAAGATTTTGCGCAAAGATCTTGGCTTGCGACCTTACAAGATCCAGCTTGTGCAAGAATTAAAGCCGCGAGACCATGCAATGCGTCGTGATTTTGGTGTATGGGCCGAAAACGAGATTGATCTCGATGCTGATTTTCATCGCAAAATTTTGTTCAGTGATGAGGCTCATTTTTGGTTGAATGGCTACGTCAACAAGCAAAATTGCCGCATTTGGAGTGAAGAGAATCCACATGAGACCCTTGAGATGCCATTACATCCACAAAAACTGACTGTTTGGTGTGCTCTATGGGCTGGTGGAGTCATTGGGCCATACTTCTTCCGAAATAATGCTGGAGAGTCAGTTACCATAAATGGAGACCGGTATAGAGCCATGATAACCGACTATATTGTTCCCCAATTGGATGGCATGAATGTGGATTAGTTGTGGTTCCAACAAGACGGCGCTACATGCCACACAGCGCACGTCACAATTGATTTGTTGAAGGAAACATTCGATGAGCGCATAATTTCGCGGAATGGGCCTGTCAGTTGGCCACCAAGATTGTGCGATTTGACACCACTGGATTATTTTCTTTGGGGATATGTGAAGTCGCTCGTCTACGCCAACAAACCAGAAACGTTAGGGGACTTGGAAGCCAACATTCGTGGCGTTATTGCCAACATACGGCCCCATATGCTCGAAAAAGTAGTTGAAAATTGGACCTGTAGAATTGGCTTTATTCGAGCCAGCCGCGGCGGCCTCATGCCCGAAATCATATTTAAACATTAATGGCATAAAATTATCCTTCCAATAAAGCCAAATTGATGGACATTAAAACGATTTTCTTGTGTTTTATTTCAATTCGAAGTTCTATACCTCTAAAAAAAACACCCATTATATACATTAATAATTAAAACTTCTGCAAATAATAAGTATTTAAAATTAATTTGCATGAATAAGAATATATCTCTTAAACAAGTAAGAAAGTGCTATAGTCGGTCAAGCCCGACTATACGATACCCTTCACCACTAAGATGCTCTTATTCCTATATAAAGACAAATATTTGCTAAATTTTGCCTTCATACAAACATTTTCTCAAAACTTATATATTTAAGCTGTTTCCGTCATTTGGACTTATATGAGAGTTAGGGTCAAATGTGGACTGATTATCTCGAAATTTTGCAAATTGATTACAGTTTTTACAAAAATTATGTATGCAAAAAATAAACTCAAATTGTAATTATCTTCAGATTTACGAGCGTTTTAATGATTTTTTTCTCATTCAGTGCATTTTGACAGAAGAGTTTGTATGGGAGCTATGGTCAAATGTGGACCAATTTCAACGAAAATTGGTACAGTAATTTTGGTTTACATAAGCAGTATGTACATGTTTTAAATTTCATGAAAAAATATTGATTTTTGTGGCCAAAATATCAATTCCGGGAAGTGGGACCTATGGGAGGTACCATAAATAATGGACCGATTTTGACCAATTTCAATAGCCATGGTCCCACTATCAAAAAAATCTGTTCCAAATTTCATCAAATTATCTTTAGATTTGCGACCTGTAGTTTGATTACATGGTTTACATTTGGGTCTAACCAACCAGACGGACTGACATTGCTAAATCGACTCAGAAAGTGATTCTACACTAGTCGGCCGAATTATTTTGACAAACCAGTTGTTTTTCTTCTTTTTTACTTCCGGTCCTATGCAATTAAAAAAATAAATTAAAAATATTGAAAATTTTGTATAATTTTTTTTTTGCCAAAATGCTGTAGGTACTTTGCTGATATGAGATTCTTACAAATCGGTGCTACGGAAAAAAGTAAGTTAATTAATTTTCATATGAGTACGAAATCTATACTGTCAGTCGCATAATAATTAGTTAGACATGACAAAAAAGGATAATTTAAATACTTTTCATAATTTTAGCTGTAATTTGCTTGGATCTTCTTTTAAAGGACTGGCGTTAAATTAGCAACCTTTTAACACACGATTTAATAACAAGTGAACTATAAACCTTTCATAACTTGATCAAACGATCAATTTTGAAATTCAGTAAAAAAAGAATTGGCTAACGGAAAACGTTGCACAGTGTACGATTTAGCCATTCTAGGAAGACAAAATTAAATATCTTGGAAACAAATTAATGTAGACTTATGAATTTTGGTACAAGGTGTCACTAGGCCATTATGTCCAATTGTGAAAAAAAATGGGCGACATTAGATCACTGCCACGCCCAACTCTCATACAACTGCAAAAATTTATTTCTGATATTTTTCGCTTTGGATAATCAAAAAGTAAAAAAGCAGTAAGTATGCATGAGAATATTTAAAATAAATAATAAAGTTGTATAAGTAATAATTTTTTTTTATTTAATTTTTTTTTTTAATTTTTTTTTTAATTTTTTAAAAATTTTTTTTTTTTAAATTTTTTTTTTTGGATTTTTTTATTTTTACTAATTTTAAAATAAGAATATCAGGTATGTGATGGAAATCGATCGTTTTCAAATCGTTCGATTTCAGATATATTTTTGAGGTAATTTTCGGTTATTTTCCAAAAAAATCAAACCAAATAAAAGACAAAATATTTAATCCTTTCGACTGATATTTTATCTTTCATTTGGTTTGAGGTTTTTGGAAAAATAACCGAAAATGACCTAAAAAATATATCTGAAATCGAACGATTTGAAAACGATCGATTTCCATCACATACCTGTATATTTCAATTGTAAATATAAATTAGTGTTAGAATAAAATGTTAAAATCAATGGTTTTCTTCTGGCATTTCTGGAAATTCCAATAAATGTAGTACTTCAGGTGTCAATGCTGATTTTTTATATATATTTAGCAAACTGTTTATATATGGATCTGATGTTATTAAAAGTCTATTAATTAAATCTCTATTAGTGTCAGTTCTAGAAGTTTTACGAGTGAAACATTCCCGAAAGTTTCGTTAGTGTTTATTTCTGGCTTCTAAGGCCTCTTCCGACAATTGTCCAATAGGAAGAATGCATGTGTCAATAATTTGTTTTGAATGGTATAAAACTTTATGGACAGTCACTGGCATACATTACCATGAATATTCTTTCAAATATAGTTCTCTGGTTTTATCTGCATACTCTTGAAAAGCCGTAGAATTAATAGAATATCTAGAAGCCATAGACTCTAATAAAATGTGAAAACTCTTTATAAGTTCTAAATCGAGTCCAGTTATAAGTGCAGTTATTTCAGAGCCTCTAAAAAATCGTCTAGCGGTGTTACCGTCATTCGTATTGCCTCCTTTTGGATTTGGCATATCAATTAAAAGTCCTGTTTCGGACTTGAATTTACTTTGAATTAAGCATTTTCTTTGTTCAACTTTAATTTTATCATCTGTTGCTGTGACGCGCCACTTCCTTACTTCCAGCTTTTTAGATATATGCCTTTAATGGTCTTCCAGGTTCCAAATTTTCTTTTGGTTTCTTATAAATAAACTGAGAAATATCAATGATTGTGCTTAACCAGGCACCATAGTAACTTACAAAAACGCGTTTCATTCGGTGTACCTTTTTCCACCTTGTCTAAAATCTAATATAAACATTTTGTACAAAACTTTTTAGTTGCTCATAATCAATATGAGAATTTGAACCAGAGCTTATTTTTCCACAAATATAGTCCACGGAACGGTCAAGTCTTTCATTTTCGGGTGTTTCAATCCATATATTAAAAAGTTCATGGTAAGTGATATCACACATTATTGGTTTTATTTTTATTTTCTGCAAGTATCTGCAGATAATTTTTTACATGCCGTAAAGTAGGGAATTTAGACGTTAGTTTAAAACTAATTTGGTGTTGAAGCGTTATGAAGAAAATTATTTATTGATTATATAACTTTGTTTTTTTTTTTTTAACTTAACAAAAAGAGTAATTGTTAAAATGAAATAGAACTAAAAGAATTTTCTAGGTTCTAAAATTAAATTTTCCTGATATTAACACGAACAAGTTGAGCTTCAAAACAAAAAAAAAATCGTTTAAAAATTCCGCTTCAATAAAAAGTTACAAGCTTTTAAAAATAAGCAATTTCATGTAAGTTTTTTTGTTGTTTTAATTCGCACAAAAATATTGAAGTTTGAAGTACCGTTAAAATGTTATTGTTTACAAATTTGGAAAAGTTTTTGCGTTTTCTTATTTTATAACAAGTGTTCTTTTATATTTGATAAAAATATTTACCCAAATTTAAAGTCAAAAAAAGGGGTTTTGTCCAGCTAGATTAGCAAAATCTCACACCGTGCGTTGCTGTGTTTTATGATCAAGACCAACAAATCGTTTATTTCGTGGCAAAAACATGTCTAGAAAGTGCAAGTTCGAAAAACCAATCATTTCGAAATGTGCAGAACTTTCCTACCGTTTAAAATATAAGAAAGACTTTGTTTTTTTTTTTTTTTTTTTTTTAATTATACCAACACTCAGGGGATACCCCTATAAATGCGTTGCATTGTGTTGATGTTAGGAAATAAAGGATTGGGTAGGAGGAAAGACAGAGTAGTGCTTGTGGATATTTGATTTGAATCGTTGGATATTGTATTGGGTTGGAAAAACATAGTCAGGAAGAGAATTCCACATTCGAATAGTTCGGCCAAAAAACGAGTTTTCTTTGTAATGCGTTGTACGACTCATATTCCAACTAATTACAAAAGGATGCGCTCTGTTTGCTAAACGTGTGTTTCGTCTAAAAGTATGCGTATCTGGAATAAGACTACGTATGTCGTCAGAACATTTACCATGATAATATCTGTAGAACAATGAAAGGCATCCTACGTTTCGACGATGTTCGAGTGAATTTAAAGATTCACAAATAGTGATATCACCTATTAGGTCAATGGCTCGCTTTTGAACACGATCCAACATTTCAAGACTAGAACGTGCAGCACCTGCCCAAACGTGAGAATTGTACTCCATTTTTGGACGTATGTACGTGGTATATATCCGGAGTAAGTCGGTTGGTGAGAAATATGTTCTACATCGTCTTAAAAACCCTAGGCATTTAAATGATTCTTTTGACACGTCAAAAACATGTTGATTCCACCGGACATCAGGCTGTATTTTTATACCGAGGATAGAGAGGGAATCGGTTCCTTGGATGGTTGAGTCACCCATTCGAAGGGAAGAAGACGGTGAGTTTACGAATCGTTTATGTGTTAATAAACAACATTGAGTTTTGAGTGCATTGAAGTCAACCATGTTAGCTTTGCCCCATGTGTAAATTATATCAAGGTCACGATTGAGCGATTCATTCATTTTAAATCTGGACAGATTGACCTCGGAGGTTAATGGTCTCCGATCGAAAGAATATGAATGGCTGATATTACTATCATCCGCAAATGAGTAAATTGGGTTAGAAGTAATTTCCAGTAAATCATTCATGAATATTAAAAACAATGTTGGCGATAAAACTGAACCCTGAGGGACACCAGAATTCAGTAAAAAATCGTTTGAAGAGACTCCATCTATTACAACCCTTATAATTCGGTCTTTAAGGAAGCTAGAAATAAATTTTAAGAATACTTCACCTACTCCAAAAGATTTGAGCTTCGAAAGTAAAGATTTGTGCCAGACACGGTCGAATGCTTTGGAGATGTCTAATGAGACTACTTTGCTCTCGCCTAATCGATGAATTGAATGGGACCACTGTTCAGAAAGGAATGCCATTAAATCACCTGTTGAACGACCATTACGAAATCCATACTGTTTATCGTTTAGTAGGTGATTGGATTCAATATAGCTAACAAGATGGTGGTTTAACATACTTTCCATAACTTTGGAAAGTGTAGAACATAAGGCAATAGGACGATAATTGTTAGGGTTGGCCTGGTCACCTTTTTTGGGAATTGGTTGGACGTTGGCAATTTTCCAACAATTAGGAAAAACACCGGACCGGTATGATAGGTAAAATAGATTACGCAGGGGACGAGACAGGGAAGATGAACATTTTTTTAAAACTATTGGAGGTATACAGTCAGGACCAGAAGATTTGTTTACATTTAACTCAGACAACACTTTTTTTACAGCACGTGTTCTAAAATATACGTTGGGCATTGTACAAGTCACACTGGGAAGTACAGGAGGTAGTAGATTTATATCCGGAAGGAAAGAGTTTGATGAAAATACATGAGCGAATAGATCGGCTTTTTCCTTAGGTTCAGTGATAATGCGGTTATTATTTCGAAGGGGGGGAATTGAACTGTCAGAACTATTACGGATCCTCTTGACAAACGACCAAAAACTTTTGCTATTTTTTGGTGTGTCCAAAATTTTAATTCTAATATTACGTTCGAAGAGTGATTTCTCATGACAAAGAATTTTATCACAATCTCTTCTAGCTTGTTTTCGAAGGAGTTCAGTTTCGTCATTTTTATTTAATCTCCAGTCTTTAAAAGCCTTATTTTTAGTTTTTACAGCTTCACGATATACACTGTTAAACCAACATTTGTTTTTAATTTTATTTGATAAAGTTTTTCTTGGAATATACATTTCCATACCCAGCAGGATTATATTAACAACCATTTCTGCGGCAGAGTTTATGTTCCTGTCAAGAAAACATAATTTCCAGTTGAAATTATTATAAAATTTTGTAAGAGCCGGCCAATTGGCTTCTTTGAAAAGATATATTGAACGTGGAGGAAGGCGTCCTGGAGCAACATTGAGATCTGAGAGGGAAAAACTGGACGATATAACACAGTGGTCGGAATTACCTAGGGGGTCAAGGATGTTTATGTTAAATTTTTCAGGGTGAGAGGACAAGAATAAGTCAAGAGTGTTTCCATTTGAACCGGCTGCACTTGGTAAATGTGTAGGCTCTTTCACTAACTGAGTAAGGTGGTTATGTGCTGCAAAGAGTTCTACATATTGACCTTCTGGTGAGGTGTGGGATGAATGCCTCAGCCAAGAAATGTTGTGAATATTAAAATCACCCATTACAATTATTTCAGTATTTGGATGATCATAATATATTTTTGAAATTGTGGTGGAAATAGCGTCAAAGCAATTAAATGTTTTAGATTTTTCCATGTTTGGGCTACGATACAGAAAACAGACGTGAAGCAAAACAGAACGAATCTTTAATTTCAGCCATAACGTGGAAAATTCGGGATCATTACTTTTGTATTGATTCTGAATTTCATGAAATAAATCTCCACGCGTATATAATGCTAAGCCTCTGTTGGAGACAAAGGCAGGAACAAAATTATAACCCGGTATTTGAAATTCTAATGGGTCTGCTGTTTCGGAAACCTGAGTCTCACAGACAGAAACTATCTGTGGACGGTAACATTGGGTGTGAGCGTACAACGCAAAAAAATTCGAACGAAGGCCTCGTATGTTACAAAAGTCTATTCGAAACTTTCCTGACATGATTTAAAGAAATAGGTAAATAAACCATCAAACAAGATTAAGGGGTAAAACTAAAGTTAGAGTTAACTTGAAATAGCTGCGGCGTATAACTAGTGTCTAGTGTTATGCCTTAAACACTAATTATAAACAGCTACGAAAAGAAACTCGAGCTGTTAGGTTACATGTTTTGAGACGGAATTATAACATAGGACAAACAACTACAACAACAATACTGCTACTGAGAGGTATAAAAGCCCTTAATGTGGTCATTTATTTAGTTATAAGAAAGCGGAGAGTTGTTATTTTTATTTTTCGTTTTTTTTTCTTCTTTATTTGTCATTTCTTTCTTATTTAAGATTCTCAAGAGAGCTTTAGCATTTATTGTTGTATGAAAGATATGGGTTTTGTTGTAAAAATTAATGTTTAATTTATTTATTTTTTTTTTGTAGATTTGTTTTAATTTGTTTATTGTTTTTTTTTTTTAGTTATTTTATATTTTGATCACTGTTTATAGATGTAATTTTAAGATTTTGAATTTAATAAATCTGTTTTGTTATGTTAATTTTGTTGGTAGTGATGATTTTTTATGAAATGTGAAACACCGTATAAACACAAAACAAATACAAAAAACGTGTTGATTGCTCGGCGGACAGAACACTACTGTCGGCGGACAGAACACTACTGAATAAGAATATATCTCTTAAACAAGTAAGAAAGTGCTATAGTCGGTCAAGCCCGACTATACGATACCCTTCACCACTAAGATGCTCTTATTCCTATATAAAGACAAATATTTGCTAAATTTTGCCTTCATACAAACATTTTCTCAAAACTTATATATTTAAGCTGTTTCCGTCATTTGGACTTATATGAGAGTTAGGGTCAAATGTGGACTGATTATCTCGAAATTTTGCAAATTGATTACAGTTTTTACAAAAATTATGTATGCAAAAAATAAACTCAAATTGTAATTATCTTCAGATTTACGAGCGTTTTAATGATTTTTTTCTCATTCAGTGCATTTTGACAGAAGAGTTTGTATGGGAGCTATGGTCAAATGTGGACCAATTTCAACGAAAATTGGTACAGTAATTTTGGTTTACATAAGCAGTATGTACATGTTTTAAATTTCATGAAAAAATATTGATTTTTGTGGCCAAAATATCAATTCCGGGAAGTGGGACCTATGGGAGGTACCATAAATAATGGACCGATTTTGACCAATTTCAATAGCCATGGTCCCACTATCAAAAAAATCTGTTCCAAATTTCATCAAATTATCTTTAGATTTGCGACCTGTAGTTTGATTACATGGTTTACATTTGGGTCTAACCAACCAGACGGACTGACATTGCTAAATCGACTCAGAAAGTGATTCTACACTAGTCGGCCGAATTATTTTGACAAACCAGTTGTTTTTCTTCTTTTTTACTTCCGGTCCTATGCAATTAAAAAAATAAATTAAAAATATTGAAAATTTTGTATAATTTTTTTTTTGCCAAAATGCTGTAGGTACTTTGCTGATATGAGATTCTTACAAATCGGTGCTACGGAAAAAAGTAAGTTAATTAATTTTCATATGAGTACGAAATCTATACTGTCAGTCGCATAATAATTAGTTAGACATGACAAAAAAGGATAATTTAAATACTTTTCATAATTTTAGCTGTAATTTGCTTGGATCTTCTTTTAAAGGACTGGCGTTAAATTAGCAACCTTTTAACACACGATTTAATAACAAGTGAACTATAAACCTTTCATAACTTGATCAAACGATCAATTTTGAAATTCAGTAAAAAAAGGATTGGCTAACGGAAAACGTTGCACAGTGTACGATTTAGCCATTCTAGGAAGACAAAATTAAATATCTTGGAAACAAATTAATGTAGACTTATGAATTTTGGTACAAGGTGTCACTAGGCCATTATGTCCAATTGTGAAAAAAAATGGGCGACATTAGATCACTGCCACGCCCAACTCTCATACAACTGCAAAAATTTATTTCTGATATTTTTCGCTTTGGATAATCAAAAAGTAAAAAAGCAGTAAGTATGCATGAGAATATTTAAAATAAATAATAAAGTTGTATAAGTAATAATTTTTTTTTATTTAATTTTTTTTTTTAATTTTTTTTTTAATTTTTTAAAAATTTTTTTTTTTTAAATTTTTTTTTTTGGATTTTTTTATTTTTACTAATTTTAAAATAAGAATATCAGGTATGTGATGGAAATCGATCGTTTTCAAATCGTTCGATTTCAGATATATTTTTGAGGTAATTTTCGGTTATTTTCCAAAAAAATCAAACCAAATAAAAGACAAAATATTTAATCCTTTCGACTGATATTTTATCTTTCATTTGGTTTGAGGTTTTTGGAAAAATAACCGAAAATGACCTAAAAAATATATCTGAAATCGAACGATTTGAAAACGATCGATTTCCATCACATACCTGTATATTTCAATTGTAAATATAAATTAGTGTTAGAATAAAATGTTAAAATCAATGGTTTTCTTCTGGCATTTCTGGAAATTCCAATAAATGTAGTACTTCAGGTGTCAATGCTGATTTTTTATATATATTTAGCAAACTGTTTATATATGGATCTGATGTTATTAAAAGTCTATTAATTAAATCTCTATTAGTGTCAGTTCTAGAAGTTTTACGAGTGAAACATTCCCGAAAGTTTCGTTAGTGTTTATTTCTGGCTTCTAAGGCCTCTTCCGACAATTGTCCAATAGGAAGAATGCATGTGTCAATAATTTGTTTTGAATGGTATAAAACTTTATGGACAGTCACTGGCATACATTACCATGAATATTCTTTCAAATATAGTTCTCTGGTTTTATCTGCATACTCTTGAAAAGCCGTAGAATTAATAGAATATCTAGAAGCCATAGACTCTAATAAAATGTGAAAACTCTTTATAAGTTCTAAATCGAGTCCAGTTATAAGTGCAGTTATTTCAGAGCCTCTAAAAAATCGTCTAGCGGTGTTACCGTCATTCGTATTGCCTCCTTTTGGATTTGGCATATCAATTAAAAGTCCTGTTTCGGACTTGAATTTACTTTGAATTAAGCATTTTCTTTGTTCAACTTTAATTTTATCATCTGTTGCTGTGACGCGCCACTTCCTTACTTCCAGCTTTTTAGATATATGCCTTTAATGGTCTTCCAGGTTCCAAATTTTCTTTTGGTTTCTTATAAATAAACTGAGAAATATCAATGATTGTGCTTAACCAGGCACCATAGTAACTTACAAAAACGCGTTTCATTCGGTGTACCTTTTTCCACCTTGTCTAAAATCTAATATAAACATTTTGTACAAAACTTTTTAGTTGCTCATAATCAATATGAGAATTTGAACCAGAGCTTATTTTTCCACAAATATAGTCCACGGAACGGTCAAGTCTTTCATTTTCGGGTGTTTCAATCCATATATTAAAAAGTTCATGGTAAGTGATATCACACATTATTGGTTTTATTTTTATTTTCTGCAAGTATCTGCAGATAATTTTTTACATGCCGTAAAGTAGGGAATTTAGACGTTAGTTTAAAACTAATTTGGTGTTGAAGCGTTATGAAGAAAATTATTTATTGATTATATAACTTTGTTTTTTTTTTTTTAACTTAACAAAAAGAGTAATTGTTAAAATGAAATAGAACTAAAAGAATTTTCTAGGTTCTAAAATTAAATTTTCCTGATATTAACACGAACAAGTTGAGCTTCAAAACAAAAAAAAAATCGTTTAAAAATTCCGCTTCAATAAAAAGTTACAAGCTTTTAAAAATAAGCAATTTCATGTAAGTTTTTTTGTTGTTTTAATTCGCACAAAAATATTGAAGTTTGAAGTACCGTTAAAATGTTATTGTTTACAAATTTGGAAAAGTTTTTGCGTTTTCTTATTTTATAACAAGTGTTCTTTTATATTTGATAAAAATATTTACCCAAATTTAAAGTCAAAAAAAGGGGTTTTGTCCAGCTAGATTAGCAAAATCTCACACCGTGCGTTGCTGTGTTTTATGATCAAGACCAACAAATCGTTTATTTCGTGGCAAAAACATGTCTAGAAAGTGCAAGTTCGAAAAACCAATCATTTCGAAATGTGCAGAACTTTCCTACCGTTTAAAATATAAGAAAGACTTTGTTAAAATTATAAGCAAACTCCTTCTTTATCACTAGTTATTAACGTTTTTAGTAATTCCGAATTAGTCATAGTTAAAGAATTTCATAAGTTTTCTATCTAAAAACAAAAAAAAAAAACAAAATTTAGTCATACTTTAAACAAAAACGGTCTGGACCAAAAGTTGTTCGTCCAAAATACGAAAATTTCTTAAATTGTAAAATTAAATATATTACATTATTACCAAGATTTACGGAAAATTATACATTGCCAATTTGTCAGCTAAATAATTTATTAAAATCTCAGTTAACATACTACGATATAACATTGTAAATATTGCTAGAGCGAGTATTTTATATTTCTGCTGTCATTATTTTTGAGTTCATGTTATGCGTATGGCAAAATCCACAAATCGATTTGAATTCGAGTCAAATATTACTTGGTAACAAGTGTTGTTGTTGCTAATGCTAGAGTGTTGCCAGAGTAGGAAAAGGTGCCCGACAGTCGGGAGCCAAATAAGTTTTTTTTTGCTGTTTTTGCTTCTTTATTTTATTTTCAGATTTAACTTACTCGACTATAATGCGCCACATGGTGATAACCAATTGTGGCGTGGCCCACACGTTCCAAGCCAAAAAAAACACAAAGACACCAAAACCAGCAGTAGCAAAAATATTACATATTGCAAACATTCTGAATTACATGTCAACAACATCTTTGAATACGAGTAGAGGAGAAACAAAACCATAAATGAAATGTGTTCAAGTGTTCAACAAAAATATCAAGTAAAACCAATTTAAATGAAAATCTTCAATAAAATTGATGATACAACAATGAAGTTGTTATTGATATAACATTTAAATACATATTGTTAAAGTTCTGTCAGTATTTTTTTTTTTACTATTAAATTTTAAATATTTTCGTAATTGAAAAATATTTTTTTATACTAATAAACTCAAAATATTCGCAAAAAAAAGAAATGCGTATCTCAATCTTAAATAAATCGTTTCGTCAAACTACATTAATCCTAAAACATGTAAAACATTAAGCGGAAGGAAATAAATGTCGCCATGATTTATTTTTTTTTTAAGTTGAAGTTGTTGTTTGCTTTATTAAAATCAAGATAAACAAAGTTTTAAATAGGATAGCGAAAGGATATGACGAATGTCTTCTTATTATTTCCATGAAGAAAACGTTGAAATTTTCTATAAAAATTTCACATCGTTAATGAATAAAAATTTTACATTGATAATTTTTGAATAAAATTTTTCTAACAATTTCAAATCGAAAAAGTTTTCTAAAAAAAAATGTATAAGATTTTCTACAAAAATTTCATATCCACAATTTTGTATATAAAAATTTTATAACGAATATTTGTCTTAATTTTTTTTATAAAAATTTAACATTTGTCCATAAAAATTTTGCAACGAAAATTTGTTTATAAAAATCATATAAACAATTTTTCTATTAAAATGTTCTATTTCAATTAAAAATTTCATATCGAAAATTTTTCTATAAAAATTTCATATCAAAAATTTTTCTATAAAAATTTCATATCGAAAATTTTTCTATAAAAATTTCATATCGAAAATTTTTCTACAAAAATTTCATACCGAAAATTTTTCTATAAAAATTTCATACCGAAAATTTTTCTATAAAAATTTCATATCGAAAATTTTTCTATAAAAATTTCATATCAAAAATTTTTCTATAAAAATTTCATATCAAAAATTTTTCTATAAAAATTTCATATCGAAAATTTTTCTATAAAAATTTCATATCCAAAATTTTTCTATAAAAATTTCATATCGAAAATTTTTCTATAAGAATTTCATATCGAAAATTTTTCTATAAAAATTTCATATCGAGAATTTTTCTATAAAAATTTTATATCGAAAATTTTTCTATAAAAATTTCATATCGAAAATTTTTCTATAAAAATTTCATATCGAAAATTTTTCTATAAAAATTTCATATCGAAAATTTTTCTATAAAAATTTCATATCGAGAATTTTTCTATAAAAATTTTATATCGAAAATTTTTCTATAAAAATTTCATATCGAAAATTTTTCTATAAAAATTTCATATCGAAAATTTTTCTATAAAAATTTCATATCAAAAATTTTTCTATAAAAATTTCATATCGAAAATTTTTCTATAAAAATTTCATATCGAAAATTTTTCTACAAAAATTTCATACCGAAAATTTTTCTATAAAAATTTCATACCGAAAATTTTTCTATAAAAATTTCATATCGAAAATTTTTCTATAAAAATTTCATATCAAAAATTTTTCTATAAAAATTTCATATCAAAAATTTTTCTATAAAAATTTCATATCGAAAATTTTTCTATAAAAATTTCATATCCAAAATTTTTCTATAAAAATTTCATATCGAAAATTTTTCTATAAGAATTTCATATCGAAAATTTTTCTATAAAAATTTCATATCGAGAATTTTTCTATAAAAATTTTATATCGAAAATTTTTCTATAAAAATTTCATATCGAAAATTTTTCTATAAAAATTTCATATCGAAAATTTTTCTATAAAAATTTCATATCGAAAATTTTTCTATAAAAATTTCATATCGAGAATTTTTCTATAAAAATTTTATATCGAAAATTTTTCTATAAAAATTTCATATCGAAAATTTTTCTATAAAAATTTCATATCGAAAATTTTTCTATAAAAATTTCATATACAAAATTTTTCAATAAAAATTTCATATCGAAAATTTTTCAATAAAAATTTCATATCGAAAATTTTTCTATAAAAAATTCATATAGAAAATTTTTCTGTAAAAATTTCATATCGAAAATGTTTCTATAAAAATTTCATATCGAAAATTTTTCTATAAAAATTTCATATCAAAAATTTTTCTATAAAAATTTCATAACGAAAATTTTTCTATTAAAATTTCGTGACAAAAATTTTTCTATAAAAATTTCATATCGAAAATTTTTCTATAAAAATTTCATATCGAAAATTTTTCTATAAAAATTTCATTTCGAAAATTTTTCTATAAAAATTTCATATACAAAATTTTTCAATAAAAATTTCATATATAAAATTTTTCAATAAAAATTTCATATCGAAAATTTTTCAATAAAAATTTCATATCGAAAATTTTTCTATAAAAAATTCATATAGAAAATTTTTCTATAAAAATTTCATATACAAAATTTTTCAATAAAAATTTCATATACAAAATTTTTCAATAAAAATTTCATATCGAAAATTTTTCAATAAAAATTTCATATCGAAAATTTTTCTATAAAAATTTCATATCGAAAATTTTTCTATAAAAAATTCATATAGAAAATTTTTCTGTAAAAATTTTATATCTAAAATGTTTCTATAAAAATTTCATATCGAAAATGTTTCTATAAAAATTTCATATCAAAAATTTTTCTATAAAAATTTCATATCAAAAATTTTTCTATAAAAATTTCATAACGAAAATTTTTCTATAAAAATTTCGTGACGAAAATTTTTCTATAAAAATTTCATATCAAAAATTTTTCTATAAAAATTTCATATCGAAAATTTTTCTACAAAAATTTTTCTGTAAAAATTACATATCGAAAATTTTTCTATAAAAATTTCATATCGAAAATTTTTCTATAAAAATTTCATATCGAAAATTTTTTTATAAAAATTTCATATCGAAAATTTTTCTATAAAAATTTCATATCGAACATTTTTCTTTAAAAATTTCATATCAAAAATTTTTCTATAGAAATTTTATATCAAAAAATTTTCTATAAAAATTTCATATCGAAAAGTTTTCTATAAAAATTTCTTATCGAAAATTTTTCTAAAAAATTTCATATCGAAAATTTTTCCATAAAAATTTCATATCAAAAATTTTTCTATAAAAATTTCATATCGAAAATTTTTCTATAAAAATTTCATATCAAAAATTTTTCTATAAAAATTTCATATCGAAAATTTTTCTATAAAAATTTCATATCGAAAATTTTTCTATAAAAATTTCATATCGAAAATTTTTCTATAAAAATTTCATATCGAAAATTTTTTTATAAAAATTTCATATCAAAAATGTTTCTATAAAAATTTCATATCGAAAATTTTTCTATAAAAATTTCATATCAAAAATTTTTCTATAAAAATTTTTATATCGAACATTTTTCGACAAAAATTTCATATCGAAAATTTTTCTATAAAAATTTTATATCGAAAATTTTTCTAAAAAAATTAAAAAAAAATGTTTACATTGTCATAATATACTTCAAGTTAATTGAGTGAATATAAATAAATAATCAAATTTGTAGGCCATAAAAAAGAAAAGTACAATCAGTTACTTTTAACCCACCCAATATAAATGAAAGAGTGTCAACATTACAAAAAAAAAAGTAAAGATTTTTTAAGTAAATTTATGTAGCCTGAGAAAAAGCAGGCTTCAATAACTTTTCATCACCCAAATTATAAAAATAAACAGAAAAACATAACATTAGAGGCAAAAAAACAGTAACACAAACAAATAAACACATTAAAGATGTTCGTAGACAACAATTGACTAAAATCAATCAAAGTAAAACGCCTTCCCCACCCATCTCACTATCCAGTAAAACAACCCCCAGAACCACTCCACCGCCCACTGTGCATTATTAGCTCTATTATGTAGCTCTTCGCAGTTACGTGCATTCTCAGTTGCCAAATGAATGAATAACTGACTGGATGACTGTCGTCAGTCACACTATTGTCACTTCTTAATTCAGATCCATTTGCTTATTTACTCAACATTTTTTTACCACTTTGCGGTCGTTAAGTTAATCTTTTAGTTTGGGTATCTCCTCGACTGTATGATATGTGTGGGAGTACAAAGAAGGGTTAGTTGTGGTGCATGCCCCTGTAATGATATGAATGTCTGATGTTTATCACAGCATCAGTCAGTGAGGGAGTGAGTCCGTCAGGCAGCTATTCCGGCTTAATATTAATTTATCTTATTGTGTACTATTTGTTTTCTATCTTTTCGATTTGTTTGTTTGTGTTTGTTCACTTCCTTTTTTAATTGAAATCTCATATTCGCTTCTTTTTTTTGTGTGAATATTGTCAATCTTGTAGCTAATATTTGAACATAAGTGAATAAGTGAATTTGTTTGGAAATGCTCAAATTACTTATAAAGTAACAACAGACAATAACAATAATGTACATTAAGTCGTCAAATTTACAGCCATTTATGGAATTATACACTTTTTTCCACAAACATGCACGCTCTTAATAGAAGGCAGGCAAACTTACAACATACAACACTTGTATATAAAATAAATACACTTTCACTTACACCTACATTTTCTTTACATTACACAGAAGTTTTCTTTTTATACACCGAGTAAATATTTGCATGACTTATCACAGAATTTGATCTTAGTTTTTTTTTTTCTTTGTTAATCTCATACATACGTTTGTGTTTATTAATTACATACATATAAGATATTATTTCAGGGGCAATATTTACAAAATTAGAATTATTGTATTTACGCTTGGTAAACCGAAGAAAAAAGTGAGTAATAATTAGCTTATCAAAATTTTATTATTTTCATTCTTCAAAAGTATTAACATCAATATTTATTTAACCAAATATAGAATGAAATGAAACAAATGGTGAGTTAAAATTTATTTAAATTTTTACTATACTTCCCAACAATTGAACTATATATATTGGACTTCTTCCAGTAAGAATAGTGTCAAACGTTTGATATATTATGAATTTACCATTTGATATCAAACGTGTAATTCAAACTTTATTCAAATATAAGCCACTGTTTTAAATTTACATTTATCTTCTCACTTCAATCCTGCCGATAAAAACTGGTTTATAAAGTTTTAATACACTCAGAATATTATGTAAGTAAAATTAACTTAAAATGTAATTTGAAATGAATGAATATTCATTTAAAAACCGGTCAACTGATTTTTCATTCAAATTCAATAAATATTTCATTTAAATTTAACTGACAAATATTTAAACTACATTTTCATTTTTAAAAACGGAATTTTCAGTTGTTTTCAAAAAAATTACTGACAAAAATTTAAACTACGTTTTTAGTATAAAAAACGGAAATTTTCATTTATTTTAAAAAAATTGAATGGTAAAAAACTACGTAAAATTTCCGTAAAACGGACAATTTTCATTTGTTTTGTGATTAACGTAACATAAAAGACGAAACCATAAAAAGATTATACCCTTTAAGGCATCAAAAAACCAGGTTGTTTTTTAAACAAATGTATAAATATGTTAAAAATCAATTTTCATATAAATTTAATTGAATATTCATTTGAAAACAACATAACCGAAAATTTCCTAAACAACATACTATCAGTTACTGTAATAATTTCCTGAGTGTAGTATTGAGTAAACGTGGCCCCAAAGTTGAAAATATTTAACATACACTATGAAACACGACTTAGCGGTCAGGAAAATTCCCACACGAATAGAAAGTACTAGACCAGTGTATTCAAACCTCCGAAGCGTTTGGACCTAGCAGATGGAACTTTGGAGTTATCGCTATTTGAAAGTTGTAATTTTTCCTTATATGATCTGTGAAATTAAGTGATAAAAATTCCATTTCCATTTCCATTTTCTTTATCCTGCTCTTAAATATGGATTATAGTGTTGACATCAGAATAAAAAATTCTAAAAAGTGGGGATCGCGAAATAATAGGCTTTTTGTAAAACAACTCATATTATTTTAGTAAGAATTTTGAAATTTGTTCGTGAATTGTTTGAAATTTTGGCTTTAAAATTTAGAACTATTCATAAAAAAATAAAAATAAAAAATAAAAATTATATATAAAAATATGTACTAATTTGGTATGAGTAGTTTAACAAAAAGTCTATTATTTTCCGATCCCCCGATGGGCCCACTTTTTTGAATTTTATATTTTGATGTCAACACTATAATCCATATTTGAGAGAAGTAAAAAGAAAATGGAAGATATGCTTTTTGTTCTCCAATATATGATGTAATTCTTTAATTAAAAGAATGTAATACCACAGGACATACGCTAAAATATGAGTATAGTTTCATTAAAATCTCATATTTCTATCAAAAGTTATAGGCATATAAGTGGGTATGTTTTGAAAAAAAAAATCTTGAAAAATAAAGCGAAATTTAAAATTTTGAATGTGTGTATATACAAAATTTCATTGAAATCGGATATGGTGTGGTTCAGTACGTTTTCGAAAATTGTTGATTTGACACAGAAAATTGCAACTTTCAAAAAACGATAACTCCAAAGTTCCACCTACCAGCGCCAAACACTTTTAATAATAAACGAGTCTAGTGCTTTCATTTAGCATAGGATTTTTTTTTTTTGACCCCAGCTCATCACCCTCAAAATGTGTCATAATGATGTCATAAATAGCGTTCTATCGCTATTTTATAGATTTCGAGTTAATTTTGTACTGAAAATTTATTCCAAGAAAATTTTCTTTACAAAAATTTCATACCGAAAAATTTTCTTTACAAAAATTTTAGACCGTAAATTTTTCTTTGAAATAGTTTTATACCAGAAATTTTTCTATATAAAATTTTATACCGAAAATTTTTCTATATAAACATTTTGTACGGAAAATTTACTCCAAAAAATTTTCTTTGCACAAATTTCATACCGAAAAATTTTCTTTACAACAATTTTATACCATAAACTGTTCTTTGAAATAGTTTTATACCGGAAATTTTATACCGAAAATTTTTTATATAAAAATTTTTATTCCAAAAAATTTTCTTTGCAAAAATTTCATACCAAAAATTTTCTTTACAAAAATTCTTTACCATAAATTTTTTTTTGAAATAGTTTTATACCGAAAATTTTTCTATATACAAATTATATACCGAAAATTTTTCTATATACAAATTTTATACCGAAAATTTTTCTATATACAAATTTTATACCGAAAATCTTTCTATATACAAATTTTATACCGAAAATTTTTCTATATACAAATTTTATACAGAAAATTTTTCTATATACAAATTTTATACCGAAAATTTTTCTATATAAAAATTTTATACCGAAAATTTTTCTATATAAAAATTTTATACCGAAAATTTTTCTATATAAAAATTTTATACCGAAAATTTTTCTATATAAAAATTTTATACCGAAAATTTTTCTATATAAAAATTTTATACCGAAAATTTTTCTATATAAAAATTTTATACCGAAAATTTTTCTATATACAAATTTTATACCGAAAATTTTTCTATATAAAAATTTTATACCGAAAATTTTTCTATATAAAAATTTTATACCGAAAATTTTTCTATATAAAAATTTTATACCGAAAATTTTTCTATATAAAAATTTTATACCGAAAATTTTTCTATATAAAAATTTTATACCGAAAATTTTTCTATATAAAAATTGTATACCGAAAATTTTTCTATATAAAAATTTTATAGCGAAAATTTTTCTATATAAAAATTTTATAGCGAAAATTTTTCTATATAAAAATTTTATAGCGAAAATTTTTCTATATAAAAATTTTATAGCGAAAATTTTTCTATATAAAAATTTTATAGCGAAAATTTTTCTATATAAAAATTTTATAGCGAAAATTTTTCTATATAAAAATTTTATAGCGAAAATTTTTCTATATAAAAATTTTATAGCGAAAATTTTTCTATATAAAAATTTTATACCGAAAATTTTTCTATATAAAAATTTTATACCGAAAATTTTTCTATATAAAAATTTTATACCGAAAATTTTTCTATATAAAAATTTTATACCGAAAATTTTTCTATATAACAATTTTATACCGAAAATTTTTCTATATAAAAATTTTATACCGAAAATTTTTCAGGTTTTTAACCCAAAATTTTTCAAATCTGCAATCCATTTTGGGCCATCTAGTCCAGTTTCTGAGATAAATAGTGTCTGTTTTGTTCCATATCCTTAAACCCAGAAACGAGGATCTACCACAAGGTAATGGATACCAAATAAGGGGAGAATCAGCGCCAAGAAGGTGGGTTTTTAAGACAATAAAGCCATGGCGATAGTTTTTTGAAATAGATAGGGTATAATCCACATTGGCAACCTTCAAAAGCGGAAAACTAACTTATTGTGTCCATTTAATGAGGAATTGAAAAAAAAAACGATTGTATTTGGACAAAAAAGTGCAATGGTACTTGTACTTGTACTAACAATGATTAGTTTTAATAGATATACTAAAGGTAGCAAAAATAGCGAATATTTGCAATAACAGATATTTGAAAATTAAAAATATTTTACTAATATATTAACTTCTAATTTCAAAATAAACAAACAAAATATTTTATCAATTTTAGACTTATAACAAACAATCTTTAACTTATTACAAAAAAATTGATTAACATTTATCATTAAAAATTTCCTACTAAATCACAATTTAATAATTTGCAAACAAAAAACAAGTTTATTTAAAAAAATGAATTATAAAATACCAAACAATGATTTCATTATAATTCAATCAATAATCGCATTTTGAAAAATCAAAGAATTGTCTTTTATAAAAACCATATAAAAATATAAGAATTCTAAAAATACAACAATTTTTTTATTTACAAGATAATAACAGAAGTGAAGGCAAGTCATAAATTGTATTCCCTGATTAAGTTTAAGCTTCGTCAGAAAGCAGATAATTCTGGTGCTTTTGGCACTCACTCCAAATTCACTTTGTCTGAGAGTCAATTAATAAAAATGATCTTCAGTAAATTAAATAAAATTATTTTTTCTCCTTAACAAATGATGACTAAATAAAAAACTTTTGTGATAGTGATGGACGATCCATTTTTATAGGCAAGTTCATAATTAAACAATTGAATAACAATTGGGAATGAATGCAATAAAAAAATTTCTTTGCAATGACTTTTATAGAATTATGGTTGTGTTAATAAAATATGCATTTTTTGAATTATAATGCAATATAGACGTTTTTTAATTATAATGAAAAGGAAATTGCATTTTATTTCATTTGCATTTAAGTTATTATAAGGAATTTGTGTAAAGGTAAAAGTGAATTTGTTTATACCAAATCTGGCTTAAAACTTTGATTGCCACTGCGACTCTGAAGAAGGTAATGAAAAGATACCGATTGATGTCATTTAAAATTTTGAATGTATTTATTATTTTTAATAACTCGAAAAAATGATTGTTAAATAACAAATTTATATTTATTTAAATTAAAATTTATTATACAAAAAATCTGAAGCCATCCCGCGATGATTAAAAAAGAAATACATATTCGTATCGTATAAAAGTCAAAATAAATATTTTCTTTCTCATAAAAATATTCAAATAAGAAATAAATTTAAAATAAACAATGAAGAAAAAAATGAGTATGACTAAACATTAGCCAAATATAAACAAATTTGCTATAAATATATTTGTTTAAACAAAATTCTAAAACAAAAACACTAAGCACTTAAAGGGAATTTAATGAATAATTTGCATTATTACTTCATTAGTTTCAAATTAACAACATTGAGCAAAAATTATTTAAATTCAAATTTAAAAAATATTATTAACAATACCGATATGTTGACAGTACGCCTGTGCCCGAATCAAAATTTTGATCAGGCAATTTTAATGTCAAAGGAACGCTAGATTCGGGATGGAAGAATAAAACTGATAAAGCTATTAATCTATGCAAATCGGAGAGATCAGTTAGATGTTAAATTTAACGAGATCTACTAATTATGACCGCTTGAAAGACCTGAGTTTAGACTTGAAGCTTGATATATACCAATGTTTTGTTTTGATCTGCTTTTTAAACGATCCTTTACTAGGGATGTAAAATGGCTTTAAACAAATAATACAACACCTAATACGGAATCCTACTGGGTAAACTCAATAATGCATTTTAAAAGAAAAGGCCAGAATTGAACAACAGAAAAGGGTTAGTGTTCTAATATTATAATGCAAATCCTCATACAAGTTTAATCACTCGTCAATGGCTTTCATAGCTTTAATAGGACAACACTGTCACTGCCACTACATTTACAAGATCTGGCGCCTTTTGATTATTATTTGTTAATGTACATATAATTTATTCATTTCACATTTTTCCTAAAAAAAACGTAATTAGTTTCCAAACAACCAATTATTTCGTTTTATTTTTTTAATTTTGAACTAAAAATCTTTCAGAATTGATTAAAATTAAAACTTTTTGTAGATTGTAGTCCTGTTTCTCAACAGATCATAATTTTGTATGAATTTGAATTATAATAATTTTAAATCAATTGGGAAATTAAGCTTAAATTCTGCATAAATGAAAAAATTTTTAACAAAATTTACTGTTTGTTGGGATATTTGTCTTTTAAGATTCTCATTATTATTACGTGCTTTTGCTACATTTTATTCATGGAATTTATATTGAATCATCATAAATGAAATGACAGTAATTGAATATATTAAAGAAGAAATTAGCAATGAATTTTAAATGACAGATGTTGAACTGATCGTTTTTTGTCATAATAACAAAACAATTTTTTTTTTTGTTTAATAAATTGTAATTTTATTAGCTGGAATTAGGATGGATTAGGATGAGTTATGCCTAAAATGGTAAATGCTTATTTTGTTCGAAACACTCGGTTTAATTCAAAAACTTATACTTCATAATTTTGCTATTTTTATAATAAGGATCTGTAACTACAGACCCAACTGTTATTGGAAACTGTCTTACTTTTTCTTTATTCCCTTTTTCCTTTAATTTTCGTTAAGTTACACTTGTAATTGACAAATAGATCATTAGATCATAAGAATTTAGTCTTAATGCAAGAAGCAAAGCGAACAGTTGTTCCTATTAAATAGTGAATAATATATATATATATATATATATATATATATATATATATATATATATATATATATATATATAATTCCCCGACAACATTCCAATTGGAACAAGGGGTACTTCTCTCAGACAATGAGCTGCATCCGATTCTATTTTTAGACTCATTGAAAGGGACCTACGTTTTAACGCCGGCTCCGAACGGCAAATGCATTAGTTATAGAAGTTTTTCATAGCCTAATACTCAATAACCAGTGGCTAGCTAAGTTATGAGGAGAACCACCGCTTTTTGAAAATTAATTTTTTTCAAGTGGGTCTGACAGGGATTGAACTTGGGACCTCTGGTATGCTAGGCGGATGACTTACCTGCTATACCACGGCGGTTCAAATAGTGAATAAATTAAACTTTAAAATTGAAAATAAAAATTTTGTTGTGTTTCAATATAAAACCCATAAGAGAAATATCCCAAAATAATGTCCATATTTTTACGCCCCAATTAATCACACTCCTTAGTTGTATTAGAAGGGCTCTTGTAAAAAATTTATTTAAGAATATATGAAAGTTGTCCAAGAACATGTTCGATTTAAAGCGCAGGTGAAACACGTTCTTTAAAAAGGTCACAGAAGCAACTACAAAATATTTAATGAATTTAAATTGAATTTGTACAATATTTCAATAAATTCCAGTTTAAGTTTTGCTTCACTTAACACAACGTAACATTTTATTCAGAACACTCCTATAGCACATTTAATTGAATTTTAATTTTTATTTATTTTAAATCTTCTTCAATCGCATCTATTTTGAATAATAACGAAACACCCGCTTAAGAAAACTTGACGCACCTCCCGTATCTTTACATTATATACTAAATCTAAAATAAATTTGCATCTCTACACTTTCGTTTATAGAGTGATAATATCAAAATTAATACGATATTTGAAAAACAAATAATAAAAAACATACATATTTATACATAAATACAAACGATCAAGCTTTGCATTTGAAAGAAACGTATCAATGAAAAAAACAAGATTGAATGAATTTTTTTATGAATAAATATTTTTGTATTTTTTATAGTATAATAGTAGACTGATCTAAATACTTTGCAGCCCATGCACATTTTGTGTCTTGTGATCTTGTTGATAGTAGTAAAAAACACTTTTTCCTTAAATACATAAATGAAACTTATTTAGATTTTTAGTCTTAAAATAAGAAAAAGAAATATATGTATAAAGAAACCAATTCATTCTGTTGTTCACTTGTTAAGTCGACAAGAAAAATATGCGTTTCCAATTTTGGACATAAATGACGCCTCCACTGTTGTTTCATATTAGAGCACATATTTATTGGAAATATTTTTTAAAATGAAAACTTTTTTTCAATAATATTACAGTTATGGTTTAAGCAGAGACCGGAGATCGTTTTATTTTTTAAATCCATCAAGTATAAATATCTTTGCCGATGAAAATTTATTTTCATTTCGATCGAAAAATAAAAAAAGATGGATTTATATTTGAAATATAAATATCCCTCATGATGAAAATTTTAAATATCTATAACGATAAATATCCGAACAGAAAAATATTTTATTGATTGTTTTATTTTTGAACTTCTGTTTTGACTTTGAAAAAATAAAATGTTTATGAAATTTTAAAATTTAAATTTTCAACAATGAATGTATGAATGTTTACAATTTATTGCAATTTTTAGGACATCGAAGTTAAAGATAATAGTTCTAATGGGAACTATTGGTGGTTTCTTTGATTCGCGTCGCTGTTTCCAAAAAAAAAGTAACTTTTAAACGTTTTAAACGCACTTAGACAACGACCATTTGTTGCCCAAACCCATTTCAATATAAAATTTGCAACAATAATTGAATTTATTGCTATTTAAACGTCCTAAAGATGTTTTATACCCGGACAAATACAGAAATAAAATTTGAATTTTTTCTATCAAAATTTATTTTCATTGGATGAAAAAAGATGAAAATAATTTTGAACTGTACTGATAAATATCCCAAACGATTTTTTTATATTTTATTTTCATCGGATTGAAAAAAGGAACAAAATTTTTGAACAAATAAAAATCATAAGGGATTTTTAATATTTTTTTTAAACTTCAATGATTGTTTTTTTATGGATTAAAACATGAAAATATTGTTTTAAAAGTATTAAAATCCGGTCTCTGGTTTAAAGAATACTTACAAATGAGCATACAGATGGGGATAACTAATTAGAACCAATTTTTAAACAAATTGATTTAATTATGATTCGATGGTATCAAATATCCTAACTTGCACTCATCAGCTCAGGTTATTGAACCGATTTAATGCAAATTTAGTGAAATATGATTGACTTAAATATTTTAAGTGCATTTTTCTACATTACATAATTTGTTTATTAAAATAATGTTTTAATATTTCATTTAAGATAACGAAAATTTCATTAGAATTTATATAATAATAGAATCGTGATGAAACTAGATTTGTCTTTCAAATACCTTTTTTTTAAATAAAAAAAAAGATTTAATTATAACGAAATTTTTCTATAGAAAATAATTTCATTGATAATTTTTCATACAAAATATTTTTATCGAAAATTTGTTTATAGAAAATTTTTTTTACAGAAAATATTTCTTTGGAAAATTGTTTATCCAAACATTTTTCTTTACAAAAATATTTTTATCGAAAATTGTTTTTTCGATAATGAATTATTTGTTTGTCTTGAATCTCACGTTACATGAAAAAGGTTCGTGTCAATTGATTCCAAAGTAACAGGCGACGAAACGTGGATCTGCATATAAGCCGAAAAGTAAACAGCAGTCGACTTTATGGGTCTTTCCGGATGATAAGAAAATCCCAATGAAAGTCATTCGAGATTGAAGCTCTTCGAAGCCTATGTTGTGCTTTTTTTTAGTTCCTTATCCTGTCTTTATCATACTATTCGTGCCACGTAGAACGGTCAAGTTTACACAACCATTTCGTCGTTCTATACGCCAAAAATGCGTTTTGAGAAAATCGATTTTGAAGTTTTAACTTAATTTTTCTTAAAAACTATACGATCGAATTTTGAGATTTTTATACCATATATTTGGCGTATAGAGCAAAACAACACACAAAAATCAGTTTTGAAGGATATAGAACAAAACAGACACTATTTATAAACTAGACGAGATAGCCGAAAACGGAGTGCAGATTTGAAAAATTTAAAGCCTAAAGTGGCATCATTAACTCAAAATGTGAAAAATGGCGGATAGAGCACATAAACTCCCGCACGACAATTTGTTTACATGAAGACGGATCAAGAAGATAGTTCATTCTCCACCACGACAATGCAAGCTCGCACACATCAGCTCAGACAAGTGACTTATTAAAAATAGCATGAGCAGAAACGAAAAGTAATACATTATTTTTTGTTTTCTATCCACTAGATATTTTTTAAATGATTTCCATTAATGTTTTTCCATTAACTTTTCTCGATGTGTGTGTGTTCCTACATCTTTTAATGTCTTGGTATTTCAAAAAGCAAAAGGCTAGAAAATAAATTAATAAAACTAAAAATAAATATACAAATTGAAAAATGTCTGTATGATCAAATGCTGGCTTTATATTATATTAGGATTAAGAGAAAAATTTAAACACAAAAAGAAATTAAAAGAAAAACAATCACGTTCATACCAAAAATGTGATGAAATTATATATTTTAAATTTTTAAATTTACCATGAATTTTTCAAATTTAAATTATTTAAATTAGGTAATTTGAATAATAAGAATTGAATTGGTTATTTCTATTCTTTCAAAGAAATTAATAAAATTAAAGATTAAATTAATTGCATTGTAATTAATTACAAACTTGTTCAGAAATTAATTGTAAATCCATTTTTCTATGTATCTATTCAAATTTCGAATTTTGGTGAAACCAATAAATAAAAAAAATTTAGATTTCACAACAAAATAAAATATTTATTTGTTTTAGACAAAATAAATTAATTAAATACATTAAAATGCATTTAATGAGTGATTTGTAGATTTAAAAAAAAAGCATTCCTTTACATCTCTGACACAAAATGTTGTTATTGTTTTTAGTTTATTTTTTTTTCTTTTACATACATATTTCGTTAACCTTTTGCAGGTAATAAATTTTAATAAGTAGAAGCTTTCTTCATTTAAAGTGATCTTGAGTTTGTAATTAAATCTTATAATGAAAATAAAATAAGTAGAACAGCTGCGTAAAAAAATTAACAAAAATAAGAGGCTTTAAAAAAAACTTTAAATTTATAGATATAGGTCATTCCATTTTGATATAATTTTTAAAGTAGATATCAGCATCAAGTAATAAATTTATAACTTCAGTATAAAAATAGTTCGTCTGTAAAGTATTTTTCTGCATATCTACGTATGTATGTACCTAGGTATGAATACATGAATGTATGTATGTTTGGCAGAAAAGTTTGGTTGGGCCGCGGCTTTTTGAAAATATCTCAAGGGAGCCGCGAAGCAATAGCTCGTGGGAGCCACAGATCGAGAATATCAGCTTGGGGAAATCGAATTAGATTCTGCCGATAAAACACAAATAGTTTTTACATTCTAATTTGATCCGGGATATACATACATATATATAAATGTGATGATTTTTAAGCCAATATTGTGGGAATTACAAACGGAACGATAATCTCAATATACCCCCATACTTTATGATGGCGGGTATAAAAGTATAATAAAAGTCGATATATTTATAAATTTTATTTGGACTTTTTTTAAAAAAATCCTATATTTTGAATAATAAGTATTATTTACTAATGTTGGGCAATGCAAAATTTTAATATTGCTAAAATAAAAATTCAACCGGTAAATTAATTTACATGGACACGCTCATATACACTTCCCTTCAAAGATGGAATTAGCAATAAAAGAAAATAAGTTCTTCAACTTTATCAAAAATAAGCAACTTGCGTCATCGCAAATGATAGAATGAAAGAAAGGAAACAAATGAATTGATTGAATATTTCATAAATATGAGTCATAATAATCTTATGTTTAAAAAAAATAATAATTGAATAAAATTTTGTTTAATTGAGAAACTGGGCTATTGAAATATTCATGAAATGACCCATACAAAAGACGTGTCATTCACAGTTACAAGCAGAAAAGGGGGCAATCAGACACATTGTGTCAGTTTAGGAATACCTACATAAATAAATAAATGTGTTTGTAAGTAAACAATTCGTAAATATAAGAAAAATATGAGTAAATATAAAATTATAAGGAAAACATATTTTTTTTTATAATTTAAAGATAATAACTTAAATAAAAAATATAAAAATAAAACAATACTTACGAAATTATTAAGTTTAATTCAGTTGATTTTTGTTGCAAAATAAAATCTTGTTTAAATTGTTTTTTTTTTTTTAATTTTTCTGCTTTTTTCGTTTTTTGTTTAATAAAGAACACAAAAATAATAAAATGAAATCATATACAAACTTGAAATAAAAAAAAAAATAAACACAAAAATTTTAAATTTAAAAAATCAGCATATGTTGTTGATGTGATGTTGTTTTAGAGAACCAGTAGCAAAAAATTTTACTGAAAAAACTTATTTTAAATAAAAAAGCACAGACACACACACGAAAAAAAGATGAGGTAATTTTGTTGATTTTAAGCAATTTATGATCGAATATAAAAATAACTAAAAACTTTCGGTTCAAAATTTACGACGACGAGCGTTTGGTTACGTTACGAAGAGAAAGAAGGAGGAAAGCGGAGAGAGAAAGTAGAAGGTTTTATTCAAAACTAATTTATCAACATATTCCGAATGTGTTTGATTTAAAAGTTAATGATAAATTTGATTTTCTTTTTTATTTAACAAAACACGCAAGCGTAAATTGAATTTTTGCAAATAAATTTTATGACTTTTTTATATTTTTCACTGTTTTTTATTTTTTTTTTTTTTTTTTGTTATATAACATGATTTTAATTTTTTTGCTTAAAAACTCCATCCGCTTTTTTTTCTTTTAGAATTTTATAAACACTTGTTCTTAAAACTTATTAATTTACTAGGCCTCTAGATAAATAAATTTATTTTTGGTCGTCCACCTATTTATTAGCTTATATGCGTAGGGGTAGAAAACTAGACTTTGTAGCAGCAAACATTCCAAATAGAAACAAATTGGCAATGCTAACGAGTTGGCAAGAATAAATATAAAGTTTTACGAAGGCCTTCTTAAAAGTTTTAGAAATCCTAAAACTACTAACTTTTAAACTCTTTCTAAATATTTTCGCATACTTTCCAAACTGCTTACACTCTTAGACAACATTTTCATAAATGGTTTACTAAAATGAAACTTTAAAATTATAGATCAAGTAGTCACACTGAGAATAAATACGAATAAAATACAAACATAGAATTACATATAATGTAGTTCAAGTATAACTCAGTCTGTCTGTCAGTCAATCAGTATGTACAATATACATATATATGTATATATCGTTATAAATTAAAACACCCACCATTATAATGTCATAATTACTACTTGGCTAAACAAATGTAATTTAAACTACACAAATTCAATTGAAAAAGTCTTGTTTTTTAAACAAAGTATTCCAAAAATGAAACTAAATAAAATCATAACATAAGCAGACACAATGACAGATACGCAGACAGACAGACATTTGGTACTTCTACCGAAAACCATATGTTGCTTGCTCATCGCCTAAAAGTGCTACAACTTTGTTAATTCATTTCTGTACTCGGCTCATCGAGACCAAATAATGATAAAATAAAATCGTATATAGAACGTTCTTATGTATGTACAAGAGTACATATGTTTGTAGGGTATATCTTCTATTTTCAAGTATATAGTAAAAACAGCAACATTCACACCAACTGTAAGGCTTTTAGGGGCTAAAACGGGGGTGCTATGTTGATTATTTTCTGCGTTTATTAATATTTTTAATTTGTTCTTGTCTCCTCACTTTTCTTCGTTTTGTTCAAAATTTTGTTGTTAGTTGTTTTATTTTATACGTTTTTTTATTTTCGCTTTTAATTACTAACAATATCTTTTTTTATGTATTTATTTTTTTATTGTTGTAGTTGTTATGGAATTAGAATCACACGCTTATTTTTACGTTCCGCCGTTTATTTCACTTACGAGTACTAAGTAGCAGCTACACAAACTAACTGAAATCACTTTTAGACTGACTAACAGCTCCAATCGGTTGTTGGTTACCTCTCATCACACATATATAAAATATGAAAACAAATAATAACCATCCCATACACATGCAAGAAAGAGCTCCCTCTCTTTTTATTAAAGAGCGATAGAAGTCTTCGAAGACATGGGTTTTGTGTGATGCCAGTCTACGAAGAAACTAGGGACAACTTTTTTGTAATTCCCATAAAAACTTGACAAAGTTTATAGTATATGTATATTCAGTATTACTAATGTCCCAGAAATCTAATTTTATTACTAGGGTTTTCGGTTCAAAATAAACATACGCCGAGGATCTACAAAAGTGGAATGAAATGAAAGTGTAACTTTCGCTGAGTTTGCGTTCTTAACTTCATCAAAGTGGTTTGGAAAGTGGAATTTAAGTTCTGCAAATCATTTTCACTATCAAATAAGAAATTTAAATAAGAAATAAAACAAGAATGTGAAATGTTTTTTTTTAGAACACAAATGGATCCACTAAAATCATATGTATATAACTACATATTCAATGAATTTTGTTCAAATGTGCTATACGACCAACTTTATTTGAAATTTTTGGACCCGAAAGAATCGCACAAAAATGTTAACTTTAAGTTAGTCAAAAAAAATATATATATACATAGTTCGTACGTCATATCGTTTCACGTACGTATGTATATTGTCAAAGATGTCAAACTTTAGGAACGTAAAATCAAGAGCCATAAAAAGCTACTCTTGTAAGTCAAAGAAATTTTATATTTCTGGCAACTCCACATAAATGTATTCTCAAATCCCCAACTCACGGCTGCAGTTGTATAGGTGTTTTTGTTTTCTTTTGATCTCCGTAAACAATATCTCTCAAAGATCACAAGGCTATTATACTCCCCAATTGGAGCGTACAATATTGAAGTACAAATTTTATTAAATACAAGAGACAAGAAGAATATAACAAAAGTACAAATCAAAATGAGATAATAAGAGTAGAGAAAAGATATTGAATATTTATTTTTACATCAAAATATTAAAAAAAAGTGTTAATAAAAAATTGTTGTTGATTGTAGAAAGAAAAACAATAAAATATGTAATAAACTGCACGTAATGAGGGAAGAATGCATTACAGACAAACAAACCAAACAAAATACAGAATAAATCATCATAACAAAACGAGAGAATACCCTCGGCGCATTTGTTTACATAAAAAAATTTTACATGAACAAGTCAATAAATGATGACTAATTGTTGGTTTAAATAAATCTTTTTATAAATTGTTTTTTTTTTTGTATCTTAATATGTAAATCATGTACATAAAATATAAAAATTTTTAGTGGTTCTCTTGGAAATTTGAAGCAGTCACCTGAAGGCCCAAGAAAGGAAATCACTTTGTAGGTGAAAATTTTTGAAATTTGGAAAATTGTTTTATATTTTTCCATGAAAAATATAAACATTTTAAATATAAAAAAATTTTATTTTTAAAATTTTTACCAAAACTTTTTTTCTATTAAAATGTTGTACTCAATTTTTTACTTTAAAAATTTAATATTAAAAATGTTTCTGTAAAAATTTTTTTCAAAATTTTTTATAAAAAAAATATAATAATTTTTTTTTATAAACAATATTTAATGAAAACATTTTTACTGGAACATTTTTTATATAGAACATTTTTCTGCTACAATTTTTTACTTTAAATTTCTCTAAAAAAATTGTAAACTGACATTTTTTTATATAAAAATTGTAAGGTAAAATTTTTTTTATAAAAATTTTAAACCAACAATTTTTTTTTTTAGAAATATAAAATTTTTCTTTAAACAATTTTCTGTAAAAGTTTATTATTAAAATTTTTTTATAAGTTTATTATGGAAAATTTTTCTATAAAGATTTTATATTAAAATATTTCCCAAATATTCAATGTTACTATAAAAATTTGCCCAATAAAATTAATTACTGAAAATTTTAATACATATTAGAATTTTTATATTAAAATTAAGAAAAATTACAAATATTGAAATACCTTAAAAAATTTGTAAATGTTTTAAACATTTGTCGTTTGCCACCCTTCATGTTAAGGGACTAGGCTATAACTAGGTCTACTAAGTAACCTAAAAATGTACCATGTTTCTAAAATTTACTTTGATGTTTCTAAAATGTATTTTTGCAGTTCAACCTCAGTCTAGTTGATATTGGGGTTGTGCTGGTGTTTGCATTAAAAAAAATTATATTTAAAATTTTGCTTTATAAAAATTTTTAAAGTGTATTAATAATTGTTCTTTAAAAACTGTGTATTTTGACACTTGTATCCTAGACCACCTAAAAATATTGGTCTGACACCCACCTAAAAGATTTCGACTCTGGGTTAATTTACTATTTATTTTTATTATTTATATATTTAAGCATATCCGTCCATCTACATCAAATCTGAGTCGTGTAGAGTATCAAAGTGTGGAGATTAATCGAAAATTGGACTTTTCTCCTTTTTTCAACAAAAAGAATTTATATATTTAAGCATATGACAACATATTTATGTCTATGCGTTGTTTCTAATGAGGAAATTCTATTTCCCATTTTTCGTTTATGCTGATCAATTAAAACAGAAAGTTATCAATAATGTGATTTGAATAAAAAATTGCAAATATGTAAATAAAAGAACAGCAACAACACAATAGAATATAAGTTGTTGCTCATTCACATTAATATTTATAATTGTTTTTGTGTTTTTGCAAATTCAATTGTTTATGAACATTATCGTCATTAAGTGGCGTCAAAGTCAACTCCCTAAAAACTGTAGGTACCTCCATTTATACATACGAACATATTTATGTATAAAAATGACCAAGTCTATTTAGTAGTGAGACTGTTTGCTGTTTGTCCATTTCAATAAATTACGTCCGCCCGGCCCTTTTATTCCCCTACAACTCATTTACATAAAAACTGTCATTATTCGTAATACCATTATTGGATAGATGTTGTTGTCTTTGCTGGTGCTTTAAATGGTGACAATGGTGGTGGCGTTATGATATGTGGTGGCATGGCATGTGTATGCCCCGTTTGCCGTGAACATGTTGAATGTTCATTCAATCATAATGATAATAATAATAATAATGAATATCTACACAGAGCCACTGTTTGATGATGAACTATTTTATTTAATAGGCAACAAATTACTCATTGCCAATTGGTCTTTTTTAATTCTGTATTGCAAAGTATCATAAAACAGACCTCCAGCACCTCACCCTTTGGTGAATTGGCAGATTTATTCATATAAATCTAAACTTTTTATATAAATTTTTTTAATATTAGACTATACGCCCTTTTTTGTCATATTAATTTAATAAAAATAGTGTTTTTTCATGAAAAAAAATTGTATTCTTTCAAAATATTTGACATTCCTTCCTTCTCATCTCTTCAATTCCATTCAATATGTCTTTATTTCATAATTTTTGTATAGTTTTGCTGGAGAAGATGTTGGTCATCAGATATTTTTTGCTTTTCGTTCTATTTGTGTGTCAAAATGCAGGTGAAATTTGTTTTATTTCGTTCATTTAAAACAATCACAATTTGTTTCTTAATTGCATTTTATATTTAGTAGATCAACTCACTTTTATTTTCACTTAAAACACTTTTTAATTACTTAATTATTTAGTTGAAATAAACTTATTAAAAAACTTCGTCATCTGTGGGAAATTAATTGATTTGATTTGTACAACACTAGCGGTTACTTATGTGCTGCTGTCAAACAACGGGTACTCATGTTTTTGTCTCTACAAACACAGGGTTGTTAAATGAGTGCAATAAAACCGTTGGGTTAATTTAAAAAATGAATTTAAATTGATGCATATTAATATTAAACTATAATTACTTAAAAAAATTTAAATTAACTAGTGAAATTTAAAATTGAAAGATATTAACCCGATAATTCAGCTTGAGGTCGTGACCAAGAAATCAACATATTTTAATTGGAAAATTAAATTAATTAGTCTGAGTGAATTTAGGGTTGGTCGAGCGATTGTATGCGTTGAGAATATCATGATGATCTTAAACAAAACGTCCGTATATAAGTCGGGGATGTTCCAGAAAAATATAAAATATTTGTCTTATACCCACCTTTTTGTATACCAATAGACTTAGAGTCACTTTCTGAGTCGATTTAGCGATGTCAATCCGTCCGTTAGTCCGTCTGGCTGGCTGGACCCCCATGTAAACTTGTAATCAGACTACAGGCCGCAATTCTAAAGATAATTTTATGAAATTTGGCACAGATCATTTTTTTGACAATGGGACCATGGCTACTGAATCGTCAAAATCGCTCCATTATTTATGGTACCTCCCATACGTCCCACTTCCCGGAATTGATATATTGGCCACAAATATAAATATTTTTTCATGAAATTTTAAACAAATACTCCTTATGTAAACTTAAATCACTGTACCAATCGGTCCACATTTGACCATAGCTCCCATACAAACTCTTCTTTAAAAAAGCACTAAATGGGACAAAAATCACTAAAACGCTCGTAATTCTAAAGATAATGAGAATTTTAAGTTTATTTTTTGCATATATGATTTTTGTAACAACTGTAATCAATATCGTATGGTCGGGCTTGACCGACTTTAGCACTTTCTTACTTGTTTTCAATAAAATTGAAGAAGTCGTTTTCAATATAGAATAATATAACTAGGACAACCTCTACAAAAATTCCAAATTTAAAAAAAAAAAATAAAAAAAAAATCGATAAAAAAAATGTTCGGGTGTTTTGTACTTAGGGGTTCATAAAAACTTAAACTAAAATGTATTTTTGGTTATTCAATTTTTTATCTTAAATCTTACAAATTTATTAATAATAAGAACACAACTTTAATATTTCTTTTATTTTAACGAAAATCTTAATGTCAAAAATAAATTAATTTTATTGTTATTCTTAGACAAATTTTCGCCAACTTTCATAAAACACAAAACATACAAATTTTTTTATTGTTATTTTGTAATACAATTGCTAAGTAGTCGTTTTATTTTATTTTCTAATTTAATATTTGTTTGTCGTTGTTGTTCGAATAATTTATGATTAATAGTTAAGATAAAATCTTACAAAACTTAACAATTTTTTCTATTTTTATTTTATGTTCTTTTATGCGTATCATTCACAAAATCGCCAGGCGAAATGTTGTTGCCTTTATATTTTACAAATCTTAAAGGATTTGACAAATTTATGTTTGTTTCCTTCCCCCACATGGAAAAAGGAAGAAAAAATTTTACAAACGATCATCATTTCCGCTAAAAACAAAACAACAGAAAAAACAAAATCTTCCCCCATCAACTTTTATGTCCAACGCTTGAATAAATTTAAAAAAATCTAGAAAGTGAATAGGAAAAAATCCTTAAAGGATGATGACGACGACGCCGCCACACCAGACTATTTATAAGGACAAAAAATACTATTGAAATGAAGTTATGAGGCTAGAAATAAAACAAATCGTATGACGAAACAAAATAAGTTTCTTCTTAAAATTGGGCTAGGACGAATTTTATATGCCCTACATGAGTTACATAGAAGAGGCTGTCCTAGTTATTTTCCATATCTTGAAAACCATTTGTCCAATTTTATTCAAAAATAAATCAATGGATTAAGAGCAAAATTGATCTAAAGAAGTACCAACATAAGTTTTTTGTGTAAACAACGGTTTTAGATTCACTCAAATAAAGGGTGTCCCAACTAGAACGCAATTTTTAAATTTTAAATAAAACACAGATATTTAAAAAAAAATCGTGAAACTTTATTATATCGTAAAGTAGACAGAATGAGGTTATGTATGGAACAAGATATCGTGCAGATGGCCGCCGCGGCTTTGCTTGCACACACATACATAGAAGAGGCTGTCCTAGTTATTTTCCATATCTTGAAAACCATTTGTCCAATTTTATTCAAAAATAAATCAATGGATTAAGAGCAAAATTGATCTAAAGAAGTACCAACATAAGTTTTTTGTGTAAACAACGGTTTTAGAGTCACTCAAATAAAGGGTGTCCCAACTAGAACGCAATTTTTAAATTTTAAATAAAACACAGATATTTAAAAAAAATCGTGAAACTTTATTATATCGTAAAGTAGACAGAATGAGGTTATGTATGGAACAAGATATCGTGCAGATGGCCGCCGCGGCTTTGCTTGCACACACATACATAGAAGAGGCTGTCCTAGTTATTTTCCATATCTTGAAAACCATTTGTCCAATTTTATTCAAAAATAAATCAATGGATTAAGAGCAAAATTGATCTAAAGAAGTACCAACATAAGTTTTTTGTGTAAACAACGGTTTTAGAGTCACTCAAATAAAGGGTGTCCCAACTAGAACGCAATTTTTAAATTTTAAATAAAACACAGATATTTAAAAAAAATCGTGAAACTTTATTATATCGTAAAGTAGACAGAATGAGGTTATGTATGGAACAAGATATCGTGCAGATGGCCGCCGCGGCTTTGCTTGCACACACGCGATCTGATTTTGCTAATTTTGCCGATAAAACCATCTTCAGTGACGAGGCCCATTTCCATTTTGATTGAGTGATTCACGAGAAGCAAATGCATTCTCAACGTGTTACTGTGTGGTGTGGTTTTCGGGCTGGAGGAATCATTGGATCGGTATCGTGAAATGATAACCAGTTTTTTCTTGCCTATAATTGAAGAAATGAATGTGGACGGCATGTGGTTTCAACAAGACGGCGCCACATGTCATACAGCCAGAGAAACAATTCAATTGCTGCATCAGTCATTTCCCGGTAGTGTTATTTCGCGTTTTGGAGACCAGATTTGGTCGCCTAGATAGTTAACACCTTTAGATTTTTTTTCTTTGGGGTTTTTTGAAGTCGATGGTTTACGCGAATAAGCAGACGACGACTCAAGTCTTAAAAGAGAATATTGGACGCTGCATTAATGAAATACCGCAGCATTTGTGCAAAAAGGTCATTGAAAATTTCATTAAAAGATCGCGTGTGTGCCAAAAGCCGTGGCGGCCATCTGCACGATATCTTGTTCCATACATAACCTCATTCTGTCTACTTTACGATATTATAAAGTTTCACGATTTTTTTTTAATATCTGTGTTTTATTTAAAATTTAAAAATTGCGTTCTAGTTCGGACACCCTTTAGAAATTATTTTTTTTTTGTGCAAAATGACAAAAACTTACCATCGCCAAAGCCTAAACAAAATTGTTAAAAATTTTGGGTTACCTCAAAAATAATTTTCTTCTCAGAATATAGTTTATCGTTCCTCAAAGCTTTTATCTTCATAAAATATTGAAATTTGCCAAAATCGGTTAATTTTTGTGGAAATTAGTCCATATCTGACCATAGCTTTCAGACAAGACCTTCTGACTAAAGCCACTTAAATGAGTCGAAATTCAGAAAAACGCTTCAAAATATGTATCTAATATGTTCTAGTTTTACTACAGGGCTTAAACAATAAAAATTCAAACACTATGATAAACTTATATCACTTCCTCCAAAGGATTTAAGAAATATACCAAGAAAAATTGTAACGAAACTATCTACAGAAAAAAAATTACAAGTTTGTCAAACTCATTGGTCCGTAATTCAAAGTGGAGGAGGATTAAAAATAAAAAAATCAATAAAAACAAGTTTAATACATACCAAGACTATCTCTATGTGTTAGTACATATGTACATATGTGAAATGTATGTGTTATCCTGTGGCAAGGATATTAAGACAACACATATTCAATGTGGCGTCTTGCTGCGCATAAGAAAAAAATTTCAAAAAATAAAGCAAATAATTTTATGGTTATTTCAATGTTTAATTCCAAGGCACAGTGTTTCGTGGCTTCTAAAATTTTGAAACAATTAAATAACAATTCTTGTCCATTTATGATTGTTTCCTTTATATGTACTTTACACATATACCAACTTATTCATGAACAAAAAATAAAATAATAATATTATAAGCTTCTTGTCATTATTTTTCGTTTATGAATTAGGGAAATGAATTATTAAAACTCTTCTCTCATAACGCACTAAATGAGACAAAAATAACTAAAACGCTCGTAAATCTGAAGATAATAAGAATGTCGAGTTATTTTTTTGCATACATAAATTTTGTAAAAACTGTAATAATGTAATAATTTACCAAATTTCGAGGTAATCGGCCCATATTGGTCCCTAGCTAAGTCCAAATAATGGAAACAGCTTAAATATATAAATTTTGAGAAAATGTTTGTATGATGGCAAAATTTAGCAAATATTTGTCTTTATACAGGAAAAAGAACACCTTTGACCTTAGTGGTGAAGGATATCGTATGGTCGGGCTTGACAGATTATATAGCACTTTCTTACTTGTTAACAATTTTAATATTCAATGTGACAAATTACTCGATATGAGAAATACAGAAACTTCAGGTCTCTCCTCTTCTTGTCTTCTGTATCGAAATAACCACTTTTGGATCACGCAAACCATCGTTTGCAAGTTTATTTAGTTGTTGAATGTTGATCAGGTGTAGGCAGTCCATACCACCAGAAGCCGATGACTTTCTGTAATTTTCGTAAAAATCACGATCATTAATAAAACTCGTTAAAATGAGTATTAAAAGCATTCAGTTGGAATTTAGATGTTATCAACGGTTGGTGAAGCTTTGTTAAAAAAAATACATAAACAAAATACACAAGAATCAAAATATAGTTTATAGCAACAATATATGCGATTAAAGAGAACAAAGAAATATAATCTCGAACATTGTTGCCACGACACTATTATTTTTGTAAACATTGTTTGAAATATTTGTAACCGAATTGGGAATATTTTTCGAAACAGCAGTAAATATATACTTATATTAAACAATTTTAGATTTTTTCGTATAAATATTATTTAGATAAAAATATTTTTCTATAGAAATATGTTTGATACAAACATTTTTTATAGAAAAATTTTTGATAAAAATATTTTTCTCTGGAAAATTTTTCGATAAAAATTATTTTTTATGAAAATTTTCGATAAAAATATTTTTCTATAGAAAACTTTTCTAAAAAAATATTTCCATAAAAAAATTTTCAATTTAAATATTTTTCTATAGAAAAAATTACGAAAAAAATATTTTTCTATAGAAAAATTTTGGATAAAAATATTTTTCTATAGAAAACTTTAAAAAAAAAATCCATAAAAAATTTTTCAATAAAAATATTTTTCTATAGAAAAAAATTCGATAAAAATATTTTTTTATAGAAAATTTTTCGATAAAAATATTTTTCTATAGAAACATTTTGGATACAAATATTTTTCTATAGAAAAATTTTGCATAAAAATATTTTTCTATAGAAAAATTTTGGAAAAAAAATATTTTTCTATAGAAAAATTTTGGATAAAAATATTTTTCTATAGAAAAATTTTGGATAAAAATATTTTTCTATAGAAAAATTTTGGATAAAAATATTTTTCTATAGAAAAATTTTGGATAAAAATACTTTTCTATAGAAAAATTTTGGATAAAAAAATTTTTCTATAGAAAAATTTCGGATAAAAATATTTTTCTATAGAAAGATTTTTAATAAAAATGTTTTTCTATAGAAAGATTTTAAATAAAAATATTTTTCTATAGAAAGATTAATAAAAATATTTTTCTATAGAAAGATTTTTAATAAAAATATTTCTCTATAGAAAAGTTTTCGATAAAAATATTTTTCTATAGAATAAATTTTAATAAAAGTTTTTTTCTATAGAAAGATTTTTAATAAAAATATTTTTCTATAAAAATATTTTCGATAAAAATATTTTTCTATAGAAAGATTTTCGATAAAAATATTTTTCTATAGAAAAATGTTGGATAAAAATATTTTTCTATAGAAAAATTTTGGATAAAAATATTTTTCTATAGAAAATTTTTAATAAAAATATTTTTCTATAGAAAAATTTTCGATAAAAATATTTTTCTATAGAAAGATTTTTAATAAAAATATTTTTCTATAGAAAAATTTTCTATAAAAATATTTTCGATAAAAATATTTTTCTATAGAAAAATCTTCGATAAAAATATTTTTTTATAGAAACATTTTCTATAAAAATATTTTTCTATAGAAAAATTTTCGATAAAAATATTTTTCCATACAAAAATTTTTACTAAAAATATTTTTCTATAGACAAATTTTCTATAAAAATATTTTTCTGTAGAAAAATTTTCGATAAAATATTTTTCTATAGAAACAAATTCGGTAAAAATATTTTTTTATAGAAAATTTTTCCATAAAAATATTTTTCTGTAGAAAGATTTTTAATAAAAATAAATAAATAAAGAAATGATAAAACTGAAAAATGTTTGTGTGTTTCTGTTCGGATGATAATCTGCGCTTTATGTTGATATTTGTTGGACACAATAATAATAATTCGTATTTATTCAGTCCCTCAAATTATACATAATGTGAGGTTTTCGCTCCGTCTAGAATTAGGGATAATCCTCCTGATGAGATGGTCTAACCAACCATCGAAACGCGTCGAGGAAAGGTTTCCCCACCAACATTTTTTGGTTTTATCAAAAAACTATTTATTACAATAATAAATAATTGTAATAAATTGGGATTCTTAGTGCAATACACTACAGTAAAACTTTTTAATTAAATGTTTGATGTCCCAAATTTTGATAAACCTTTTTAAAAAATATTTTTCTATAGAAAAATTTTCGATAAAAATATTTTTCTATAGAAAAATTTGTAATAAAAATATTATTCTATAGAAAGATATTTAATAAAAATATTTTTCTATAGAAAAAATTTCGATAAAAAAAAACAATCCATAAAAAAATTTTCGATAAAAATATTTTTCTATAGAAAAATTTTTAATAAAAATATTTTTCTATAGAAAAAATTTCGATAAAAATATTTTTCTATATAAAAATGTTGGATAACAATATTTTTCTATAGAAAAAAATTCGATAAAAATATTTTTTTATAGAAAAATTTTCGATAAAAAATAGTTTTCTATAGAAAGATTTTCAAAAATTTTCTTAAAAATTCAAAGAAAAGTAAGTGCTAAAACTTGTAATAATATTAAAAACATATACTTAATTCGATTAGGGTAGGTACGAATCGAGTTTTAAAAAGTTAGGACTAGAAATTGACGTAAAAATTGGTAGTGTGAGCCGTGAAGACCGATATGCAAAGTGTTATGATCAGACTAAAGATGGCGACACTAAATAAAAATTTTTTTAATTGTTTTTACATTATCTTTAATCCTAGGGGCTGACTAATACAAGTGTTTTTTCTAACACCCAATAAAATCTTTTTAACCTATGGTCCTGTGCTCTCTGTAATACTGTATTGTCCATGTGTCTAGACACTGTGCATTTTATTTCTTATTTAAATATAATGAAATACAAAATTATTTATTGGTACACTTTTTAAGAAAGCACTAACATAATAAATACGTAGATCTTTTTCTTAAACAAAAATAAAAGCATAAAATTAAATTGAATTAAAATCAATCGGACGCCTGTCGTTCACTTCCTTAAACACGCTTGCAGAGTCCATCTATAAAATGGCACAGTGCAGATTGTCAATAACGGAAGTAGAGAAGAAGTCTCATATCATTGTCATTCGTTGACTTTAACCCCAACAACGAAGTAACACACACCCAGAAGAAGAAATGAATGAAATTATGGGAATCAATATTTATATGAAAACAAGGATACAAGGATATATTATTGTATCTATTAATTTTTTTAAGCGTTACAAAATAACATTAACAAATAAGCGTAGAAATTGACAAGAGAATTTTATTTAATATTTTTATTATATCGAGAATTTACGTTCTATAGATTTTGGCAATTCTCACACTAAATAGCAGAGGGAGACGAAAAGAAAGTCACCCGTTATGCCAAACATTGGAATTGATAATGATAATTCCTTGTACTCACAGGACACGAGCTTCAAGTACTTTTCCGTACAATAGAACTTGGGTATTACAAATCAAAACATTTTACTTACTTATGGTTCACTTTGTTAACCATAAATCTCTTCATTGTCTGTCTACAGATTAGGGTGGTCTTTTTGTTTTTTGTGATTCATAAATTGAAGATACGAGCATTAGATGTCTACATGTCTATCTTTTATTTTAGCTGTATAGTCATGCATCACATCACAGCGTGTGTGAAAGCTAAAACTTGGCTGTTTTATTTTTTTAGTTCCGGTACTTTGAGATTTTTGTTCTGGTCACAAGATTTATGTTCGCAAATTGCAACTTAATTTCCACACATGCAGACAGACAGACGGACGGACGTATAGTAATGAATTTTATAATATTCCCTCAAATTTCGTTTTCCATTGGGACCCATTGACCAGCCCTCCAACCAGCCAACGTTCTAATTAAGTGATCTTCCGGTTTTTCACACACTCTCATAATATTTTCATTAAATTCTGGAAAAATTCTCTCAAAAAAAATCTGTGATAATTTGACTTTTTACTATAATTTAATGGTCAAAATGAGATTTATTACTTTTTTGGAAAAGGGTTAGTTTTAACAATATTCGAGTCCTATTGTTAATTTTAGTCAAAAGGATTTCTTTCCTTCTAAGGAGATTTATTTGTTAATACGAGTGGTCATCAAAAGATTTATGGTTTTAGTTCATTAAACCAGTTAATGCTCCTATTATTGGAAGGCAATTAGGATTCATTAAAAATGATTTCAAATAACAAATGACCAAAGACAAGTGCTGAAAAGCTCTTTCAATTTTAATGAAAAATAAATATTAAGGGTATTCACTTGGCATGCTATTTTGTTATATGTATGTATGTAGTATCATGAAGTAATGATATTCTGTGTTGTTCTCAATGATCATTTTGTAGAGTGAGAATTACGTTTATCTTGGTTCATTAGTAATTTACCAGGCGTAGACATCCCATACAACCAGAAGCCGAAGACATTTTGTAATTTTCGTAATTATCACGATCATTAATAAAACTCGTGAAAATGAGTATTAAAAACATTCAGTTGAGATATGGATGTTACCAAAGACGGTTAATGCCGCTTTGTTAAATAAAATACAAAAAGAAAATATAAAGAAACAAAATCAAAATCTAATTTGTAGCAACAAAATATACAGTTCGAGAAAACAAAGAAATATAATCTCGAACATTGTTGCCACAACATTATGTTTGCAAACATTGTTTAAAATAAATGTAGAAAATTTTTCGATAAAAATTTTTTTCTACAGAAAAAATTTCGATAAAAACATTTTTCTGTAGAAAAGTTTTTAATAAAAAAAATTTTCTATAGAAAATTTTTGATAACAAAATTTCCTATAGAAAATTTTTGATAAAAAAACTTCATATAGAAAATTTTTGATAAAAAAAATTTTCCATAGAAAATTTTTGATAAATTTTTCTATAGAAAATTTTTGATAAATTTTTCTATAGAAAATTTTTGATAAAATTTTCTATAGAAAATTTTTGATAAAATTTTCTATAGAAAATTTTTGATAAATTTTTCTATAGAAAATTTTTGATAAATTTTTCTATAGAAAATTTTTGATAAATTTTTCTATAGAAAATTTTTGATAAATTTTTCTATAGAAAATTTTTGATAAATTTTTCTATAGAAAATTTTTGAAAAATTTTTTTATAGAAAATTTTTGAAAAATTTTTTTATAGAACATTTTTGATAAATTTTTCTATAGAAAATTTTTGAAAAATTTTTTTATAGAACATTTTTGATAAATTTTTCTATAGAAAATTTTTGATAAATTTTTCTATAGAAAATTTTTGATAAATTTTTCTATAGAAAATTTTTGATAAATTTTTCTATAGAAAATTTTTGATAAATTTTTCTATAGAAAATTTTTGAAAAATTTTTTTATAGAACATTTTTGATAAATTTTTCTATAGAAAATTTTTGATAAATTTTTCTATAGAAAATTTTTGATAAATTTTTCTATAGAAAATTTTTGATAAATTTTTCTATAAAAAATTTTTGATAAATTTTTCTATAGAAAATTTTTGAAAAATTTTTTTATAGAACATTTTTGATAAATTTTTCTATAGAAAATTTTTGATAAATTTTTCTATAGAAAATTTTTGATAAATTTTTCTATAGAAAATTTTTGATAAATTTTTCTATAGAAAATATTTGATAAATTTTTCTACAGAAAATTTTTGATAACTTTTTCTATAGAAAATTTTTTGATAAATTTTTCTATAGAAAATTTTTGAAAAATTTTTTTATAGAACATTTTTGATAAATTTTTCTATAGAAAATTTTTGATAAATTTTTCTATAGAAAATTTTTGATAAATTTTTCTATAGAAAACTTTTGATAAATTTTTCTATAGAAAATATTTGATAAATTTTTCTACAGAAAATTTTTAATAAATTTTTCTATAGAAAATTTTTTGATAAATTTTTCTATAGAAAATTTTTAATAAATTTTTCTATAGAAAATTTTTGATAAATTTTTCTATAGAAAATTTTTGATAAATTTTTCTATAGAAAATTTTTAATAAATTTTTCTATAGAAAATTTTTAATAAATTTTTCTATAGAAAATTTTTGATAAAAAATTTTTTATAAAAAAATTATCTATAGAAAATTTTTGATAAAAAAAAATTCTAGAGAAAATTTTTAATAAAAAAAATTTTCTAGAGAAAATTTTTAATAAAAAAAATTTTCTAGAGAAAATTTTTAATAAAAAAAATTTTCTAGAAAAATTTTTAATAAAAAAAAATTTATAGAGAAAATTTTTAATAAAAAAAACTTTTAGAGAAAATTTTTAAAAATTTCTAGAGAAAATTTTTAATAAAAAAAAATTTCTAGAGAAAATTTTTAATAAAAACAATTTTCTTCTAGATAAAAAAAAAATTTTGATAAAAAAATTTTCAATAGAAAATTTTTGATAAAAACAATTTTCTATAGAAAATTTTTGATAAAAAAAATTTATACAGAAAATTTTTGATAAAAAAAATTTCTATAGAAAATTTTTGATAAAAAATTTTATCAAATAGAAATTTGTTTTCATCAAAAATTTTCTATAGAAAGTTTTTTTTATCAAAAATTTTTTACAGAAATTCAAAGATTTTCTATAGAAATTTTTTTTATCAAAAATTTTCTAAAGAAAATTTTTTTTATCAAAAATTTTCTAAAGAAAATTTTTTTTTATCAAAAATTTTCTATAGAAATTTTTTTTTATCAAAAATTTTCTATAGAAAATATTTTTTTCAAAATTTTTTTTCAAAACTTTTCTTTATAAATTCTTTTTTTTTAATATAATAAAAAAAATTTTTTGATAAAAAAAAATTTTCTATAGAAAATTTTTGATAAAAAATTTTTTCAAAAATTATGATAGAAAAATTTTTTTATAGAAAATTTTTGATAAAAAAAATTTTTTTATAGAAAATTTTTGATAAAAAAAATTTTCTATAGAAAATTTTTAATAAAAAAATTTCTATGGAAAATTTTTATTAAAAAAAGCGCAGTTTTGACATCGATAAAAGCTACTAAGTCTAACATTTGTTCTTTCTCGTTTACTTCTGAAGATGCAAAAATGACACCTAAACAAGATCAAAAGTCATATCATTTAAATAAAGATTTTGAAATTTTTGTTATTGCTTTTGCGCTTTAAAAAAGAAAAAAAATTGTATGTCTAGTGAGTGAATTATCCAATTATTTGTTTCTTAATTTTTCTTTTAGATTTTTTTATTATTTTTATAAAAAAAAAATCCTTTAAAAATTGTTTGATATTAATTTCCAATTTTTATAAAAACAACTTAATATAAAGTGGTTTCGAATAAAAATAAAAACTACTCAACAGCATCAATAAAAATATTTTCTTGAAAACTTAAAATCATGACATTATATTGTAGTATCCTTGAAAGAATTTAAATATTTCATTTGAAATTTTATTTTCATCATTCAAAGGGTTTCCTTTAGCAGCTCTTAATATGTAGCTATAATTTTCACCCTAAATATAAAAACGAAAGCCACAAATTATTTTTATGGGCACTCAACTCTCATCTCAACTATTACGCATCCTTTTTCAACAATCATATCCTTTTGTTGTTTTCATATTGAATTTAAAAAACAAAACCATTTCAAAAACAAAAAAAAACAGTTTTTTACTGTAAGGATGAATATTCCTGACAATTGTTTGTCATAATTTCATATTTTATGATTTTTAGCCGAAAAATAAGGACATCATCACAATCATTATAAGTCGTTAAAGTAACAAGCATCAACCCTCCTTTATCCTTGATGAGAATCACCCAGGCAGGCAGTCAGTCAGTCTCAGTTATTTGAGGCACACTTAACAATTTAAACAAATTTAAACGACACACGAAACAAATAGGGGGAATGGCGTAGAAATTTTAATTGATGACAATTTCATTAAGTTTTTATGGGCTTTAAAGAAATGGAAATGGATGCTTCTTGAATAATATTGGTCGAATATTTAAGTCACTTTTATAAAAAATCTAAGCGAAATGCCAAGTATACATTTTCAATATACAATTTATCGGTATAAGAAATTTCTACAGAGAATATTTCGTTATCACTTTTTCTTTAGAAATATGTATTTGTTATAGAAAATTATGAGTAAAAACTTACGAATTGTTGGGACAATAATTATTAATTCTGGGTAAGTTCGGACAAATAAGAAAAACTTATGATATAGTCTCTCTAATAACCAATTTCCTGAAAAGTATAGGAACGCAAAACATTAAAATTGTAGTCCACAACTGAAGAATATTTAAAAAAATGTTTTTAAACTATTAGAAATATGTATTTTATTCTTGTTTTATTTAATTCTTGATTAAAATATTTTTTTTAATTGCCTTTCATGAAAATATTTTTTTACCCAAACTTTCTCAAAGAAAAAGTCTGTGTAATCAGGGACTGTTACGGTTATGACTTTTATAATAAAACTCAGAACATAACTGTTATATTTTTATTTTAATTTTTTTAATCCGAAATAAAAGTTATTTTTTGATTTTAATTTTTTTAATCAAAAATAAAAGTTAATTTTGCCTTTTATTATATCGCACAAAGTCTGCCGGTTATTTCTGTCGTTTATTATATCGCACAAATTCTGCCGGTTATTTATGTCGTTTATTAAATCGCACAAATTCTGCCGGTTATTTATGTCGTTTATTATATCGCACAAACTCTGCCGGTTATTTCTGTAGTTTATTAAATCGCACAAATTCTGCCGGTTATTATTGACGTTTATTATATCGCTCAATTTATAACGAGTATGTTTGTATCATATTTTTTTGCTCATTTTTTGTCGGTTATTTTTATTTTAATATTATATCAGGCAATTTTTGCCTTTTATTTTAAAATTAATTTTTTTTAAACAATCTCTGAGCGAAATCTTTTGTAATATACTTTTTCGAGCAGCAATTTTTTTAATTTTTTCTTGTAAAAGTGACAAATACAAACTCATTATCAATAGAAAAAGTCTAAAAAAATTATATTCTCTATAGAAAAACTGCTTTCAAACAGTATTCTCTATACAAAAAATGTTATACAAAAGTGTTCTCTATAGAAAAACTGACATACAAAAATATTTTCTATAGAAAAACCGATATTCTCTATTGGAAAATGGTTATAAAAAAGTATTCTCTATAGGAAAACTGTCATACGAAAGCATTCTGTATAGAAAAGTTGTTATACAAAAGTATTCTCTATAAAAAAATGTCATACAAAAGTATTCTCTATAGGAAAACTGTTATACTAAAGTATTTTCTACAGTAAAACTATTATACAAAAGTATTCTCTCTAGGAAAACTGTTATACAAAAGTATTTTTTATAAAAAAATTTCCCATTTCTTTTGAAAAATTTTAAAAATATCCCTTTATTTTGGGAAATTTCAAAAAATTCCTATATCTTTTGGGAAATTTTGAAAATATGCCTTTATTTTGGGATATTTTGACAATGTCCCTTTAGTCTGGAAAATTTTTAAAATTTCCCATTATTTTGGGTAACTTTGAAAATTTCCCATTACTTTGAGAAGTTTTGATAATTTCCCATTATATTGGGAAATTTTGAAAATATCCCATTATTTTGGGAAATTTTGAAAATATCCTATTATGTTTGGAAATTTTGAAAATGTCCCTTTATTTTGGGAAATTTCGAAAATTTCCCATTATTTTGGGAAATTTTAAAAATTTCCCATTACTTTGGGAAATTTTGAAAATTTTGCATTATTTTGGGAAATTTTGAAAATTTCCCATTATTTTGGGAAATTTTGAAAATTTCGCATTATTTCGGAAAATTTTGAAAATATACAATTATTTTGGGAAGTTTTGATAATTTCCCATTATTTTGGAAAATTTTGAAAAATTCCCATGATTTTGGGAAATTTTGAAAATATCCTATTATTTTGGAAAATTTTGAAAATTTCCCATTATTTTGGGAAATTTTGAAAATTTCCCATTACTTTGAGAAGTTTTGATAATTTCCCATTATATTGGGAAATTTTGAAAATATCCCATTATTTAGGGAAATTTTGAAAATATCCTATTATGTTTGGAAATTTTGAAAATGTCCCTTTATTTTGGGAAATTTCGAAAATTTCCCTATATTTTTGGGAAATTTTAAAAATTTCCCATTATTTTGGGAAATTTTAAAAATTTCCCATTACTTTGGGAAATTTTGAAAATTTTCCATTATTTTGGGAAATTTTGAAAATTTCCCATTATATTGGGAAATTTTGAAAATTTCGCATTATTTTGGAAAATTTTGAAAATATACAATTATTTTGGGAAGTTTTGATAATTTCCCATTATTTTGGCAAAATTTTGAAAAATTCCCATGATTTTGGGAAATTTTGAAAATATCCTTTTATTTTGGAAAATTTTGAAAATTTCCCATTATTTTGGGAAATTTTGAAAATGTTCTATTATTTTTGGGATGTTTAGAAAATTTCCCATTTCTTTTAGGAAATTTTTGAAAATGTCCTATTTCTTTTGGGGAATTTTGAAAATATTTTATTATTTTTGGGATATTAAGAAAATTTCCCATTTCTTTTGGGAAATTTTAAAAATTTACCATTATTTTTGGAAATTTTGAAAATTTCCAATTATTTTGTGAAATTTTTTAAATTTCCCAATATTTTGGGAAATTTTAAAAATTTCCCAATATAATGTGAAATTTTCAAAATTTCCCAAAATAATGGAAAATTTTCAAAATTTCCCAAAGTAATGGGAAATTTTTAAAATTTCCCAAAATAATGGGAAATTTTTAAAATTTCCCAAAAATATAGGGAAATTTTCGAAATTTCCCAAAATAAAGGGACATTTTCAAAATTTCCAAACATAATAGGATATTTTCAAAATTTCCCAAAATAATGGGATATTTTCAAAATTTCCCAATATAATGGGAAATTATCAAAACTTCTCAAAGTAATGGGAAATTTTCAAAATTTCCCAAAATAGTGGGAAATTTTAAAAATTTTCCAGACTAAAGGGACATTGTCAAAATATCCCAAAATAAAGGCATATTTTCAAAATTTCCCAAAAGATATAGGAATTTTTTGAAATTTCCCAAAATAAAGGGATATTTTTAAAATTTTTCAAAAGAAATGGGAAATTTTTTTATAAAAAATACTTTTGTATAACAGTTTTCCTAGAGAGAATACTTTTGTATAATAGTTTTACTGTAGAAAATACTTTAGTATAACAGTTTTCCTATAGAGAATACTTTTGTATGACATTTTTTTATAGAGAATACTTTTGTATAACAACTTTTCTATACAGAATGCTTTCGTATGACAGTTTTCCTATAGAGAATACTTTTTTATAACCATTTTCCAATAGAGAATATCGGTTTTTCTATAGAAAATATTTTTGTATGTCAGTTTTTCTATAGAGAACACTTTTGTATAACATTTTTTGTATAGAGAATACTGTTTGAAAGCAGTTTTTCTATAGAGAATATAATTTTTTTAGACTTTTTCTATTGATAATGAGTTTGTATTTGTCACTTTTACAAGAAAAAATTAAAAAAATTGCTGCTCGAAAAAGTATATTACAAAAGATTTCGCTCAGAGATTGTTTAAAAAAAATTAATTTTAAAATAAAAGGCAAAAATTGCCTGATATAATATTAAAATAAAAATAACCGACAAAAAATGAGCAAAAAAATATGATACAAACATACTCGTTATAAATTGAGCGATATAATAAACGTCAATAATAACCGGCAGAATTTGTGCGATTTAATAAACTACAGAAATAACCGGCAGAGTTTGTGCGATATAATAAACGACATAAATAACCGGCAGAATTTGTGCGATATAATAAACGACAGAAATAACCGGCAGACTTTGTGCGATATAATAAAAATCAAAATTAACTTTTATTTTTGATTAAAAAAATTAAAATCAAAAAATAACTTTTATTTCGGATTAAAAAAATAAAAATCAAAAAAATAAAAGGCTTACGATCAAATGAAAATATAGCCCAAGCGAATCAAAACTGTTTAACTGAATTTTAAAACAAATACTTTTTTGGGTGTGCTTTTTTTAATTAAAAATTCGAAAATAACGGTTATTTTCAGTCCCTGTGTGTAATAATTAAATTTCACAATTTAGCAAAGACTTCAACCAGTATTGAATACGGATGAGTTTTGGGCAGGGTTGCCAGAACATATTCGTAAAAAGTCGGCATATTTTTCCAAAAAAAAATCGGCATTATCGGCAGTAAATTTTCAGAAATCGCAAAAAAATCGGATTAATTAAAAATATATCACAAATATATCCGAATATTAAAAAACTGTTCATTGAAAATTTTTCTATAGAAATAATATATGCAAAAAATTTCTCTATACAAAAAATTTTATATTGAACATTTTTCTATACAATAAATTTTATATGGTAAAAAAAAATTTTTTTATATGGCAAAAAAAATTAAATGTACAACATTTTTTCATACAAAAAATGTATAATATATATTTATAGTTTATATGGAAAATTTTTCTATTCAAAAAATTTAATACAAACAAATTTATATAAGAAAATTTTCGATAAAAAAATTTTAAAATTTAACTACAGAAAAAATTTTAAATGTAAAATTTTTCTATACGAAAAAAATTAAATTGAAAGTTTTTTGGTACAAATAATTTCAGTTTTTAAATTGAAAATTTTTCCATAGAAAAAATTTACATTGAAAATTTTTCTGTAGACAAAATTTTATATAGCACAATTTTGTTAATTTTTTATTATTTCGTTCCCAAATTTTGACTCTGTAAATTCAATATATCAAAATTATTAAAAATGTATATCGTTTTAATTTGTCATATATCTTAAGTTAAGTTTGTTTTTGATATAATCTTAAAAATCGCCAATTTTCTAGCCAAATTCTACATATCGACACTTAACTACTTTTCAGATAAAAAATCGCTAAAATGCCGAAAAATCGGCAAATCTGGTATGCCAGGTTTCGGTTACTTTCGGACTGATTTGAATAGTTTCGTTATCGTACGAGACTACAACTTTTGATTCAAAGAAAGTAGTTTTTAAACTGAATCTATTACATTTATTTATTTATTAAATTTATTGATAAAAACAAAAAATTGTTTGTAAGGGCATAATGTTTCTCGAAGCTTTTTGATGTTTGGTTATGAAATCATCATCAGGTTGAGGACCTTTACTTTTATACAGTTCGAAACTGCGCATTAAACTGATTACCAAAATATAATTCGTAGTTATTGTGTTTCGAAAAAAGGTAATAATGCGTGGTTTCCGGTTTTTCTAGAAGTAGGGATACTATTCCTTTTTGTATACCCTTCACCACCATAGGTATTATAAGTTTCTGCTGGTGTATGTATGGCATAGAAATATTGGCCACCGTCCGTCAGTCCGTCCTTTTGGCTGGACCCTCATGCAAAGCTTGTAATCAAAGTATAGGTCGCAATGTTAAATTTAATGAATTTTGGCGCAGACATTTAATAAACGTCTAAAAATGGTCTATTATTTTTGCTACCTCCCATAGGTCTGGTTTCCAGGAATTGAGATTTTGGCCTCAAAATCGATCATATTTTCATGAAATTGAAAAGGAATATTTCTTATGACCTAATACTCATAAATATGACATGTTTTTCTTAATCAAATTTATAGTAATCGATCGATTTCCATAGTATGTATAAGACTGTTATGTTACTTGAACAATTTATAATTTTGCGATCGACGATCTGAACAGATAAGCGAAAATGTAAACAAGAATTATGATTTATGTATATTGAAAACTCATTTACTTTCACTTGTGATCATAAGATCGGCTTAATTAGACGGATTATTTATTTTATATTATTTACCATTATTTTTTTCTTCTATGTGTTTGTTTCCCGATATTTTAATGATCTTTTTGGTGATTTTCGTAAATCTAAAGATAATAAAAATGTTTTGTTTATTTGTTAAACTCATAATTTTTGCATAAGCTGCAATCAAATTATCAAATTTCGAGGCAATCGGTCCACATTTGACCCCAGCTCTCATATAATGCCTAATGACGGAAATAGTTTAAATATACAAGTCTTAAGAAAATGTTTGTATAATGACAAAATTTAGCAAATATGCAGAAACAGAAAAGACATTTGATCTCAGTGGTGAAGGGTATTATATGGGTCGGGCTTGACCGACTATATAATAGTCGGTCTAGTATAGAAACATTTAATTTGATAAAATTTTATGTGATAAAATTTTTTTGTATCGAAAAATTGTGTTTGATAATATTGTATTGTAAATAAATGGTATTTCTTTTGTACGTGTTACAAACGGATTGGTGAACTCTCAATACCCCTCTATTTTATGGCCATAATAAATAAAACTTAAGTTAATTTTTAGAGAAAAGTATTAAAATTTGTGTTTGCTCATGATTCGATCATAAAAATGGAAAATTTATAACTTAACTACGAGAGATTTAAATTCTTGTTTGGGGATAAAATTCGTTTTTAAAACATGACTTGGGATTGCAAAATGGATAAAGTTGTACAAAAAAAAAACGAAAACATGACCCAAACTCTTATAATTTTGGGCCAAAGTCATTGAGCGTAAAATATTTCCACACACACACAAACACACAAATTAAGTGAAATAGAAACGGCGAAAATGAAAGAAAGACAATTTTTAATCGCTTAGGCAGTTTTATTCTGTGCAGGCGGACAGATGCGTTAATGGTTTTCTTGTTATGCTTAAATTTTATTTTCAGGCCTTCTGTCAGTTCTATGAATATTGTCGCAATATCAAAAATATACGCAAAATTACACAGGATGGAGGAATTACATATAAAGGCAGCATTAGCAGTTTGAGGAACAACGTCATTAAGTGAATTGAAAGAAAATTTATGACTGTGTAAATTGTTTAATGACTTTCAACACTAACTATTCTTTATATTACAACAAAACCATCTACATTCCTATTAATAAACATTAAATTAAGATTTCTTCTCACTTTTTACTTAATATGTTTCAGTGTTTTAATTCTATTTTAAATTACACTTCCTTTTGCGAAATTAAACCACATGTCCTGTTTTTAAAACCTTTAATTGTTGAACAATTTATTTTAGCATTTCAGATTATTTATGATTATTTTCAATTCTAGGGAATATTTTAATAGTTTATTTGCTCAAAACATGATTTTAATTGAATTAAATTTTATTGCTTTGCCATTTAATGTTAATAGAGTGTGGCACTAGCTATACTTTACTATATTTTTATAATTAGTTAAGGTTTTCTGAACCGCCGTGGTATAGGAGGTTAGCCATCGGTTTAGCATACCAGAGGTCCCGAGTTCGATCCCCGGTCAAGACCCACTTGAAAAAATAAATTTTAAAAAAAGCGGTTCACCTCATAACTTAGCTAGCCACTGGTTATTGGGTATTAGGCTATGTAAAACTTCTCTAACTAATGCATTTGCCGTTCGGAACCGGAGTTAAAACGTAGGTCCCTTTCAATGAGTCTAAAAATAGAATTGGATGCAGCTCATTGTCTGAGAGAAGTAACAAATTTGGTACTGAGATTTTTTCATTAAAACATACTTAAATTTGCGGCGAAAATCTTAATTCCGGGGAAAAAAAGTCCTATTGAAAGTACCCGAAGTAATGAACTGATTTTTGCCAATTTCAATAGCAATGGGCCCAATGACAAAATAAATAAAATAAAATTTGTGGTTTTGACAAATGTAAGACTATGTTCCGGAAAAAATTTGTACAACAAAAATAAGAACGATTTTGTTCATTTTTAAAAGACTTTGTCATTACAGCTACACTTAAAATTTACCAAAGACTCTATAATATAGGAGATTGTAATTAGGATTGTTGATAATAATATCCGCTAAATGGGTCTTTTAAGATTCGTTTAGATGATCAAAAACTGATTAATCAGCTTGGTGATCAAAAAAGTGTACAGAAAGACTCATAGAAACGCTTTGCAAGTGACTAATTAAAAATAGCACGTAGTCATAGCATAAACAAGTATAAAAAAACTATAGTCGGTCAGGCTCGACTATATGATACCCTTCACTACTAAGGTCAAATATGGACCAAGAATTTAAGAAGTTGTTCTTAAGTCTTAGAGACATACATATACCATGTTCTTTTTTAATTTCGAAATTTAAGTGGATTTATGTCATTTCCGGCTAAGGGCCTGATATGGAAGCTAGGGTCAATTGTGGATCGATTGCTACCAAATTTCGGTTATTGATTTATATTTACAAAATATTTATCTGTGCATAGTTTTATTAAAAAACTGCATTTATCTTTAGATTTATAAGCGTTTTGTGCTTTAATGGGTATTTAAACTACTTCTGAGAATGTCTTGTATAGGAGGTATGGTCAAATATGGGCCGATTTATACAAAATTAGGTACACTGATTAAGGTTATCATTAGCAATATTTGTGATAAATGTTATTGAAATACGACTATATTTGTGGCCGTAAAGGATCAATTAACACTGATTAAGGTTATCATAAGCAATACTTGTGATGAATATTATTGAAATACGACTATATTTGTGGTCGTAAAGGATCAAAAACTCTATTCCGTGAAGACATCCCTATGGGAGGTACCCGAAATTGTAATCCGATTATGCCCAAAAAGTATAGGGATTGAACTAAAATATGAGTCCGTGCCAAATTTCATTAAATCATCTTTAAAGTTATGACCTGTACATTGATAACAAGTTTACAGGGATAACTGGCCAGCCAGCCGGACATCTGAGTCGATTGGTATACTAAAAGGTAGGTCTCAGACCAATATTTTTATGCGTTACAAACATCAGCACAAACCCAATATAGCCTTTCCACCTATCCTGGTGAAGGGTATAAAAACGCTACAAAAATACTCATGTGGTGATGTGGGTTAGTTGGTTAGCACGTCGACTACTAAGCATAACATATCATATTCAGCCTGAGTTCGATCCTCGATCTCGGCAACATAAATTTCTGTAATTAATAACGCAACTTTACTCTTCTAAAAATATATATGACGTTGTTGAGCTTTATTTTCTTTAACAAATCATAATATTTAATTTTTTAACTAATCATAATAGTTCAGAAAAAAGAGTCATAAAAGACTCTTTCTGAAGGGTCGTACCTCTTTGTAACACAAAAAATAAATTTTTGACTCATAAATGATATCATAAACGACCATTTTAATCGTGCAGTGGAAACAAAAAAGATTTATATTTGATTAAAATTAAAAAAAAATGCTAGCTGGGATAATGAAAATAAAGATATTGGATAAAGAACAATGAAAAACACATTAACGTATAAACATACAATTTATGAGCACGTGGGTGTGCCTTAGCTTTCTTTCGTGGGATAATCGTCTTCATTAGTTGTTTCTGAATTAGAGTAAAAGTGGTATACTCTATTTTTTATGGGACTTTTCAAAACGACCATGCGGCAAATTAATGTATGCAAGTGCAACATCTTTATATTACTCAATTTTTTTTGGCAATAGGAATTATATGACATGTTTTTCTTAATCAAATTTATAGTAATCGATCGATTTCCATAGTATGTATAAGACTGTTATGTTACTTGAACAATTTATAATTTTGCGATCGACGATCTGAACAGATAAGCGAAAATGTAAACAAGAATTATGATTTATGTATATTGAAAACTCATTTACTTTCACTTGTGATCATAAGATCGGCTTAATTAGACGGATTATTTATTTTATATTATTTACCATTATTTTTTTCTTCTATGTGTTTGTTTCCCGATATTTTAATGATCTTTTTGGTGATTTTCTTTAGAAAATGTTAGACACTTTTGGAATAACACAAAAATTTAGTTTGACGAGGAACTTTCGAAATTGTTTCTAAGTCTCTAAAGTCATGTCAATTTTTATTACGCTTTAGTTCTTACTCAATATTTTGTCCTAAAGAAAAAATGTATGGCGTAATCCAATTTCCTAATAAGAAAATGCATCATATTTTAATCTTAACAAATTGCCTAAAAAAAGTAATAAATTTATGTCATAACTTAAAAAAAGGACATTTTGACATTTTAATATTTCTAAGTGAATTTTTGCCAAAACCATAAATGCATGCATGAGCAGAAACATACAAGTTAATTCGTGGTTGGTTGAATTGAAAATCTTCTTCTATCACATAAAATCTGTTAAGATTTTTTCGCATCCTTTTACTCTGGATTTCATAAAAGGGATCAATAACGAAACGATTGAATAAATAAATTGTCAAACCTCAACGAATTTCATTTGTTCAACATGTTAAAATCAAATAGAATTAAATTAGTGAAACACAAAATTCAATATTTTATTGTTAAATAAAAATATTAGTCATGTGTTTAGCTCATATTTTTGGTAATTTGGTTAAAAACTAGAAATTATGATTAAAGGATAATGGACGGATATGTGACTTTGTGATTTTTCTCATCCCATTAATCCTCTTAAATAGTTATGGCAAACAAAGGAATTTGCAACATTAACCATAAGGCGTAATATTGATGTAGTTTCGCTAATAGTTGGGATAAACACCACTTACTTACTCAGTCTATAAATCCATTTACGAGGAGTATCTCTATTGCAAATTGGCATCTATTGCCATCGAAATGAGAATAAATGTGAAAGTATCTGTAAACTACCCTTAATCGAGAAAGAGTGATTGTGCAAAAAATGATACATTCTTTAAAACTTAAATAGTGTATTTAACTACTTACTACTAATGTCACTGTAATAAGAACTTTAAAAGAATGCATTCATTGGTAAACAAGTAAGAAAGTGCTATAGTCGGTCAAGCCCGCCATACGATATCATTCACCACTAAGGTCAAAGGTGTTCTTTTTCGTGTATAAAGACAAATATTTGCTAAATTTTGTCATCACACAAACATTTTCTCAAGACTTATATATTTAAGCTGTTTCCTTCATTTCAACTTATATGGTGTCAAATGTGGACCGATTATCTAGAAATTCGGCAAATTGATTACAGTTTTTACAAGAATTATGTATGCAAAACTAAACTCAAAATTCTCATTATCTTCAGATTTAAGAGCGTTTCAGTGATTTGTATGGGAGCTATGGTCAAATGTGGGCCGATTTCAACGAAATTTAGTACAGTGATTTCGGTTTACATAAGCAGTAGTTGTTTGAAATTTCATGAACAAATATTTGTGGCCAAAATATCAATTCCGGAAAGTGGGACCTATGGGAGGTACCATAAATAATGGACCGATTTTGACGAATTTCAATAGCCATGGTCTGTGCCAAATTTTATCAAATTTTCTTTAGAATTACAACCTGTACTTTGATTACATGGTTTACATGGGGATCCAGCCAGCCAGACGGACGGACTGACATCGCTAAGTCGACTCAGAATTGGTATACTAAAAGGTGGGTCAAAGACAAATATTTCTATGCGTTACATACATCAGCACAAACTTATAATACCCTTTCCACCTATGGTGGTGAAGGGTATAAAAAAAACCCATAGAAAATTGTCCTTTAATTTTTTTCTTTACGAACATCTTAATGGTCATAATATTTACAAACTTGTTAAGGTCGAAGGCCAAGCATATTTTAGAATTCCATGGGCCTATTTTTTAAATTAGTAGGTCAAGCTTTGAAAGATTTTCTTTTACTTGGTAAGTCTATCAAAGTTACGGACGTCCTCTTTTTCAAGTTCCCTTGGATTAATTTTAGAACACTTTTATGATGGAAAATTTTCATCCTTTTGCACAACGCAGCCGAATGGTGGAACAGTGGAATGGTGGAAAAATAGAATGGAAATAAGTCCATAACTTGTAAACCGTTGGGCGGATTAAAAAAAATAGTGATTTATGAGTCTGTCGCGCCAATTGTGCAGCCCCAGTAAAATTTACTGTTTCCAGGTTAAAAACTTAAGCTTGACGGTTTAGAAGTAATAAACTTATTTCTACTATATTTTTTCGCCATCCCAATGTGCATCGCAAGTATAATACTTCTACTTATATCGAAATCTATGTCGTTTTTATAAAATCAAGTAAAAAAATTCTTTTACAATCTCAAAGCTATAGTTCTCAATGATCACATGTTGTCTGCTTGTGGAAACCAGTCAGTTTTGTTATACCCTTCACCACCATAGGTGGAAAGGGTATATTTGGTTTGTGCTAATGTTTGTAACGCATAGAAATATTGGTCTGAAACCCACCTTTTAGTACAGCAATCGACTTAGAATCACTCCCTGAGTTGTTTTAACGATGTCCGTCCGGCTGGCTGACTGGCCGGTTATCCATGTAAGCTTGTTATCATTCTACAGGTCGTAACTTTAAAGATAATTTAACGAAATTTTGCACAGGCTCATATTTTGGTCGATGGACGATGCCTATACTTTTTGTCCGAAATAGGATTACTATTTCGGGCACCTCCCATAGGGATGCCTTCCCGGAATAGAGTTTTTGGTCCTTTACAGCCACAAATTTACCTGTATTTTGATAATATTCAGCACAAATACAGCTAATGATTACCTTAATTAGTGTACCCAATTTTGTAGGAATCCGCATATATTTGACCATACCTCCCATACAAGACACATTGTCAAAAGACGTTTGTGTACACATAAGAGCACAAAAACGACTATAACTCTAAAGATAAATGCATATGAATACTAAAACTTTGCACAGATAAATATTTTGTATATATAAACCAATAACCAAAATTTGGTAACAATCGGTCCACAATTGACCCTAGCTCCCATATAAGGACCTTAGCCGGAAATGACATACATCTCGAAATTTTGAAAAAATAACACATATTATATGTATGTATGTCTCTAAGACATAAGGAAAACTTGTTAAATTGTTGGTCCATATGTGACCTTAGAAGTGAAGGGTATTATATAGTCGGGCTTGACCGACTATAGCTTTCCTTACTTGTTTTTAATTTGTTAACAGCTAGACCAATTTTTATTAAATCCCTCTCAATACATCAAAAAGCAGCACTTACCCCAAGTAATATACATCCCAGGATATCAATGTCATCAAACGCGAGTAACATGGATTTTTTGTTGAAAATTGTTCCAGTTGTATTAATTACAGCATCTCGCAGGATTTTCCTTAACACAGTTCACCCTGCCCGAATCCTCGTTTAAGATATTAAAAATTTTAATTATATGTGCCCTCCGAGAAAAGGGAATATAAAGTTTTGAGAAAAATTAAAATAAATAAAATTTTAGTGTTTTTCTTATTTATATCGATTTTCCCAAGTTTGTTTTGTAGTTTTTTATGAGGTATATAGTTTTTTTTATCAGAAATCTAACTTATTTCATCTTTTTTACACCCTTTTAGGTACCAGAATCTATTCTTAAACCATCATCCATCTTTGACACCCCATTTCTCGGAGAAGGTCACACATGTATCTATACAAATATTTTCGTTATTAAATGTTCGCTATTTAAGTTTTTCTATAGAAATATTTTCGACATTAAAGTTTTTCAATAGAAAAGTTTTTGTTACTCAAATTTTATTTAAAAAAAATTTCGTTATTAAGGTTTTTCCATAGAAAAAATTCTCGTTAATTAGAAAAATGTTTTTTAATTATGGTAAAAATTTTTTAATTTTTCTTTGAAACAATTTATACATTTAAGAACTGTTACAACTAATATAAAGTATTAATCTTCTTTGTACGACGGATTTAAGGATCCAGTAGTCATTATTCTTTTCGATTTTTTTTTTTTTTTGCTTTCTTTTTTGCAAATTCCCTAATAGTTTTATATGAGTATTGCATATGCTTTAATATGCCAGCATACATACATATATTGTATATGAATGAATTTTGAATAACATTTCTGCCTCTATTAGGAAACGTTGACGACATCTAGGAACATTAATAAATGTGCAATCGAGCGTGTGGATTCAATTCAATAATTGTCATAAAACTTTATCAACACCCATGTCAAGTAGATTGTATTTGGTGTTTGTGTTTACAAACTTTTACAAGACGATTTGACATGACGATAAGGGTGGGATATGAGTCTTCCTTTTTCAAATAATAATGAATATCCCGTTTTATTTAACCCCGCTTACAAATGCAATAACATCTCTAATAGTGACAATATCAACTTGTTTCGTTGCAGAATCGGGTAAAAAAATCAAAAAAGACAACAAATATTTTTATTTATGAGCACTTAATTCATTTGACATAGTGTTTTTTGTAGCACATACCACCAAGTACTTTAGCAAATGTATGGAATACTTGCAAGTATATGTATATTTAGTTTACCCCACCCCTTATGTTAATAAACCATTTTCATACACTTACTCGTACGACAGCAGGATATTAAGTTTTTTAACATTGATATAGTATAGAAAGCATGTGGAAGCTTTCTTCAGGACTTACAAAATGTTTAATCTCTTTTTCAAACATTCCAGATACAATCAACTAAGAAATTTAAACCCTGTTCAGTAGTTGTCGAGTTATAAGCAAAAAAACTGGTTATTGAGTATTAGGCTATGTAAAATGTCTCTAACTAATGCATTTGCCGTTTGGAGCCGGAGTTAAAACGTAGATTCCTTTTAATGAGTCTAAAAATAGAATCGGATGCAGCTCATTGTTTGAGAGAAGTACCCTTGTTCCAATTGGAATGTCGTGGGAATTATGTATGTATGTTCGATTGCTCGATTTTGTTGAAAGTCACAGCAAAATTTTTTTTTTTTTTATGTTTAACGAATTTTGAGTTATTTGCACATTAAAATTTGTTATGAAAAATTTGAATTTTTCAAAAACCTTTTATTTTTTATTTCATTATACATTAGGGCGTCTCGAAAAAATAAAGTTCGCCGTACACCATCGAATATAAAGCATTGCTATGAGGCAGTTTCGAAATTTTTTTTTTAATTTTTTTCTTTGCACATTGGGGTCGCCAAAATACATTTTTCGTTATATCTTCGATATTTATAGTCGGATCTCAAAGTGTGATATATCGATGTTTTTGTCTCGAGGAGGCCAACATTTTTCTTTAATAGTCATTATTCTCAGGTATCCGGTTCTAGTATTTATCTATCAGACCCCTGTTCCTGCCACCCTAATGTACCACCCTAATATCAGAAAATTAAAGCCATAAAAAATCGTTAAACTTTTACTAAGGAAGTTTTTTGATTTTTCAAACCGATCTATTACAAACAAGGAATTTGTTATTTTGCCGCACATAGGGATCGCCAAAATACATTTTTCTTTATATCTTCTTCATTTACTATCGGATCTTAAAGTGTAATATATCGATGTTTTTGTCTAACGAAGGCCAATGTTTTGCGATATTAATCATTGACCTAAAATACATTCTTCTACATAGTACCTACCCAAGATATCTTAACTCATACAACAAGAATTATAAAAATTTAAAATCTTTTAATCAATTATGTTTTGAAAAGATCCAAGTTTGCTGTATTTTTGACGGCTTTCAAGTTCTGAAAAAATGCGGCCCATGCGTTGCTCACCAGTGACAGCCATGGCAGATTAATGTACTGCATGAACAAAACGTTCAGTGTTTTGTTTAGGAAATAAAACTATCAACAGAAAGTTTTTTCCTTATGTTACCTGATATTTCGATTACATCTTTGGAAAACTGTGATGCTTCTAGCAGTTCTTGCATTAGGAATTGAAAGCATGGTCAGACGAAGCATTTGTTGAACGTCGTCCGGCAATTGATGAAGCCAAGATATATCATCTATTGGAATTGCTTGAGGTTGGATTTCACAAGAACCAGAATGGCGGATAAAATAAAAGCGGAGAGTTCGAAAGCCTTTACCAAAACACTGAACATTTTGTTCATGTAGTACGTTAATGCCATGGCTGTCACATGGGCCACATTTTTTCAGAACTTGAGAGCCGTCAAAAATACAGCAAACTTGGATCTTTTCAAAACATAATTGATTAAAAGATTTCAAATTTGTATAATTCTTGTTGTATGAGTTAAAATATCTTGGGTAGGTTCTATGTAGAAGAATGTATTTAAGGTCAATGATTAATATCGCAAAACATTGGCCTTCGTTAGACAAAAACATCGATATATTACACTTTAAGATCCGACAGTAAATGATATAACGAAAAATGTATTTTGGCGATCCCTATGTGCGGCAAAATAAGAAATTCCTTGTTTGTAATAGATCGGTTTGAAAATCGAAAAACTTCCTTAGTAAAAGTTTAACGATTTTTTAAGAGCTTTAATTTTCTGATATTAGGGTGGTAAGAACAGGGGTCTGAAAGATAAATACTAGAACCGGATACCCAAGAATAAGATATAACGAAAAATGTATTTTGGCGACCCCAATGTGCGAAAAAAAAAAGTCTAAAAAAATTTTTCGAAACTGTCTCATAGCAATGCTTTATATTCGATGGTGTACGGCGAACTTTATTTTTTCACCATATAAGTCGAGACGCTCTATTATACATATTCTAAATTAAATAAGCCTTATTTCCTGAAAGGACATGAATAAATTGTGATTTAATTTAGAATAAAGTAAAAAAAATACCCATTTTGTGGGTTTTATATAGGAGCTAGGGTCAGATGTGGACTGGCTTTTGTCGAAAGGTCTTGTAAGGGAACTAGAACAGTTAAATATGAAAAAGAATTTATTATGTTTTCGCTAAAATTTGGAATTTTCACGTTTTTTGTAATAAATTACTACTAATCGATTGATGTGTAAGTATAAGTGATTTAGAATAGTTTTACGGTAAGTTTTTGTCACATTAAATTTTTTAGAATTTTTAAAAAATTTAAATTTTTTGATTTTGCAAGAAAAGTTAAATTAAAACGTAAATAACTCTAAATCCATTAATCAGACACGTGTTAACACGACTACAGGGATATTTTTGTTCTTTATCCATTATTACATTTTTCAATAAAAATAGAGAAGTCGTTGGTAATATCACTAGGACAACATCTTCAAAAATTCCAAATTTAAGAAAAACAAGTAAGAAAATGCTATAGTCGGTCAATCCCGACCATATAAAGACAAATATTTGGTAAATTTTGCCTCATACAAACATTTTCTCAAAACATATACATATATTTAAGGTGATTCCGTCATTTGGACTTATAAGTGGACCGATTATCTCGAAATTTAGCAAATTGATTACAGTTTTTTTAATTATCTTCAGATTTATGATCGTTTTAGTGATATGCGTCTCATTTAGTGCGATTAGATAGAGAGTTTGTACTTAGGGGACCATAATACATAAAAAATAGTTTAACTAAAATGTAATTTTGGCTGTTGACCAGTGTTATCTTTTAATAGTTGCATACTTAACCCGATTTCGCTCTGTTACAAATATAAGTAGTATAATTTTTATAATAACTTTTTAAATTGCCTTCGTACCCCTGCGTACATCTTTGTATCTTATCCGTATATCATTAACATTTTCCAAACAAGAAAATGTATACAGTTTTGTGACGTAAAAGAAATCGAAATATTTTTGTCAAACATAAACATTAGTGGCAAGTTATGGTTAACTTTTAAATTTATCCCTAATCCACTCACAACATCGCCTCCCCCTCCAAAAAAAGGACTATGTTAGCGAACTTGTGCTTCCATTTCAGATTTTTAATTGCTTTGATGATAGAAATCTTTTATGTTGCCCTTTTTACTTCTATCGTCCAAAACTTATTTATCTACAATTCGTGTTGTTTAAATTGTAAAGACAAGTGCATTCGAGGAAAAAATATAATAAATGAATTTGGAAAAATAGAAAAACAGAGGGACAGTTTGGATGAACATTCAAGATAATGAATGGTTGGACATCAATTTAAAACTCAATTGAGCTGAAGTTTATTTTTGGATGGTTTTTAAAAAATTGTTAAATGCTACCAGTATTTAGACTAAGTAGTTACAAAAGGCCACAATTAATACACACTTAAGTGTTTTAAAATGCTTTTCAAATGGGGCAGTACGGGTTAATGATATTATCCATCACGGTTGTTTTACCCGCGTAGACGACAAAATGGAAATTATTTCTTCAAGTGACTAATGGTTATCTTTTGAAAAATTTCATATGGGTTATTCTTCAGGAGTATGTAGTTTTAATGAAAGTTAAGGTTTTTAAATAGTATTGACTTTTATAGCCTGTTCCACGATTTCCAAAGAGTTTCGCTTTCACTAACATTATTTTATGTGTAAGATAAGTCGAAAAATAAGTCGAAAGAAAACGTAAGTATTTTCATACAAATTTCTTTTCCACTATTTCGAACAAGTTACCAGCAATGCAAAATTAGTCACTTGATATTTTGCTTTCGAATAGAAACGAACGAAAGGCTTCGAAATAGTGGAACCAGAATTATTTCAAATTCGAGTTACTCACTTTCTTTCGAAATCGTGGAACAAGCTATTAATTTGAAATAGTTAACTTCCATAATCTTTTATCTTACAATCATGGCGAACGAAGATGATAAGTATTATAATTTCGTCAATCAGTTAATAATTTCCATAGTATTAATCTAAGCCCTTAACTAATAAACTCAGTATGTCCAGTCAATTTCAATATTGACATGTTAAATTGTACTCTTTTTGAAATTAATAAGTATTTAAGTAAATTTTAATGTTTTATATTTAAGTAATTATATTTAAGTAAATTTTAATGTTTTCTAAAATGTCAGCTAGAGTCAAGTGCGGACCGATTCTTAAAATTTTGCACATCAGTTATTTATATACATATAAACAAGTTATCTGTGCAAAATCTTACGTTAGAACTTCAATTTGCTTTAGATTTATAAGCGTTATTATGATTTCTAAACCTTGATACCAAGAAGGCAGCCATATTGGAGGTACAAGCAATAACTTCTTGATTTTAACAATATTCAATAGCGATTATATTAATACCAAAAGAAATATCTAAATTTCAATAGCTTAGCTTCGAAATTCCACTTTTATTACAAGATTTACATGAAAAGCCTCACTAACGATCATCTTTAAGTCGACTCATAAAAAAAATTTGACTTGATCGATACACTAAAGAGCATGTCCATTATATATTGGTTATCCAAAAACGTAGTTTTTCCTAAAATAGCTTTGAAAGTTTTGTATATAGTCTGGGCTTATCAAGTTAAGACCAATCATAACCGTTGTTTGGCATTCAAAATCGGAGATAAAAGGTTCCAAAAATCGTACTTTTCGTTTGAAAAAATTGGATTTGATTTTATAAAGAAAAAAAATTACCACTAACAAGTCAAACATTTTTTTGATCATTTTTCTATACAAAATATTTCAAAAATTTGTTCTACCACTAACAAGTCAAACATTTTTTTGATAATTTTTCTATACAAAATATTTCAAAAATTTGTTCTTATCAGTTTGAAATTTAATAAATCTTAAAATTTACATTAAACTTATGTTAACTTTAAATTCATGCTGCTTTTAAAACTCACCAGTTTTAGTTATAAACTAATTAAGTAATAATTATGAATACATTTATAAAATCTACTTTTACTTAAATTAACTTTAAAAATCTTAAACTCAAAACTAATCTTAATATAAGTAGATAAAAAAAACCTCTCGTGACAAGAATTTCTACCCACAATTTATTTTCACAATTCGAGTAATTTCCTTCAAAATCACTCAAATCATATAGAACGCCATTTTCTGTATAATCGGCCATAATTTGATGATTGGTTAGATTTTAACGTTTATTTTTCTTTTTTTTTTTTTGTACTTTCCTCCCCGTTATTTATTCAACTCAAAATAAACTTTAATACAAAAACAAAATTATAACAAAAAAAAAAAGAAGCCTGCGCATATTGTGGCAAACAAATGTGTATGTATGTATGTATGAGTATATAAATAAGTACATATGCATGTATGTAGTTAAATTACGGTTATTCATTGGGGTTTCCAAGTTTTACATAAAAAACTCGTATGTATAAAAAAGGCTCCATTTTGTCGGACAAATTCTGGCAATAAAATGTTAAAAAAAGTTTTGCTACCGTAGATATTTATTTTCTGTATAAATTTGTATTTGACTTCTTGTCTATTCAGAAGAACTTTTGTCCGATTCCCCCTATTGGGAATTAAAATACCCAAGCAGAAAAAAAAATGATAAAGATTTTTTTAATTTTTGTAAAACTTAAATATTCGTTGGGCGTTGCTGAGTCTACTAAAAAAATTATAACTCGAAATAATTTAAAAATTATGAAAAACCAAACTTGTTTCTAAATTTGTTTATGTGTAAAGATTCCAATATAACTTTTGTTTCTTTTTATCCTTATCTCCATCTAAATCGAACGAATTTAAAAAAGTACCAAAGATCTTTTCGTTTAATTTTGCATTTCACTTTAATTTTTTTTATCAATTTAAGGAGTAAAGCTATACCCCTTAAATGCCTGAATTTTAAAAATCAGTTCTAAGTGGAAATAAAAATTGCAAAAGGTTTATGTTTACTAGATAATATTTTTTTTTTAAATTTTCTTCAAAATAAATTTATCACAATTTTTAACTAGATGTTCACATATGATTCGCAGTTCTTATACCCCTCACCCCCATAGGTGGATCACAGATTATTGTCCAAATGGCTCTATAAAAAAGGTTTTATATTTTCATATAAAAATCGCCTCTAATTTCCAAGAAAATTAAGGCTTCTATATTCTCATATAAAAATTTTCAAAATTTTTTTTAGTGATCACAGAATATTGCCCAAATAACACTATCTCCTCTAGTTTAAAAGATAATTAAGGTTTTATATCTTCATATAAAAGTTTTCAAAAAATTAAGTTTTAATACAAATTTTGAAATTTTTTTTGTGAACTCAGAATATTTCCGAAATGGCTCTATCTTCTCTAGTTTCCAAAATAATTAAGGTTTTATATTTTCATATAAAAATTTTCAAAAAATTAAGTTTTAATACAAATTTTGATTTTTTTAGTGATCACAGATTATTGCCCAAATGGCACTATCTTCTCTAGTTTCCAAGATAATTAAGGTTTTATATCTGTGGCTTGGTGCTAAAAGGACCAATGTCACTTTTCGGATGTTTTGAGTTAGTCATTGCATTAGGTTCCTATTTTTAATCTCTTTTATTTTGTTCCAACAGCCGATCTTTAGTTCATCCCAGAACAGCTTCATAAGAAATTTAAGGGCCAATGTCACTCTAAAATTGCTAGTGCTAAAACGGCCAATGTTGAAATTTTTATTACATACAAATTTTTTTTATTTTACAATAAAATCTAAATGCTAAAAGGTCCAATGTCAACAATTTATTTCACATTTATTTTTTTAGCAATTGTAAACCATATGTTATTAGATATATATGATATAAGTTATTAGATATACACTTATGTATGTATATCCTCTAAATTCAATAATATTTGTAATAACATAAATAATATAGTTTTTTTTTTTTTGTCGATATTTCCTTGTAAAAAGGCCAACGTCACAGAAAAAAATATTAAATGTAATATTTAGTTAGTGCTAAAAGAGCCAATGTCATATTTTTTTCTTAATTTGAATCTTTTTCAAAGAATTGATTTTACCATGCCCTCTATAGGATCATAATACATGTCTAACCCAAATTTTATGAGCGAAACTTGGAAATTTGCTGAGCTGTTAGGGAAACAATATCTTATAAAAATTTCATTTCTAATTTTCTCGAAACTAGTTTTAATGACATTTGCCCTCTTAGCACCAAGCCACAGATATTTTCATATAAACATTTTCAAAAAATTAAGTTTTAGTACAAATTTTGAAATTTTTTTAGTGATCACAGATTTTTGCCCAAAGGGCTCTATCTCCTCTAGTTTTTATCATAGTGTAATTATAACAAGTGACTGCAACTCGTCAGCTGTTTTTCAAAATTTGTTCTAGTTCAAAATTCGTTTAAGTTTTCTAATGTCAAATTATTGTTGTTATTCTGAATTGTCGAATTGTTGTATTAAATGTTGGCATTAAAAAACTTATTATCCAACAACAAAATCTATGTTGTTTTTGTTGCAGCCATGCGTTAACCTGTATATATGAGCCTTGGCTTTCATTCTCTTTTCACATAAAAATTTTCAAAAATTAAGTTTTAGTATGAATTTTGAAATTATTTTTAGTGATCACAGATTATTGCCCAAATGGCTCTATCTCCTCTAGTTTCCAAGATAATTAAGGTATTATATTTTCATATAATATTTTCAAAAAATTAAGTTTTTTACAAATTTTGAAATATGAAAATTCTTTGATTAGTAGTGGTTTTATTAAGAATGACGTGAAAATACAATACTTAAAAAAATATCATATAAAGCCTATTATTAAAAAATAAGTAAACCGGAATTGATATTTTGGCCACAAATATGTATATATAAATTTTTATGAAATTTAGAAGAAATATGGCTTTTATAAAAAGAAATGACTGAAACAAAGGTTGACTATAGCTCCCATACAAGACCATTTGACAAAAGCCACTTAAATGCTAAATCTGAAGATAATTACAATTTTATGTTTACTTGTTGTTATATAAACTGTAATCAAATTGCAAAATTTCGAGAAAATCGATCCATATTTGTCCCTAGCTCTCATATAAGACCCATTGACAAAATTGTATATTTTCACTTCATTTACTTTATTGTTCATATAAACACTATATATTCATTGATTTTCAGTAAGTAAGGCTTATTCAATTTTAAATAAAACAGTTTTAAGATCGTGTTAGAAAAATGATTTTAAATTTTTATGTATTTTTAGAAAATTGAAATTTGTTCATAAAAAATTATTTTTTTACTTTAAAGTGCAAATAACTCAAAATCCGTTAAACATGTCGACTTAATATTCTAACCTGCTAAATCACTTTCCGCAAATCTTACAGGAGAGACAACTGACGGGCTTATCTTTCTTTCCCATTTTCAATCTCAATTACTCAAATAGTGGACTTAGCAGGTTTGCATATTAAGCCGACTTATAAACACAATTATTTTTAAGCGTTTTATAGATAATTTTATTTATTATTCTATTAACAATTCTATTAACAAAATCGAACAAACCGTTTCTTTTCAAAAATACATATAAAATTTTGTACAAAATTAAAAAATCAACCAACATTTTATAATCAGAAGATATGTATAATGCAATGATAAAATGTAACAAAAAAGTTGAAGTTGACTTGTGTTTTCAAATGAAATCTAAAATAAAACATAAAAATTAATTTTTATGAATATTAATTTATTTCTTTTATTATCATGTTAAAAAAGACAAATTATATTACTTAAAAAGAGAGAAGAACTTGATTTATAATTATTAAGTAAATTTCTAGAGATTTTTTTAAAGACTGGAATGTGGTCAAATTGATTGAAAAAATTTTGGATAGAAAATCAATTTATTAAAAAAAATAATTAATAAAAACCAGTTAATATTAAAGGTTATAAAACTAGAAAACTTAAATTTAAAATTGTAAAACAAAAGAACTAGTAAGTAGTACAAAAGAACAAAATAACAAAAAAAATTCATCGAAAACCAATATTTAAAACAAATTGTGTTTTGAGGAAAAAAATTTAAAATACATCAATATGTTGAAAATTTATAGTTTTGACTTTAAGAGGTTATAAAATTAAACGCATTTCGGTCAGTCTGTTTTTGTTTTTAATATTTTCTTCTTTTTGGATGGGCGGTATACAACATATACATACAACATGTAGATATGATTTTGTATTCTTTTACATTCTTAAATTTGTTCTGAATATAAAAACTTTTTTAATTTCATATATTTTTAATCCAAAGAACAAACATTAAAAAATTTACCCTTATTATTAGGTCATTTTTACATTTCTACTGCAACATTTTTGTCCAAGATTGAAGGAGACGTAAAAATGTTTTCTTTTCTCTAGGACAAAACTATCGAAGTCGAAAAATCGACGTTATGTACATAAAAGAGTGAATTTGTGTTAAAAGAATAACTGATGTTCAAATGTTCATTAATAACTTTTTGCATGTGTTTTTTTTTTTGTTCTTATCAAAACTTTTATTTTATTGACCTAATAGAATTTTTTAGCTTGAGCCTCACTTCTGCTCCTAGAATTAAAAAAACAAAGATTTAGTAAATGTTCTAAATGAAAAGTAAATAGAAGTTCTTACTTGAAAAGTGTGTAAAGGAAAACTAATAATAGCTGCACAGCCGTAACACTAAGGAACATGGTCACACCAACACAATTACCAGTGGGGCAGGATGCCTGAGCCTGAGCTTGGGGAGAAGCTCCCAATCTAAAAGTTTTGAATTAAATAAAGCAATTAGTATTTGTAGGAGAATAAAAAGTTATGTTTTTCAAATATTACTTACTTTTGACCTACATGTGAAATGCCCTGTTTCACTTGATTCATGCCATCACGCATTTCTGCAATAACAGCCTGAATATCATAACCAGCCACAGGTTGCACCTGACCAGTGGGAGCACGTTGTTGATTTTGTAAAATAGTATCAGCCCTGGCGTGTATATCTCCAATAAGTGTGCGCAATTCTCTGGCAGTAGCCAATAATGTGTTTTGGTTAGAAATTAGAATATCAACTTCTGGTCTGGTAATTGTGCCCCCAACTACAACGGGAGCTGGTTGACCGGCACCGCCTGCCGGTGGCACGGCTGCAGCTTGACCGGATATGCCGCGTGATACTAAGGAAAGAGTATTTTCTTGTCTACCAATCACTTCGTCCATTTTACGTGACAATTCACGTATGTGCTCAAAGATTTGACTTTGGCCTTGCCAAATTTGACGAAGTTCACGTTGATTTTCCGACTCGTAGAATTCTTCCCACTCATCTTCGTCTTTGTGCTAAAAGGTTTTTTTTATTAATATCAACACTTAAAACTATGCATTTTTTATCATAACTAGGATGAAAATTGGATAGTAAGGAATATTTCCCACTTTACTGAAATATTTTCATTTATTAGTAAGGACCGAAACCTAATGTTTTAACATAATTTAATAAATCCTTAACAAGGCAATGTTAATACATTCACTTTAACAGTAAGGATTTAAATTTTAAATGCAGAAAATTTTGTCTTTTGTATGAATAAAGTAGAACGTATTTATGTACGTAAAACATCATATTACCACCGTGCTTACACGTAATAGTTATATTCTTCAGAAACACATCATAAACACTTTGTAACACTGCTTAGACAGCAAAGACCCAAACCAGTTAACTGTTAAACATTTCGTTAAAATTAACATTCCTGACAAGCTCCTGCACTTAAAATTCCATAAAACTGGATAAAACCCATATAATAGTCAGAGGATAATACTAATCAATTAGACATTTTCTTGGCCCTTCATCTAACAATTGGTAGTAATGAAAACTTAACAAATGAAGCATTTCAATAAATGTAAATACATCAATGGTCTACTTACATCATCTGGATGTTCCTTTTTGTATTCTTGCTTTTGTTTCTCCAATTTTTCCTGATATTCTTTGTATTCCAAAGAGAGCTTTTCAGTTTCTTGTGGCACCTTAATTTCGGTTACAATTTGACCGGGTGGATGCAGAGATGTCGTCAAGAAGTGGAAGACATCGTGATCATCGGCCAAACCACCTGTGGCAGCAGACAAACCAAAGTAACCGTTCTTGGGCAATTGTACACCATCAGCACGCATACACATCTCATAGTCGTCATTGTTATTCGTCATGCCGTTGTGGAACAACACAGTCAAAACATTGTTGTAGTACTCAATACGGGCTCGCGTAGGGAATGGTTTGTTACGGAAATCACGTAAGCAACCAGACAAAAGCTGAGTGGTACCATCGTTTTGATGATCAAACTGTTTGGTACCATCGTTTACCACAGACATGATGTAGGGATTATTGTGTTTATTGTCATTATCAAACGAATCAAAGAAGAGACCGAGGCCATTCCAACGATCTGAGGAACCAAAAACAGGACCATTGTAGTCACCCTTTTGTGTGGTATACCAGAAAGCCAAACCATCGGCACCAATACGTCCACGACCGGTTACACGAAATACAATTTCAACTTCCCACCAGTCAAAGTTTGTTGGACTCTTCGTCCAGATGGCACCTTTTTGTGAACGCAAAGATGGCGCTACACGAACACTTTCCGAGCTGGCAATAGCATCTAAAAATTTATTAAAGTATTATTTATCATTTAAATATAAACAATTTCATATTTATATCTCTAATGTCCACTTTTGCCACTCTGTCAATTTTTTCATCTGATTCTACCATCTCTTTTACTCTCGTGGCAAAACTCTTTAAGAGAGGAGACAGTTGCATTTTCACTGACGTGTCTGTGCTGTCAAAATACTTTTTTTTTTGTTATTGTATACTTACTTCCACCGTACTCCCAGAATGGTACTGTTCCATCTTTTTGAGCCAGATAGGGAGGCTTAAACGAATATTTATATTCAAATCTACGATGTACTCCAACCTGGTTAGGAACAGTATTCGCTTGGCCATTGGTATTTAATACCAAAATTGGTAAAATTATTGAAAACGAATACAGGAGAGACAATCCGGTCGCTGACATTTTTCTTTTTGACACATACACCAAATCGATGTTTATTCATACAGTTGACAGTATACGACCATCTGATGTTCGTTTTGTTGTCAAAATCCCAACATACGGTAATTTGTTTACTATCATTAAAATGTCAAACACGATATAAAAAAAATGAGAAACATAAAGTCCTCTCTGAGATGCTGTCATCTTATAATTGTGATTACTTTAGTTTCATTGTTGTATTTTTGTAATTATCTTATTCAAAACAGAGTCGCATTTTTTAGTAGTTTTGTTTGCAATTTATACAGGAGGCTCGCCCGGCAAACGTTGTTCTGCCTTAATGGCTCTATCTCCTTTAGTTTCCAAGAAAATCAAAGTTGGTATGTATGTTATTTAAAACATTTATCATTAAGCGGTAATAAAAAGTCACACCAAATTTCATGTAAATGGATCGAGCTATTTCGGAGGAGTGAGTAAATATTTTTAGCTATTTCAACTGAACTTCACCGATTTTTTTTGTTGATATTTTCCTGGATTCATATGAATTTTAAATACGATTGAGCGATGGCCTTCTGTCTGTTGAAACCCCGATTTGACAAGAATATTCCCCGTTTCTTGAAATTGGGCGAAATCTGTTTACATTTGTCTATAGCTCCCATGTAAACAACTTACGAAAGTAGCTTAAATACCAAAATATAGAGAGTTTCTGTGTGTTTAATAGAACAATAGCATCTAAACGAGAAGAGATAGAGCAACAAATTTTGACAAAACTATTCCCGATCTCTTGAAAAAAAATTGATTGTGAAATCAGACAAAACTCGCCCACATTTAATCTACCCTCTGAAACCAGTTAAATGCTGATAAATTTCAAATTATAATCAATTTTATAGCAAAGCATAATCAATTTTATAGCAATGTGACAAATTGCCATGTATCATAAATACACCCTCGGATAATAAATATGACCATAGAATTTAGTACAAAACAGTGTAACATATTACGGAAATCGATCCCTATTTAACAAATAGTGTTTAGTATTTAGTAAATAGTATTTACCCATATCTTCTACGACAACCAAGAAATTTACCAATAATACCAACTAGCTTAACATATTTTATAGCACTAGGTCCACATTTTAAATTAACATTAATTTCCAGTAACTCCCCCCAGGTTTCTGCGTATTTCAATTCGAAAGAAATTATTATCGAAACACAATGATTTAAGCATACAAATTCGAAAAAGTTTTATTTTCGAATCTTTTCATCAAACTTTGAAAACATATTTACATTTTTAAAAATGTAAATACATATATATACTGAAATCAAAAATACTGAAATCAAAAATTCTCCCAGTTAGATTTAATTTCGTATATACATTCGTTTTTTACAAGATTTTTTAAAAACATATCCATTTAATATGCCTATAACATTGATAGGGTTATCAGATTTTTATGAAACTTAGGTCATTATTCACCGTATGTCCTGTAGTTTCATGTTCCTCAAATTAAAAAATTTAATCATATATTAGAGAACAAGGGAGATAAATTTTGTCATTGGGTCATAGATATCTCGAAAACATACCTTTCATTTTTTATCGTTCTCTCAAATATGTATTTTAGTGATGATGACATCAAAAAAATAAAACCTAAAAAGTGGAGCTATGGGGCGATCGGAAAATTGTTTTGTTAATTCAATAATATATGTAAAACTGTAGATGAAAGAGTTAATGCAAAAAAAAAAAAATGCAAACATAAATTACATACTTAGCGTTTTTTTGTTAATGTAAGTCTTAATAATGAAAATATTTTATTTAAAGACAAATAAATATCTTCTAACTATAAGAGATAAGGTAGTAAGTAGACATATTTTTTATTTGCTTTCTGTGTCACACTTTAAAAATGCAAACTTTTCTTTGATCGGAATATATATGCAAAAGTTACGTGGACGAATACCCTTGGGTGTCAAATTTGTCTCCGTAGAGCCGTCTTTGCAAATACTTAACCCATTGGCATGGGAATTAATTCTGGCCATTGCAAAATATATGGTTTCTATAGCCTAAAAAGGCTTCAAATAACAAGTGTTAAAAAATTATGGAAACAAATTTTTATTCTAAAGTGGATTTTGAAGATGTACAATCCGCTTCAATTCAGATTTTTTTTTTTGTTTTAAAGGTTAAAATGAAAAGGGTTAAAATGAAATTTTAAAATTTCCTAAAAGCCTTACTCCTTCTCTATTGGCGTTCCAAGTTTCCAAATCTAATTAAAAATTTAGAAGTTACAGATTTAAAAGCAAATTAACCATCATATTGAAAAAAAGGTTAAGTAACAAAAAATCAAAGAAAAAACTCTAACAGTAGCACCCTATAGTGACGGCAAAAAGCTTAAGTTACTTAAACCACAGTTGCATATAGCTGATATGTAAATGAGGTTAATAAAATAATATTTGGTTAACCAAATAATACTTGCAACCTTAATTTTGAAGTGATAACTACATTAATAGAAGAGATAATTAAAAGAAAACCTTCTCCTGTTAAGTTTGAAATATTACACTTAAGCTTTTTGCGTCTCGATATATAATATGAAACAAATTTACGTTTTATTTTAAAGTCAGCATTAAAAGGCCTTTTAATAATGTATTTAATTATTTTATTAAAAAAAAAAATACACGCACTTAAATATATATAAATTTGTAAATATAAGAATTTTTAAGTTTTAACATAATCCTTATTTCATAAATTGCAAAAAAAATTTAATATTGTTAAAAGAGTGATATAAATTTTAAATATTAGACGAATATTAAAGTTTGTATATTCGAAAGAACATTTTTTAAAATTTCGTAACGAAGTGCAAAAAAATTGCATTTCTAATGAACAACTAAATTTTATTGTGTAAAATTTTGTGCGAGAACCATTTGACAAAAAAACTCTAATATTGAACCTAGAATTGTAGCTTTTGCTCATTAAAATCGTATAGTTGAAATTACTGGCCATTTCTTAAATTTTCCTATTGATATGAATTGAATTGAATACGCAAATCTTAGGTTTGTAATTTAAAACTATTTTCACTTTTTTACGTGTAGTTCTCAAATTTAAATAATTGAATTCAAGTTTCATGTATTTTTGTATTAAAAATATTACAATCACTAGGTGATTTCTAATATTAAGGAGACAAAAATAAATATTTTATTTTATTAAAGAATAATAACTTCATCTAATACTAATTTCTTTCTTCAAATATCGCATCTAAAATTAACTTAAAAGCTAAGTTTAAGTAAGCAAATGGATAAGGAAAACAAAATTAACAAGAAATGAAAATTAAAAAATATTTACCGATAGTTAATTTTAATTACTTATTAAAGAAATACTAAATTATTAGTAGAAAAATAAGTAAGTAAAGAAAGAATAAGAACACAATTTTTATAAATTGATATTTTAGACTTGATTTCTCATCTTGTAGACTGGCTGGATTTTCTAGTTAGTAGGTAGTGAGTACAAAAATTTAAGTAAAATGTTTTATTAAGCTTTCAAATGTTGAATTGAATAATATTACGATGGCTTAAATGTATGAATAAAAAAATTTACCTAAAAAATGGATAGCAAACAAAATAATTTGTAAAATATGTATAATAGTTAAGGAGTATTCCGAGCAAAATTTAAATACAAAATTCTTAAAAATACGGAAATTTATTGAAATTATTGTACAAATTCATTTGACATTAACATAATAATCAGTATTCAGTACTTTTCAAAGGTTTCTGCAGGTTGTGTTAGAAACGGTTTTTGTAGGCACTCCGTTATATAAATTTCTGCGTTTATCGCCCCTGATGTCACAAATGATTGGCTTCTTTTGCCACAACTACACATTACTTGCCAAAGAAACAATTTCTCTGGGATTTGTTTTTCCTTTTGTTAGTATTCCTTAACGTTGCCTCGTTCATCAGCAACATAAAAATATTGGCCCGGAAGTTATACAAGGTTTATCAGTTTATCAGGTTTATCAGTACGAAAGTTTACTTTACTTAAGGTTTCCTTTTAATGCTCAGGTCTTCCTAATACCGTTTAATGGCATTTGAAACCGTGCTAGGATTAACCTTCATTTTTTTCTATTTTTTAAGTCCATAATATATTTTTGAGAAGTTTTAATTATAATCCATTTTAAATAAGTTGAAAAGTCAATGATTTTATAACTATAGTATTAAATATAAAAGCTAAAGTGAAAGAATTAATGTATATTTTTTGAAACACTCCTTATAATAGTATGCATCTGTTGGATTTTCGAAATTTTTAAAGATCTTAATTATTTATTTTGTTAATGAGAAAAAAATATAATATTGTTTTTAGTTTTTAGACAACAAAAATAAATAATGAATTATAAGTTTAAACGTGTATGTACGTGTTTGATTAGTGATTGTGATTAATTAACATTTGAGCTTAATATACTTAGTATAAATACAAATGAGTTTAAATTTAATGATTCTTTTAGTTTTACTGTTTTTTAATACATATATGTATATTTCGTATTACTAATATGACTAATAAATGGTTTCTTAATGTTCTTAATCTGTTCTGTCCATAATGATAGTTAGTTTATAGGTGTTTTGAAAAGTGGTAGTAATCTGTGTATCAAGTTAATGATTAAGTAGTTTGTTTTCAACAACGATTTTCTTTTTAGTTTAGGAATTCATTTTTTTTGTTCTCTTTAATATAAGTAGTTGCTGTTGTTGTTTAGGCTGTAGAAAAAATATTTCTTAAATCTTCTTCATAAACGGCAATCAAAAGCATTATTAAAACGCCACTTGCCATACCTAAAATCTGTAATGCGAATTGTTGCAATGACTTGTGAGCTGCTGATATTTCTGGCATCTAAAATAAAAATTATTATTAAAGTCTTTTGTTGTATACCTCCAAGTAAAACAAATAAGCTTGATTAGTTCTTAAGCAGAGGTATTATATGCATCTAATAGGATTGTAACAATCTCAATAGATACATAGCGATCACATGCAAACTAAGTGCATTCGAAATAATACATCTTCGAAAAACTAAATTAAAATTTATATTTACCATATCCACCATAGCTATGTATATGAAAAGACCTGCTGCTGCAGCAAACATCCATTGGGCAGTTTCGTGCGACTGACCGAAAACTATACCGAATATCATGCCAATAAAACTTAAAACGCCGGTTAAGAGGTTATAATACACGGCTGACTTAACAGACATGCCAGCTTTCATTAATATGGCAAAATCACCCAATTCGTGAGGCAGTTCATGACAGAAGACTGCCAACGCTGTGGAAAATCCTCCGGCTATGTTTTCAGCAAAAGCAGCTCCTAATAAAAAATAAGCAACAAATCTTATTTAAATTTTGAAAAGATTGTACATGTTTGCAATATCTTGCAAATAGTCTTAGCATCGTAGCATTTCTAAATTAATTTTTTATTTCCCCTACATACCTATTGCCATGCCATCCGTAAAATTGTGCAAACCATCTCCCATGATAATCATCCAAACGACAGCACTTAAGGATTCTGGTGGTGAATGTACGTGGCCATGCTTATGCGAGTGACCATGATGCGACGATTCATGTTCTCTCAATATAATCGTAACAGTATTATTGTCATTAGCAATATCTTTACCATTCGTGGCTCCAGTAACGGTATTAATACCATCCCCCACAACATTGCCGTCTAAATCTGTAGAAACAGTGTTGCTATCGGGTAAGGCATGACAATCTCCCTGTTGATTCGGGTGTTGATGATCATTATGATGATGATTATGATTGTGTACATTATGATTTCTCTCGGCCAAGGGAGCATAATTGTTTTGGGAAGTTGAAAGCAAGGACTGTGTAACATTTTCACCACTCTCGTTATCAACTTTGCCATTACGTCCTTGGTTGTCTGCATTTTCTGCTGGTTTATTGGGCAAGTGCATCCATACATCATTTTTAGTATCCATTGCAATGTCGTCGTAGCAGTAAGGATACGAACTGTATTTCGATTTACACACCTTATCGCCAGCAACTGAATTGTTTAAAGATGACTCGGGATCTCTCATAACTTTAGCTCTTGGAGGCTGAGTTGCCTCCTTTTTGGCAACACTTTTGCGCCATTCTGAAATCATGGTTAACCCATGTTCAGTTATATAAAAGAAAATAATGCCACCCATACAAGTAAGACCTTTAAAGATCATATTCGTTTCATTTTGTCCAGCAAGAGACTATTGGGTAAATAATGTATATGTTAACATCTTTCTAATTTGATTTGATCATTTGTTTGATATAAAAACTTACATGGGGCAACAAGTGAAGCAAAGCATCGCCAGTCATAGTGCCAACAGCTAATGATACCAAGAATTGTATTATGTGTTTATAAAAACGTGAATTCATAAATGGTATTATGGCCACACCAACTAAGCCCAGAATACTGCAGGCTAGCACAGAACTAAATGCATAAATCCATACTAAATGTAAACGTAACAAATAATATTAATATAATTTAAGAATTTCATAAAAATTGATTTTCTTATCTTACCCCAGAGAATGTCTTCACTATTTTGCTGGTAATGTATATTTTCGTGTTCATCTATTTCCAGTAAAAACTCTTTAGTTATACAACCTGGATTTGTGGGATTCATTGACGATGATAACTGATATAACAGTACAGGACACATATTTATTAAATCATCCTGATTGAGAGCATAACCTGCATGTTCACTTTCAATTTGATCCGCGAAGGTAATTGCGTTTTTACAATCTTCAGAGCTATTTGCACAATTTTTAGTGGTTTCTTCGCTGTCATGATTATGATTATGATGACGATGATTATGGTGATTATTAATATTGTTAAATGGGGGATTGTGGGGCTTAATGTAATGTACCAATTTCGAATCAGCAATGCACTAAAAATATAATAATAAATTTTGTAGTTATTAATATAGACAATATTGTTCATAATAAAAATGTTCCAATTATTTTTCAATAGATAACTCACAGTAAAGACTTAAATACTTACGGTTTCATTATCACTATTGTTGTTGTCATGTTTATTTAATTGCTGGGGTATAAGTTCATGCAAACCCAATTTATCTAACATTCGTTGAAAATCCTGTACATTTATTGTATCATTGTCACTACTGAATTCATTGAATATTCTCTTTAAAAAAGCTTCTGTTATTTCGGGTCTATTATGAGCATCTCCATCATGACCATGACCATGGTCATGAGAATGTCGTTTAGTTCTTCTACGTCTACGATTATCACTACTCGATGTGGCATATGCAGCGGTGGTTTCTGTTCCTTGAATTGTGGATAAAACGGAGTTTGTATTATAAACAACAGCATTTAGTTGTGTGTACTCCGTATTATGGTTTGGGGCAGGAAATAAAGTCTCAACATGTTGTTGACAGGGCAAATGATCTGCACACAGCAGACAAACTACACAAACAGCCATTATATGACGAGCCATAATGCATGCTTTGTTCTGTTCTATCTGTTAGCCAATTTAAATTTCAGCCAATTACAACAAAGCCTAGGAACTTTTATTCTTATTTAAGTTTTTTTTTTTTTTTATTTGTTTAAGTTATTTAAATTTTATTTTAAACTGACAATGCACTATTCTCAGCAGTTAGAAAGAGCAGTTCTGGTAATCTCGGCGGTTAAATACAAATAAATTTCATAATCATGTAGTTATTCGTGAAAATAGAATCTGTAAGCAAATTTTAGAAAAAATAATAAATAATAAAAATTCAATTGATTATTATGTATTAAATTATTGTTATTATTCCTATAACCTTATACAGAAATAATTTACACAATTGAAAAGATTAATACAATTCTATCAAAAACCCACATTAAAGGAAAATAAAACTAAAATCATTTAAGACGCTTTAGATCTATAACATAAAAGGTTTGTTGCAAAGATTTCTGGTTAAACAAGTTCTACAATAAAATTAAAGTTAACAAAATAATTTAATTTGGTTCAGAATGTACGTACATATATACTAAACAATTTATACACATGTACATATATGGTTACTTAAACACTTTTTAAATTTTAACTGGGTGGGCGTATATTTGGAGTCGAAAAAGGTAAATAAATAAAATAGGCATTCGCTATTTCAGGCAGAACTTTTTCATAGTGCAACAAATATTTTTTTTATTTTCATCACTTTATCTTTTATAGATATGTATACCCGATACTACAGTTTTGATGTCTTTAATTTTAATATCGTTTAAAATAGATTTAAAAAAACTTTTAAAAATATAGAAAAAATCTGAAGGACGATCGTAGCACCGTCCACAAATGAGTCAATTTAACTTTAGTCAAAATTTTAATTTTAAGTAAAAAAATTTTTGTAACATTCAAGTATCTGATCAAACTTTTATATATACAAATTAAACAGAAATTAATTTAGATTATACAATTTTCTATGCAAAACAATTAAGAAAGTACTCGACCGATTCTGAGTTGAAAAAAACCGACAAAAGGAAAAGCTAGTGGGTAAAAATAATTTGAGTACGCTGAATTCAATGGTGCTAACCGTTTTTTAGGTTAGCTCTAGTTTTCAAGATACAGCGTTATTTAAAAAATGGAGGAGGTTGCGCAATAAATATTCGCGTAACTAGAAAACTGTTTATTTTCTTGAACTAAGTCAAAAAACCGAAATTCAGGAACAAAATTATCTTTCAGAAACACTAATTATTTTTAGCCTGAGCATTCGTTTTGGAAATAAATTTTTTTGTTTGCAAAAAAGAAATATTTTTTTGAAAAATTCCAAAATCAAGTTATACAGTTATTATTAATATACGCTTACGGGAAACGAAGTGACGAACAAGCCCTAAATAATAAAAACCACACTAGATATATAGACATTTATATAATGCTTTTACGTATGATTTTCATTTAGGATCTCATCAATTTTATGAATCTAAAAGCTAGGGTCAAGTACTGACCGCTTGTCACGAGCTTAAGATCTTGATTATAAACTGAATTTACTTCAGTTTATTGGAATTGTTTTATATTCAAATTTGAATTGGTTTGATTATAAACCAATTCAAATTTGAATATAAAACAATTCCAATAAACTGAAGTAAATTGTATTAAATTTTTTGAATAAAAAAAATGGCTGCTCATGGCAGCCTACATGTAAATTCCCGGTAACCGCAATAATTGACTTAATTAACCCCTTCCCACGGCAGTCGGTTCTTTGTACCGGAACGACTCGGAATTATTAGGATTCCGACCAAGGACTGTGACCTCTACGATATAACAAATAATATCGCAGTTACAACAAACAACAACTTAATTAACACAATTTCAACAGAAATGTCAATAATAATATTAAAAGTTGGTCTCAGACCCATTTGTAATATTATTTCCAACTCATCATTACAATGAGATAGAAAGTTATTTTTGTTCGATACATAAGTAAAGGCGTTAGTCCATCAAAAGTGGATCATATGTTTACCTTTTTTTTAAATCCTCAATTCGTCGTGCGGGAGTTTATATGCTTTATCCGTCATTTTACACATTTTGAGATAATGATGTCACTTTAGGCTTTCGAACCTAATTTTTTCAAATCTGCAATCCCTTTTCGGCTATCTCGTCCAGTTTTGTTCTATATTCTTCAAAACAAATTTGATTGTGCTATTTTGCTCTATACTATAAATATTTGGTGTAAAAATCTTAAAATTCCATTGTATAATTTTTTAGAAAAATTAACTTAAAACTTCAATATCGATTTTCGCAAAATGCGTTTTTGGCGTATAGAGCACATAAACCCCCGCACTACGAATTATATCAAATAAGGCGCGAATTGAAATGTGACAAAAAAAATGCAATTGTACCATGTTTGCAATCTCTGCACTTCATAGATTTTAACGATCAGCTGTTAAACAAAACCCATTTGTATAAGAAAAACAACCAACGCAGTCAGTTCATTCTCGTTTTGCAAGTTGGTTTGAGTTACCGACAGCGGAACACATATAATATGATTCTTCTTTTAATATTCGACAACTCAATTCATTCTTCTTTTGCAGATTGTGTGTGTGTATTAGATAAACCCTTTGTGTTTGTCAATTAAATTATTTAAAACTTAAATTCTATGGATATAGGTATTTAAAATCTTTATATAAACATTTTCTTAAAAAAAAACTATATTTTATAAACAATTTTAAATAAAACCCATTTTTTTAAGGATAAGTATGTAGTTTCACGTTACTATTCAGTAAAATGTGTAGAAACAAAATACTTTGTTTATAATTTAACTTGTTTTAAATTTGTAATTTATACATATAAGCTTTGAATATTTTGTGAAGAAAAGAAGAAAATTTTCGAAATAAAAAATATAATTAAATAAATTAAGTTTTTTCTAAAAATCTTTAAATCTGAAACAATATTTACAATAGGTTATGGGCCATTATTGTTTCATAAAGACGGTTTAAAGATAAAGTTAATAAAGATAAGCAGTTATTCAAGAATTTAAAAAAAAAAAGGTAAATTTTTCAAGATTCAAGAAAGAAAATATAAAGACATCAAGATTCAAGATGAGCGAAAACAGATTTTATGGTATAGAGAAGCTCAATCAAGACAATTATTATAACTGGAAATTCAAGATGAAGATGTTCCTCATTAAAGAAGATCTGTGGTATGTATTTCAAGATCCTGTTCAAGACACAGATTCGTGGAGGAAGAAAAATATGGAAGCCTTTGCTGTCTTAAGTTTATGTGTTGAAGATTCTCAACTCATTCATATACGCAATGAAAGATTAGCTAAGGATGCATGGCAAAACCTACAGAAACAGCATGAACGTGTCACATTAAGTTCAAAAGTGCACCTAATGCGAAAAATATGCAGCATGCAATTAGGCGAAGGTGAGAATATGGAATTGCACATAAATTCAATGATGGAACTGTTCGATAAATTAAAAGCAATTGGAAATCAAGATTTTTCAGAAGATTGGCAAGTTTCCATGATTTTAAGCAGCCTTCCATCTAGCTATGATAGTTTAATTACTGCTCTTGAGGTAAGACCAGATAAAGATTTGACAATGGAAATGGTTAAAGCAAAATTATTGGAAGAATATTTCAAAAGAGCATCCCGAAATGATTCTTCTAACGTTTCCGCTTTAAAGTCAAAAACAGTGAAGAAATTTGAAGGCAAAACTTGTTTCTTTTGTAAGAAGAGTGGTCACCTCAAGAAGGATTGCTATAAATACATAAACTGGTGCAAGAAAAATCAGAAAACAGCAAATATTATTGAAAAAGTTGAAGATAATGAAGATAAATACGTGCTGATGACTCAATTTTCTGGTGGAACTCAAGGTACATGGATAGTAGATTCAGGTGCAAGTTGCCATATTGCCCATGACAAGAAGCTTTTTAGTGAAATCAATTATAATGAATGCGGTCAATTAATTAGTGTTGCAAATGGAAACAGTTCTCAAGCTAAGGGTAAAGGAGTTTGTAAAATCAAGACCAGAGGTGTAACTTTAACTATTGGTGATGTATATTATGTTCCAGATTTTAATTCAAACTTATTATCGGTTAGGAAAATTACAGAAAAGGGTTTTATTGTTAAATTTGTTAAAAATGAATGTATTTTAGAAAGAAATGATAAGATTATTTGTAAGGCTTATCTTAAGAATAGTTTGTACACTCTTAATGCAATTTCTGAAAAAGCTTTTACGGTTCATAATTGTAATAAAGGTTGTGTTCACTATTGGCATCGTGTTCTTGGTCATCATAATGAGGATGGTATTAAAAAGCTGATACAAAATGACTTAGCAAAAGATATAAAGATAATTGAGTGTAAAGACCATAGCAATATTTGTGAAATTTGTTTACAAGGCAAACTTGCAAGAAGTCCGTTCCCTAAAGAAAGTTTTTCAAGGTCGGAAAACTGTTTTGATTTAATTCACTCTGACGTTTGCGGCCCTATATCTCCTTTGACTTGCAGTGGTTATAAATATTTTGTTACATTCATTGATGATCATAGCAGATATTGTGCAGTTTATCTATTAAAGACAAAAGGTGAAGTTTATGGCAAAATAGTTGAATTCTGGAATTTAGTAAAAAATCAGGTGGGATGTTATCCAAAGACAATTAGATCAGATAGAGGTGGGGAATATATAGCCGAAAATGTTAAACAGTTTCTATCAAGATGTGGAACTAAAATTCAGTATAGCGTACCATACAGCCCACAACAAAATGGAGTCGCTGAAAGAAAGAATCGTACTTTGATGGAGATGGTTAAATGTATGTTGATTGATTCAAATTTAGATAAAAGTTATTGGGGTGAAGCTTTGATGTTCGCGAATTACGTTCAAAATCGCTTACCATCAAGAAGTATTTCAAAGACGCCTTATGAAATAAGATATGGTATGAAACCTTCATTAAAAGATATTCATACATTTGGTTCTTTATGTTATGTTCATGTTCCAAAAGAAAAAACGAAGAAACTTGATTTGAAGGCAATTCAGAAAATTTTTATTGGTGTTGATTTTAACTCAAAGGGTTTAAGAGTTTGTGATCCAACAACAAATAAAGTCCAGATTTCACGTGATGTTGTTTTTATAGATCAAAAAGAAACCATTAAAGAAATTCCACAAAATAGTAAAGATGTAGTATATTTTCCTATGAGTAGTCCTAAGGTTAACGAAGTACCTTCAGCGGATGTAGAAGTTCCTGCAGTTAATGTAGAAGACATTGAAAGTGAAACAGAAAATCAGGATGTTAGTCATATAGATGAAAGTGAAGGTGAATCTGATTCTACTGTTGTAAGCGTTAGCAGTACTACGTCTCGCAATCAAGTTTCGGATTCTGAATGGTCAGGTACTAGTGAAAATTTTGAAGATGCTATACAAAGTCCTGTTTCAGTTCAACGTGTGTCTACAAGAGTGAATAAAGGTGTGCGTCCAAGTCGGTATCAGATAAATTCGACAATCATGACCCCAGATCCAAGTAATTTCAATGAAGCTATTTCAATTAAGGAGGAGAAATCTCAGTGGATTGGTGCCATGCAGGAGGAGCTTAAATCTATTAAAGAAAACCATACTTGGGACCTTGTTGATCTTCCCCCCGGCCGTAAGGCAATTGGCTGCAAATGGGTTTATAAGAAAAAGTTAAATGAAAAAGGAGAAATAGATCGATTTAAGGCACGACTTGTAGCACAAGGATACAATCAAAAATATGGTATAGATTATGATGCAGTATTCGCACCAGTTGTTAAGCAGACTACAACAAGAATTTTATTTTCAATTGCTGGTAAACAAAAAATGAAGGTATTTCATTTTGATGTTAAGACTGCATTTTTAAATGGAGATTTGGAAGAAACAATTTATATGAAACAGCCTCCAGGATTTATTTCAGAACAAAATCCCAATAAAGTGTGTTTACTCAGGAAGAGTTTATATGGGTTAAAGCAAGCGGCTCGTTCGTGGAATCAATGTATTCATAAAGCGTTAATTGAATTTAAATTTAAGCAAAGTATATTAGATCCTTGTTTGTATACCAGGAAATCCAAAGAAGGTATGGACTATATTTTAGTATATGTTGATGATATGATTATTGCAAGTAAGGATATAAAATTTATTGAAGAAATTTTTAAGATGTTAAACTCAAAATTCGTCATGTCAAATTTAGGACCAATTAAACACTATTTGGGAATGGAAGTTACTCAAGATAAAGATGGAAATTTTTTTATTAAGTCAAGAACAGTATATCAAGAAAATTGTAAATGAATTTGGTCTTCAAGAATCTAAAACTTCAGATATACCATTAATTCCTTCATATAACAAAACTTTGGATTCAGAAAGATTATTAGATAATAAAATTTACCAGAAAGCTATTGGATCTCTTTTATATTTATCTGTAAATACAAGACCAGATATAACAGCCAGTGTAGCAATACTAGCACAGAAAATTCAAGCACCATCTAAAGAAGATTGGAATGAAGTAAAGAGAGTTATAAAATACTTAAAAGGATCAGCTAATTTATCACTCAAGTTAAGTAGTTCAACAGAAAATAATAATTTATTTGGATATGTAGATGCAGATTGGGGTGAAAACAAAACTGATAGAAAATCTCACAGTGGTTCTGTATTTTATTTAAATGGAGGTGTTGTGAACTGGTCGTGTCGAAAGCAAAGTTGTGTCTCACTATCAACAGCAGAAGCAGAATTTATAGCACTATCAGAAGCTTGTAAAGAAGTAAAGTGGATACATGGTCTTCTACAAGAAATGGGCCATATAGTGAATACACCAATTACAATAATGGAAGACAATCAGAGTTGCATTAAGATGGTATTAAATGAAAAATTCAATGCTAGGTCAAAACATATTGATATAAAGTATCATTTTGTAAAAGATTTTTGTATACAAAATTTTGTAAATCTTAAATATTGTCCTACAGATAAAATGATAGCAGATGTTTTGACAAAACCACTTCCTAAGCCACGATTGTTAATGTTAAGAACACTTTTAGGATTATCATAATTATAAACAAAGAGGAGGAGTGTAGAAACAAAATACTTTGTTTATAATTTAACTTGTTTTAAATTTGTAATTTATACATATAAGCTTTGAATATTTTGTGAAGAAAAGAAGAAAATTTTCGAAATAAAAAATATAATTAAATAAATTAAGTTTTTTCTAAAAATCTTTAAATCTGAAACAATATTTACAATAAAATGAAAAATTCAAAATTATATTACGATATTGTTAATTATTAACTAAATTGAACTGAATTTATTTCTTATTTCGTAGATTTTGAAAAAGAAAGTTATATAAGATTGTCTGTGTAGATTTTATGAACCTGTGTAATAAATTATGATATTAAAAATCCTTTTTTTAATAGCATTCAAATCACTGATCAAATATTTTCAATTGTTGTATTTAATATTTTTTTTAGAATGATAATAAAATGTCAGGTTTTAAAAAAGTTATTATCTTTTTAAATTTTTCCGCAAAACTGTTGACGCTTTTATGTGCTCATATGTAAATTAACACTGCAAGAAATCGCTAAAAATTTCCATGTATAAATAACTAAATTAAAAACGCAAAAATTATTGATAAAACTTATAGAAATTGTGTTAAAAGTTTGATGTTGAAGGTAATTTTTGTTTATTTACTTTTTATCGGAAATAAACTTAAATGCCACATATTAAAATAACGTTTTAAACAAACCGAAAGGCAAGAAAAGAAAAATTTTGAATTCCGAGTGTGGTTACACGCGATGCTTATTTTTCAACAATGAACAATTACGCAGGATACTTTCGAACTCGTACTCTTACATACGTATAAATTTTGCACTTCGTTCGTATAAATTTTGCACTTCCACCTGACGGACGAAAATAGACAACCACCCACCGGAACGATTGACTGAAAACTATCAAATCAGTCCAACAAATAACAATAATATTGTACTTACTACTCGCTACAATATGTACATACCATGTACGCAAGCAAATATCTACAAATATTTTATTAAACCGTTTCAGGTAATTTTGAATTTTTGTTGTGTTCAATATTTTTTTTTTTTTTTCAAATTAACATAACTAACTTAACTAAACATTTCAAGGGCAAGACAAAGTTTGTTATGCAGACAATGGATTTACAAAAATTTGTAACATTTTAGAAGTCAACAAGTAGAGACGTTCATCCACCTTGGAAAAGCAGTTTGACATGCGATTTTAGTATATAGTACGAATACGTAGAGCTAAAAAATATTATCAATTGTGTTAGGTCGAATAAATACTAGTACATTTCGTATATAACACTAGTTTACAAAATTTGATCATCATTTTATTATTTTATTCATTATGGTCTTTTGATTTTATTTCCAGTGAAATTTTTTGATTTTGTTGAAAGTCATAGGAATACAATAGCGAATAAAATAATCTTGAAGTCGATTTAAAAGAATTTTTTTTAAGTTTTATTGATTCGGAGTTATTGCACTTCAAAGTAAAAACATATTTTTTTATTTAATTTCTATTTATTTTTTAAAAATCTCTATACATATGAACATAATTAAATTGAAAATGGAAAAAAAAACTTCAATTTTTATTACATGATCTTTAAACTACCAGTATTCTAAATAAAATAAGCCTTCCTTCTTAAAAGCCATGAATAAATGTTTATTCTTTTAATTATAAAGTGGAACAAAGTTAGACCTATGGAAGGTTCCCGGAAAAATGTGCCTCTTTTGGCTTGTTTTAATAGAAATGGTATCACTGTCAAATTTGTTTCTTTAAGGAACGTAAAACTATATTCCGGGAGAAAAAATTGTGGACTTTACTTTAAAATACCCATCACCACCATAGGTGGTGGAAATTTACTCTCAGGTCTAATTTTACGATGAAAAACGGTGGTTAATTTCAATATCAATTTTCAGTTCCAGCCAAAAATTTTATTAAAAAAAAAAAACATTTCAGCAATTCTATTAAATTATTTTTAATTAAAATTAATTTAAACTAATAAATCAAAGAGTTGTTAAATTTATTTGAATTTATTAAATAACAACTATGTATGTAGTAGAAGCCAAGCCTTTATCATTGTAATTTAATCAATAAAAGTCTAGAGAGTTACTCAAAGCAATTAGAATCCAATAAAATCATTAATTGGTCAAGTGTGTTTTTCTGTCCTCTTTTTTGTTTAAAAATTATACGCTTACAATTTTTCTTTTTTAATTTTTTATTCAATCACAATGTGTAATCATTCATGCATTCGATTAAAATAAATAAAAGTTTATTCTGTCTTAATTTCGTATGCAAAACACGAAATTGTACGAAATTTATTTTTTAAAAAATATATTACATGTATTTACTATAGGTAAAGACGACAGACGATACTAACAACTCCCGGTCAATTGATTTAATTCATTTGTAAGAATCAAATTACAGTATAACTTTTTGTTAAAATTTGTTTTTACTTTCTTTTTTATCAATAACATTTATGATATAATTAATATTTTTTAAACAGCAATAACACTAGTCAACAAAATTACTTTTTGCGTTATTGCATATTCGTTATAGGTCTTCTTCTTATAGTCTTCTGATTATAAAACGGTATATTTTTTAATTTGTTTATTCAATTTATATTTTTGAGAAGCCTGGTGGAGTTTTTTATATTCATATTTTATTAAAATTCAAATCCGAAAGAATTCTGGACAAAAAAAATTCTGGCTAAAAAATGGGGTCATGTAAAAAAGTAATTGTAGAACACAAAAAGGAAGGACTTCCGAAAAATTCGTCAAATTAAAAAAAAAAAACTAATAATATGCCAATATTTTAATGTCAGCAATTTTCCAAGCGTCTTAATTTACCCACTGATATGAACATTTTTATATATCATTTTTGAAAGTACAATAGATTTAAATTAAACCAAACGACTATCCATAATAAGTTGTTTAAATCGAAGTTTATTTAAACTTATTCACTTTCATACACTTTTGTAAACAAAAAGATACAACTGATTTGTAATAAATATATTTAGCAATATATCAAAAACGGCTTTTTGCGAAAAAGAACTTTTTTATTGTAGAAAATGAATCTCTGGGATTATAAAAATAATGTTTGTCTTACAACTTTTTTGTTTCTAAATTCTGCTAAAAGATGGCGCTATTTTTAGGTTACATATGAAAATCGCATTTTTAATAATTAAAAGATACAAATTTGGTTTGACAATGTTCCGCGACTTTGTTCAGGAGTATTTGGTCTAACTTTTTTCTGAATGTACCAACATCGAAAAAGATCCAAATAATATGTATTTGATACATTTGTAAGAAACATGTCAATACCGCCACCTTGCGGCAATCTTTTGTAGCATTTTTAAAAACACAAAAATAGATGCTTTCAAAAACTTTCAAAAGAGATATCTGCGATGAAATTCAGACAAAAAATAAGAATTCTAGGGACAAAAGTAGTTAACAGTATTCCAATTCTGATACTTTTTTGAACGATTGTTTTAAAATTTTGTGTAAAATTTAGTCACTGTTTACAATATTAGAAGTAAAAATAATATTTTTGTAATGAGAAAGGGTATGGCTTAAATTCCATATAAAAGTGAAAGTTTTTAACTTTTCTTTAACTTCAGCATCCATATGCAAAAATCTTGTTAGCCAGATTTCGCAGATTTCGCGAAATTGGTTAGTTTCTCAATATGTTAATTTGTTTTTTAAGTCCATTTCATTTTCCATCTCTACTTTTAAAAAATATAATCGCTGTAAATCGATGAGGTATTGAAAACATTTTTTTCGTCGGACTTTTTTTTGGTGGCAAGTTTCCATATTACTAAATATTTAATTTTTAGATTCCTAGAACACAAAATGATCAGAAGCCACTGTTGTCTTGTTACATTTTACGAATTTAAGAGGTTCAATGTAGGCTGTATAAACACTTTGAGATGTAGAAGAAAATCAATGGTCGCGATTTAATCGCATATTATTTTTGCTTCACTGTAGACCGCAGGATATTTGTTCGTGAATTTGAGCAATATACCTTTAAGTACCACATTGTTATTATACATCAATGTGTCTTTCGAAGGTGAACAAGTGAAAAATTACACAAATAGGATTGCTTGTTTTTTAAATGGCACAAAAATGGCTAAATATTTTTCTCGAAAAATTTGCACACATATTAAGAACATGTTTATCTAAAATTTTGATATGGCGCTTCTCGATGCGTTTCTTAGTTAATGAGTTATAGGAAGACAAATATTAAAAATGCAGAATTTTTACCCTTTTTTCATTTTTTTTGATAGTTTTTCTCAATTTATCGAAGAACCAAACATTTAATCGGGAAGCGCCATATCAAATTTTTAGATATCGATAATAGCTATCTGTATGTAAAATTTGGTCTCAAAATCTTTGTCCGCTTTTGTGCCATTTTAAATGCAAATTTTATACTTTTTTCACTCCTGCATTATCTTTTATACATATCTTTTCTCTAAGTGTACTGATGTTTTTTTTATGGTGATGAAATCTTTTACACTTATCTAACTATACAAATTTGAAAAAGTTTAATTTATGACCTATTAAGAAAGTTACAGCGCCAAATTTGCTTCTAGTTTAAAAGCCAAAATTATAGAAAACACCGTGTATTTCAGGAACCAAAATAGCTTGGGCCATTTTATGAAGCACGAAGGATAGCTGAATATGTGTCTGAAAAAATGTATATAAATTCATGTGATTATCTTGAAATTTAAAAACCTACTTTTTTTGATATATTGCTAAATATATTAAGTATCAGAGTATAAGAGATTATTAATGTTTTAATTTATTTTATAAATTCAGCACTTTTATTAAGTCTTCGAAATTTAAAACTCAATTATTTCTAACCAAATGTGCATAATTTGTTCAATTGATTTTATAACATGCACGTTTAATTTTTAAAAAATTTATATTTTAAAATATACAAAAATTGTTGTTAGTTTCTTCATTGATGCGATCAATTTGCAAATTCTTTATTAACTAAAAACGTTTGAGATTTAGGTTTGTTATTTTATAGTCCCAAGAGCAGTAAGTAGGAACACAATATGTGTTCAGACAAATTTTGAAGAATTAATTTAATATTTAAAGTTGTTTTATTTTTTACAAGCACGTCTATTTAATACCGTTCAACCAAAGACAAATATTGCACTCCATACATACATATTATAAGCACGTGTGTGTGCCTTAGCTTTCTCTCATTGGATAATCGTCTCCATTAGTTGTTTCCGAATTAGGGTAAAAGTGGTATACTCTCTTTTTTATGGGACTTTCAATGTATGGAAGTGCAACATCTTTATATTATAGAATCTTTGATTCAACAAAGATTTTCACAAATAGATTTTTAGATTTGAAATATGTACCTTAAAATCAATTTTAGTACGACAGTAATAAAAGACCAATGTCAATGGTTTTAGTACTAAACAAATGTCTTTGCCAAATATCATCAATTTCTATTCCAACTTCTGAACCTTACTTTAATTACAGAATAATATTTATATGCGTTATAAACTGATCTTACTATAAATAACGTTTTTTTCTTTGATTGTGTAGGAGTATAATGATGTATGTATATAAAGATCTTGAGGCAACTTTTTGTAAATTATTTTTTTTTTATGAAGCAAATATTTATAAGTAGCCAGACAAAGGAATATGATATTTATTTTAAATAAAAACTTATATTGAGCAACGCAAAACATTTCAATAAATTTCAACGTTTATTCCCTTCCTACCTGAATTAACATACATATGTACATAACTTTTATTTATTTAAATAAAATTACATCATCGAAATAAAAATAACTGTAACTTAAGGTATTTAACTACATTAGAAATATTTAACTTGTATGGATTAATGTTTGTAGGGGGTTAATCTGTCACTCAATCCGAATATTGAAGTCTCTATAAAGAAATACACGTCACCAATTTCGATTCTTTAAAAAAAATAGATTTTGTTCTCACAGTGACACAAAATAGTGCTTATCAGATTTGCTAACATAATGAGCGCCAAATTAAAATTTTGCATTTAAAATATTTGTTATTTTAAGTAGTGCTCCGAATAATGTACATAGACATGTGTTCCACGAAATTCTCAACAATTTAATATATCATTTAGGCTTAACTAGTTTTCGAGATATAAATTCATTAAGAAATACAAACTCATTCATCATCGAAGGCGTGTGATTCATTTGTGAAATAAATTGTGCAATGACACAATTTAATTACACAATATGACATAGTTTTTGAGATACACGCAAACAAATGTAAATATTATGAAATTCTACAATCTGACATAGTTTTTGAGATACAAGCAAACAAAAGTAAATATTATGAAATTCTAAACAATTTACATTTTAATTAGGCATGTGATTAATCATTAAAATAATTATTTAATGCGAGCAGTTCGTAAATTTCGGAAACCGAATATTAAAACTTTTAAAACAAAATATATAAATTGATATTTTTATCTATTAAAAAAACAATCATTGAAGTTTACAAAATAATATTAATCCCTCATGATTTTTATATGTTCAAAAAAATTTTGGTTTTTCAATTCGATGAAAATAAAATATAAAAAAACTTGTTTGGGATATTTATCAGTAAAGTTCAAAATAATTTTCATCGTTTTTCATTCGATGAAAAAATATTATTTTTTTTTTTTTATATATTTGGCAGGGAACAATGTTGAAATAGCAATAAATTCAATTCAAAAATCATATCGAAATATGTTAAGGCACCAAATGACCATTGTCAAAATTCATTTGAAATGCCTAAACGTTAATTTTATTAGAATAATCCTTTAACGAAACAACCCAAACTTATTCAAAAGTGTTATAGTACAAAATTTTTAACATTAGTAATTTCTGATATCTTTGCACTATTTTAGGTAGTTTCGTTAAAATACAGAAATAAACATAAAAATATTTTCTTTTCGAATATTTATCGTTAAATATATAAAACATTTTCATCAGTAGGGATATTTATATTTGAAAATATAAATCCATCTTTTTATTTTTCGATCAAAATGAAAATTAAATTTCATCGGCAATGATACTTGAAGGATTTAAAATATAAAACTTTCTCCGGTCTCTGCTAAACTTACTTTCAATAAATGTAAGAAAAGCTATAGTCGGTCAGACCCGACTATATGATACCCTTCACTATTAGGGTCAAATATGGACCAACAACTTAACAAGTTTTCCTTAAGTCTTACACACATACATACTTATATTAGTGCTATTATTTTCAAAATTTCGAGATTTAAGGAGATTTATGTCATTTCCGGCTAAGGGCCTTATATGGGAGTTAGGGTCAATTGTGGATCGATTGTTATCAAATTTCAGTTATTGGTTCATATTTAAGAAAAATTTTTCTGTGCAAAGTTTTAGTAATAAAATGCAACTTTTGATAATGTGTCTTGTATGGGAGGTATGGTCAAATATGAGCCGATTTAGACCATAGGTACACTGAATAAGGTTATCATAACCAACATTTGTGCTGAATATTATTAAAATACAACTAAATTTAATCCGATTTTGCCGAAAAAGTATAGGGATCGTCTGTGCTCATACTTTTTATCTTTTAAGTTACGACCTGTACATTTACAACAAGCTAACATGGATAAACGGCCAGCCTGCCAGCAAGCCGGACGGAAATAGTTAAAACAACTCAGGAAGTGATTCTGAGTCGACCAATATTTCTATGCGTTACAAATATTAGCACAAACCCAATATACCCATTCCACCTATGGTGGTGAAGGGTATAAAAAAGAAAAAGACTTTAATCAACAGTAAAAAAGGTCTTATAATATGTGCATTTAACCTAAAAAGATAAAAACTATAAAGCCTATCTATTGAAAAGTATAAAAATAATTTTGTTCTAAATTTTAGTTTTTCGTTTTTATAACCACCATAAAAAAATATAGATATAGATCGTTATTACGTTTGTAATTATCACAATAATGGCTTAAACCTAAAAAGGATGTATATCATAGATCCTAAAATGATCTAGAGCTAGAGCAACAAAATTTTATTAACTGAAGAAATTGTTCAAATATTTAATAAACAAATATAAACATACAAATTCAATCCCACTTCAAAAATAGACTTTTTCTATAGAAGCAATATACGGAATACACTCCACTTCCATTAGTTGATAAGGTGTATGTCCCATCATATAAAATGGTTAGAAGAACATATGAACGATGATTGGAGTCTCAGCGTTCTTTGTCCAGTGCACAAAAAAGGAGATAAAACTGTATGTCGCAATTATAGAGGTATAAGCCTCCTTTCGATTGAATATAAAATTCTATCGACCATACCGTGTGAAAGGCTAATACACAAAGTAAATGATACAATTGGGGCTTACCAATGTAGCTTTAGACCAAGGTAATCTACCACTGACCAGAGCAAACAAATAGATACATATCATCTCTTTGTTCTCTGCTTTCGACAGCCCGACACGAATGAAGGTGTTTTAAGCAATGTCTGAGTTTGGCATCCCTATTAACATTAACTGATAAAGCATAAAACCAACTGCGGTGGCTTCCTGTAATATAAAACTGTTGGGTATTTATTTACACATAAACACCGGCAAAATATCTGAAAAGCTTTAGCAAATCTTTTTTTAATTTGCCAGAAAACAATCTTAAATTGGCAACACTGCCAATTTGAAAGGTAGAAAAAAATGTATTAACAAATATGGAAATTTGTTTATGATTTATTTTTAAACTTTGTCGTACACACCAAACTTATTTGGAGCATATTTCTGTTACAAAAACATGCTTTGCATCTATATATATATCTACAGTCCGAAAATAGAATTCTTAAACTCACCTTTTTATGAATTGTTATAATTGAGCAAATTTTAAATTTGTCCAAAAGAAAAATAGCTTTTTTATCACTTAATTAGTTTGTTTTCATTTAAGAATATTTGAATTTTTACAAAAACAGTAGAAATATATTTTTAAGACTATGTACGATGTCATTTGAAACTTTATTTTTCGGCGTGTCTAAGTATTTTTCACTATCATATTCTTCTTTATATACTATACACTACTATGAACATACATTCACACATTCATACATATGTACATATATAAACTATATACTTAATACCATTTGCTTTTTCCTCTTTATTTGTTAATTCGTTGCATTGTGATATTGTATTTTTTGCATTTCAGAAGTTTTATTTAGTAACGTTTTAACCAGAATTTATTTAATTAATGTTTTATTATAATTGTTTGTTGGCTAAATATATTATTTTTTATATTTAACCTATATTTTTGTCGCAACACAGATTTAAAGCACACGAATAATAGAAAATGCTGCCTCTTCGTTTATCGTGCAATTCACGACATGTGATAGCAATAAAAGTACCATCAGACAACATGTTTTTTACATCTGACTTTTTATATTTTCAAATGCACGCATGTGAAAAATACATATAAGTATTCATGTGTATCTTGCTTAAAAATGTAGAATTTTAAACAAATATGAATAAATACAATAAATAAAATCGACTTTGTTTTGCAAATCGTATCATAAGACACATTTTTAAAATATATTTTTCAAATTAAAAAAAAAATTATTAGCTCTTCACTTAAACTAAGCAATTTAGGCCATAGCAGAAATTAGATTTTTTTTACAATTTTGAATTTAAAGTTAGTTATTATTAAACAAATTAAATTTTATATTATTATTATATTAGCTCTTCACTTAAACTAAGCCTTTTAGGCCATAGCAGAAATTATATTTTTTTACAATTTTTAATTTAAGTTAGTTATTATTAAACAAATAAAATTTTATATTAAATTTGATATAGGGGATGTTGTAAGCTCAGACTTATTTTGGTTTCCTTCATCTCAACTATAGACTAACCTCCTCGTGGTATCACCAGGATAACTTTGTTAACATCCGTTAATGTAGTGAGCTAAGATGTGCCGCGAATTCTTTTTTTTTAATTTATGAATACAAATAGATAGTATATGAATCATTCATATTTTGAGTTGTGCGAGTTTTAAATCAATTTTCGACTCATACTTGTTTCTAGTAAATCAATGTCGTAGTAAGTATGAGTAACTCTGGATAGTTTTTTTTTTAAATTACGTGTAGTCACTTATACTCTAAAACGAAAAAAACATTATAAGTGGCTTAGTATTTATCCATTGCGCTTTTCTGATATATATGTACTATAATGATTTCACAATGTTCAAAAGTCAGACTACAAATTCAAGTCATATGTAGTTTGTCCGTCTGATAAAATAAAGTTTGTGGAGGATTTTTTACACCCGCCAGTGTAAAAAATCCTAAACTTCATTTTACGCGAACTGACTGTATTTTAACAAAAAAAAAATATTTAACAAATTTTCGCTGTCAGGAGCAAAAAACAGTGTGAAAAACAGCCATTTGACTGACATACATTGCATATGTAAAAAACATGTCGATTGATTGGACCATTAGCAATAATGAAAAACATTGTTGTCAATTATCTTGCGAATGAAAAAGCTCCAGTTTGAAAACAAAGCGAAAATCTCCCGTTATAAGTATATCGATCTTTTATAAACCATTTAAAATGTTTATCATGTAAAATTGCTCCAAAATAGGGACTATTTTGAAGAAAGTTAATTTTTTCTGTGTTTTTCCGCAAAAATATCCCGGGAAGTTACTTCGTATCTCAATTCCAAAGAAAATATTTTCGAAATACAATGCTTTAAGCATACAAATTCGAACAATTTTATTTACAAATCGTGATACGGAATATCCCCCGTTGTCACGAAACTGATTAATTTAAGGACTGCCAATCCAATGTAGATTAGAGTCGGTTCACTGCTTTCTAGTTTTCATTTGACATACATTATCAGTCAATATCTCTTAAAATTTCGAAGATATTAAGATTTAAAGTCAAGAAGATAAACAGTAGTTTCAAACAAATGTTGGAGATGAAAATTTGGAGATCAAAATATTATCTAAATTTATTTTTACATTAGAAAATCAATCCCAGGCTGTCTTTACTCTTTGATAACCATTGCTTTTTAACATTCTATTTCTAACATTTTTTTAAATATTTGAAAAAAATATAACAATCTGCTTTTTCCCAAATTAACAAATAAGTATTATTTATTGGACCATTTAAATCATGGTAGACATGTTTAAAAAATATATTATATATGTATCTAATGCAAATCTTAGTACATATTTAGTTAAGTGGCGAAGTTGTTTTAGCACTTTCATGTCGTATAGCATTGATAAGCTCGTAATTAACCAAGAACACAAACCTTAATCCGGAAATCTAAAAATTAAATAATTAGTACAATTTTTAATTTTGGTTTTAAATATTCACCTCTACAACACAGTTGTTAGCCAATCTCGTTTTGTTTCCTGCCAATAAAGGAACACCATCGATAAATATAGGCCGTTTTCCTTCATTAGCTATAAAGAAATCGCCATTGCTGCGTAATTTAATTGTACCTTGCTTTCGCGAAATCTTGGTGGCTGGTCCTTCCAGAGACAAGTCAACATCAACTATACAATCCTTAGCATCGCGACCAAAAGATATTTCCTTTGAACGCATTAAATATCTTACTAAACGTCCTCTTAAGACGGCCAATGTTTGACCGTCAAATTCTGGCGCTATACCAACACCAGTCATCGAATCGACCAAAACATTCCAACGACTAAGTTCATTTTCCAACAAACGTATTTCTCGTTTATTTTGACGATCAGTCAATGACAACTCGATTTCTAGGGCTTCATCTCTCTGATCGTTTAATTCAGCATCCAATATTAAATCTTCGGCATCAGAGAAACTCAGTGGTTGATCACTAATATGAAGTGGTTTAACTACTTGATCAGTCAATAATTGATATTGTTTCATCATCTGCCAATGATTTTGTAAAGATTTGGCTGTACGAGCACTATAAAATATTGAAGCATTTTTGTCCAATAACTCTTGAAATTGTTCTATTTTGGGATTATCAGTCTAAAAATTATTGTTATACAAATGTATAAAAAAAAAATTAATACATATATGTACATATGTATGTAAATTCTTATTCTTACCGATTTTATGTTGCTTAATAATTCTTCTTCTTGTGTGCTAAATAGAGCTTTTCGTTGTACTGATTCAACCAACTCAGGATGAAGATTACGCATAGCAGCTACAGCTATTCGCGAAATTGCAGGCTCATACAGCAAAGAAAACCAGCGCGCTTGTAATTCCGACAAAGTGAACTTGCATGAAAACTTTGTTCCTCTGTGAACCATACGCAAGTCATTTGTTTGTAAAATACCGATAATTAAAGCCAAGTCATCTATTGGCTTCCAACGACCCAAATCTTTCGTAATAACTTGACTGGGAGGGCGCCCAGATTTACGAGTTTTTTTTTGCTGAGAACGTGTTGGTCGTTTCCTCTCGCTTGCCATAAAACTCGAAGGCCTTTCCATACTTATAACATTATGTGCAGCTATGGGAGTCGAAACAATTTGATTTGAAGTAGTTGGTGGCGCTGATGTAACTCCTGCAGTTTGTACAGCTACAATTGATTTTTCAGTTGTTACCGGGTCTGGAGTCGTTGTGTTTAATGATGAAAGTGGTGTAACAGAAGATTGCTGTAATATTGGTACAGGTGGTGGTTGCACAGATGGTAAATATGTTTGCGAAGTAGTACGCAGCCGTCCACCTCTTGATTGATCGCCGCGAGATGGTAAATTTATACTATATTCAACAATTTCGTCATCAAAACGTTTTCGTTTAATCGAACGTGAAGAGCTAAACAAAAACATAAATAAAAAAAACAATTAGATTTATGTATGTACTATATGTGCATAATTCCCGGATGGCTTGATTCTACCTTCTCCGTTTTTGATCAATTTGTAATTCGATGGGTAAATTTTGTATAGGATTCGAAACAGGTATTTCGGTTACATTGTCTGCACCAGACGTCGTAGTAGCCATTTAAATGTTATTTTTTAACTTTACAGCCTACTATTTTCTATTTATCTTGGCTTTTGTTTTTTTATTTTTGGTACCAAAACTAAACAGTACAAAGATTATCAAAGTTTAAGAGTGATGCACTATAATATAACTAAAGTTGCCTGACAGCGATTTTTAAAGCAAATTGAGAAATTCCTAATTTTAAGAAAACGCAATTTTTCATCTATTTGTTGTGAAAATACTACGATAATACAGTTTTCATAAAGCAATATGATAAAACAGTTAATTTGTTGTCATTCTCGCATCATTTACATTTTGCTAGAATAAGAAGAAGCGTTATGTATAAAAATTTTCTCTGTTTTCTTTCGTGTGATTAAATTTGGAATAAAGAAAATACAGAAGTCTTAAACAAAAGCTGCTAAAATGTTCCGGAAATTCTAAAATTAAGAACATCGAACAAACTTTAACACATTTTAATTGATATTTAATATATCTAATACAATGAGGTAAATAAAAATCGTTTTTAATTTATAATTGTTAATGATGATGCATATGATGACAAATCGATATACACACAAGAGCCACAGAATCAGACAATGTCGTCAGCATTGCCATTGGCTTTATATTGGGAACTATGTATATGTAGTATCCAAAAAGCGGCCTTAATCTTCATTTGCCGGGGTCTTTGTTGGAATAAGGACGATTGGATATAAATGCCGAATCGTTAGCAATTATTTATCGTATTTTGTTAAAAACATCCCTCAGGGACGCATTTTAATTTTTCAGCTTGATTCATTCTGAGGACAGCCCACAGTCTGATGGTAAAATGGATATATCCGAAACGACATCATTAGATTCAGGGGGATCCTCCTTAAATGACAACACTGAACGAGTTAAGAGAGATTGTATTCGTAACTCCCTAAAGAATACGACAAACTTAAACAGTTATCAATCACTAGGGAAGGAAACTACAAACACCAATTCGAGTGTTCTAGAAATGTTTAATGACAACGAAGTTATGAACAATACCAAGGCAACCTTAGACAACCGCAACCTTAAGCTATTTCAAAATCTCACTATCGAATCACCGGAAGACATTCAAACTCAACAGCAACAAAAGCGTAGTAATATTGCGCGTACTTTAGCCGATAACCATCCTTTAATGCTTTCACCGACTGGCTCAGATTCGGATTCAGAATATGATAATCAAATTAATAATCATCATCCGAGTATTAAATCATTGTCCATTAATAATGAAATCGTAGACGATGAAAAGATTAATGAAAATCAAAAAAACTATCCGGACGTTGTACCAACCCGCGAACGTTTACATATACAAATACCTCAACTTACAGAACAAGGGGAACAAGAGGTCTCTATATTAAATTCGAAAAATATCAACTGTGATAGAAAAATAATCTCAGAATTAGCTAAAAGTAACAAACAACAAAAGGCTTATAGTTTAAAGCCAAGTGCTTTGAAGAGTGCTACCTTTAGGGCTAGTAGTCCGGATTTAATAAGTAGCGGATCCGAGTTAAATGTCTCCCAATATCAGGCTACTGTGGATACTAACTATCAAACTGTAGCTCTGATGCCAAAGAAAGAGATGCATGATGGTGCACACAATAAACACTTAAAAAATGCCAAAAAAGCTGAAGACATTTCATCTCTAGACTCCATATCTAATCATAGCTTCGATGGTGATGAGGAACATAATTTGGCTTCTTTAAGTCCCTCAAGCTCTTTAATAGATGGTCTAGATGACGACGACGATAACGACGACGATGATGATTGTGAAGGTCCAGAGCTGTTGCCAGAAGACGACATGGATGACGATCAAGAGTACTGTCATATTGCTGGCCATATCACTCCCACTCCCGGCAGATCGTTAAACAGTCCTTGTAGAAATTGTACTGATAATCAACAAATTCCTCAATATTCAGCCGCTGAGGAAAGGCGCGATTCTCGTAACTGGCAAAAGATCACTTTGCCTGATGGTCGAACTCGTGATATTGATATGCGAGTTATTGAGCCATATAAAAGAGTTTTGTCTCATGGAGGTTATCTTAAAGCCGGTGGTCACAATGCAATAGTTATTTTTTGTGCCTGCCATTTACCAGATCGTTCTCGCACTGACTACGGCTATGTTATGGATAATCTTTTTCTGTATGTTGTCAAAACGTTGGAACAATTGGTTACCGACGATTATGTTTTAATATATTTGCATGGTGGATCGAGTCGCCGTAATATGCCTCCTTTTCCTTGGCTTAAAAAGTAATTGTGTTTAATTTTAAAACTAGAAGCATTTATTTTAAAAAGAACTTTCTACTTTTAAGATGTTACCAACTTTTGGACCGTCGTTTAAGGAAAAGCCTTAAAAATATGTATCTTGTACATCCAACCTTCTGGATCAAATCTATAATTTGGATGACGAGACCATTTGTTAGGTTTGTATTTACTTATTAAGCGTAAACTTCTCATTTGTCATGTTTAAAATTAATTATTATAATTATGTATATTTTCTACTTATAGCACTAAATTTTGGCGCAAACTAGTTTATGTAAAATCTTTGGATGAACTTTCGCAGTATGTTACAGCTCTGGAAAAGGCTGCCATACCAGAAAAAGTTAAGCAATACGATTCTAAAAAGCATTAAATGTAAAAACACTTAAACTAATTCGAACTGGCTATTCTTTTTCGCTAGAATACTCAATTTCTCAGTTTATTTATTTACTTATTTATAATCATCTATAATTTATCTCGGTTTTTGTGATATTTAACTTTTATTTATTATGCATACATAAAAAATATTTTCCTAAACATACTCGTCCTCGTTTACAGATTCCTAAATTATTCTATATATAAGTTTGATCTCTCTACAAGAACTTTTTTAAAGCACATTTAAGCATATACATTTATGTATATATTTATTTTTAATATAATTCTCTCTTACAAATTCAAATAACTTTCCTAGATCTTAAGTTCAGCAAAAAAAATAAAAGCTTAAATATTTGAAAACTTTTTTTTTTACATATCAAAGGCCTATATTAAGTACCTTTAACCAACCAATTTGTCCCAAATAATTGTTTGATGCCAAAATATACATAGTTTAAAATGGCATCTTGGTAGAAATGTTAATGCAAAAAAAATAATTACTTGCGATTTTATCGCCTTTTTTAAAAAACCTCTATGAACCAAAGTAATATTTGTTGATGCAAAACCCTTTATGAACCAAAATTTTAAATTTGAACTTTAAATCATTTAAATAATAAATGTTTTGTGTATAATATATAATATACATTATAATGTATAATTTTTTAAATGGTTGTCGAACCTTTACTTTTTGTCCACCATAAGTAAAAAAGTATGTTGGGTTTGTGCTTATGTTTGTAACGCTTTTGATCGGACATCTACCTTTGATTATACTCAGAACTTAATTTTAATAAAGTTTGTCGCAGACGTGTCTTTTAGTAATGCGTTAATTATTTTTAAAATTAGTCGAAATTGGTCTTTTATTGCAATTTTGACCTCTAAGCAACAAATTTAGATTTATTTAAATAAAAACTAGCACAAACTCGTATACCAATAGAAACCATTGTACCAAATATTATTGAAATTAGTCCATGCCATGGTACAACTAGGAAAAACCCTACCTTCCATAAAACCGTATTGTCAAAACGTCCATCTGTGCACATATGACCTCAGTGGTGTAGGGCTTGACCGAAATTTTATTGTTTTTACCTAGTTATCATAAAAGTAAATCTTACAATATTAAGGTCATTGGCCATGGGACTATGTATTTCTAAAATGTTGCTTAAATTTAATAAAGGTACATTAGTAGTATGTATTTTCAAATATAAGTATATTTAAAATAAAGATAAAATATTATTTTTTTAAGAGAGAAAACAGCCACATCGAATATTTATCATTTTTGTAAATTCTTAACCCCTTATTCATAAACCAATTATTGTAGGTATTTTGTATGGGAAATATAAAATTGTCATTTTTAGTTTATGAATTAGGGGGATATTTTTTCAGGGACCGTAAAACAGTTTCTTTTGACCCAAAAAAAAACCCATGTTATTGACGAGCTCATAAAGAATATTTAAGGAGTTTTATTTTTTCCGTCAGAAAATAAAACTCATTTGAGGAGTTTTATTTTTTCCGTCAGAAAATAAAACTCATTGATTTTTTATTATTTTAATAATATTTTGTTTAATTATTCATATAATGATAATTAAACATCTAAAAAACAAATTTTTAATCCAGTATGCGATGCAAATCGATCGTTTTTAAATCGATCGATTTCAGATATATTTTTGAGATAGTTTCACAAAAAAATTTACGCCAAATAAAATATAAGACATCAGTCAAAACGATTAAAGCAAACAATTTTATTTTTTGAAAAAATAACCGAAAATTATCTCAAAAATATATGTGAAATCGATCGACTAGTCAAAGTTTAATGATATAACAGTGACAAGCTGAAATTTACATAAAATGAGTTTTATTTTCTGAAGGAAAAAATAAAACTTTTCAAATGAGTTTTTTTTTTTTGACGCTAAAATAAAACTCTTTTTTTTAATAGTTATATACATCCGAACTATTTTTAGGTTCTAAAACAACTGTTTAAGTTGAATTTTTTCATTTAAGCCACGAGATAACTGTTATTAAAGAACTTATTTGATAAAACCTATAACTTTTACGGCTCCTGTTTTTTTCATGTTTTATTTTTACAAAAAATCATTGCATTCATACCTAAATATATAGTATTTAAATAAATAAATATTTACATATGTATAATATATATAAAAGTACATATGTATATCCTTGCAACAATATAAAATATGTATACCATTTGATATTAAAAATGACATAAAACAAATATTAATTTAAATATTGGACATAATTCAAACAATTTAATTTTATTTTATAATGTAAACAATCTTCATACACAAATTCATAATTTCCAAGAATTATTATATCATAAACATTGTCCATTTTGGTTTCGAAATAAACGTTAATATTTGCAACATTAAACCACCTAAAAATCTTTCAAAAATCTATAATGAAATAAATCCCACTATGTGTTACCTTAACTTTCATAATTTCTCTGTAAAATATTTACAATAGCTCCTAAGATTTTAAAAAACTTTTTGGCTTACATTCTCTGTTTAATGCTAAAAAATATAATATTTAACTAAACAATAATAAAGGAAGAAATTCATTATAGTTGAATTTAATAAGTATCAAAAATATGCTTTCTATTTGAATCTAGTTAAATAAAATAGGAAAATTTTCATTCACTATTGTTTAATGGCACTTTATCAAAATACATGAAATCAAATTGAATTATCCAAATTCAAATGTACTTATTTTATTTGCTATATTTCTATTATTTACTGGATTGACAGATTCTCAAGTTTTTATTGGAAATTAATACTATAAATTTGTTTCAAATACAAAATTTTATTCATAGCTTTTATAAATTTCTATTAGAACATCTTATGCAGTTGGAAAGCTATTGTTTTTATTTAAAAATAAGTAACACAGTATTTACACAATAAAATAACATAAATAAAAAAAATATTAAAAAAAAACAATTAGTATTTTCTGTTTATATATTTTATATACTTATCTAAAGAAGAAGTATTTCGGCTACTCGCAATAGGTATGTACAACAGTGTAAGAACAAATTAATGAATTAACTTAACATTTTGATGATGTGCGGGTAATGTGAAATATTTGTGAAATTTTTGATTTTTTGATTGTCACATTTTTAGTTTTTTATCCAATTTAACCATCCACGAATTACAGAAAACAAACTAAACCCAAAATTTCAGAGATATTTGAGAAAATATTTTGAATATACTGTTTTATGTATGGATCTGTTGCTTATATTCTTCACTTATTTAATTATTAACAATTATTTTAATCTTTCACTTGAAAACTTTAAAATACATCAAATCAAATATTTTAACTGACTTCCAGAATGACTTGCAAAAATTGTACAAACAGATCAGATCTTTCTTTCAAACTATTATGCGAATTTTCGTTATATTTTCAGTTTAGAAAGTTACTATACCACATTACCACCACTTCTCTATACCCAGCCTTTAAATACATATATTCAAATAATTACACCATTTTTTTTAAATTTACTTTTAAGCATTTTATTTATGATTCTAAAAATATGTTTTTTAGACAACCGCACACGGTAATCAATAATCAGTAAAACGTAATAGGATAAGACAATAAAAACTAAAAATAAAATTAATAAAAAACATACGAGATAAATTTTTGTACCTGACATTTGGAATAAATCTTGTTTTCCAATCCTCTTATCACAATGGTATGTATGAAGGTAGAGCACCTAATTTGGGACGAGTTTTCCCAACTCTTTCAACATGATCTTCATTAATACTTTCATTAACATCAACATGGCTGCCATTATCTTCGTTGGGAAATACGACAAATTTGTCATCGGAATTTTCAGAGGTTATATCACATGATTCTACAAAGTAACGTTTACAATGTGAATTTGCCGTATCTTCTGCAGAAATAGTGCTCGTAGTTGATTGTTTAGTTGGGGACAATGAAGTTATATATTTTTCTCTGCTTTTAAAATTTTCATATTTCTTTTCTATTTGCAATTCCTTTCGTCGCTTTGCCTTGCAATAAATACAGTTTTTAGTGGTGCATACATTGTTTCGTTCAATTTCAGGACATACAAATTCATGTCGTTTGTTACACTTAAGATTTTTTTAAACATAAAAAGTATTAATGCGAGATTGTATGACTTTTTTAAATCAAGTTAAAATTAAACATACCTTATCCGCAAGTTTACAGAAACCCCTTAAAAATTCAATGCAAAGTTCGGCTTTGTTGCTCAGTTTTTTATGTAAATATGGACAGCAATTTCGAACACAAACTCCTTGAAGGAAAAACTTACACACGGGCATCTTTGACAACGTCACATTGTGGGACAATAAACAGTCGGCATTGGAACATTCACCACGTAAGAATCTGTTCATAAATAAACAAAATATAGAAAATGTCAAAAATTTTGAACACAAAATTACTTACTTGCTGCATATTGCAACCTGTAGTTTATTATGAACTTTAGAACATTTTCCCCTTTCGAAAGCAGCACATTTTCCGATTCGTTGAAAAATTGGGCATGGAATATTAGTTTTAACTAAGCGTTTGGTCAGTGTTAACAAACTTTTTTGTTTGGCATTGTGAACGTAAGCACGAGATAAATGATTTGAGGTTCGGATTAAAACATTTTTAGAAGAGTTAACAGATATATATGTGTAACCGCCAATATCAATACGTTTACATGTTGGGACTTTAGATAAACTGTTATAGCACCTTATATTTGCGGATATCTGATCATTGTTCGCTACTCTAGTTAATTTGAATTTATTGGCGTCCATAACATATTTCGTACCTCTTACGAAAATGGTCAACCCTTGATTCACTTTTATATTACCATTATCATTTTGTACAGACTTTTGTTTCGTGGTTTGTCTTGCATTATTCGCAGTGCGCACTAATCCCGGTAAGTCTTTTAACTTTAGAGAGTTTTGAGTTGATTTATAGAGTAGACCGTTGATATTAAGAACTTGCAACTTTTTATTCATGGTTTTATTTATTGGCATCGTTTTCTTGATGGGTTTAATAGAAGTTGAACTGACAGATGTTCTTCTTAGTGCATATCTACCTACAAAGGATGCTCGTTTAATTCTTGGAGTTGGAGGTAGTAGGGCTTTTTTCTTAACTACACGGTTATCTAACTTGTATTTTGTGATTATTTTATTGGATTCACCACTTAGTTTTGAACCTGATATACCCAATGCCAATGGAATATTTGTCACTTTTCGTACCAATTTGCGTTTACTCAACACAAGCAATGGAGGTTGAGGACTACAAGCTTTCAAGAGCTTTAAAGGTGGGCTTTCCTTTTTTACTAAAGGTTCTCGTATTAGGAGGTTTTTAGATTTGCAAATAATCTTTCGTGGTTCAGTAGTCACATTATTTATGTATGAAGAATTTGATTCAATTCCATTAGTTCTATCAGGAAATGTTTTACTTGCCTCAATTACCGGATGACTGTTTATGGTGTCATCTATTTTAAGCTGTTGTAAGGGTTGCAATTGTTGATCTTCTTGAAATTTCTTCAAAAATTCTGGATTCATATGAATTGTATGTTTGTATTTACGAGCTTCCAAGAATAGTGGATTTATGTGAGTAGTCGTAGGAATGACAGATTGCGTTTGCATAGAGATATCAGCCTTTGGTGTTGGCAATTGCCCTTTAAAATTAGGGTTAATATAAATGGTTTTCTTTATATTATTACTATATGGCAGCATTTTGTTCAATTAAATTAATTAAATGAAAATAAGTCGAGGAAACAACACAAAATTGATAAAAATCACAAATTTGACGTAAATAATTACATATGATACATTACAGTGAAGTTGGCTGCAGTTTCTTAAAAGAGCTGCCAGATTTAGTAGCATCGAATTTTACAGTGCTGTCGTTTTCAGTAGTTTTTGCCATTAATACGTAACTTTAACAGGGATGGACAATGGCTTTCTTGTTTCTGTGCCAAAAACAAACAAAGCGATCTAAAGCTGGTCACATCGGACTTACACCTACATCTAACTTTCTACTTTAAAATTAATATGTACAATTGCATATCTATCAAAATTATTGTTTTACATTTTTTACACACAATATGTTTGTTCCCGTACTTTAACGAAACAACCCAAACTTACTCAAACGTGTTCCCGTATAAATTTTGAAATTGAAATTGTTGTTTTTTGAGTAATTTCTGACAACTTCGGACTGTTTTGGCTAGTTTTGTTAGAGTACGGGAACAAACATAATATGTATACTGTATTTATATTACTTACATCTTGGCATAAAGTCATGTTGTAACAACATTTATTTTGATTATTTGGACACCCTGAAGTTTAGTTTTACCTGGATTTGGAATAACCTCGCATATTAAATTTTAGCAATACATGTATTACATGTATTACCATTGAATTTTTATTTATTAAAGAAATTTGGCCTATGACTTGTACAATGTATTAAAATGACTCGCTGTTTGACATTGATTTGCACTTTTTGAACTTTAACAATATCTTTCACTTTGATAGTGACTTGGTCTTTGAGTATAACATGCACTTTGTATATGGCTGAGGATTGTATAGTTTTATTATTATTAGCGAAATTATAATATATTTTTAGATCAATTTTTTTAACAAATTTAATGTTAATGTAGTTGCTCTTGCTACTTTTGTAGGTTATAAATTAACTAAAGTTTAACCTTTAATTTTTAAATATTATCTTCATCTGCTTTTCTTACAAAAAGTAATGAAAAATTCTTATTTGACAAAGAAAATTGTCGACATGATTTTTTCTTTTTGTTTTGCTGGGTATTGTCCAATTGCAATAATTATGTTTGTTTCATAGATGTGGCATCGCTGTCGCCTCGTTCGTCATTCATTTCTCTTTTCTTTTGTGATTTTGATCAAGTTGAAAAATCGTTTAAATTATTGTAATATGTAAATTATCGTATATTTTTTTAATATTCTTAAAAAAAATAACAAGTTTGTTGAAAATAAAAAATCAAATGAAACAATTATTTTAATTGTATTGGAAAAGTTAAGCCCAAAAAACTCGATTAGTAGTGGCGACAGCTAAACAAAAAGAAAATTGCAGAAAAGAAAATAGGTGCAGACAAAAAATTGGAAAGCCAAGTAAGTACAAGATTTAAACGAATTATCAGTTTTTATTAATAAAGAAAAAAGTACAGAATTTTATAAAATCGAGGTTATTAACTTTAAATTAGCAAAAGACGCAAATTTTTTTTTTTCATTTTATGAAACAATGTGTTTTTTTTAAATAGAGACAAAGTCGTACATACATACAGTACATTTATGTACATACATACGTATAGACTTCATGCACACACAAACACATTTACATACAGTAGAACGAATGCAAGCGGCGCCATTGTGTCCACACAAAACATGCAATGATTGCAATGGCAAAAAACGAAACCAATAAAAAAGAAATGTAATGTTTTTCTGCTATGCTTCGTTGGGTTCGACAAAAACGTCAAATTTAAGGGATTTATAATTTCCTTACTTTTGTTTTTTAGCCTTAAGGAAATAAGATAATTCAATTCATTCGTTCTTGAACTCGCGATAATTCTATATTAAATACTTAAACCTGGAAAAAATCGTAATATGTTGATTATGGGTGAAATGGGGTCGAATTTGTACCAATATTAAATACTTTTTAGATCATGATGTTACTTTTTTAACTACACCAACATAAGTGGGAAGGGTATAATAAGTATATGTACCTTTTGGTATACTTATCGGCTCAAAGTGACTACCTTCCGTTTGGCTGGCTGGGAGTCTACGTAACTTGAAATCAAAGTAATATGATAAAATTGTATGCCGAAATTGGATTTGGTTGTGCTTGCTGAGATTTACCGAAATCGGTCTATCAATTTCCCTTAACTAAAAGGTATTTTGGCAACAAATTAAATTTTTATGAAATTTATGCTTATAATTTTTGTATAATTGTTGGACTATTGCATAACGATACTTATTTCCGGATTTCGGAAAGTCTGTTGATGAGGGGTTGAGCAAGGAAAAAAATATTTTTGTAGTACTTTTTTAACCCGTGTTTATTGTTTGAAGTATGTATATGACATAAAAATTTATATTGGTAATTCTTAGATTCATTGGGCAGAAATGCTTCAAACTCTGCTTACGTTTTAAGATTTTAACCTTAATATGGAAAGTATAAAAATTTGCACAGAAGATTAATATAAAAAAGTACATACTTTTTTGAATTTATGGTGGAAAAAGGAAATATCGAAAACATCACTAAAATAGATAAAATTTCGTTTATATAATCTTCTAAACTAAGGTACTTTTTGGAAAATGTTATAAATAGGGGATAAACAAGGTAAACAATTATCTTTGCAACAAATATCCTGTCAACATATCGAAATACGTCATCTTTTGAGGTCAAGAATAAACGAAGCTAACGAAAAATGACCTTTCACTTATTTCATATAGCAATGATGTATGATTTACCATAAGCTTTTCTTAAGTTGTCATTTTATCCATCCAAAATCGATTATATGTATATCTAACGTATATATGTACGCATAAACGAATACTCTAATAACCTAACGATGTGTTGTATCTGACGAGCTAAGAATTTTTCTGGTTTCTTAGATAAACTTAACCTTTTTATGATAGAGTAATAAATAAACCTAATCAAGGAAAATTTAAATGCACCCATTCATTTATAATTTAAAATTTCAGCAACCTGTAGTATTTTTTAGTATTACTAATATAAACAAATTTAATTAGAAACAACGCCTTTCGCCCTCTTAAGACATGGAAAGCCCTTGTGAATCGGAGAGCTCATTGGATGGTGGTACTATGTTACCACCAAGTCCCGTTTCCAGGGAACAATTACAAAAACGTATTGAATCTTTAACCCAACAAAATAAGTATGTGTTTTTCATACCCAAAGTATTATTCCAATTCTAAATTTGTATTTTTTTTTTATAGAGTTCTTAAAGCTGAATTAGATACAATGAAAATTAAATGCAAAGTAGTTCAAGAGGAAAATCGTACTCTTAAACAAGCATCTGTAATAATAGTAAGTAAAAACTTCTTTAAAGTTTTAAAAAATTAAAATAAAGTTAAAAAAATCCTAAATATTTACTGAAAGTGGTTGAGCTAAATGAAGTCCTGATAAAATCGTTCATTCATTTTGTTGATTTTTGCAGCAAGCTAAAGCCGAGCAAGAGGAGGAATATATTTCCAATACTCTTTTAAAGAAAATCCAGGCGTTGAAAAAGGAAAAAGAAACTTTAGCCCATCACTATGAACGTGAAGAAGAATGCTTAACCAATGACTTGTCCAGAAAATTGGATCAGGTAAATAAGGTTTAACACTATAAACTTTTGGAAAAAAAAATAATAAAAATACTTTTACAAATAAAGCTTCGCCAAGAAAAATGTAAACTAGAACAGACTCTCGAACAAGAGCAAGAATGTTTAGTTAATAAATTAATGCGAAAAATAGAAAAGCTTCAAGCTGAAACTGACAACAAGCAGACTAATCTTGAACAATTGCGTCGAGAAATGGTTGAACTGGAGAATACTTTAGAGCAGGAGCAAGAAGCGTTGGTGAATAAGTTGTGGAAGCGAATGGATAAACTGGAAACCGAAAAACGTTTATTGCAAATAAAACTTGATCAACCGGTATCGGATCCAACAACACCACGTGATATTACCAATGCTAACGGAGATACTGCCTCCAATTTAAGTTCACATATACAGACGTTAAGATCGGAAGTTATACGCCTAAGGGCTAATTTGGCAGCTGCAGAAAAAGAGACTACGAAGAAACTACAACAGTTTGCCCAAGAAGAAAAATCGATACGAGAAGAAAACGCTCGCTTACAGCGCAAACTTAAACAGGAAGTAGAAAGACGGGAAGCGTTATGTCGCCATTTATCTGAATCGGAGTCGTCTTTGGAAATGGATGAAGAACGCTTTTACAATGAAAATATATTGGCAACTGGAGCACCATTAGCAGGCTCTGCATTGAGTGCTCATCGTCAACGAACTATTAGCAGTCCAGTTTCACATAGTCCATCAAACAGCCGCCCCTTAAGTCCAGGGACTTCACAGCATAATCGTTGTTATGCATGCGGACAAGTAGTTGTAAGATTGTTCAAACGAGTATGATCACAATAGTTGTATTTAATTATCTTTTCCGCTTTTTTTCTTCTAGAATCGTCGTGCTAGTGAACGTTTTATTAAACCAGCACTGCCTACACCCATGTTGGGTCTTAACACTTCAGCTCCAAATGTTCTATCTGGCTCAACTGGAGTCGGTCCCACTGTTGTAGGTGGCTTATTCTCAAGTTCCTCAAACGCTACGGGGCCATCATCTACTTTTCTCAATAGTTTGGGTAATGAACGTCTATCTTTTAATTCAGCTTCTCTTCTAGGAGGTTACAATGCTGCACCACCAGTTCTACCTCCTACCAATTCTTCTGCTCAAGCAAATCACTTAAGTTTCAATTTACAAAATACGTCCAATTCAAATATGAATGTCAGTGGTACAAATTCAGCTTTTACGCCAACAAATCCAAGTGGTGGAGCCTCTAACACTTTTGCCCAACCGGCCAGTCCCATGGACACATCAACATGCAAAGACTAGGAAGACGAAGCAAAGTAAACAAACATAAAAATAAATAATTAAAAACTACATATTATTAAATAAAATTTAATTAAAACGCAGAAGTGAAACATTAATGTCCTGACAAAGCCTAAACCTAAGTTTGTGGAATCGTAAAATTAAATTAATTTAACGAATTAACTGACTTTAAGCCAAGTGATTAGGTATCATTAAAAGTTTAATTATTTATAAATGAAAAACTAACAAACAAAAAATTATCATTACAACAATTATCTCTCTACTACTCATGATGATGTTACTTTGTTTCTAAAATATACTAGATTTCTTTCTCGCAATCAATTTGAAATTTACTGCAAGCTTGAAAATATTATCAGATTTTTTCAGTTTTTCTTTTGAATGATAAACGTTTTAAAAACTGTTGTTAAAGCAAGAGGAAAAATAAGATATTTCCTTTTTTAGTTTTGAACTTATATACTTATAAAAAGTTATTAATGCTATTTAAAATCAACAACAAAAATATAATAGAAACCAAATTAAATACAGAAATTTAAAAATAAAGAAAACATTTAACTAAAACTACTATCAACAATAAAATAAGTACTATAAAAATACAAATACATACTATGTATAAGTAACCATAACCGAACCGTAGGTATGTTCTCATCATTCTTTGTTCTTTGAAATTACTAAAAAGTCTGCACCCTCATCGCTCGCCTCTCATTTAAATTTGATTTCTTTTTTTATTCTAATGAATTATTTTTATTTTTTATAAATGTATCAAGTCATTTAATGATTTAATATCTACATATACTAAATAGTTTGTATTTTAATTCATTTATTATTCTAAATTAAAAATTGCATTTTATGTTTGTTATTAAGTTATGTATTTCATATTTTTATTATAATAAAAATGAGAAAATAAGAATTATTCGAAGTTCTTTAAATAAATAAAAAAAACTATTTTATCTCTTATTCATACAAACAAAATACAATAACATTAACTATTTGTCTCTTCATATACACAATGAATATATGAATATAACTATATTTATTTAATTTAACGTTAAAACTAAAAGTACGAATAATAATTCAGACATCATAACAAATTAAGATCAAATAAAGAATTTCAAATAAATAAATTTGTGTTTTTTATATATGTACCTACAAGCTTAAATTTTTTATATAAAAACTTCTATAGAAAATTTGTACATTGCATATGTATGCATATAAAATTTTTCAAATATAAAAATGTTTCCCCTGTAGCATGGTACAAATACCATGCCCTGTACCAAAACTAGTAAGACTAGAACCATTTGTCTCTTTATCCACATTTTGTGTAACATCGGTGCAAATGTACCTAATTTTAGTTGAGCACTGAAATATATATATTTAATCCTTTAATTCCTGGTGGAACATAGGCCTAAACAAATGTTTTCCATGTAGGCTTATCGGTAGTCACCATTTTCATCTCGTTCCGTGATACACCAAACTTGCTCAACTCGTTCTCAGTTTGTCATCTCCACGTATTTGCGGGTCTACCAGACCTCCTGGAACCTTGAGGATTATATTCGCCGAGCTTGCCGAGTAATATCAGTGGCTGCTTTTCTCAAGGTGTGTCCTAGCCAACCATATTTTCTAGTGCGTATACTTGTTTGAAGCGGTTCTTGAGCGGTGCGCAACCATAGGTCTTGATTGGAGATTGTACATGTCCAGAAAATTTTGAGTATACGCCTAAGGCACCGATTAACGAAGGCTTGTAGACTGTTTATCTCACGGTTTGAGATATTCCAAGTCTCACAGCCGTATAAAAGCACGGCTTTGACATTGGTGTTAAAAACTTTAATTTTGGTTTTGGTTGAGATATTCTGAGATCTCCAGAATTTGTTCAGAATTCCAAAAGCTTGCTTTGCTTTGCATAACCTATTTTGGATATCTTCAGTACTGAAATAGTCAATATATAGAGACTAATATTCTAGTATATTTCTGGTGTCAATAGGCCCAATTTTATCTCAATTAGGCATGTTCTAAATTCTACTTTGAAGTAAAATTTGTTTGAAATCACTTCAATTTGAATGTTTGATGTCCTACATTATACTTTGTACATTTCATTTTTATTCACATTTATCGAAAAAGAAGTGTTTTGAAAGTACGTTCAATTTTTAAGGTGAACTTAAACCATTTTTTTTTCAAAGTTCATTTTAAATAAAAAATAGAACAGCAAATACTACTTTTGTAGAATATCAAAAACTTTTTAAAACTTCATTTTACTTTCAAACCACAACTTTTCTGGAACATGCCTGAATGTCTCTATTTAAACCAAAAGAACTACAAAGTTAATACTAAGTAAATAGTAATAAAATCTACTGGTAGATTTCGTAGGAACTTATAATGTTAAATGTCAATATTAAATAATATTGGATGAGGCAAAATAGGCTAGACATTGTCGATAACAAAACAGTGTTGTTTCTTTGCCGGCAGAATCGTTATAAAACTTTGAATATAGAAAAATATTTCAAATTATTCGATCTATAAACTTTTCTCTACAAAATTTTTATGGGTATAGAAATTTTTCGATACAAAAATGTTTCTGTATCAAAAGGTTTTTATAAAAAATCTTCTATAAAAAGTATTTCATATAAAAATTTGCATATAAAAAATGTTCAATACAAACATTATTTTATATAAAAATTAAAACATTCCGATTTTAAAATTTGTATATAGAAAAATTTTTAATATAGAAAAACTTTTAAAATAAAACTACCTCTTCGGATTGCGGAAGTTGTACTGTACTCAAGATTTTATAAATACATTCTTTAAATAAAATCATTATGCTGTGTATACACGTTGTAACCTGTATTTGTAAAACATCACTCATTCAGACCACATCTTTTGACAGCCACAGTGCAACCATCAACAGAACCATAATTGCAGCATGAGTTCTGTTTTTCTTTTTATTTTAACAAAACATCTCAAAAGAAATACTGTTAAAAAAATTAATGGAAACAATTTTTGTTAGCTTGTTTTAAATAAAAACATGAAACAACGACAGAGACACAGCAACTTTAATCAATATAACCACAAAATGTTTTACCCTGCAGCCACACGATCAAGTTTTCCTTTCAAGATTTTTACACACTGCTTATTAAAATTTATTAAAATTGAGAGCTGTGATGTAGGCTGCACACAACCAAACTAACAATAGAAACAAAAAATAGTTCAAAGTATTGTGATCAGTTAAAAGTTGAAAAGCAAACTTGATCGTTAAACCTCCAAGTTATGAAGATGTTATTATTTTACATGTAGACGCTATGTCATATTGATAAAAAATTATTTCCCAACAAAATCAAAATCGCTTGATTTGATTGACTAATTTCAAAAGTAGCATCACTGATATTGAATAAAGAAAAACAAAGAAAAAATATATAAAAGAGAAACAACAAAAATATTGGCAGAAATTCCGTTTGTTGATTCATTTTGGTATTTTTTTGTAAAGTATTTAGTGCACTTTACAGTTTGTAATACGTATTGGAAATCAAAATAATAATCAAAAATACACATTAAAAAAGAATTGTTAAGGGTGTTTGGCCTTTGAAAAATCTATAGAAAAACAAAGATTTTATTAAGAATTTCTTTGGTTTAAGGAAAAAAGTAAATTATAATAAATGGGGATGTAATTAAGCGGCGCGTGACCTCATTTAGAAAATTAAACAAATTTCACTTTTACTGCAAAAAAGAATCGCGCATACATTAAAAAACCAACAAAAATATAAAAAAATATACATCTATTATGAATCCAGAAGAATTAAAATATGCCTCAGAAAATATACCGGTAATGAAAACTGATATTAAAGATTCTTGCAACAATATGGATAGCACAAATGGAAATGATAGCAACACTATTTACAATGAAAAGGAAGATGTAGCTTCTGCGGATATAAGTCAATGGCAGGTTGAAGATGTAGTCGAATGGGCTGCAAAAGTTGTTCAATTTACTCCTGCCGTCGTCAAATGCTTGCAATTGGAAGCAATTGATGGACAAGTCTTGTTAACATTGACTGAAGAAGATATTCGGGATTTTCGTTATCGTCTCAATTATAATTTGCGTTTTGGGGAACTTAAGAAACTATGGCAATGTATCCATCATCTTCAACAATGTCGACTCCATGAACGTTTTAATGCGCACCCAGCTGCTCATCATCTGCCATCTAACCAATTGCACCATAATAAAATATCAAACAATAGAAATAATCTAAGCATAAGACTTGGTAGTGCAGATTGTTCTCCCGTTCATCATAATCATAATCATCAACGTACATTTTCCGCCACCGCCACGGCTGTTAGCTTTACTTGTGGTTGTGGCAAAAGAAGTTGCGGACCCTTTCTAGATAGTTGTACTTTTAACGATTGTGAAAGTTGTGCACCTGAAATGTCGTCTGTTTCAGAAGGTTGTTCTGCCAACATTCCACCAGAGTTTTTTAAAACGTCAATCAGTTTGGGTAAGTACATATCTATATACGTATAAATATTCATAAATATTATGTGGAAAGGAATAAGATATACAGGTATGTGATGGACATTTTTCGTTTTCAAATCGATCGATTTCAGACATATTTTTTTAGCTAGTTTTCGGTTATTTCCCCCCAAAAAAAATAAAAATTTTGGCATTAATCCTTTTGACTGATCTTTTATCTTTCATTTGGTTTGAATTTTTTGGAAAAAAAAAACGAAAATTATCTAAAAATATATCTGAAATCGATCGATTTGAAAAGATCATTTTCCATCACATACCTGATATTTTCGAATCGTTCAAATCTTTCCATTTATATGATTAAGATTATATTAAATATAAAGTCTAACATAAATATATTCGTTTTCTGGTAACTCCAATGTCGATATTAACGAGAAAATTTCTTCTAATTGGTTCTATTTACGAAATCTGGTCATTTAAAAAACAATTAAAATGGACCAACTTAAGAAAGTGAAAGACTTACTATCCGGCCACTGCGTTGTTGTTGCAACTGTGATATTATTGGTAATAATGCAGAAGTGGCAGTCCTTGGTCGTAATTCTAAGATTACCGAGTCTTTCCGGTACGAAGAACCGACTGCCTTGGCAACTGCGTACTGTACTCTAGTCTAAGCAGGTGGAACATTCTCTGTCACTATTTTATGCTCCAGAGTCATAGACTAAAGTTTCACGGGTAACTTCAAGTCATCCAACAATGCAAACTGAATGATGTTTTGGGCTTTATAGTAATAGTAACACTTTATGTTACACTTAATTATTCTCATCTTAATCTGAAATCTAACGATTTCTTAGCGCATTTATGTTGTAGTCCCTTTATGCGAACATGTATGTATGTACATTTGTAGTGTAACTAGTATATAAACAAAGTCGACCGAAATTTAAAAAAGTTAAAAATGTTTTTTTGTCTATTACGTGTATTTATATTTACGTATATTATGTATATTTTTCTCCATTCTAAGTTTACACGTTTTAGTTACATGCTACAATTTAAATAACTGACGTCATTGGCGTCTAGTTCTAATGAAGAAAGCAAGCGCATGCACGCATAGAATTTAAAATTAACATATGGGGGACATCACGTCAAGTGACCGAACTTATTTTTATACTACACCTTTTGTTGTGATCTTTAGAAAAAGTGATTTAAAAAAAATTATTAATTTAAAAAAAGGAAATATTGAAGAAATGGCAATATATCTATGGCTTGGTGCTAAAAGGGCCAATGTCAAAAAACATAGTTTTGAGCAGAGACCGGATTTTAATACTTTTAAAACAATATTTTCATGTTTAAATCCATAAAAAAACAATCGTTGAAGTTTAAAAAATTATTAAAAATCCCTCATGATTTTTATTTGTTCAAAAATTTTGTTTCTTTTTTCAATCCGATGAAAATAAAATATAAAAAAATCGTTTGGGATATTTATCAGTACAGTTCAAAATAATTTTCATCTTTTTTCATCCGATGAAAATAAATTTTGATAGAAAAAATTCAAATTTTATTTCTGTATTTGTCCGGGATAAAGCATCTTTAGGACGTTTAAATAGCAATAAATTCAATTATTGTTGCAAATTTTATATTGAAATGGGTTTGGGCAACAAATGGTCGTTGTCTAAGTGCGTTTAAAACGTTTAAAAGTTATTTTTTTTTTTTAGAAATAGCGACGCGAATCAAAGAAACCACCAATAGTTCCTATTAGAGCTATTATCTTTAACTTCGATGTCCTAAAACATTGCAATAAATTGAAAACATTCATACATTCATTGTTGAAAATTTTGAAATTTCATAAACATTTTATTTTTTCAAAGTCAAAACAGAAGTTCAAAAATAAAACAATCAATAAAATATTTTTCTGTTCGGATATTTATCGTTATAGATATTTAAAATTTTCATCATGAGGGATATTTATATTTCAAATATAAATCCCTCTTTTTTTATTTTTCGATCGAAATGAAAATAAATTTTCATCGGCAATGATATTTATACTTGATGGATTTAAAAAATAAAACGATCTCCGGTCTCTGGTTTTGAGAAAATTAGATTTAAAGTTTTTATTTTCCATATAAATTTACAGTAACATTGCCCAGAAAAACCCTTATAAATCTATTCAGGTTAGCTGTTGGAGCCAAATAAGATAAGGTAAAGAAGGGAATCTAATGCAATGATAAACTCAAAACAGTAAAAAATTGAGATTGGCCCTTTTAGCACCAAGCCACAGATATAATTTATTTGGGACGAATTTTGCTTACACCAATAACTAAGTTACATGGATGCATAGGATAGAAGATGGTGTAAATTTCATCCAAATCGGAAGACATTGATTTTAAAAGTTTCGTCACTTGACGTGAAATCCCCCCATATTCTTAATTTAAAAAACCTTGTTATTGATTGTAAAAATAAACTTTCATAAATTTTAATTTGTTTCTATTTAATATCTCTTAATTCCTATTTTCGATTGATGTATATATTTATGTATCGATCAATTTGTTTTTATTTTATTCTTCTTGTATTTAAATGTTTCCCATGAATATTTTAACTCAATACTATTATTATTTGAAAACATAGGAGAAATAGAAAAACAATACTCATTTTAAATTTATCAAACATTTTATGTCGTAATTAAATTTCTTGGGTGCATTACTACCCAAATGACCTTTATTTAAACATACAAATATACATATGTATGTGTACTAATTCTGTATTTCCATCATTTGCTGCAACAACGTCACAAGCTAAAAAACTTAGTTTCCAATAAGTTTCATCACATTTTAAATTTAATTAAATAAACTTAAAATTTACCACCACCAATTTTGACAATAAAAAAATAACCAGACAAATTTTGAAAGTTTAAATTCTAAATTTGCCGACTTTGGGTTTAACAAACTAACGAACGAAATAAGATAAGGAAGTAAAATTTAATTGCTCTCATGTTTGATATTTTTTGAAATCAGATATCACTAAAAAATATTGAAAAAAGGCGAAAAATTTTTAGTACTTAGTTGCAACTAGGGCAAATTATTTGTAAACGTATTTTATTTAATATATTGTCGCAAGAATTAAAGAAAACTGTAATTGACAAAAAATAGAAAATACAAACGTACTTTTTGCATTATTTTTTTCAGAAAAAAATACTGCGTCGATTAATCCCGGTCGCGTATCTTTATGATGATAAAAATAATTAATTTGTCGTATTCCTAACAAAAGCTAGTATTTTTGTACACTTTTGCGTTACCAAAGTTTTTAAACTAACACTAAATATTACTTATTTTAAATAAATGTATTTAGTTTTACATTAATAACTAAATGTACTCAAATCTTTGCGTTGTGTTCAAAAAATATTTTTCCTACTTTATTCACTTTCAGCTATTAACATATTTAATAGATATGCGTAACATATATTAATAGAAATACGCATACAAAATTCCTCCACCTTAACAAAAGTCATAATATATGAACAGCCCCTAAATCAAGAAAAAATAAAAATACGTTTTTAAAATCATTTTCCTAAGTAGTACAGTTTTTGAGATATGATTTTGTACTACTATCATACAGTTTTTTGGTCTCTGGTAGACATTTTATGTTCTGTCGGTTACAGCGTTCTTTAATTCTTGCGTCAATATGTAAATTATTCAGAGCTAATCAAACACCAAAATGTGACTTCTTCACTAAAATCTTAATATCACTACATAAATTGTATTATATATTGCACAATAGTGTAAGGTGTTATAAGATCGGGCTTGATACTTTCTGAACATTTTTTTTTTATTTTAGGTTATTCCTTTGTTGTAACATGGATAACGTCATTTGTTATGGTTATTGTACATGAAAGAGTACCGGATATGAAACGTTATCCACCATTACCCGATATATTTTTGGACAATGTACCGCATATACCATGGGCCTTCCATATGTGTGAAATAACCGGTACACTATTGTTTAGTATTTGGGCATGTGTCTGTATCTTCCATAAATATCGTATGGTTTTACTGAGAAGATTTTTTGCACTGGCTGGCACAGTGTTCCTATTGCGTTGTGTAACAATGTTAATAACTTCTCTGAGTGTACCAGGAACACACTTACAATGCAACCAAAATGATTATGCTATCGATGATACTGGGTAAGAAGAGTTAAACTTTTAGTCTGTGCTTTTTAATGCCATTTTTGTTTAATTTTCCAACAGTTTGACCCTTTCGGAAGCTTTGTATTTAAGAATTTCAAGAGCTTATACAATCTGGAGTGGTCTGGGAATGTCTATACAAGGTGTACGCACGTGTGGGGATTATATGTTTAGTGGTCATACTGTAGCATTAACTTTGTTGAATTTCTTTATAACCGAATGTAAGTGAATAGATAATCAAAATACAAATTTAAAGTTTTTTTAATTGAAAATTTTTAATGCATAAAATTCTGCTTTCCCATCTTCCAGATACACCCCGCAATTTATACTTTCTTCACACTTTGAGCTGGTTGTTAAATATGTTTGGAATCTTCTTTATCTTAGCTGCTCATGAACATTATTCTATTGATGTTTTTGTGGCCTTTTATATAACATCTCGTTTGTTTTTATACTATCATACCTTGGCCAACAATCAAGCATTAATGCAAAGAGATTCCAATCGTACACGCATTTGGTTTCCTATGTTTAGCTACTTTGAAAGTTCAGTCGATGGGATTATACCAAATGAGTTTGATACGGTTGGTGAACTAATGGATCAACTCACACATTTGCTTATCGAAGTAAGGGATAATGTTATGATGACAGCTCATCGTTTTTGGTTGGAAGCACCAAACCTAACAAAATCCTCGCGAAAAGTTTTTCTTTTACCTAAGGATGCTTTAAAAGCCAAACAATGCAATGCGGCTACATCGACTTCAGCTACAGCCACTAATACCCCAATAACAACTAGAGCTGATTTTTGGCGCAATGAAAGTATCATAACGAGTTCAACATCAATGCCAACTGCAACCACATCTACCACAGGTCTTTGTAATAACTTTGAAACAGCAGCCATATTAGATGACAAACATAACGATCTTACATCTAACGATATCAATAAGAATGTTTCAAAAGCTCATCAAGATTTGCATAAAAAGCCTCCAGTAAACAATAACACACAAGTTAAGGAGATTTCTAATAAGAAAACTATTTAACCCAATTGACAAAAAGGTATAATTAAAGAGCAACAAACTGAATTAGCGCAAATTAAAATAGGTTTTTTAATATGTTTACTTTCTAAGTATTAAGGCTCAAGACAAACAGCGAAGACCTTTATCCATTCAATCTTTAAAAATTTGTTAACCAAAATTTATTTATTATTTTTTGTTTTTAATCGCATTGATTGGGCGGGACTAACTAGTAGTTTTTTTTTTTTAATTTTAAAGCTACCAAAGATTTAAGTATCTATCTAAAGAACCTTAATAATTTATTTTTTCGTTTAATTTTGGTTTTTAAAGTTTTATTAAGCTTAGCTTAATTTTAACAACATTCCAAAATTAATTTACATACACTTGTAATGATTTTAATCTCTATATTGCAAAAGAATCTCTATTTTACTATTCATCTATCCCTCCACAACTGAACAACAAGTATTGGATTTTCTTCTTTATTTTTTTACAAACGCTGTATAATAGAAATTATGACTGATTTTAATTATTGGATTTTTTTCTTTAATCTGTAGGTGATTTTTTTTATTTCAGGGACCTAATAATAAAATTATTACTACTTTAATTTAAACAATTTAGTTCAACTAAATTTTAGTTTTATATTCCATTACATTCATTCTATCTCTCGAAACAGAAAATTTTATATCATAATCGTTAATTAATATGAAATTAAATTTTGAACTCCGAATGCACAAAAGCAGATGCACACAATCATATGTGAAATTCGTTGTACTCAAATATTAAAGCCCTTTAATTCTGTAGAACAAATTATTTCCGAAAGTTTTCCATTCACTTGATTGAAATTTTTATTTAAATTATAAGGTTATCTAATTTGTTACATTTTTAATTTGATTAACACTCAATTAAGCAAATATAGCTTTAAAAAAATGTCAAACCATTCACGAATTACAAATATTTTCTCGAAGATTTATTCTTTATAATTTTACTTTAATTTTTTTCGTATTTTATACAAATCTAATCTTTTTATCATGCATTTTGTTATTGAATAATTTATTAATACATACTATATTATTGTAAAATGAAATCAAAGCATTTCTATTTAAAATTGTATATTCTAGTAATACAAAAGTTTCACTTTAATAAACAAATTCTATATTTGAATTGAATTCCAGAAATAATTAAATTATGTAGTTCAATTTTTTATGTAAGTGAAATAAACGTAAGTACGTAGTTTTATTTATTCCTTTTTTATTTACCTTGTTATTTCCTGATTTTGAGTTTATCTAAAGCCCATCGCATTGGCAAATCGGCTTAACATATAAATTACTATATTTTTTCAACAAGTTAATTTAGTCCTACGTTTCTTCAAAATAGTCTCAAAATAGCTTTTTTAATAATTTTGTCGTTTAAGTCAAATCTCTTTTCAAAATAAAAAATTGTCACTTTTTTATGATTAATGGGCACACGAAAGTTAATTTTTCTATTTTCTTCCCAAAGCAATAAGTAGTCTTTTTTCAACGACAGCATTTTTATCCCATGCTTAATTTTTTAAGTAGCTATAACTATAACTACTTATGAAATTTATATTTATATAACCCGGTATGTAATGGAAATCGATCGTTTTCAAATCGATCGATTTCGGATATATTTTTGAGATAATTTTCCCCATTTTTACATAAAAATTTAAACAAAATGAAAGCGAAGATATCAGTCAATGGATAAAGCCCAAATTTAAATATTTTTTGGGGAAATAACCGAAAATGGTCTCAAAAATATATCAGAAATCGAACAATTTGAATCCATCACATGCCGGAATTTTGTACTAAAAGGTTAAGAAACATCGAAAAAACACAACTAGATATAAATTTTGAAAAAAAAAAAACGAAAACAGCTTAGATACTATTTATATTTCAGTACGTGAAAAACAAAGCCTTAAAGTAGGCTTTTATTTTTTAGCAAACCTTGGGTACTGTTTGGCCACTATTGTTAAAACTGTATTATCATATAAAAATTGTAATATCATTGTAGGGTACCAAAGATTAAAAAAAAATCTTTTTCTGTTATATAAAATTGTATTTATTTTGATTGTTTACAAAATTTGATAAATATTGCTTATAAATTATTTGCGTATTGTTTAAATTCCTCTGTTTCAGTTTGCAAAATAAATTAAATCTAGTTAGTAGTAGTTAAAACTATAATTAATTTTAGATTTAAGTAATAAATACTATCCAATAATATTTCAATGTTCTTTAAATAGCAATAATTTAGTATATATACAGTCCATAAATATTTAATTAACATATACGTACATATATATGTATCTACTTTACCGGTTGCTATATTTCTAAAATAAATTGTAAATTAAATATTTCCTTACTCCATAAGGAAACTTGTAAAACTAATGATGGAAATATGCAGAAATGAAATATGTATACATTATATTGAATTAATGAAATTTTAAAATATTTACATTTTCTGTTTATGATAGATGATGAATGAATGATGAGATGGTTAGTCAATGTGTGCATCTTATTTTACAATACTCGTTTTGGTTTGTTGCGGGCATTTTTTAGTGAAACAATTTAGTGGTGGTGGAGGTTGTGGTTATCTAAAACTTATTCCACATTTTTTACTTATTTGTGGGGTATGTATGGACGCAATTGATAGTAATAATGGCACATCATTTTCCGATAGATTTAACGCTGTTGTTACGGCACTTAAGGAACAAAAATCAGTTTCCAATAAAAATGCTGCCAATGTTTCAGAGTGCAAATAGATTTCTTGTAATTTAGATTCCATAAATGACAAACACTGAAATCATTGAAAAAGACAAATATCTTTAAATTTCTGAAAGTATATAAAATATATTAATTTATACCTCATAAGCTGATATGCCAGCATTGTGCATGGTTTGGACAGTTTCCAGCATTGTTGAGACCAATTGGGACATGCCTACAGGAGCACTTTGTCCGCCCGCATAAGGAAAATGTTGAGATTGCGATGACAAGAGTTTAACGTCCCAATTTTCCATATCAGCTATGATGGCGATGTTTTCTGCAGGCAGTGATATTAGAGATGCTGAATGTGCAGCAAGTGCCAAATCTTCTCGTAAATTCATTTCCCATTTTTTAGGTGACGCAAGAGTTCCCTAAAATTTAAAAGAATTTAAATATCTCAAGATTTCCTAAATGAACCGTAACAATATGTCGACTTACCTGTAATACCATATCAGGTATATAATGATCATTAACATTTAAAAACAAAGACGGTACAAAGCCGACCGGCAACTTCATATCGCCTAATAGTTCATCATCCTGAGCCAATTCTTTAATGCCTGGTATTGGTATTTTTAATAGTTGCATTGCATCATTGACCGCTGCACATTTGGCCTTGACTGACGATATAGAACCACGCTGAGATAATGGTTTCTTTTGATTCGTATTGAATTGTTTCTTGCGTCCTACCTTCGGTGATGTCACAATATTCGATACATTTCCTTCCAATTCGGACTGACAGCCACATTCACCATTTTTGTTGTTAGCAATATCGCTTGTATCCTCTCGGCCACATCCGTGTGATGTCGAAGAAATTAATGTTTCTACTGAAGTTTGGGAGCTTACTGTGGGTATAGAAGATGTTGAAGGTGCTGCCGAAGTATTGGCACCGGCACTTGTGTTGGAAGTATTTGTGAAGCTGTGCACTTCATCTGTCTCAAACTCTAGTTCCGTTGCATTGGAAGGAGTTTGATAGGCACTGAGTAGACCACTACACACCATGCAGTTATTGGAATTATTTGTGGATGCTGTTGTCGATGGTGAAAGCATTTTATTAGCAGCAGCTGTCGGCAACATAGTTGTTGGCGATTTATCGAGCTGTGTGGATATAAAACCACTCCCACTGACACCAACTCCTCCTTGTAATTCTAATTTTGAGCATTTATCCATTAGCAGATCATAATTGGACATAAGTAAATTCTTACTTTTCATGTAGTTCGTAACAATTTGCGGATATTGCTCAAAATTAAACTTAACTCCGGAGTGTTTTTTGCTGAGCTGTTGATGTGAGCTCGTGGCCGAATTGTGCATTCGTTGATGCAGAGGACATAATAATTGGTTGCTATTCGCGTCTTGAGTGTTTAATGTCGATGATGTGGATTCGTTTGGTGGTTCAGTTTGTGTCAGATCTTCGTTGCTTTTTTTTATATTAACCAAAGGCTCATTGTCGCCTAAAACAAAGACTACGCCTCCACCAGTTCCAGCTGATCTTTTTTCGTTGGACATAGAAATACCGTGAACGCTTTGGATATTTTTCTGGCATTTATCAAAATGAAGCCGTTCTTCTAAGCACAAATTTTCTTTCACGGGTTCAATACCCCATGTCATGCGCTCCCCTTTACCCATACTATTTTGAGTTATGAGGTCAGATAAAGAGAGATGTTGATGTTGACGTTTTTGTTGATATTGCTGTTTCTCTTGCAAGGTTGCTTCCTGTTGATTTTTACTTAAGTGTTGTTGCGTTTTGTTTAGATCATTTAAACTTAAGCCTTCTTTGACCGTTGATGATGTCATTCCCCAAAAGAACGGCTTCTTTCTAATAATATGGGTATTTTCCTTGCGTTTTGAATTGTTAGTTGTTTCGGTAGGTAAGGTTTCTATTTCTATGGCCTCCATTGCACCATCTTCGTCAAGATGTGTTTCTTCAACATTTAGTTCAACATTTTCGGGAGTGGTCAAAGTTAAGCGTATACGTCCTTCTGAATAGTGATTGTCCTTTTGTTTTGGTTGTTGATACTGCTGTATCGAGCTCTTTTCAATACCTGTATCCATAAGGTAATTACCGATACGCAATTCTTGTTGCACAAAACGTGAATCTCTAAATGCTAATACTGTGGGAATTTCATTCTTCTTATAAGTTTTTATTGCTTCATTATCGTATTCATATTCTTCGTCATCATCCTCTTCATCCTCATCTGCTTCGTCTTTTTCCAACATTTCCTCATCACATTCACCCACAAAAGCACTAAGATTTTTCTTACAAGTGGGCGTTCGTGTCAAAAATCCTTCCGCTCGCTTTTGTAGCAACACAGATGCTTTTTTACTATACAGTGTAGATTTTTTTAATGGTTCATTCTTTTGCTGTGACACAAAATCGTTTAATCTCTCTTTGTTAAAATCTTCTTTCTTGGACGATCGTCTAACTTCGCCACATCTTATGAAATAGGTGAGTACATTTAACAGTCTTTCAATGGATAATTTTTCGGTACCGTAGATAACGGTCCGTGCTAGCTTTGAGGGCAAACCAATGGCACCAAACAAATCGCCCATTTGTGCCCACAAAGCATTATATGGATGTTTTTGTGATACTTTTAATAGTTTAGCTCTTTGTTCAATGGCGGCTGTAGAAGATGAGGAATTAAATGGTGACACAGTAGGCACCCAACCCAAATGATGTGTTAAAATTGCAGTTAACATTGTGCTAACAAAGCTGTAAATATATAAGGATAAATAATAAAAACTATTTTTTCCGATAGTAGTGTTTTATACTTACAAATTTGTATCTTTGGTATCGGCAAACGAAAGGAGCCAACATAATTCCTTAATAAAACGCTCCGCTACATTTTTTGAGTATTTACTACCACTTGTGGTAATGCTAAGCCATACGGGACATTTAATACGTGGCGCAGTAAATAAATCCAAAAACCATTGCTGGGTGTCTTGCCAAATTTGAAACATTATTTGTAAAAATTGGCTATGATGTATGTAGGCTCTCTCGGTGCTGGCCCTTAGACGGCTCAACATACTCTCAAGCAGAGCAATATGTTCACTACAGAATAATTCCATTTCCTCTTGAAAAGATTCGCTCATTGTTATACACACTGCAAGCCCAATGCGAGCTCTTCGTGAATTTGATTTCATATTTTGCATATTTTCTCGTCTCTTACCCATTTCAGGATTGCTACGAGATTCGTTGGTCGAATAATTGTTGCGGGGATTATTAACAGCAAGATTTAAGCCTTCACTACCACCTTGAGTTGTTGCTGTGCCAGATACATTGGTGAAGTTGTCCGTAACAAACCCTATTAAATCATTCATGGAGTTTTCATTTTCAAAAGAAGTCATCACATTACGTGATATACGTCTTTGTAAACTACCATCACTAGACAGTTCTAAGAGATTGCTACTGCCGATGCTGCTACCACCAAAAAAGTTTGAATCAATACTATACTTTCGTAAGCGTTCTGGATCCGATGACACTGAACCTAAACTGCTACGAGTGGAGTATTGATAAGAGGCGGACCACTGATCACTGGATGTTTGACCACGACTTAGAGCTGAATAACCGGAATCATTGCCCGTACTATATGTTGAGGAAAATCGCGGCCCACTGTCAGCAGCACTCTCACTGCTAGTGAGTATAGATTGCTGGTCAACAGAGGGTACATCCAATGGCGAAGAAAATACCGAAGAATTGAGATCACTGGGTGTTAGGCTTATATGCCGGCCAATACCAACTGAAAACGGCAGAGAAAATGAGTTCATTGATAAGCCATCCATAGAGCCATGTTCACTACATATAGATGTGCGTGGAGTCGCTAGACTATTAGTTGAGAGGGTGGAATAGGGCGAATGGCCATTCGTTTGTTTAGTGGGAGTTAAAAAGACCTGAGAACATAATAGTCTCGAAGGATCATTCAGCCAATGAACTTTTAGGGAGGTCCCACGAAATGACAAGGCCAAAGCACCAAACACCATTTCGCCCACACTGGAAATATCCGAAGAGTTGGGTCGATTATGCTATAAAATTAGAAGAAATTAGATATTGATATTATCCTATTAAAAAAAAGGTTGCCGAATTACAAACTTACCTTGTAGCCATATTCTTCACACACTTCAATAAAGTTTGCATTGGAATGTCCCTTGCTTGATGTTTGTTGCTGTTGTTGTTGTTTATTAAAATCGAAAATTTCTTTGTGATTATTGTTAATATTTGTGGTATTAGTGACATTCTGAACCGATGTTGTCGATTTTGCATTATGTCGATTGCTTACGTTGCCATTATCTTCTTTCAGACTAACTTTTTCCAGAGCATTCGAGTCGAATAATAATCTTCTGCCTCGTGATTCACACTCACGATAGACTAATATTCGAACTTGACTTCCATCAAAGGGAAACTGACTAAAATTAAATAAATAGCAAAATATAATAAGAAAAAGAAAGATCACAGAAAATTTCATGATATTTTAACAAGTTTATTTAATTTAATAATAGACATTTTGTGTCTGTCTGTTTGTTTACATTCTCTAGTGCGTGTACTTTGAACTTTTTAATTGCAATTTTTATTTTATTTTAGATTTGATCAAATGATCGTTTCTTCAATTAACACCTTTTAAACTAAACATAGCCAGTATTTATATTATTATATTTTAAAATATGTATTTCTTTTATTAGACGCAGTTTCCATGTATCTATCAGAGATTCTTAACTCTTACAATATTTACATATGTAGGTGATTTTAAAACGTTCATGAAGAGTGTTTCGAATAAAGTCCAGTTTTTTGATAATGGACTGCGAAAAAATTACTTAACATTTTAAGCACAAATTATTGAAAGAACCCCATAATAAGGATAAAATGGTTTAACAGATATTGGTAAAAAAATGACCTCTATTTTTCTCCTACTGATTGAATTAATTTATACAAGTAACTACTGAATAACATTTTAATGTCAGATGAATTTGCACTATATTTGAACAAATTTGTAGGTATATATGTATATTGTATTTTTAAAAATTTGTAAATTGAAAGGTTTAAATGTTATTTAACTTATCAAAATTAGTAAACTATTAATTTTATAAAAAATTTTTGTATCTAAATCTGCTATATGTATAAGAAACAGTGAAACTACTTGTGCTGAAGAAGTTTGGGAATGCCCAAAAAATTAAAATTGGTACATACATACATGTATGTAGGTATGTGCAAAAATACCCGAGCTAAAAATATTTGTATTCGTTTTTGAATTTTGAGTGTCCGTGGCCGAAAATAAATCGGTACTTTTACGTACGTATTTAGAGGGTTATTTTGGACTTAAAGTGCAAGTGAAAGCACAATATACTTGAAAGAGCTATATTCTTATGTATATTGTACTATACACATATTTTAAAAGCACGTGAGCATGATTACTCACGTCAAGGTATGTTTTTTTATTCGTTTTTTGTTGTTTGTATAAAAGATAATAACATTGTGTTGTTTTATTTAAACGATGAATAAATAAATAAATAAATTTACCAACAAATTGGGAACTTAGAAACCAAACAGCGAATCAATATAAAGTATTGATTAGATCTTTTGATTATCAATAGAGTAAAAAAATATATAACGTTATTATAAAAAATAGGAACAGTAAAATGTCATACATTTTTAGAGTGGAATAAAGTACAATACATCATTAAATATAGTAATTATTAAGATAGAAATAGCCAATAGCCATTTATTTTAAACTTCAAAATTATTTACAAAAATTTCGTCATATTGTATAAAAAAGTACAAATTTATCATGATGTGATAATTGTTAGAATGAAATTATAAATGATTTCATAATGAGTACAATTTATTTATTAATTTTGTTAAAGAAACCGATCACGTATAAAGATTTAAATACATTTTGTATATAAGCTGTTTCCGCATAAGATCTGTAAAATTGGACATAGTTTGTTTTGTTTGGAATAATTAACAATAAATATGTATGATTTATTAAGTATTTTTCTTTATTTTTTTTTTTATTTTAATTTTTGCCAATATAAGGTATTAGTGGGTCTAATAACACTGAGATACGCTCAAAATTATTCTGATGTACCAATTCTGTTTTGTTGGAGTCCATGGAAAACGAAAATACCTTCGGTTTTTTTTAGGTTACTTTAAAAAGTAACCTAACCTACCGACTCCTACGTTTAAGACATAAATAATCATAATCATTTTGGGCATAATCTACCAAATAGTTTGCAAACATATAAGAGGAGGTGACTACTCAAAAAATAACTTGATATTAGGGTATTACATCAATGGGCTGTTCCACCATCTCGAAGGAATGCTTTCTTTCTTATCCTATACGAAAGAAATTTGTTTTTCGTTTCACTAACTTTATTTTATGCGAAAGATAAGTCGAAAAACAAGTCGAAAGAAAACGTAAGTATTTTCATACAAATTTCTGTTTCACTATTTCGAAAGCAAATATCAAAATGAGTCACTTGATATTTTGCTTTCGAATAGAAACGAACGAAAGGCTTCGAAATAGTGAAACCAAAATTAATTCGAATTCGAGTTACTCACTTTCTTTCGAGTAGATTTTCTTTCGAAATCGTGAAACAGGCTACAAATGTATTCAACAGTAAATATATTTGAGAAACGTTAGTAAATCAAAATAAAATTGATCCATTTTAAAGCGTACATATCCCTTACTTACATGAATACTTGCATAACTCAAAAAACGTGATTTTGGAGTTATTTTTTTGTTATCCTTTCTAGTGAAGCATATCACAATTTTGGAGTTGGTCATACAGAATTATTCCCACATAGTTCTTTATATTGTGTATAAATTTCATCTTCATATCTTCTTATTATTAGTAATTTCTATTTGGCACCATTAAAAAATGTTGTTTTATTATTGTTTTTTATTTCAACAATAAATAAACTTATTTCAATTGTTATATTTTTTTCAAAATGGTTCATTGCTTCATGCACATTTTCTTTAATTCCCTAATTTTTCTGTTACCGTCGGCAACATATTTTTTAAAAAACTATAACTATTTCACACTTTTTGCGAATATCAAAAAACGGTATAGCGTAGTCATGTAGAGCATTAAAAGTTATTAAGAAAAAATTAATATTTTTTCGGATACTTAAAAAGGCTCACGCAGGGATCGGGTTAAAGTTTGAAAACAACCATTTTTATCTCACGAATATTCACCTAATATTTGTATATTTTTCTATGCGTATCACTTAAATGTTATTTTGAAATTTACTAACAGCTTTAGATTTCAAAATTTTTGTACGGTGGACAATTTATCGCGGTCAAAGGTTCGTTATTTTTAAAAAACCTGAGTAAAATAGGTTTTAAGCGATGTACAAATATAAGCAATTCTTCGAATTTCGCCGGTTATTATCTATTAAAGGACTTTTAAAAATGCACCATTTCAAATAAGAATATTTGAAAAATAATAAGAATGAAGAATCTAAAAAATTATAAAAAGGGGAAGATTGTTAAATTTTTATTTTAAAAACTTTTATTTTATTAACAAATGATGGAAATTGTTGTGCATTTATATATTATTCAATTTTGATGTTGTCAACCGCCGTGGTATAGCAGGTTAGTCATCCGTCTAGCGTACCAGAGGTCCCAAGTTCGATCCCTGGCCAGACCCACTTGAAAAAATTAAAATTTTCAAAAAAAGCGGTTCACCTCATAACTCAGCTAGCCACTGGTTATTGAGTATTAGGCTATGTAAAACTTCTCTAACTAATTAATGCATTTGATGTTCGGAGCCGGAGTTAAAACGTAGGTCCCTTTTAATGAGTCTAAAAATTGATTGTGATGCAGCTCATTGTTTTTTCGCAAAATGACATAACCCTTAATGTTTTCCTTCCCTTAATGTAAACTAAGTTTTTCTTTAGATTATGACGATATCGAAGCAAATGAGCGATATATTGATTGTATAAATTTCTAGTGGTTCAAAGGTTGCCGACAAATAAAAAATTAAGCCTACAATAGGTCTAAAAAAATACTAGTATTAGTAGTATTTTGTATTTGATAATTACACTTTAAATATTTTCAAGTCTTTTAAAAAAAACTTCCAACATTAATACCGCAGATTTAATTTTTTTTATTTTACATTTTTTAATTTAATACCAGAAGACTAAATAACAATACATCATAGTATTAAATACATTTAGATATTTAGGAAAATATTCAAGTTATTTATAGTCTCAAGAAGCCACAACAATAGACCGACTTTATTCTTAAATGTATGCGTTTTTTTATTTTTGAGATGAATTCAATTTCAAAACATCTTCAACGATAGCCATTTGAATAGAAAAGATCTTTTTGTTATTTTAGCTTTATACATCCGCACATATTTTTAAATATTTTAAAATAAAATAATAATAAACTGTCACAGTCTTCACTACGAAATAAAAGAGAGAAAGAAAGTCACAAGATGCTCTAGTCACAAGATCCAAGTCATAAAAATTATTTCACTTTTTTATATTTCAACAGACATTCGCGGATACATACGCTTGATTTTTTTATTGTATTCATTGTTTCGCTTTTTTTTTGTTTTTTGTTCATATTTAGTAAACAATATTTTGTAGACTTGGCAAATATTAATTAAGGTAAATAATAGCTACGCTTAAACAATAAATTGTTTAATCAGTTTAAATAAAATAAGTTACTAATTGATCAATTAAATGTGAACATAAGTAGTTTTTTTTAACAAACGTAAATATGTACTTATGTATGTATGTCACTTATTTAAAATTTCATTATTATTTGTTAACATAACCTTTAATTATGCACTCGAAATCTCTATTTATAGATCTGTTGCAATAAGAATGTCTTGTGTTTAAATGTCTCTAACAATGTACTTCGTTATTAATATTACTTGTAATTTAAGTGAATTATTTCGAAGATTTGTTATAATTTATTAAGTTTTTCGTTATTGAATAATAAAGTTTTAAAAGAAACTAAATATTTTATTTCGTACTGATTTGGTGGTTAACTCTCAAAGTGTCAGCGATGTCCTGATAGTTTTTATGCCGGTCTATCTTGATCATGCCCAAAATTATGTAGGCTTTTTTTTACAATAAATTTAGCGTCACATGTCAGCTTTTAAATGCGGCTAATTTTAACCTGGACCACCAATACTATCTATTGATATAAATTGGAAAATGCTTAATTAAATTCTGACGTGCTACAGCAAAACGCCGAGATACGTATTTCTTTATTTTAAGCCTATTTTCATATTCTGTTAACATTTCTCATGTGTACCAACCACTGTCATACTGTGTATTGCTTTTACAAATCTAATTTAACAAATTTTGTAGATACAGCTCTAGCTCTATTTTAGCATGCGAAGCTTCATAATATACACCGGATTCATTCATTTAATTAAGTTTTGTTTTCAATGTAAATAGGTTCAAAGTCTATATCGTTTAAAGTTCACAATATGTATTATTTTTAAAATTTTTATAACTTTTCATAATTAATTTTTTATGACACCCACGTATTTAATTGTTAATAATTTTCTTGTTGGTCATGAAGAATTTAAAAGAATCTTAAATATTTTTGATAATTCGAATTTGAAGTTCATGGCGCTAAAATAGCACCCGCAATCAATTATTAGATAACAAACGAACTGACTGATTATCTATCAGTCTTCTGACGATTGAACTACATACATATAATTACTTTGTGATTTATTTTTTTGTTGTATTCGAGAATTGTTGTTGCTATTGTAATTAACTACGAACATTGTTTTCTTTTGATGAACAAATCATGAAGTTTTTACGGCCAATTTTAAAAAAGTATCTAAGTAACCGAACATTTATTGCTTTCATGATTTTAAGACGCGAACTTACAGACTGACTGATTGCAATGCTATAGTCACTAAAATATAAACATAAAAGATCCAAATATTAAGAGAATATAGTAACAGAGAGTAACAGAATAACATATTGTATATCGCCCGCTCTTTTAATTTCAAGAGCGAAAAAATATTATAAATATCTAAACATTTGTTATATAGTGTTAGTAAATACTACAATGGTTTCATTTATACGATTGACTATATATCCGCGTACTATTTTCAGTCATTCATTCAATCAGTCATCCAGTCATTCAGTCAGACATTAAGACGATCGGTCGCAACAGTTTAATACGTTTTATGGTTTACTCACATGATGTGTCCATAGATATCGAATTGCTGCCGCCTATCAAGCAAACAACCAACCAACCGTACAAAAAACAAAAAACCACTAAATAAAATAAAACTACTATATACTACATATAGTACAATACAATATTACCTAGATATCCACAACAACTACCACTTTAATCAAAAACAACAACAACAATTAGTTCCTAACACACCTCACTTTTCATGATTCCCAGAGCCACAGTTCGCTAATTTTTTCCGTTTGCTATTCATTGAAAAAAAAAACCTTAAGAGATAATTTTAGTTTAGTCAAATATATGTAAAAAATATTATAATCACGTGTTATAAATGCGTTATAATATATTTTTATCGTAGTTAGAGTTGCATTATGACCGTTTTTAATAAATTACAATAAATTTTAATCGTATTGTAATACATTAGAATACATTTTAATCCAATTATAATAAGTTAACAGGTGGGCTGAATAATTCAAAGGCTGACATATACATATATGGTGCTTCTAAAGAGTGTTCTAAAAAAATATGCATTTACTATTTTAGACAAAATTTATCCATAGTGCAAGAAATAATTTATTTTTTGCTATTATTTTAGAAATTATTAATTTTCAATAGTTATTTAAATCAAAATGGGCTGCGAAAAAAAAGTTCGTGAAAATATAATTAAAACTTTTCAAAAAAATCCGTCATGGACTTTTAAAAAAATAGCTAAAAATTTGAAAGTAGACCCTCGAACGGTTTCTAATGCCATCAGACGGTATAAGGAAAACCTGAGCATTGAAAGAAAACCTGGATCAGGGAGGAAAAAAGGTCCTACAGATATTGGTAAGGCAAAAGAAGTCGAGGGACTCTTTCGAAGAGCGCCTAACACTTCTTTAAGAAAAGCAGCTCGTACGGTGAAATGTTCTACGAATTTTGCACATAGAGTCAAAGCTTATGATGGACTGAAGACATACAAAGTCCAAAAGGTTCCAGATCGCAATGCTATAAAGAACTTAGAAGCAAAAAAACGAGCGAAAAAATTGAAGTCTGATTTTATAAAAAAAATACACCTGTTGTGTGATGGATGATGAAACATACGTACTGGCAGACTTTTCTCAACTTCCTGGTCAAGATTTTTATGTTGCTGATAAACGGGGCAATGTTCGGCAAGAGTTTCGCACAAAAAAACAAACAAAATTCCTTAAGAAGTTTCTCGTGTGGCAAGCTATTTGCAGTTGTGGCAAAAGAAGTAAAGTATTTGTGGCATCTGGCACAATAAACACAGAAATTTATATAAAGGAGTGCCTACAAAAACGGTTGTTACCCTTTTTAAGAGAGCACAGAGTGACTACATTTTTTTGGCCCGATTTGGCATCATGCCATTATGAAAAAAAGGCACTTCTTGAGTGGTACTCAAAGAATAATGTCATTTTTGTACCACGAGAGGCAAATCTACCTAACTGTCCAGAACTTCGGCCTGTGAAAAGGTATTGGGCTCTGGTAAAAAAGGAACTGAAGAACACAGGAAAGATTTCCAAGAGTTTTATATTAAATAGTTTGATTTTTATTTAAGAAAATCCAACTACAAATTTTATTTAGAGCACTCTTTAGTATTTCTAGCTCTAAAATTTAAAAGAAAACTTTATTTACTATTAAATTTATATCGGAAAAAATAATCACAAAAACTGAGAACTATTTTGAAGCAAATCCTTCTCAAAATATAATAACGATAAATTGTACGAACGATATAGACGTATAACCCACCTATTGCCACTTCGAGCTGATACAAGTTTTTATTGCTTCATTTTTATATCCATACTTCATTATAGCTCCCGGGAAACACTTAAATGCTGATAAAAAAATCCGACTAAATTAAGAGCAAAGACGATTTATGCAACTACAGGTTAATATATCAAATTTTAATGGAATTGGTCCACTTTTGAGAATAGCTCCTACATAAATCAACCTTTAAATTATAGTAGCTATGAAGATAGAATTTATATTGTTAAATTTTGATGGAATCGTTCCACATTTACCTATAGTTTCCATATAAACACCACTCCCGTATCCAAATTAAAAGCTAATAAATGTTAAATTTGAATAACTACGACAAACAAAGCTTAAAAAATTTCATCGCATTTGGTCGGCATTTAAATTAGTCGCTCATTCGAAGATATTTGAGATATGTTTATAAATTTAACAGATTCAGCTCAGCCGAATATTATTCTTACTTGTTAATAGTTCAGAGGATACTTAAATGCATATATGGGCAAATCCGAAAAACATTAAACCAAGGACAAAATGTTGATACTGTCAAAATTACATATTTGTGTTTATGGAAAAATTTACCATATTAATGGAAAAATTTACCAATTTTTGATTGCTTTCTTCGTAAATGACAGGTCTTTGCATCTATCTCGAGTTTTTATAAATTTTTTTTAAATAATAGGTTTTCTACCTACTTCATTATTAAGTTTCAGTAGGAGCTTAAAGTCAGCTTAATTTTATACAATTAGATGTAAAAAAAACCCCATCAAAAGTAATTGGAGTGATATAAATAACGTCAAGTAAAAAAGGGCTCATTGTGTGTAGCGTTCGTCACAGAATTTTAGGTTTTTTTAAATTAACTAGTGCAATTTTTCTTTTTTCTCCAATTGAACATGGCTTGTAAAGGGAACTTATAGTATGCTTTACACTAGGTTAAAAATATATAGATGTCAATATAGCATTTTACAGGATAATATGTATTGGAAAGTGTGTAGCGTCCGTCACAGTATATATTTTTAACAAAATTATATTTATTAAATAAAAATTTACAAACACATGTCTATCTTATTAAATTTAAGGTGCATGGTGTTAAAAAAACATACAGTGGGGCAAATTTGATGTTTTTGAATATTTTTATTTGGATTTTTGGGACACTGTAACAGCTAGACGCAGCATTCTTGGGACGAAAAATAAGATGTAAAGGTGTAAAACTTAAAATAAATATATTTATGTAGCCGTTTTGTGAAATATTAAATTGTGCCCAAAAATCGCATTTTTAACCGCGATCATAAAGAGGAAGGAGATGACATTCGGGAACAAATAGCGCCATTATTTTTAATGATTTATGAACCTTTAAAAAATATGAAATATGAATTTTTCCTAATAAAAAACATTCAAGTAAAAACTATATCCGCAACGGTTCATTTATGGATTTTTGGTGGAACTGGAAACTTTAAGATATTTTATAAAAGCTGTTTTGTTATCCTCTGATTTTCCTCTATCTTCAATTTATTTACATTTTTTTACTACTACGACCGATTTGTTGAAAATTACAGAAACACGTGTAGAAAAAAAGTCACTTCCATTTTTTGTAGCGTCCGTCACAGCACTTTAAAGTGAATATCTTTTTCCTCCAACACAAGTATGTAAATTAACAAATTCCATTCGAAAGCACAATTAATCGGGTAATGTTCTCCGAAATCTGTTCAAAGATATCTCGTGTAAAATGACAATGGGATTAATTTAAGTACAACAAGATCCGTACAAATGTATCGTCCATCACGCAGGATTTGCCCATATGTACCTACATTTCTTCAAGTTTCTAAATTTCAATAATAAGTATTATATTCTGTCCTATTTAATAATCTACTTCCCGGACCAGGTTTAAAAATGAGACATAGGCTATTAAACCTTGTTGGTACAACTACATTTCACCCGTTATCAGTTAAGCTGATTTTGACGCATTCTTAAAACATTATACAAATTTGAATTTACAGTTTTTACAGTTACAATTTAACTGTGAAGTTGTTATAGGCTTTATTTTGTTCTAAAACCTTTCTCATATCGAACAGTGAAATTGTTAAAAAAGTACTGTGTGTTGCCAACTAACATTGCTTTTCGCATACTTTCACTGTTTTATGTGAGAAATTACTTGATGCAAGAAATACAGAAACAGTACCTCGTCTGTTTCGGAAAGAACCAGGTTTTAAAAACAAACAATGCCTATGACACAATTACGTTAAGACTGTAAATACATTCATCAAAATTGGTTAAGTCATTTAGACGTGATTGACTTATAAACAGATTTACAAATTAAAATCAAATTTTATCAGCCCAACTGTTACAATTAGTTTTGTGGATGTATGGGGATAAAGTTTATAATCCGGCATGACAGTCCTAAGGAGTACCCTATATGACAGTCCTAAGGAGTACCCTATATGACAGTCCTATGGAGTACCCCATATGCAGTTTTGATCATATTTAATGCGTTCTTTTTTATAAAATATTTGTACAATATTTAAAATTAATTCGAAACTAATTTATGGCGAAGTTTAAACAGGATTTAAGTTCCGTAAACACAAAAATTTATATTATTTAATTTTATGGTCATAAGATTAAAATCGAATAGCGAAAAAAATAAAAATATTTTATTTAAATAAAGAAAACAAAAATAATTTTAAATAATTTAATTTGCTTAGTAATCCAATTTCGTTAAAAAATGTTACTCTAAGATCAAGTTGTTTAAAAAAAAAAAACACTTTTCGGTGGAATTGAAAATTTTAGGTGTGTAACTGATAACTTGGCGACAATATTGATTTTAAAAAAGTAAATATATTAAAATGACAAGTCATATTTTCATCGTCATATGCTAAAAATGATGATAATATTCAACAAAATACAATATTTTTATTTTAATGAAAAAAAAAATTCGTTGGTAACAAATTTGACCATATAAGTAATTTAAAACTTGCTATAAAGACGGTCTTAGACAAAAGATAGATAAATTTATCTAAAAATTTGATGACACATATAATTTTTTCTACTAGTTTTTAAACACACTGTCTGTCTACTCTGTGTATCATCATCATGTTAGAGATTTTTAACCTAATCGGATTAGATAGATGGGTCGGACGGGCGTTAAGTAGTTTTCAATACGATTACAATAATAATAGAAATAAATTATACATATATAGTACTCAACAGATTGTGTGAAATGACTGATAAGGCACTAAATAAATAAACAAATATTTTTATATTTATTTTTCGTTTACTCATATGACTTTTAAGTTATGAAGCGCGTGCGGTTTAAACTAAACACAAATAAATATGTTTTTCATTAAGTGAATTAGTATTAACTTTTAATTTCGTGCGACCGAGAGGGGAACCCCATTATTACTTAAATGTTGCATTGTTAAAAAATAAAAAATAGAATTGTACAAAATAATAACATAATTAAATGTATTTAATACTTTGAAACTTTATAACACATTATTAAATATTTAATTTTTTATTTAATTGTACTTAATTGCAATAACTTAAATTGGTGTTATGTTCAAACAACCGACGATTTACTCTCAGACGTCCCGCAAATTATCGTTACTTTTTTGGTAGACATCTTGACGTCTTATAATTACAATTATAGTATTTAATAACTGTTTATGTTGTTAATTTTCTGGAAAAAAACTCTGGGAACATTTATAGTTGTTAAATAAATAAGCAAATATTTAATTTGATAACAAATGAAAATGAATTTATTATAATGTGATGATTACACTGGTCAACAGCCCAAAATACATTTTAGTTAAACCACTTTTTTATGTGTTATGGGGTCATAATTTTAAAAAACTCCCGATTTTTTTTAATTTGAAATTTTTGAAAAAGTTTTCCTAGTTATATCTATGGCAATATGGAAGAGTATCTTAAGTCGACATAAGAGAGAATTGAGTTAAGGCGTTTTGTGTATTAAAGAAGCAAAGGCGCTTAAATGTCTTTAGTCCATTTTAAAAATTCTGTTTTTGAATCAAAACAACTTATGTACACATATTTTTGTTTACATATTCAGATTTTTCTTTCGTCATATAACGGTATCGCTTAACATCACTTAAGCTGTACAAATGTTAACCTTGCACGACTTTTTTTTGTGTGATCAATGGTTTTGGAGTTACATACTTATATAGTAATTTTTTTTAAATCAAAAAATTTGTATTTTTTTAATACAAAAAACGTGAAGTTCCAAAATTTAGCGAAAACTTTTAAATTTTGCTTTTATCTTTATGAAATCTTGTTAGTGCTATTGAAGATGGCCAAAATCGACCCATTATTTCGAGTTTTCGGGAATTGAGATTTTAATGAAATTTAAAAGAAATATTATATTAAGAAAAGTCACAAATTTTATTGAAATCAGTCCATATTTGAACAATGCTCTCATACAACCTTCTGACGAAAGACACTTAAATGTGTCAAAATTCACAAAAACGCTTTCAAAAATGAAGATATGACAATTTTAAGTTTATTTTTTTGTACAAATAATTTTTGTTTAAACGGTAAATAAATTGCAAAATTACGTAAATGGCTTAAATACAAAATAGGGTATTTTCACTTCATTTACAATATTGTTAACAAAATCACCATTTAATCAATAAAATCAATTTTCAGAAAACAAAGCTTATTTTATGTGTTGTATATTTACAGTTTTAAGATTATAGAGTGCTCTAAATAAAATTTGTAGTTGGATTTTCTTAAATAAAAATCAAACCTTTTAATATAAAAATTCTACAAAATACGCAAATATAATGGCATATTATACAAAATCATTTAGCATTAAAATGTTTACTTAGTACTCGGGTTTTGCAAAATTATCGACTTTTTTCGGAAACCCTCCCATTAAAGATTTTACAGTTGCTTCTGATACCTTTTTGGAGCATGTGTGCCACCTGCGCTTAAAATCGGACATGTTCTTGGAAATCTTTCCTGTGTTCTTCAATTCCTTTTTTACCAGAGCCCAATACCTTTCCACAGGCCGAAGTTCTGGACAGTTAGGTGGATTTGCCTCTCGTGGGACAAAAATGACATTATTCTTTGAGTACCACTCAAGTGCCTTTTTTCCATAATGGCATAATGCCAAATCGGGCCAAAAAAATGTAGTCACTCTCTGCTCTCTTAAAAAGGGTAACAACCGTTTTTGTAGGCACTCCTTTATATATATTTCTGTGTTTATTGTGCCAGATGCCACAAATACTTTACTTCTTTTGCCACAACTGCAAATAGCTTCCCACACGAGAAACTTCTTAGGGAATTTTGTTTGTTTTTTTGTGCGAAACTCTTGCCGAACATTGCCCCGTTTATCAGCAACATAGAAATCTTAACCAGGAAGTTGAGAAAAGTCTGCCAGTACGTATGTTTCATCATCCATCACACAACAGGTGTATTTTTTATAAAATCAGACTTCAATTTTTTCGCTCGTTTTTTTGCTTCTAAGTTCTTTATAGCATTGCGATCTGGAACCTTTTGGACTTTGTATGTCTTCAATCCAGCATAAGCTTTGTGCAAAATTCGTAGAACATTTCACCGTACGAGCTGCTTTTCTTAAAGAAGTGTTAGGCGCTCTTCGAAAGAGTCGCTCGACTTCTTTTGCCTTACCAATATCTGTAGGACCTTTTTTCCTCCCTGATCCAGGTTTTCTTTCAATGCTCAGGTTTTCCTTATACCGTCTGATGGCATTAGAAACCGTTCGAGGGTCAACTTTCAAATTTTTAGCTATTTTTTTAAAAGTCCATGACGGATTTTTTTGAAAAATTTTAATTATATTTTCACGAACTTTTTTTTCGCAGTCCATTTTGATTGAAATAACTATTGAAAATTAATAATTTCTAAAATAATAGTATCTGACATATCTATAGAAACTAACTTGATCAAAAAATAAATTATTTCTTGCACTATGGATAAATTTTGTCTAAAATAGTAAATGCATATTTTTTTTAGAACACTCTTTATATAAAATTATTTTTAAAAAAAGATATTGTGCTGCTTTAATGGCAAATAATAAGATCTTGGAGTCAGGAAAGTTTAAACACCAATAGAAAGTACTTGCCTAGTGTATTCAATCCCCCAAAGCGTTTGGAGCTAGCAGGTGGAACTTTAGAGTTATCGCTATATAAAAGTTGCATTTTTTCTTGTCGGTAGGTATTAAGTAATATTAATACAGTATGTTTTCAAATTCTTATCTATGTTTATCGGTATAGAAAATACTTTGCACCGTATGCGGTACATAAAGGTTTAAAGGCTTTTTTTTAACGGTAATTAATTTCTCATACCGTACACAGAAAATTGCTACTTTCAAAAAGCGATAACTCCAAAGTTCCACCTACCAAACGTTTTTAGGGTTTAAATACACTAGTCTAGTGCTTTCATTTGGCATAGGAATTTTTTTGATCCCAGACAATCACCCTTAAAATGTGTCATAGTGTAACATAGAATCCGTAAAACATATAAAAAATAGCTTCAAAGCGACTTAAAAACCATTTAATTTATTCTTCTATGATGAAATCAATGGACCAGCCTTTTTAATAATATCAAATTTAAAAAAAATTATCAAACAATTGAAAAAAAATTCAACCGTTTTTATAATCAGAAGACCATAACAAATATCAAAATATAGTACATAATGATAAAATCTAAAGAAACAAGTTGAATTTTGTTGACTAGTGTTAATAACTTTTCCCATCTAAACGAAGTTAATAACTTATTAACATATGTACACAAACATAAAATTTGTGTTGCAACGACAAATGTTTACAATATTTAATACTTATTTTTTACAAAGTTAATGAATTTTTTAAAATCTTATTTTTTATGATTTATTAAATAGATATACAACATTTACGATAACACAGAGCCCGACCATTTGATACCCTTCGTCACAAAGGTCAAAGAACCTTTGAATAAAAGCAAAACAAAATTTCCACTAAAGTTTGTGTACCTACTAACCCCCTAATGTTAAACGAAAAATTTAGCTATGACAAGTTTATATTTCAAATTTTCAATACAAAATTACTACAATAAGACTTTGATAATTTTTAATAAAAATATTTTTCTATGGAAAATTGTTCGATAAAAATTATATTTTAGAGAAAAGTATTTGTTATAAAAATATTTTTATAACAAATAATTTTCAAATCTTCTATAGAAAAATTTTTGATAAAAAAATTTCTATAGAAAAATTTTTGATATAAAATTTTTCTATGGAAAAATTTTTGATAAAAAAATTTCTATAGAAAAATTTTTGATACAAAAATTTCCATAAGAAAATTTTTGATAAAAAAAAATTTCTTTAGAAAAATTTTTGATAAAAAAATGTCTAAAAAAAAATGTTGATAAAAAATTTTCTATGAAAATTGTCTATAGAAAAATTTTTGTTAGAAAAAATTTTCTATAGAAAAATTTTTGATAGAAAAAATTTTTGATAGAAAAAATTTTCTATAGAAAAATTTTTGATAAAAAAAAAAATTCAATACAAAAATTTTTGATAAAAAAAAATTCTATAGAAAAATTTTTAATAAAAAAATTTTCTATAGAAAAATTTTTGATAAAAAAAATTTTCTATAGAAAAATTTTTGGATAAAAAAAATTTTCTATAGAAAAATTTTTGATAAAAAAAATTTTCTATAGAAAAATTTTTGATAAAAAAAATTTTCTATACAAAAATTTTTGATAAAAAAAAATTCTATAGAAAAATTTTTGATAAAAAAATTTTCTATAGAAAAATTTTTGATTTTTCTATAGAAAAATCTATAAAAAAAATTCTATAGAAGAATTTTTGATAAAAAAATTTTTGATAAAAAAATTTTCTATAAAAAAATTTTGATAAAAAAATTTTTTATCAAAAATTTTTCTATAGAAAAATTTTTCTATAGAAAAATCTATAAAAAAAATTCTATAGAAGAATTTTTGATACAAAAATTTTCTATAGAAAAATTTTTGATAAAAAAATTTTCTATAGAAAAATTTTTGATAAACAAAATTTTCTATAGAAAAATTTTTGATAAAAAAAATTGTCTATAGAAAAATTTTTGATAAAAATATTAAAAAAAAAATGAAGCAGAAAACTTTTTCTTTTTAAAACGTTAGTACTACACATTGAAAAAAATACCTATTTTAGATAAACGTTTAAAAAACGGCAACTCTGCCGACTATTTTTTTGTTCTGTTCTTTTTGTGCCGATCCGTGATTATAATGCATTATTTTACAATATATAATAGTAAATATAACAAAGATCACTAGGTATGTAAAGTGACCTATATCAATAGAGTAAAAAAATGAAATTTGTCTTATAAAGTACATTCCAAAAATTTCCATTGCCACAATCACCAACAAGTACATTCATTTTATTTTTGCAAACATTTTATAGCTCATAAATATAAATAATACAATATTTTAGTAGTGGCGTTGATAGTGATAAAAATTTATTTTCAACACATATTAACTATGAATAATGTTTATTGTTCAATTAAGTTATAATAATACCAAAAAAAAAATTGGAATTGTTATATTATTGATTCGTAATCAGAACATTAGAAAATTGATTAATAGTATTTAACAACTTAAGCTACTAAATAAAACGAAAAATTCGAAAGCGATATTTTACCAGAAAGTCAAAAATATTTTATCAAAATAAACACATCCAATATAAATATTGTTTTTTTTTTTTTTCAATTGGTTTATGATGGATGAGCCGTTTAATGGATCGTTTTGTTTAATTTATAACTCTAATATAATGCACTCAATTATGCCGTGGGAATTTTAACGTTAATCATATGAAAAAGAGTTTAAACAAATAACTGAAAGTGATAACAACAATTTTATGGTATAAAAAATATATTAACACTTGAGTTTAAGAATATGTTGTAGTTAGACACTTAAATTAACACCAATAGTCCTAAAATACTAGAATGGTATACTACTACAATATATAATGTATATGTTGGGTAGACGTTAGGTTGAAAAATGTGTTGATAGCATTGTTTAAAACCAGTATGAAGCTGTAGCATCAGTTTTATGTATTTCCATTGCGTTATTTGTATAAAAATGTTATAAATGAAAACCTTATATTAAACAAGTAAGAAAGTGCTATAGTCGGTCAAGCCCGACCATACTATACCCTTCACCGCTATGGTCAAAGGTGTTCTTTTTCCTGTATAAAGACAAAAATTTGCTAAATTTTGCATTCATGCAAACATTTTCTAAAAACTTAGACTTATATAAGAGCTAGGGTAAAATATGGACCGATTATTCGAAATTTGGCAAATTGATTGCAATTTTTACAAAAACTATGTATGCAAAAAATAAACTTATTGCAATTTGTCTCGTTTAGTGCGTTTTGACAGAATAGCTTGTATAGGACCGATCAAAAAGTGATTCTAAGCCTATTGGTATAATAAAGACAAATATTTTTATGAATTACATACATCAGCACAAACTTATAATACCCTTTCCACCTATGGTGGTGAAGGGTATAAAAAAATATTTAAATTTAATACCTTTCATGAACTTAATGGTTTAAAAATGGCCTATTGAAAGAGTTTAATCTAATATAAAATATTTGTTTGTCTGTGTATTCCCATAAATTTATTTTAGATGATCATGTGAGTATAGATATAAAATAAATAGTAGCTTTAGTTTAAAAAATAATCAAATTTAGCACGTGTTTTTTTAAAGAAAATTTCCACAATGAAATATTGAATTTTAAAACCAGTTAAAACGATACAAAGAATTAGCATAAACATTTTAGGCAAAAGACAACTGAAATATCAAAAGTATTCACAAAATATTTTTTTTAAACACTGGGTAACAAAAAAATATTAAACATATTTTAAATTATTCTGAAATCCTGGGTAAAAAGTTTTCTTTGGTGTTGTTTTTAAATCAATATAGAGTCAAATCGACAATTTTCGAACATGTACTGAACCACACTATCTCCAATTTCGATAAAATGATTTTTTTTTATATTTATTTACTTAAAAATTTAGAACGATTCTTAAGAAATCAAATTAAAAAATTTGTACTCAAATAATATGTGTTGTTTTTCAAAAAGTCTATTATTTTCCGATATCCCCTTGAACCCAGTTTTTGGTTTTAGTTTTTTAATGTCAACACTATAATCCATATTTGAAAGAAGGATAAAATCTGAACCAAAGCAAAATTTTTAACAATTTAATAAATTGTACTAGCTGGGTGAATGTATATAGAAAATTTAATCAAAATATGTAAATGGGTGTTTCCATGGTTACGCACGTGACATTTGTACACTTTTACTTATCTTTGAAAATTGTGTAAATAGAAATGGATTGGAATTTTAGAATCGTTACATTACATCTGTGGCTTGGTGCTAAAAGGGCCAATGTCAATTTTCTGCATTAGATTCCCTTCTTTACCTTCTTTTATTTGGCTCCAACAGCTAATCTCTGACGAACAGATTATAAGAGTTTTTCTGGGCAATGCTACTATGAATTTGTAGTTGAAATAAAATCTTTAAGTCAAATTTTCTCAAAACTTTTTTTTTTCGACATTTAGCTTTAAGCACCAAGCTACAGATATGTGATGAGTTCTTTCTAAAAAGTATATATATTGGAAAATTGAGCACTGGGTACCCAAGTTCCATGCGATCAAAGTTAACTTATTCACGTGACAAAAAACGTAAATGCCTTTTAGAGCCGTAAGAAATAATGCGAAAGTAAGCGAGTTGTAGGAGATTTTTATTTTGAAAAAAATGTTTTTATAAAGGTTATAAATGGACCCTTATAATCATGTTTTGTTCAAAAACAAGTATGCATGGGTTGGCTAAAAACAAAAAAAAAAATGCATTTTAGTAATTCACATATATTTTCAGAAGTTTTTAACAAAAAACTTAAACTTTATTTAAAATTGAAAAATAAAAAATAAATAACGGTGGACCATTTCCTGGAAATACCCATATAAAAATAAATTTAAATTGAAATCGATAATAGTTGTCTGTTACTTTTTAAAAAATTTTAACATTTAAGAGATAAAAAAATACATCATCACAAGAAGCCATTAAAGATGGCACAATAAATGGCCGACCATTTTAGATGACGAATTTGTGTTTCAAATAAAATGCAAAATACGATTTCTCATGAATAATAAATTAATATTTAAAATACAGATAGAAATAACTTTAATATAATACATCTTTATATTATTTATTGTTTAAATTATCAACTTTTTAAATGTTTAAATGATTTTGTACATAATTTAATTTTGATGTGGGTTTTCATGATTAACACCTTAAACCAATCCCATTTTACACTAATTACCTAAATGTGTATATTTGGGGGATTTCTAGGGTGTACTAGTGAACTATTTCAAATATTTATTACCCTAGTTCACAATCGGTTAAAAATAGTCTTTTAGCTTTGTAGTATTTAAAAATGTTAGACTATTTTCAACGTATTATGAACTGGGCTATTATAAACCCAAAATTAAAATATTATAAATAATTATAACTTATTTGTTAAATTTTGTTATTAACTTGATTAGGTCTAGTTTTACGATCATTTGAAGTAATTACGATTTCTTAGAATTAGTTCCATTTATTAACACAATATTAACACAATTTCAGTTAACTAAAATTTAATTATCAGATAAATATTTTTATGCTACAAGACAAATTTTTAATAGGTTAATTTAAAACATTAACTTTTTAATCAATTAAAGCTAAAAAATATTATTAAGAAAACTTAAAAAAAAGCTTAAAATGAAAACAAAAAAGTAAAAAATTTAAAAATGTTCTTAATAAAAATTAACAAATCAATGACCTAAAATTATTAATGTTGACCTTTAAACTTTTCACATACAAAAATCAAAAGAAAAATATTTTGATGTCCAAAGATTTGAAACCAATGGCGCATAACTTGTATGTATTAATATTGATAATCTTACTCATTTTGATTTACGCAAAAATTATAATTTTTCAGTTCAAATTTGTTTGCTAATTATAAACAAAGTCACGAGATTTTATTGTGTGAACGAAACAGAACCAAAAAACAAGCAGCCACAAACCGCAATAACGACAAACTTAAAGCTCACGTACACATTATTTTGCTCTAAACCATATGAATGTCAGTGTTCATTTTGATATTAAAATAAACAAGTTTTAAAGCCGCACTAACGAATCGTAAATACACTTCCCTTATATATGTATATGATCAAAATGATATTTAGCTTTGTTCTCCGATATTTTCTTGTGTTTTGCTTTATGAATAACAATTATTTTTGGTCCCTGGTAAATTCATTGGGCTAATAAATTACATATAAATTTTATATTGCTGTAGTCTATTTTTTCGATTTGTTTATATTTTAATATATGGGTCTTATCAAACCCAGGAACATTTGAAATTTATACACTTTTTGTATAATTTTATATAAAATTTATTATATGACAACAAAATGTTTAATAAATCTTTCATTTAATATCGGTTTGATTATTTTGTTTATATCATTAACCTATAACATTTTGTTTATATCATTAACCTATAACATTATAGGTATATATATATAATTCCCCGACAACATTCCAATTGGAGCAAGGGGTACTTCTATCAGACAATAAGCTGCATCCGATTCTATTTTTAGACTCATTGAAAGGGACCTACGTTTTAACTCCGGCTCCGAACGGCAAATGCATTAGTTAGAAAAGTTTTACATAGCCTAATACTCAATAACCAGTGGCTAGCTGAGTTGTGAAAATATGGATATTGATATTTTTACTTTTTTCTTAAAAAATCTACGCCAAACTCCCAACCCTATCTACTTTTTTTGCATATGACTGCAGCATTTGCCATTAATATTCGTTTAATTAAAGAACAAGTCTTTTGATGGTAAGGCAACAGCGATCTATACTGACTAAAAATGGAGTACAAAGCTCATGAACAGGTCGGTGATTTAAAGACAATATCGGAGCTTCTCCATCGCATAGATAAAAGGGTTCTCATAGGTGACAGTGGGGTTTACAACACAGGAAACCGTACATCTTTACAAAGCAAGCGAGCTTATCTTGACTGTTTCTATGACAAATTTTCAGATTCAGTTTTTTATACAAATGTTCATGGTTTAATGCCCAAGAGGCTACATCCAAGACCAAATATATGCAAATAACCGCCCGTCACAAGATTTGTTGTAAAATCTTTGATAGGTTTTTTATTAAATGCGGAAATAAAATGCATTTTATAGGTCGTTTCTACATAGTTTTCATTATACATACACATTTTTATTGAAAATCAACTTCTTTCAATCCTTTGAAATTTTAACTTTTCAAAGTCCACAATATTTCACTAGAATTCTGTTATCATAACGGGGAAGGTGACTCCCCTTTCTAAAGCGAAAAGAAAATAGTTATTAATTTTTATTTTCTTAGCCAATATTAATTTGTTTATGAAACAACAAAAACACAAATAAATTTCACCATTCGGCTAAATACAAACGAATAGAAAAATATTAACTGTTTATTTAATAGCTCACTACTATCTTAACACCTTTACAGCTCATTCATTGCTAACACATTGTCATGTTTTACTTAAGCAAAAGATAGCGTTAGAAACGTTTGTATCTAAATACATTTGTATATCGCAGAAGTTAACATTTTCATTAGACCAATCGTGTTTTTCTTTTGAAGATTTTACTTTCACTACAATGAAAAGTTTAGTGCCCTTTGATAAATGCAAACTTGAAAAAAATATAATATTAAACAATTTCTACTACAATATTCACATTTATAAGATAAATACAAGTGTTTTTAATCGGCTTAACAAATGAAATATATTTTTTATTAACGAGTGTTCCGAATAAAATGGGCATATTCTATTTTTAAAACAAAAAACTTATTCATAGTACATCAAATATTATTTTTTTAACACGTAAGCTTTTTTAGATACAACATTTTTAAAGTATCTGTTTAAAAAACAATAATTTTCAAATGATTTCTTGTGCAAAATAGAATGCGAAAAATATACATACCGAAACTTTTCAAAAAACAAGTAAGAAAGTGCTAAAGTCGGTCAAGCCTGACCATACGATACCCTTCACCACTAAGGTCAAAGGTGTTCTTTTTCCTGTACAAAGACAAATATTTGCTAAACTTTGACATCATACAAAAATTTTCTTAAAACTTATATATTTAAGCTGTTTCGGTCATTTAGATATGAGAGCTGGGGTCAAATGTTCGAAATTTATCAAATTGATTACACTTGTTACAAAAATTATGTATGCAAAAAATAAACTTAAAATTCCCATTATCTTCAGATTTACAAGCGTTTTAGTGACTTTTGTCTCATTTAGTGCCTTGTGACAGAAGAGTTTGGGGAGCTATGGTCAAATGTTGACCGATTTCAATGAAATTAGGTACAAGGATTTTGGTAATTGCATTTGTTTTAAATTTCATGAAAAAATATTGATATTTGTCTCCAATATATCAATTCCGGGAAGTGGGACCTATGGGAGGTACTATAAATAATGGATCGATTTTGACGAACTTCAATAGCCATGGTCCCACTATCAAAACAATGATCTGTGCCAATTTTCATTAAATTATCTTTAGAATTGCGTACTTTGATTACATGGTTTACATGGGGGTCCAGCCAGCCGGTCTAGCCCTTTTGGTATACTATTAGGTGAGTCTAAGACAAATATTTCTATGTGTTGCATACATCAGCACAAACTTAAAATACCCTTTCCACCTATGGTGGTGAAAGGTATAAAAAACAAAGGTAGAAAATTTTATAGTCGGCCTAGCAACAATTTGATAACTTTTTTCACTAATGTCAAAAATATTCTTGACACTTAGAGACAAATCTGCGCGTAATTTTTTATTACAATTATTATTTTGTATGTCATTTTCGACAAGGTGGCTGATATAGGTGCTAGGGTCAACTGTGGACTAATTGTCACGAAATTTCGATTCATGTTAACAGAAAACTTATCTCTGCAAAGTTTATGCAAAAAAACTTCGAAAAAATTTATAGTTATTTTTAAGAGTGTATGGTAGGTATGGTCTGATACCAAAAAAAATGGTTTACTAATTTCGGCTATTAATGCAAAACTCAACTCAAATACAAATAAATTTGAGGCTGTAAAGGGCTATAATTTCTTTTTCGGGACTGCCTTGTACCAAAGAAAGTACGACCTGTACTTTGATAAAAAGCTTACATAGACAACCAGCAACTCAGCATGCTAGCCGATCGGCATACTTTAATGAGTTACAAACATTAGGAGAAGCCCTATATAACTTTTCCAACTATTATGGTAAAGTGTATAAATACACTTGTAGCGTGAACTGCCGTGGCATAGCAGGTAGGTCATCCGCCTAGCATACCAGAGGTCCCCGACAATACTCATAACTCAGCTAGCCACTCATTATTGAGTATTAGGGTATGTAAAACTTCTCTAACTAATGCATTTTCCGTTCGGAGCCGGTGTCTTTAAATGAGTTTAAAAATAGAATCGGATGCAGCTCATTGTCTGAGATAGGTAGGTTATTGTTAAAATAAGAATGTCGTGGGAATTATGTATGTCTGATGTATTGGCAAACTTTTCACAAATATCGGGCCAAGAATATCATGCGGCTGAAGAACAAGGCAATGTTTCAAATTTCATGTGAGGCAATAAAAAACAAAGAATTTGTGTTATTAGTCAGTTTATCGGTTTTTTCGGAACACCCACAACTTATGTATGGGTGATACAAAATAGCATTTCTGAGAAAATTCAAGAATACAGGAAATGTGTACCAGAACATGTCTGATTTGAGCGTTAAATTTTTAATGAAAAGAATTAAAAAAAGTCGATAAATTTATATTTTATTAATATGTATATTTTTAGCAATTTTTATATCGTACGGTTAATGTTTTATTTAATTTAATACAACTACAAATTTTATTCGGAACAGTCTTTACATGATAGCACAAAAAAGTCATATGAACAAAAAATTTCCATAAAAAAAATGTGCAGTAGTAAATTCTTTTATAATCTAAATTCATAATCTGTAATTTGTAGATTCTAGTGTAAAGAAAATCTGTCTTAATAAAATGATAAAAAAAATTAAATTTGCATGAAATGTTTATGCATTTGGAAATAAAAATCTTTAGTAGAAATGTTTATTTATTTTTATATATTGTAGAATGCATGAAAGAAATAATAATTAATATTAATAAGTACTTATTGTTTATACATGCATACACACATATTTGATATGAACAAATAATATTTAAAATAACAACAAATACATTTATATCACACACACACTCACTCACACTATTGTATGACATAATAATCACGAGAGACATTCGACGATTATCGAGCAAAAGTCATGTGATTGTTTTTTATTATTATTTTATTTTTATTTATTTACATTTCGTGAATATGTGCCTGCCTGTGTTGTGCCTCTGTGTTGAGCTGTGCCTGCTTGGCTAGCTGACTTGTTGGCTGGCGGGCTGATTATTGCTTCGCTTCGCTTTGCTTTGCTAGCTGCTGCTTCTTAGTTCGTTTGTTCATTCGTTTTTGGTTGTTTGATTTAGTTTGTTTGCTTGTGTGACGATGACTTCGTCTCTGTTCACACTCACCTATCACTTTCATACCAAAACTTCACAATGGACAGAACTTAATTTATATCGGAGATGGAAATGTGGTTATATGTATGACTCTTAACCGTGTCACATTTGATGATAAATGCTCAATATTTACATACGCGGTTGACTTAAATGTTTGGTGATTAGAAAAATAAATAAATATTTGTCTTCGAAGATCCATCAAGATCAACCGAGTAAAAACAGTGTCAAACGTTTTAAATATGATGACTTTTGCATTTGATATCAAACGTTTTTTTCAAACCTGAACTGATGTTTGAGATTCGAATTCATTTTCAAATGAGGGTTCATTTAAGAATAAACGTTTGAGAAATGATAGTTTCTCAAATTGAGATTAAAGGTTATTCTCAAATTATTATCAAACCCTAAGATGATTTGAGAATAATTAATTTTTTCAAACTTTTTTCAAACATTAAAAAAAATAATGTATGTTAAATAAAAGCTGTGTTCCAGAACTACGAATACTGCACAATATTGTACAATTTTTAACCAGAAATTACAATTAAGTCATATTTTTTCAGTACAGGAACACTTTCCTGTAGTTTCTGATTAAAACTTGTACAATATTGTACAGTATTGGTAGTTCTGGAACACAGCTAAAATTAATGTTTCAGATATTTTAATGGAATGGCATTGCATTTCAAAGAAATTCGTCACTTCCTTCGGATTTTTTTAAATTGATCCATATTTAGACCATAAAACCTTGCTTAAAAAATTTCAAGATTAAAAACTCAATAATATTCATATGCATTAGTAAATTTTCTTTGTTTATTAAAATTTTTTTACCTAACAATAAAAAAATTATACTTTAAGCAAAAGAATTCAAATATGATCCACCGTTTTCAAAAACAAAATAAACAAAAATACAACGCCATTTTATTTATGTTCCACATGTAGATGATATCCACATTTGAAAAACCTTTGAGAATGAGATTTGATAATGATTTGAGAATAAAGGCATTTCTCAATTTGAGAATAAAGTCCCCTTTTTGTTAAGAACGCTATTATTCACAAATCAGTATCAAATCAGTATTAAACGTTTGACCTTTGAAAAAAGATTTATTTTCAAATCATCCTCAATTTGAGAATAAACCTTTTTTCTTACTGGGAATATACTTTTGCGAATGTGCGCACCAGTTTTTGACATGCACTTTTAACCCTTTCGAAAAACACTTGATTTGAATGTAAATACTACGAACCAGAATAATTTTTCTTAGATTTTGCTTGTCTTCGAAGACTCATACAGACGATTGCTGTTTACTTAAAGTGTGTGAAGTTAAATTCGTCAAGTTAAATACGTCCCACAAAAATGTTAATAACATTACAGGGCACTGTTAAATATATGAATTTAAAAATATATGATTTTTTCGTAGAAAAAACACAAAAATATAAAAAATTTAGATTATTTAAGTAAAAAACAATCAGAATTTTTAATTTTTTGTTAAATAAATTTTATAAAAAACTTGTATTAAGAGCTACGTGCAATTATATAGGCGCATATTTGTTGCACCAAAAAGGCAATTTCGAAGAGACCTGAATAGGGTTTCGATATATCGTTGCAAAGCTCTCAGGGAGTAGATTCCAAAACTATATTCAGTATATGCAGTTGTTTCTCAGGAAAAAATTGACAGCATGTGGAATTTAGTAAAAAGTTATATGAAGTTATAAGGACTTTGAAGCTCTGTAGGGGCCATTTCGGACAGACCTGAATGAGGTTGCGACATACTGGGTGAAAGCTCTAAGGGAGTAGATTCCATAACTATAATCAGTATATGCAGTTGTTTCTCAGGAAAAATTCTACAAGATGTGGAATTTAGTACAAAGTGATATGAAGTTATAAGGACTTTGAAGATCTGTAGGGGCCATTTCGGACAGACCTGAATGAGGTTGCGACATACTGGGTGAAAGCTCTAAGGGAGTAGATTCCATAACTATAATCAGTATATGCAGTTGTTTCTCAGGAAAAAATTGACAGCATGTGGAATTTAGTCAAAAGTGATATGAAGTTATAAGGACTTTGAAGATCTGTAGGGGCCATTTCGGACAGACCTGAATGAGGTTGCGATATACTGGGTGAAAGCTCTAAGGGAGTAGATTCCATAACTATAATAAGTATATGCAGTTGTTTCTCAGGAAAAAATTGACAGCATGTGGAATGTAGTAAAAAGTGATATGAAGTCATAAGGATTTGAAGCTCTGTAGGGGCCATTTCGGACAGACCTGAATCGGGTTGTGATATACTGGGTGAAAGCTCTAAGGGAGTAGATTCCATAACTATAATCAGTATATGCAGTTGTTTCTCAGGAAAAAAATTATAGGATGTGGAATTTAGTAAAAAGTAATATGAAGTCATCAGGACTTTGAAGCTCTGTAGGGGCCATTTCGGACAGACCTGAATCAGGTTGTGACATACTGGGTGATAGCTCTAGGGGAGTAGATTTCAAAACTATATTCAGTATATGCAGTTGTTTCTCAGGAAAAATTTTATAGCATGTGGAATTTAGTAAAAAGTGATATGAAGTCATAAGGATTTGAAGCTCTGTAGGGGCCATTTCGGACAGACCTGAATGAGGTTGCGACATACTGGGTGAAAGCTCTAAGGGAGTAGATTCCATAACTATAATCAGTATATGCAGTTGTTTCTCAGGAAAAAATTGACAGCATGTGGAATGTAGTAAAAAGTGATATGAAGTTATAAGGACTTTGAAGCTCTGTAGGGGCCATTTCGGACAGACCTGAATGAGGTTGCGACATACTGGGTGAAAGCTCTAAGGGAGTAGATTCCATAACTATAATCAGTATATAGAGTTGTTTCTCAGGAAAAAATTGACAGCATGTGGAATGTAGTAAAAAGTGATATGAAGTCATAAGGATTTGAAGCTCTGTAGGGGCCATTTCGGACAGACCTGAATCGGGTTGTGATATACTGGGTGAAAGCTCTAAGGGAGTAGATTCCATAACTATAATCAGTATATGCAGTTGTTTCTCAGGAAAAAAATTATAGGATGTGGAATTTAGTAAAAAGTAATATGAAGTCATCAGGACTTTGAAGCTCTGTAGGGGCCATTTCGGACAGACCTGAATCAGGTTGTGACATACTGGGTGATAGCTCTAGGGGAGTAGATTTCAAAACTATATTCAGTATATGCAGTTGTTTCTCAGGAAAAATTTTATAGCATGTGGAATTTAGTAAAAAGTGATATGAAGTCATAAGGATTTGAAGCTCTGTAGGGGCCATTTCAAACAGACCTGAATCAGGTTGTGACATGCTGGGTGAAAGCTCTAGGGGAGTAGATTCCCAAACTGTATTCAGTATATGCAGTTGTTTCTCAGGAAAAAATTGACAGCATGTGGAATGTAGTAAAAAGTGATATGAAGTTATAAGGACTTTGAAGCTCTGTAGGGGCCATTTCGGACAGACCTGAATCGGGTTGTGATATACTGGGTAAAAGCTCTAGGGGAGTAGATTCCAAAACTATATTCAGTATATGCAGTTGTTTCTCAGGAAAAATTTTACAGGACGTGGAATGTAGTAAAAAGTAATATGAAGTTATAAGGACTTTGAAGCTCTGTTAAATGAAGAATTCTCATTTGCAAATGGAAAATTCTCATTTTCAATTTAAAATTTCTCATTTTCAAATGAAATTTCTCAATTTCAATTGGAATTTTCTCAAATTCAAATTCTCAATTTCAATTGGAACTTTCTCATTTTCAAATAAAAATTTTCAATTTTAATTGGAATTTTTTCATTTTTAAATACAAATTCTCAATTTCAATTGGAAATTTCTCAATTCAATGTGGAAATTTCTCATTTTCAATTGAAAATGGTGTAGTTTCATTACTGACTATAGATTTTTTTAAAGACTGGCAAAAATATTTTGAACTTATTTTTTTGAATTACTTTTTCTTGCAATATTTTAAATGAAAGTTTTATGTTCAAAAAAACAATTTCAGAATATTTTTAACCTTTTAAAATGTATATGAGTTTTATAATTTAAAATTGATTAATAACTTTAAATTTTCAATGCGTTAAAAAAAGGAAGATTGTATACTGTAGTTTTTCGATTTTTACATGACAACTTACCCTGTACTCACTTAGCATATATTAGCTGAGGGTATTAAAATATCCAAAACACAGTGTGAATATAAACGTTTTTTATTTTTTTTTATATAAATTTGAATATCGTATATTATTTGTCTTATTTTTAAGATAAAATAAAATTCCTTTTCAATAACCTCATGTATAAAATCAAAATTTTAGATAAATATTGGATAATTTTGTTTTTTATATACATAAGTACAAGTACAAATATTGAAATATACATATTTTGTTGTTTACTTTTTAATAACATCTAGTCGATTTTTTAAAAAAAACATATTACTTTATTTTATAAATATCATACTGTTTAATATTAAAAATGTATAAATAAATAAATACCCACCACAACTGAATTTAATATTTTTGTTAATTTTTAAAAACAGTTATTATATTTAATAAAAATTTAAAAATGATGTAAATCTTGTTGTTTTTTTATGTAAATAATGTAGCTTAGGAATCTAACCCTTTCAAGAAATATAAAGCGTACAAAATGGCCCTTACAGCGCTTCAAAGTCTATATGATTTCACATGATTTTCTTCTACATTCAGGATACTGTTTCCTGACGAACAACTGCATATAATGAGCATATACTGAAAATTGTTTTGAAATCTATTCCCCTAGAGCTTTCACCCAGTATGTCACAACCTGATTCAGGTCTGTCCGAAATGGCCCCTACAGAGCTTCAAATCCTTATGACTTCATATCACTTTTTACTTAATTCCACATGCTATAAAATTTTTCCTGAGAAACAACTGCATATATTGAATATAGTTTTGGTATATACTCCACTTAAGCTTTCACTCGGTATGTCACAACCTGATTCAGGTCTGTCCGAAATGGCAAATACAGAGCTTCAAATCCTTATGACTTAATATCACTTTTTACTAAATTCCACATCTTGTAAAATTTTTCCTGAGAAACAACTGCATATACTGATTATAGCTATGGAATCTACTCCCTTAGAGCTTTCACCCAGTATGTCGCAACCTCATTCAGGTCTGTCCGAAATGGCCCCTACAGAGCTTCAAAGTCCTTATAACTTCATATCACTTTTGACTAAATTCCACATGCTGTCAATTTTTTCCTGAGAAACAACTGCATATACTGATTATAGTTATGGAATCTACTCCCTTAGAGCTTTCACCCAGTATGTCGCAACCTCATTCAGGTCTGTCCGAAATGGCCCCTACAGAGCTTCAAAGTCCTTATAACTTCATATCACTTTTTACTACATTCCACATGCTGTCAATTTTTTCCTGAGAAACAACTGCATATACTGATTATAGTTATGGAATCTACTCCCTTAGAGCTTTCACCCAGTATGTCGCAACCTCATTCAGGTCTGTCCGAAATGGCCCCTACAGATCTTCAAAGTCCTTATAACTTCATATCACTTTTGACTAAATTCCACATGCTGTCAATTTTTTCCTGAGAAACAACTGCATATACTGATTATAGTTATGGAATCTACTCCCTTAGAGCTTTCACCCAGTATGTCGCAACCTCATTCAGGTCTGTCCGAAATGGCCCCTACAGAGCTTCAAAGTCCTTATAACTTCATATCACTTTTTACTACATTCCACATGCTGTCAATTTTTTCCTGAGAAACAACTGCATATACTGATTATAGTTATGGAATCTACTCCCTTAGAGCTTTCACCCAGTATGTCGCAACCTCATTCAGGTCTGTCCGAAATGGCCCCTACAGATCTTCAAAGTCCTTATAACTTCATATCACTTTGTACTAAATTCCACATCTTGTAAAATTTTTCCTGAGAAACAACTGCATATACTGATTATAGTTATGGAATCTACTCCCTTAGAGCTTTCACCCAGTATGTCGCAACCTCATTCAGGTCTGTCCGAAATGGCCCCTACAGAGCTTCAAAGTCCTTATAACTTCATATCACTTTTTACTAAATTCCACATCTTGTAAAATTTTTCCTGAGAAACAACTGCATATACTGATTATAGTTATGGAATCTACTCCCTTAGAGCTTTCACCCAGTATGTCGCAACCTCATTCAGGTCTGTCCGAAATGGCCCCTACAGAGCTTCAAAGTCCTTATAACTTCATATCACTTTTTACTACATTCCACATGCTGTCAATTTTTTCCTGAGAAACAACTGCATATACTGATTATAGTTATGGAATCTACTCCCTTAGAGCTTTCACCCAGTATGTCGCAACCTCATTCAGGTCTGTCCGAAATGGCCCCTACAGATCTTCAAAGTCCTTATAACTTCATATCACTTTTGACTAAATTCCACATGCTGTCAATTTTTTCCTGAGAAACAACTGCATATACTGAATATAGTTTTGGAATCTACTCCCTTAGAGCTTTCACCCAGTATATCGCAACCTCATTCAGGTCTGTCCGAAATGGCCCCTACAGAGCTTCAAAGTCCTTATAACTTCATATCACTTTTTACTAAATTCCACATGCTGTCAATTTTTTCCTGAGAAACAACTGCATATACTGAATATAGTTTTGGAATCTACTCCCTTAGAGCTTTCACCCAGTATGTCGCAACCTCATTCAGGTCTGTCCGAAATGGCCCCTACAGAGCTTCAAAGTCCTTATAACTTCATATCACTTTTTACTAAATTCCACATGCTGTCAATTTTTTCCTCAGAAACAACTGCATATACTGAATATAGTTTTGGAATCTACTCCCTTAGAGCTTTGCAACGATATATCGAAACCCTATTCAGGTCTCTTCGAAATTGCCTTTTTGGTGCAACAAATATGCGCCTATATAATTGCACGTAGCTCTTAATACAAGTTTTTTATAAAATTTATTTAACAAAAAATTAAAAATTCTGATTGTTTTTTACTTAAATAATCTAAATTTTTTATATTTTTGTGTTTTTTCTACGAAAAAATCATATATTTTTAAATTCATATATTTAACAGTGCCCTGTAATGTTATTAACATTTTTGTGGGACGTATTTAACTTGACGAATTTAACTTCACACACTTGTTTACTTAAAGATTCATATGCATAGATCCATTAAGGCCTACATGTCTCACTTTCCAGTCGCATAGAAGCCCTTTTTTGGTACAAACTAAATCTAAGAGTACTCAAACAGCATAAAGTACTCCTAATATTTTCTTCGAATCGAAGAGTTACATTTGATAAATCAGTAATATTTAAATGTGGATTTAGTCTGTCAATAGTAATAACTTATTATATATGATATCTGCTGTTTGGAAAGGATTTAGCAATTTTGTGATGAGTCAGCAGTTTTAGGTTGAGCCTGTATTTTTAGTTTGAGTCTGCAGTTTTAGAATTAGTTAGTTGTTTTAGGATGACTCAGCAGTTTAAGGATAACTTGGGAATTTTTAATCTCAGGGTCAACGGTTTGTTGGAATAACAGACTCAACCCTGTTTCTAGTCATGTACAAGACTTTCTTCAGTACAAACTACCTGAAACGGCCAAGGAACTGTAGTGTTTTCTGCAAAAAGGTAATTTAACTATCACCACAAAATTTGGTAAGGGCATGATTGAATTCTGTAAATCATTGAAAAACATCGGTTAACACAAAGAATGACGTTTAAAGGTTAAAATCTTATAATTTCATGTACTGGCAATAATGTCAAAATATACCATAGAAACGTGAGTTTCTAGATGGAAGTAGCGGGATTGCCTAATCTAGAAACATAAAATACAATCCGTAAATGGGTAGAAAAGTCTTTTATGCATTACACTGAGGGCAGTATAAGGCATTAAATTTGATGTTTGTAGCGCATAGAAATATTGATCTAACACATTCAAGTATACCAACGGCTCGATTTAACGAGTTTCGTCCTACGATAGAGGTCACAATTTTGAAGATAATTTGAAAAATTGACGAAGATGCTTCGTAGAAGGACTATCAAGCCTAATAAATTCGGTCTTTGAAAATAAAATTGGTCTTTGGTCCTTAACAAATCGTCGTGCGGGAATTTATGTGCTCTATACGCCAAAAATTAATTTTGAGAAAATCGATCTTGAAGTTTTAACTTAATTTTTCTAAAAAACTATACGATCGAATTTTGAGATTTTTGCATAATATAATTGGCGTATGCAGTTTTGCTGCACAAAAAAATCTTTTTTGGAGGATATAGAACAAGAAAGACATTATTTATCCCAGAAACTAGACGAGATAGCCGGATTGCAGATTGAAAAATTTAGGGTCGAAAACCTAAAGTGACATCATTAACTCTGAATGTGTAAAATGGCGGATACAGCACATGAACTCCCGCATGACGAAATATTTTTGGTTCTTAAGCGCATAAATTATGTTTTATTTGAATAAATTTTAGAACGGAACAAAGTTTTTAAGAAACGGTCCTCCATATTCGACCTACTTTCAAAAGTTTATTTGAAAAGAGTTTTTTTTTTTTTTTTTTTTTTTTTGTTTTACTATTTTCAGAGGCAAATAGTGTTCTGTCCCTACTATATATATATAAATTATAAATTATGATCAATTTTTTTAATAGTTTATAATAAATTTAAAGGAACCTAGTAGTATAAACTAGCCGACATTGTGGAAATTTTATAATATTATTACATCTATTTTCCTGTCTTCTTGGAAGTATACAAATTTTTACTTACAATGCCTACTTATAATATATAAAATAAATATACATATATACATGTGTATACATATTATATATAATAAGTATTTATAAGATAATTTTATAATTTAACATATGTATTTAAACTTGTCAGATTATGACTGCAAATAGTCAACAAAAATCAAATTTGTTATTTGCTTCTGACATTTAAAGATTAAATTGTCAAAATATGTATATAAATAAAAACTATATCAAAACAATATCTCATACATGTGTACATACATACTTCGCGGTATTTAATAGTTCAATAGAACAAAGTTTTTCCAAATACAGAATCGTTTGTCACTAATAAAAAATTTATTCTCAACAAATTTAAATTTTCAGATGATTACAATTTGAAATCAAACCAAGTCAATTGTTTACATATTATTAAATAATTGAAAAGAAATTAAATCATAATCAAGTGCATATTAAAAAGTTAATATTAATTAAACATATTTTTTTTAATATTTAATATGAACAGTAACTGTAATAATTCTTCATCGCGCATTTTTTTGAAAAAATATAGAGCAAATAATTCATTAAAAATAGGTATGTTTACTTTTTACAAACCAAAGTAAATATGAGCATTATCAATATTTTTCGTGGTAATTAGTTTAGCAAATATTTAAGTAAGGATTTACAAAAGTTCTTAAAAAATTTTGTATGTATTTTATAAAATGAAAAAAAAAGAAGCCGCTTTGTTTTTTTTTTTTTTTTGCAGAACTTTTAAAACATATATAAAATAAATTTGTTGAATTAACAAACTAAATATTTACCCCTTACTTCATAAACGAATTATAAAATAATCAAAATCTTATAGTAGGAATTTTGGCACAGAACTTAATTCCGTTTGGAAGTGAAAAAGTAAAACGAAAAATTGTTTTTGGAATGAAAACACTTTCTATTTTTAAATTGTAATTGAATTCGTAGGTTTTTTACTGATTTAAATACAAAAATCGTTTTTCGTAATGTTTTAGAACATTTAAAAATTTTGGAAATCTATAGAACCTAAAACTATATTTTTCGTTTATGATTCCCCCTAATTCATAAACGAAAAATAAAGCTATGAAAAGCATTTTAAGTAAACATTTATTTAAGTAATTCTGAATGATTGCTTAATTAAATTAACATTAACAATATATAATACTATTTTTTTATGGTGAAAATCTGGCTATTACATCCTTACAATAGTGGGAATTAATATATATGTAGTTTGGCAGTCAGGCTGTTATTAAAACTCTTGATCTTGTCTTCCAGAACAACATATAAGGTCAAAGGCCGATCATATTTAAGAATTCAATGCGCTTCGATCTTATGCGATCTATAGCTGTAAAATATGTATTCCTAGGATACGCTAGTTAGAAAGGCGATTGCTTTTATTATTTTTAGGGAGAAAGGGAGAGTATAGAATTGAACTAAGAGAAGAAGAAAAAGCGGAACTTAAAACGACACAGATTAATAAAAGTGTGATACTTTATCTTAACCACCTCTGTCCCACACTGAAGCTCACAACATCGTTCAGTTTGTATTACTGAATGTCATGAAATGTACATAGAGTCTTAAGTCTCAAAACCTTTGTGCATGTGGCAGTGGAAGAGAATTTAATATACCGATTCACACGGGTATTATTCTACACTAGATAATATAGAGGCTATTATGTTGCACGAGGTCTGCGTGATTTCCTTCTTATTCTAAATTTATAAACACTTTAGGCTACGTAAAGCCTAAAGTGTTGTCTCTCTGTTCTCAAATATAGTTACCTAACTATCTCTTAACTTCAATCGCATTTATTTACTTTACACATAGCCAAGTCTATATGACATCCTACTATGTAAGCAAGCACACACCAGAGCCGATGGCAATGACTACTTAAAGAGCGAACTGTTAAAAATTACAACTTCCGGTTCTGATCTTAACCCTTCAGTGCATAAATAAATCAACCGCTTTTTTATTTTAACATTTTTTAACGAATAATCAAATATACGAAATTTTAGAGAAAAATTGGTTGATTCAAATATGAATCATTATGCATTAAGTACACCATAATATTTAAAAATCAAATGGGGTTTATAAAAATTTCTTAAACAAGTTGTTGTGGAGAAAAAGAAACATGATTGATGTACCTTGTACATTTACTGGATCGAACAAATTGCACGACCATGTTTTAAAACCAGCAACACCTTTTTAATTCTTCTTCTTTTTCTTCGGTATACTTCTTTTGTTCTTCTGTTATCCTTGACTCCTAGTGGAGCGTAGCGCCTCAAGTTCATATTATTAAAATTATTTATACATAATTTTTTTAATAAATTAATAATTTTTTTATTAAAATTTTAGTGTAATCTCAGAAATACAAATATGCTATAAAAAATCTTTCAAAATAAAAAGTCCTTGGTAAGTAGTCTAACAGTTCTGATCATGACCCATAACACTTCTTAGCTTAACTTAGGGCTTTTTTCTACAGTCTTAAAAAACATACAGGTTCATGTGTACTTATTGTATATCGTGAACCTATATTCAATACCGACTATGAACCAATTTTTTTTAAAAACATTTTTATTGGAAAACTGCTTTTTATGAAGGAACACCTCTTGTAATAAAAAACAGAGGGATTTCGTTAAATATATCGACCTAATTTTTTGTATTTTTTCTATTTGTTTGCTTTATAGAAACCCGCAACTGTTGTACCCTATTAGAAATCACCTCATATATGAACGATCTTTTCATGTACGGGTCTCTAAGTTTTGGAATCTTTTGCCACGTCATCTAAGAGTTTTCACTTTTACCCCACAAGCTTTCAAAAATAAACTTGTAGAACATGCCTCCATCATCAATATTTAATATTACATTTTTCACTTTTTTTTAAAGAAAAATATCTAATTTTATATTGTAATTGCTCCTATCATTATTAGCGTTATACGTAATATCATGTTTATACATATATTATATAATTTTTATTTGGATTTGTTACAGTAGTTGCCTTTATTAATATACTATTGTTAGACCACCAACTATATAAGGCCTTAAAGGCTCAGTTGGTTCATTTATAATAATAAATAAATAAAATAAATAAATAATATCGGAAAGCAAATTTTCAATTTTGAAAAAAATGCACAACACCTTTTTGTGTTATAAAGAACTTTTCCAAGGGGAGTTACGTTTCAATTTCGCACCTTCCTAAAATAAGGTATACCCTAATGTACATACCTACATAACTAATATTTTAATATGCCAATTTATACCTATTATACTATATCAAACTCTAAAAACAAAGAACAGAACTTACCTTAAATAATTTTTTGAATGTGTTGTTTGGTTTAAATTAGATTTTTTATTGCTACCACCACTTTTAGCCGCAATTTGGCTGCGTTGAAGAGACAATGATGAAGATGCTGTGGCAGCTACGACGGCCGGTGCGGTTACAGCGCCACTATTTGATGATAAAATACTTGCCAACGACGAGGTGCGTGACAAGGTGTTTGTTTGAGTTTGGAGTGTTGAAGGAGGTGTTGGTGTCGCTAAAGCAGCGACAGCAGCAGGTGATGGAGTTGTTGAAGTTGTCGATGGAAAGAAAAGTTTATTCAACAAGGCCATAATACGAAAAATATGAGATGTTCTTTTTAATTGTAATAATATTATTTGTTTATGTGTAGACAGACATAAACATACAATTAATATAAAATTCAAGTATTCCTTATATAAGGGGCTCTTAATGATTCTTTTTGCATTTGCCGTTGAATGATGTTTCCTTTTTATTATTTTTAATAACAGTTAGTTATTGAATCTTAAGATTTACCCTTTTCGCCAATTGCATTTTTAATATAATTTTTTAGTAGTATCACCATATTTCGACCGGATTTTTATTATTTACTTTAATTTCCTCGGAATGTTAAAGAAAATTATTAAGAAACAAAACAATATTCATCCAACAACAAAAATACTTTTACTTTGTTGTTGTTGTCGCTGATTTTGCATAAATAAATAGCACTTTAACCTTTATTTTTTCTTTTTTGTTTTATTTTTTTTTCACATCCAACCATTGAACTATTTATGTATCTATTTATCTCTCTTTATTTTTCTTCCTATTCTTCTTCATCTGCTTCTTTTTTAACCCATTATGAAATTTTTTTCTGCATGCAATTGATTTTTTTATGCATGTGTGTACTGTATTATGAATAAAATTTTTATATTTTTCACAATTGCAATATTCTTTTTTTACTTTATGCTTATTTTCTTTGTTTCACTTTTCACATAATTTTAATTTTGATTGATTTTCTTACAAATAAAACACTTTAGAATTTAATTGCATTTGTTTTATACTCTTTTTTCAAATTCTTAGCATTTATAACGCTGATTAATTAAAAAATGGCTTAGTTATAGAAAAAAAACTTCTAAAATACCGTCGGACGTACTACCGAACTTTGTCATGTCTTTGTTAAATGAAAACTTGAAGATCACTAAAAATCTATTTTACATTTTATATTGAATTTGCTCAAAAAATTCAATTTTTTAATTCATTTTTCTTGAGATTTTTTTTTTATTGTATTAGTATTCTCTTGTTCGTTTGTTTCTTTGTTTAGTTGTTTTTTTTTTTTTTTTTGCCAAACGAAGATCGTACCAACAAACTACCACACATTTTGCCCCCTACTGCTTTGTTTTATTTGTACTTTAATGTCATTGAATTCTCTCTTTCTCTCGTCTTTCTTTGTTTTGCACCTTTGTTTAGCTCAAGTGATGTAAAATGTCTAATCGATAAAAACGCTTAAATGCCATTAGGTTTTAACCCAATTTTTACTTGATACGGTGTCTTGATCTGATGCAATATACCAAAAATCATCATTAGCATATGCAGCTGCAGTAAAAATAATAGCATCAATATAATATTTTTAGTTTGACCACTTATATCTTTTAAACTAATAGAGTCATTTTTAAGAAAATTTCCATAAAAGTTCTTTAACATGCATATACAATTTGAAAACGGAAATTTGCTTGAAAACTTATACAATTATACCAACACGTGCTGATGGTCTTCTTTGCTGTTAAAAGGTGTAAAAATATATCCAAGTTGGTATCAAGGCAGCGAAGTCCTTTCCATTGACATTACTCTAAAATTTAGATTATAACTTCTTTCGTGCTTATTTTCAGCCGATATATAGATATATAGTTGAAATAACTGAAGTTAGCGACTTATTGCTTATTAATATTAAAAAAAAATCAACAAATTGTCATTACTACTCCATATACAAAAATAGAGAATTAGAATGAGTATGAGAGAATAAATGTCTTCCGGTTAAAAATTAAGAAGTGTATACAAGAAAAACAAAAACTTATTTATGTATTTATTTACCACTTTAATAGATACATTGGTATGTAGAGTAAAAATATAGCACATCTGGATAGCATTTAGTATTGCAGAAATCAATACTAGTTGTTTTACTGTACACACATCAAAATATATTGCCTATTTTAACACCCTTCTCGAAAAAATCAAACGGATGACTGCATCTGTCTTTTTAATTTTTTATTTTGCTACACACACAATAGTAATTCAATATCCAAAAATGTTTTTAAAACTGTCACGTGTTTTACAGTAAATCACTAGCAAATTTTTTATATGCATATGTACTTAACAGTTTTTCTGATTCGGTTTTAAAAACCATAGTAAAAGGAATAAATACTAAATATTATTGCTTATTATAAATTTAAATGTCATAATTAAAGTGTTTTATTTGAATTCTTTTAAAATTTAAATTATTTTAGTTTTTTTCTGTAATAAAAGTTTTCCTTTTTGCAATTTCACAGAGTTGCTTTTAACATGTTTTTGTATACAAAATATGAGAATGAGAAAAACGGCAAAAATTGTAGTTTTCTCTTTATTTCTTGTTTTTGTACAGCTTAGTTAACCAAACGTTGCGTTATAAAAAGAAAAACATACCGTAATGTAACAAATTATTATACCATATCGCACTCGTTCAACAATACTGTATCAACTCAATATTTTTTATTATTTTATCTTATTGGCGAAAAACAATACATAACACTAGGTCTATTTGTTTACTTTCCAGTAAAAGTCCAGTAAGCTCAGTATTTGCTGAGTAAATGAACGAATTTACTCTCACCAAATCATTTGTACAAGAAAAGTAAACGAACAGAAAATTTGTAAAAGTCTAGTAAGTAAATCGAGACAATAGGAAAAAAAAACAATACAATAGGCAATAAATAAATAAAAAATTACCTAAGATTTTAATTTTTAATAAGCTATATACTTTTCAACTTTAATTTAGTTAATTTTATTTCTTTTACTTAAAATTGTTCACTAAATAAAAATTGCTGCAAAATTTTAACTGTCTGTTCTTCTTTTGTTTACGTTTTTTATTCATGTTGTTGTTGTTACTGAACTTTACAAGCAAAAATTTTCCCCGTAACATTTTACAAATACTCAGCAAATAAACTGTCACTTTTTCTCAAAAATTCTCTCTGTTTACATTTCCCCTCTTACTGAGTTTTGAGTAAACGAACGACTTTCCGTAATATTTTGTAATAATTTGTACAAATTTTAAATTAAACGAACGAACATACTAGGTCTATTCGTTTACTTTCCAGTAAAAGTCCAGTAAGCTGAGTATTTACTGAGTAAATGAACGAATTTACTCTCACCAAATCATTTGTACAAGAAAAGTAAACGAACAGAAAATTTGTAAAAATCCAGTAAGAAAATCAAAACAATAAGAAAAAAACAATAAAAAAGGCAATAAATAAATAAAAAAAATGACCTAAGCTTTTAATTTTTAATTAGTTATATACTTTTTAACTTTAATTTAGTTAATTTTATTTCTTTTACTTCAAATTTTTAACTTAATAAAAATTGCGGCAAATTTTCAACTGCCTGTTTTTCTTTTGTTTACGTTTTTTATTCATGTTGTTGTTGTTACTGAACTTTTACAAGCAAAAATTTTCCCCGTAACATTTTGCAAATACTCAGCAAATAAACTGTCACTTTTTCTCAAAAATTCTCTCTGTTTACATTTCCCCTCTTACTGAGTTTTGGGTAAACGAACGACTTTCCGTAATATTTTGTAATATTTTGTAATAATTTGTACAAATTTTAACGTAAACGAATGAATCTACTATCTACAGACAAGCAACGGCAGAGCAATACAATAATTGATAGGGTTTCTTCCTTAAAGACATCGTTCTTTTTGCACAGTTTCAACCGTACGGTTCAAACTGTTCGGTTAAAACAGCTAATGAGTGGGCAAAAACCGACGTTTTTTCTCGTCTTGAATTTAACCATCGGTTTTTACACGTGTTTGTTCTAAACTGCTTATAAGTGGGCCAAACAGTAAAAAAAGAACAGCATTTGTCAGTGTAAAATAATGAAAATGTAAAAATGGCTAATTTATGTGTTTACCTACATTTGCATACATTATTTTGATTATTGCGATAAAGAAAAAAACGGTAGTGTGTGTGCATAAACGCTGTACGCTGTCAAACCGTATAGTTTTACCCGTTAGATTAAAACTGTTCAAAAGAACGAAGTGTGTGCCCACCTTAAGAATTAAAAAAGAAAACAGTTTTTTGTCTCCCCTGAAAACTTTTTTTAAGTTTTTGAGTTAACACAGTATTGCGATACGTGAAGAAAAGCTTTTGTACGATGGCTTTAGCTTGTCTGCTAGAAAGGTTAATAAAATAAAAAATATTAGATTTATGATATATTTTCATTTTGATAGGGATCATAGGGAAAATTTTAAATATCTATAACGATATTTTTTTTCAACAACAATGCTTTCAACTAACTGCAATATTTTAGGGCATTAAAGCAGAAAGCATTAGATGAGTGCTTTAGGAAACCTTTAGTAGTTTTTCCGATTTTTATTCATTTTATTCAACATCATGTAAGAGATAAATATATGACTCGTTAACATGGTTGTTAAAAGATCTGCCTTGGAAATTCTAATTTTACAGTGTGATGTTGTTGCTTTAAATTTTTTTATTTAGTTTTTTATTTATTATATCTTTATTTACTATGAACTTACAATAAGTATCAAATCTTAAAATCTAAAATGCTTAATTATTATAATTTACAACTTACTTTAACATGTAAAATAGAAAAATGTTTGTTACGATCAAGTTTTGACTTTTAACTTTCAATTTATTCACACTTTTTTACCAATACACTCATACTTTTAAAAATTGAAACGAACATGCTTTCAATTTTTCTTTCAAGAAAGTGTTTCAATTTACGTTCAAGAAAACAGCCGATTACTATACATTTGAACTATCTTTTTATTTCTACAAATCTTGAAAATAAAATTTGCTGTCAATTTTAATAAATTTTAACAAGCAGTGTGTGTGAAAATCTTGAAAGGAAAACTTGATCGTGTGGCTGCATGCTTAATTAACCATTCACCCATTGTGTTCGAACAATGTTTGTCCAGGCAAAATAAATTTTACTGAGAGTTTTTTGAATCATAATTCACCTATTTCGAAGTATTTGACGCAGTAAAATTAGCAAAAAGTAATAACATTTTTGAAAAATTGCATTTTTTGCAGAAACCTTTAAAGATAACATGTAGAACTCACATGTGACATCTTTGCTCATGTTGAAAAACTATTGATTGTGGGGACTATTTGTATAACAGTTAAAATGTTTGTATACAACTCTGTTTCAAAGAAGAGCAAGTGAGATAACTATACTGCAGTAGCATACATAAAAAGGTCGAAAGAATAATGCACGATTACCAACCTTTACGTAGCCATATTGCTTTTTTAGAAGTCTGATCCATTGTCGTTTCGTATTCATACACACAGTTTTGAAGAAAAAATATATTTAAAAGCATTTAAATATTGGAAAAACTACCTTATTACAGAAATCAAATAAATTCAATATTAGATTAAACTATTCAATATTAAAAACAATATTTGAATTAGCTACAAAATTTTTGTAAAAAATCTTTTCTTTGTGTATCAGAGTGAGTGAGTGGCCTTTAATAATTTTGATAGTAATTTTTGTGTGAAAAATTCCAAGAAAAATGTAGTTTCTTTATAAAGAAAAAAAAAATAATTTGGTTGAAAATAATATCAGTAAATTAAAAGAAATTGTAGATAAAACAATTTTTGAATATAAAAATTCCAAGTCATTTTTTCATTATTTCTGAATTTACGCCTTCCATTTTATATTTAATCATTTTTGACAAATGGCTGTGACTGGCTTAAGTGTTTTTATTTCATTTTTGCCATTTCTTCTTTTCTCACATTTCTTTTGGTTTATTGTGTGCATATGTTTTGTGTGTTTGTGTATTACGTGAAAATGAAAATGCGTGCATTCCTTTAAAATTAAATCAAATTAAAATCAAAACAAAACAAAAAAATAATCTTACCTTTAAGAGAATGAAAGAAATAGGTAGATGTTAAAAAGAGAGAAATATCGAGCATAATGAATGCAATGCTATTGCATTGTTCCGTGGTATAAAAAAGACCTAATTCTTTTTTTGTTTGTTAATTTACAGGAACAGAAAAACAAAATGAAATTTTCATTTTCAAAAGTAGCATTATCTATACCTGAATGTCTAGCATAATTTCTTTGGTGGTTAATCTGCTGTTGGTATATACACAAGCATATTTATGTACATACCACTAGTAAACCACCTGCCTTGTGAGGACATCGAAACTTTTTGTAATTTGTATTTTTAACTAAAATTACTTTTTTAAATTACCTATAGATTTAAAACTCCAATAAAAATAATATGGCTTGTGCTACTTTAAAACGTACTCTTGATTGGGAAGCCTTAAATCAGCGTCCTACCAAACGACGACGTTGTAATCCTTTTGGACAATCTGGCGCTAATGGTTCCCCATCACGGTCTGGTGCAAGTCATGATGGCATGGCATCTGGTTCATCGAATCCCCAGTCACCCTCCACACGTTTTCCTAGAGAACCTCAACCCAGCCCGTTCGCTGAAGCCAATAATTTATCAAAAATGTCGCCGGATAAGATGTCACAAAACATACGCGATGAAATTAAGAGATTGCACAGACGCAAGCAATTACCTTTCACCTCGTCTGCCATCGAACATATGCAGGACTCTGAATCCAGTGGTTCAGAAATGGGTCCAGACAGTCCCCGACGCCCAGACAGCCCACCAAGCATGGTTCGTCACCCAGAAAAGGCATTATTTACTTTCAAACAGGTAAGAATAAAGATAGGTATATTTAAATAAACGACTCAATGGAAAGATTTAGCGACGAAATACATACATATATATTTGTTTCATTATTATTTCCATTTATAGGTGCAATTAATATGTGAACGTATGCTTAAGGAACGTGAAGACGAATTGCGTGAAAAATACGATGCTGTACTGACTACAAAACTAGCTGAACAATATGATGCTTTTGTTAAATTCACTTATGATCAGATTCAAAGACGTTATGAAGCTGCTCCTAGCTGTAAGTTATCATTTTTTTATTCTACTAATATATATTAAACAGTTATGTGAAAAGTATTGACACTGAAACTCTAAACTTAAATTGTATTCAAAACGTGTCAAAATTCATTCTTATTTTAAATGTTTATTTTTTATTAAACTGTAGACAGTTAATTTACTCCTTTAAGTATGTTTGTGATATTAGATGCCATTAATTTTAGGGATAATATAAAGAAGTTGTGGGTGGATTTTAATTATTTAGTTTTGTTTAGCACTTCGTTTTCTATAAGTGTATATTGGAATTTTTAAAAAGCAAAATTTTTGTGATTTTGCAGAAAATGTTTTGTTTTTAAAACAACTACTCGGTTGTCAAAATAAGTGTCAAAAACAATGTTATTAAATTTATTGCTTTTTAAACGTCCTAGAGACACAAATAAATAAATCAAATTTGAATCGATTTTTTTATCGGATAAAAAATTAAAATTATTTTGAACTTTGCGTTATTACGTATTTATATTTAAATAATTCGTTTTATATCTTACTTTTTTAAATTTTTCTTTCAGATCTATCGTAATTCAGACCTCAGGCATACAATAAGTACGTAGACGCTAAGGATTTTCAGTTTTCCAGTCTTCACTTTATTGCCCATTTATATAATTTTTTTCAAATCTACGTTCATTTGTCACGCTGTTTAATAAATTGTTTTTTTTATATAATTTATCAATTATATTTAAATACTTTAAAACTTTTTTCATTGAAAAATATTTTAACTCAACATTTTTCAAAAAGGAAAACAATAATACAATATATATATATTAGTTTTGTAATCAATTAAAAATGACACCTCATTATACCTGCAGGTAAATCGTAAAAAAAACATATTTGCATACCAATAATTATTTTTTAATATAATAATAAAAAACAAAGCAAAAAAAAAAACTGCTACAATTTGAATGATTTTTTTTAATTATAACATTACAAGAAAAAAAATATATATGAAACTACAAAACTAATAATTTATATATAAAATAAAAATAGTGGATAATTTTAGTAATAAAAAACTACTACAACAACTATAAAAATAATTAATATGTGGATATAAAATACAAAATGCATACTATTTATATATAAACATACATAAATACAAATACATACATATATATAAAATAATAAAACAACAAAACATACAAAAAATAACAGTAATTCTAAAATATATTGACAAATACAAAACAACAAAACAAAAAAAAGAACAAAACAAAAACCAACCACATAAAGTGCTGCTCTACTGTTAAAATTTGAACTACAATTGAAACGATAAAAGAAGTTTATAATAAAAAATAATTTTTTCTTATTTTAACAGTAGTACTCTTATTCTCAATTTATATACAAAAAATAATAATAATAAACATAAACCTCAAGCCTCCACACAAAGTGAAATAATAAATTTGAAATTAATAATGAAATAATAAGAATACAAACCTAGTTTTATAGTTTAACTTATAATTGTAAACAAAATATAAAATGATATTGGCAAATTCTTCAAAAATCTATTAAATATAACATACAGTCCGATACACTTAAATATACCTTTCCAAAGGGATTAAATGATTATATGTATTAAGAAATCGGCCGGAATAAATCGGTATATTTAAGTAGAAGATATAATGTAGATACCACTCTATTTAAAACAATTCTGTATGTACTTAACATAAACCAATTTGCTTGCAATCGATTTCTTAATAAAGTCACTTTTTTAAAGCGTTTCGGCTGGGTATTATATTAGTGTCGGATTGTATAAAAATAATATGTAAAACACAATATTTTTTTATTATTTTATTTAATACAAATTTACATTGAATTACAAAAAAGAATGTTATTAAAAATTTGTTTTATAGCTCTTTATTGAAAAACTAAATACTATACAATTTTAAGTAGTTGCAAAATATTTGGTTTTGTTTTTTGTCTTCTTAAATTTAAAACAAACAAAAATTTTAAAATTTTATTTTAATTTTTTCTACTTTATAATTAGAGAAATGCCATTTTATAACTAAATAAACAAAAACATAAAATTTTGAAAAGTAAAATTTTAAATAAAGAAGATACAACTAGAAGTGAATGAATATTATTTAATCCACAATTTTTTCAGTTTTATTAAAATGTCTTGCATTTTAGTTAATTTGTACCGAAAACTAAAATTAATTCAAAATAGTGAAATACCAACAATTCATTGCAAATTTTTCTATATAAAAAAGTCCGTTATGAATGTTGATGAATTTTTCATAATATGAAATTATTGTATATTTTAGAAAAACTACGATAAATATTTTTTATAGAAACATTTATCCTGAATTTTTTATATATAAAATATTTCATATGTACTTTTTTATTAGCAAACATTTTAAATAAATTTGGAAAATAACCCATAAAAACTTTTTCCATAAAAATGGTAAATTTTGAAAATTTCCTATAAAAACTGGAAATTTTGAAAATTTTCCATAAAAACGAAAAATTTTAAATATTTCCCATAATAAAAAATTTTACAAACTTCTTATAAAACCGAAAATTTTAAAAATTTTCCATAAAAATTATTTTATTATACCAAAAATTGATTTTTTTAAATATTTTTTTATAAAAAACTTTAAACTCGATTTTCTCGTAATTTATGATAGATATTTTTCATACCAAAAATTTATTATTTTTAATTTTTTTATAAAAAACTTTAAACTCAATTTTCTCGATAATTATGATAGAGCAAAAATAACGAAATGCTGTGACCACTTATTTTTCATACCAAAAATTTTTTTTTACAGACTTCAAACTTAATTTTCTTGTTAATTATGATAGATAAAGACAAACTAACGAAAATGTATTTTTTGAATTTTTTTTGTAAAAAACTTTAAACTCAATTTTCTAGTTAACTATGATAAATAGAACAAAAATAACGAAATCCTGTCATCACTCATTTTTGATACCAAAAATTGATTTTTTGAAAATGTTTTTATAAAAAACTTTAAACTCAATTTTCTCGTTAACTATGATAGAACAAAAATAACGAAATCATGTGATCACTTATTTTTCATACCAAAAATTATTTTTTTTTTTTGAACATTTTTCTATAAAAAACTTTAAACTAAATTTTCTCGTTAATTATGAAAGATAGAGCAAAAATAACGAAATCCTGTGATCCTGTGATACCAAAAATTGATTTTTCAAAAACTCAATTTTCTTGATAATTATAATAGAGCAAAAATAACGAAATCCTGTGATCACTCATTTTTCATAAGAAAAATTGATTTTTTGAAATTTTTTTTTTATAAAAAACTTTAAACTCAATTTTCTAGTTAACTATGATAGATAGAGCAAAAATAACGAAATCCTGTGATCACTCATTTTTCATACCAAAAATTGATTTTTTGAAAAATTTGTTTATAAAAAACTTTAAAATCAATTTTCTCGTTAATTATGATAGATAGAGCAAAACTAACGAAATCCTGTGATCACTTATTTTTCATACCAAAAATTGATTTTTTGAAAATTTTTGTATAAAAATGATTTTTTAAAATTTTTTTTTATAAAAATGATTTTTTGAAATATTTTTTTTTTTAAACTTTAAACTCAATTTTCTCGATGATAGAGCAAAAATAACGAAATCCTCTGATCACTCATTTTTCATACCAAAAATTGATTTAGTATACCGCGAATAATCTCGATATAGAAATTTGTTTACTTCTATTTTTGGATCGCTCCTAATATCTTCTGGTGACCAATGTGTTCTGAGTTACCTACCAATTACACTATAATACACCAAAATTATTCAGGGATTCTCATGTACCAATTCTGTTTTGTTAGAGTCCATGGAAAACGAAAATACTCTGGTTTTTTAGGTCACTTTGAAAATTGAAGTTTCTTAGATTTTTAACTTTAAACAAGCATCCTTTTGTCAACGTATTTCTAAAATTTTTTATTTCGTTAAAGGGTTTTAATAATATTTTTCAAACAAGACATACTGTTTGTTAAACGGTTAACATATGGCTATGCAATAGCGCTTGAAGTTTAAAAAAATGTGTAATTAAAATAAAATCGGCCCTATGCTCGACTGGGAGTCAAGGACAACAGTATAAATAAATAACTTTTGCAGTTTTTTGTTTTAACTTTTAGGCTTCTTATTTAAAAATAACTTAAGAACATATATATATAAGTAATATTGCATCAAGTATACGTGTACGTAGTTTGACGATTTGACAATATAAAATTTTACTTTTAGGTATACCTTCCCTAATATGGTTGTGCTCAAATTTCGTACCTTTGTTTACAACTATGTGTAAAATTAGGGAAGTCAACAATACGTTTTAATGCAACTCTGCGTTTTTGTTCTATGAGTTTTTATTTTTCGAAGTAAAGAAGTGGCTGAAGCAATAAGAGTATTTCCGTGCAATTAATTAAGCAGTTTTATAAAATTAATTTCCTAATATAATTTATTGCAGTAAGCAAATTCTAAGATTTATACAAATTAAGCCTACTGCCATCTTAAAATACAATAAAAAGTGATAAAAGGTGAAAGGAATAATTCAATTTGCAGGCAGAGCCTATTATATCTATAGTCCGTCGTCAGCAATCAATTGAGTTGAGTGTTACGGCGACGTCAACGCAGAAAAAATAAAAATCTAAAAATATTTCTTTTTTTTCTTTTCTGTCTTCTCCCAAAAGAAAAGTATATTTTGCAAAAAGCTAAATATTTCTGCAAACACTTCTCGACAAATTCAATTGAAAAAGTAATTTATTGTAAGAAATCAAAGAAAAAAAAACAAAAATAGCCATGGTCTTGAAAGTGTTCATCAGTGGCATGTCTGGCAATAAGGAGGTAAGTGCAATTCCATGAATTTATTATATGAATGATGTTACGATTGTGATGATAATAATGTGGGCGGGGCACAACAATATTCGCCAGTTTGTAACAATAGGATGAATGATGAATCGTTTTTATATGTTTTTTAAAACTATGCTAATTGAAATAAATTGGTGGCTTTGTTTTTACTCTTTGTTCAGTATGTGTCGGTGGCATTTATTTGAGACCAGCAACTTACAAGGGTTTGTTAAACATTTCTAATCAAATTTCATATGTACGAACGGCACAAGTATGTATGTATGTATAAAAGTACATTTTTATGAACTCTGGTGCTATATCTTTCTACATTTATAAATATGTATATTTCACTTTGTCTTGTTTTTCTGAGGGGGAGTATGAGAAAAAATGTGTAGTTGTTGTTTTTTTAAACAATATTAAACACTCACAATATTATTGTTCATTTTTACTGTGGAGATTTTTATTGAACATTTTATTTACTTCCTATAATTTTTAACTATCAAGTGCCATCTCAACAAAAATAATTCAAGTTTATTTTAAATATGCACATATTTATTAGAAATGGTCGAGGGCGTTCCTTCACTATCAAATATCCAAACTAACATTAGAAACCATTAGACATGCTGTCCGTAAAAGTTGTAACCCAATTTGCTAAAAACACTCTGACTTTGCACAATAACTTTAACAGTTTTTTTGGTTTTTCAAATATGTAGTAACGATGATAATGAACTTAAACTGGTTTATTGTAAATTTGAATAGCGTTTTATTTATTTTCTATCTTCATACATAATTATTAGGGGATTTCAGTTTTACTAAAGTTTTGTTTTTCATTTGACTTCGCCTTCGTCCCAAGTCTCGGTAATATTTTATTAAAATTTATATTGCAATATAAAAGTTATATACATAATTACATTTACCGAATGTTAGTAAGATTGAATGACGTTCAGAGGATGCACATTTTGGCGACTTTTGAATCAAATGCTAAAAAAGATGAAAAAGGATATGCTACAAAAAATATAAAAGGTGGATCATATTCGAACAAAATTTTGTCCGGAAAAAAACTTTTTTTACTGATAATTTTCTGAAGACAATTATATATTAAAGTTTAAATAATATATAAATATACGTATGTATGTTATATAAACAATTAAAAAACTGATATCTAAAAGAATTCAGGGGGTTAAAGTTATTTTCATATAGTAGTGTAATAAATTAGTCATTTAAAAAATATTTTTGATGTTTAATAAATCTTTTATTTTTTTTAATTTCTTAAATACATATACCTACTATTAAATACTAGAAGATACTACAAATACCCTTAAAATTATTTTGTTTTCATTTTGTCATCTTTTTTTAAACGCTTGTTAATGATTGTTTCTTAGGTGATATCATCGCCACGTTCTTTACACCAATAAAACTTTACTGTTATTCATTCTTAATAATATTTTATATTTTTGGTGACAAATACATATTGTAATTAATTCGCCAAAAAAAAAAATATGTGCTCAATTAAATAAGTTTTCAAAGAGAAAAGTTTTCTGAAGGCTGCAATTGCAAAAATCTTTTTTTGAATAAATAGGTACCATCTTTTTAAATTTTTTTCGAATTTTGTTTGGTATTATTTTGAAATTGTATAGGACATACTTCACTTTTAGTTTTTTTTGCAGGACAAGCTAAAAACATTACTTTAAAACTACAAGAAACATTATATTAAAATTTTGAAATTAGGTCAACAAAGCATCAGCGAAGAAAATTCTTAAAACTTCAAAATCATTTAGTTTTTGAGCAATTGGAAAAACAAAAGTGCTTAACTACAAGTTGAATATTTTCTAAAACCAGAACGGCTTTACACATTTTAAAGAAATATTTAAACTTTCAAAATTCATAAAGTATTTTTTTTTCAAAAATATAGAGACGAATATAAAAATTTACACCAGTTTATTTTCGAATCATAATTAAATGTAAAAGGATAAGTTTTAAAGAATTTAAAATAGGACACACAGTGGTTTTTAAAGACTTATTTCAAAAATTACCCCATAACTCCTAAACTGTTAAAAATATTTGAATGAAACTTCGTATTATGGTAATATATTTTTTTTTGTTTTTAAAGAAAAAAATCGCTGTTTTTATCTTATACATCTAAAATTTCGTAGATAGATGTATTTTGGATTACTTCATTATAATCAAAAAATCAATTTAAATTTTTGGGTATAATTACATAATAAAATAAATTTTAACAGCAACAATAATAGTATCAACTCAAAATACAACCCATTAAAGTAAAATTTTTCTGTTTCCATCCATGAAGACCAACTCAATTTTTTTTTTGCAATTGTTTTAGAATTGCAGATTATTTTTAATAAGTGCACTCGTTTAACAATATTGTATTAACACAAAATTTTTATTTAAATGTTTGATTTCCCATTTCTACAGATTTTTTTTGTTTTAACAATACAACTTATGTCAAATTATAAGGTTATGCAGCGCAATGCAATAATTTATAGTTTTTTTTAAGAAAATAGTTTTATGACTCCCCTAAAAACTTATTTTTTTTAGTTTATACAGTATCGTTGAACGAGTGCGATATATGTAATCCAATAGTGCCATTTTAAAATGTTAATTTTAATTACGTATTATTAACTTCATTCTTTAGGTAAAAAAACGCCAGCAACGTGTGCTTATGATCTTGGAAAGTAAAAACATTTCTTACGAGGTAATTGACATCACAGAACCTGGTCGTGAAACTGACAAGGAATTTATGCAAAATAAATCTACCAGTAATGGGGCAACAGTAAGTGATCCCGAGCCAAGACATGCCTTACCTCCACAAATTTTTAACGATGAAGACTACTGTGGAGACTATGATGCCTTTGATTTAGCCAATGAAATTGATACATTGGAACAGTTTCTAAAAGTGGCACCACCAGTCGAGGAAGTGACGATTGTACAACAAGAAAACGGCGATGCCAAGCCAACTAATGGAGAGGAGGGTGAAAATAAGGAGAATGAAGGTGAAAAGTCCTCTGAGGATAAAACTGTTAAGGATGGTGAAGAAAATGCAGAGGTTTGAAATGATTTACTTCTTTTTTGAGATGTTAACAAAACAAAAAGAATTTGATATTTTTTGGTTAAATAATTGCAAAGCAAAAAAAAACTACTTATGTAAAAACTATTGAAACACTATTAACCGGAAGTGCTCGAAAGACTTCCTGCAAACTCTTACTCTTTTTACACTCAAGCAAACATTTCCACTGACACGTTCTGTCTCTCTTAATTATTTTTTTAATACCCTAACACAATTTCGCTAAATACAAACTAATTATTTATTATTTTTTTATAATTTTAAAATCTCAATTTCTCCATTCCAATTGACAACTATTTTTATTTTATTATATACCTATTTATTTTTATTATTATTTTTTTTTTTTTTTTTGCTAACATCATAAGCATAATGCTAAACATTTTACAAGACATTTAACACAAAACACTATTATACTACATACATAAATAACTATGTAATAATTATTTAGTCATCGTATATGCTGCGATTATATGATAAATTAAAAACAATTAATAAAACGGAAAATTTGTATTTTGAAAAAAAAAACACTGACACACTTTTTTAATTAGCATTTTGCATTTAGTCTAAAACAAATAAAGCTTTTCATAATTGTAAATAACCCAAAAAAACAGGAATGAACTTACTGACTAAACTTAGTAGTAGTGTGTATTTTCAAATGATTCCAAGCAGATAAATATGCAGAAAAAGATGTTTTGAATTTTGAAAAGTTTCAAACAAAATGTTAAAGTTCTGAAAATTTGGAAAGTTTTTCAATAAATTAGCTTTTAAATACTTAAATAGTACGGAACACTAAAGAGTTAAACTAAATGATGGCAACTTGTATGTGCACGCGCTTTCTGTGTAATTGGAGTATTAAGTACAAGGTCAATCAATCATCATCAACAACACCACCAAGATAGACTCTGAAGAACGCTAAAAAGTGTGTAAATGATTTTAAAATAAATGTTGCAAGTACTGCAAGTAGCACTACTGTCTCTATTTATCTATCTGCTCTTTTATCTCTTTCTTATTTTCTGCTTGCTTATTTCTGTATCTGCAATAACTTCAGACTAAACAGCTCGCCAAGCGTAAAACTTTCCGCAAATCTGCTGATAAAGTCGTCTTAATAATGAAAATTTCCATAAAATTTTTAAAGAACGCCGAAAAATCTAAAGACTCTGAAGACACTGATGGCAAGGAGAAGGAAAATTCCGACGATAAAAAAGATGAAGATAATGAAAATAAAACAGAGGAAACTGACAAAGAAACGAAAGGTAAAATGTCTTGCGGTATTATGGACAAGCAGCTTTAGACTGACAAATTAATATAACTTTTAATTGTTTATTTGCAATAAAAAGAAGATGCCGGCGATGATGAAAAGAAATCGGAGGTTGAAGATGATAAGGTAACAGATGATAAAGAAAAAACAGAAGAGGTGGGTGTTGCGATAAAATAATTTTATGCATAATAGAAATACAACTGCAGTTTGCATGGCTTGTAACATTTTTAAGTATTTTTTTATACTATAATTTTGAAAAAAAAATTTTGAACTAACTTTGACTTTCAATTTAAAAGTTTCTAATAATAAACAAAAAAAAAATCAATATAAAATTGTGTTAAATTACTACCCAGTAAAAAATAGGATCATCCAAAGAGTAATCACGAGTACTCCTTTTAAGCTCCTTATGGAGTACTCCCTTTGATCTTGAAAATGACGACAGAAGAAGTAATCGTTTTTGCTTCCTAAAAAAGCAGAAAGGGAGTACACATACAAATTTAGTAATTTTTCCAAAAAAAAAGAAAATATTGATTTATTTTTATATTTGATTCCGCGAGGTCATAGTTTTTGACTAGTAAACAGTTACCTTACATTTAAGAAATGCCAGCTTGAAAGATTTTTGTATTCCGGCTGTATTGGATACGTGTCTTTAGTGCTTCTGCAAGAAAATTAACGAAAAGACAACGCGTAATATATTATTTAAAACATGAAATTACAAATTTAACTATTACCGAAACAAAAAAGTTAAAGAATTTTTCCATCCCAATTTAATTTGAGCAAAATATTGTATGTTATGTTAAAGAAAAAAAAAAAACGAACTGATGCATCCCTCGTTGATCCAGCACTAAGCGAGGCGTAAACAACAAAACAAAATAAAAAGTTTCGATAGCTCGTTTATAACTCCAAATGGATGAACAAGTCATTACTCCTCTGTTGCTCGATCATGGATTAATCCATATATTTTTTACTGGGTAGAGATCAAGAGCAGCAATCTAATATTAGTACTTAAACCACATTAAGCAAATTTGGTTGATAAATTGAATTTGTTAAAATAATAGATATACAATAAACAAATATAAAAAATTTCGTCGCTTTTCTGAACATCAATTAAAAATATTCACTATTTATAAGAAAATTAAAGTATTTTAGAATAAAAATCTAAACTGAAGACAAAAATTGCACGTGTTCACAGAATCATGCATAGCTATAATCGCTCAAGTTTGTGTGTTCGTATACATGTACAATTTTTTCGTGTAGTATCATGTTAATTGCAAAATAATAATTTGGCCAAATTTGACCTCGTTCCGCTATGGAATTTCTCCATTATATGTGCTTAGGAGCGAAATCCCCTAATTTCCTACGACTTGGGGTAATTTAAACGTTTTGGAATTATCTGGATTGAAATATATATTTAAAGCTATATAAGCCAAAAATTCTAAATTCTTTAAGATCAATATTAAAATGTCAATACAAAGAGAATTTAGGAGTTTGGATGAAAACCGATCATAGGGAAACCCTATAGAATTTACAATAAAAAATGTTCTCTATATAAGTTCAGGATGCTTATTTAAACATATTATAATTTAAATTTTATAGTACTTAAAACAAAAATCTGATTGCTACTAATGTATATTGAGTCCATGTATACTTAGTCCATACCTTTTTCCGCATACGTTAGATATAATATGGAAAATTTTGCCACTGAATGCAAATGCAACGATATTATGGTATTTGCTAATATTTTCGGTAGTGAACAGCTGTCACAGAGCTAAATTCCGTATTTTCGATTTTGTATTTAAAACCGCATGCTAATTTAAACTCAAAATATTGAAATTTAAAAAAATATGGAACGATTGCATGGGTTAACTAATCAATCATTACCTTATTTTCTTCATTTTATGACTACATCACTTTAAGGTTGAAATTAAAAAAAAAACTCGTGAATAACTTTATTTTACATGAAAAGCTTATTGTCAATTAAAGAGATCATAGTTTCCATACTTGATATACTCTTAAAAATCATTTAATTGAACCGAAAATCACACGTTGCACAAATAAGTTTTGTATGTCGGTTAAATCTGTCCACATTTGACCCTAAGTCCATACAATAACCAACGCCGGAAATGATGAAAATCTCCAAAAAAAATTGAAAATTTAGTTCTAGACGGGCTACTCGAATTATTGTAATTTAAAAATCATAAATTTACAAAATTTTTGGGAAATGTTATTGAGTACGGGAACAAAATTGGATAAGTTGGGGTAACTTCGGACTAGTTTGGGAAGTTTCGTTATGTACAGGAACACAACTTATGTATACTTACTATATATAGTTACACAGGGGTATTTTATTTAATTTCAACATTAAGTGATGTAGATATATATTACACATTTGTATGTATATCTCGTATATCCTATTAAAAACCTTCACGAACAGAAAACCGATGAAAATGAGGAGGAAGAAGGCGATGGTGATAAAGAGACCAAAGAGAATAAATCTCAAGACGATGAGTCTAAGGATACGTCAGAGAACGATAAAATAGAAGCTAATGATTCTAAAAGCGAAGATGAAGATGAAAAAGAAACTATTGACGAGGCTAAAGAAGAAACTAGCAAGATAACAACTAAAGATGACGAAAAAAAAGAAGAAAAAGAAATTACAGATGAGGCTAAGGAAGAAACTAACCAAAATGACGAAAGAGATAAGGAGGAAGAATCTGATAATGATGATGAAGAAGAAGTAGAAGAGGAGGAGGAAGATGATAAAGATACAGAAAAGGAGAAGAAAGAGGAACTTAAGGATGAAAATGCAAACGAGGAGATGGAAAAAGGAAGTACTAAAACGAATGAAGTTACTAAGGAAGTTACTGAAAACGAAAATAAAGAAGAAACGGAAGAGAAGTCTGATAATGATAATGAAGAATCAAAAAAAAAAGAAAATAAAACCGCTGAAAAGGTCGAGGATTCTGAAGAAACAAAGAAAAATGATGATAATGAAAAGGAAACAAATGTGGAAACGGAAACCAGTAACGAAGTAGAAAAAGCTGCAAGCGAAATAAAAACAGAAAATTTAAATGATAATGATGATGAAGAAGAAGAAGAGGAATCATCTGAAGAAGAGGAGGAAGAATAAATAAATTAAAAATATTACATTTTTCCACAACTGATGACTGAATAAAACAACTCTGTTAATACACACAATATAAAATGTTACATATCATCAACTCTATTCTCTATATTCTACAAAACGCACAAAGTACATTAAAATTCACCTTTCCCACTTCTATTATAACATGTAGAGAAGCTTTCTTTAATTTCCCTCTTAATTTTACATATTTTTCTTGTAAATAATATATAGGTATATATTTTTCAATAAAAGGTTTAAAGTTAAGGGTTTTAAAACATAATTATTTAACTTTTTCAATTTTAAATTCAAGGAAAGCGATTATTAGAGTTTTACATGATTTCGATTTTACTTTATAACTAAATTTCTTACTCTAAACCCGAATATTAATTGCTTTCCTTGTAAATATATTTTTCTCATCAATTTATATATATATAGCGTATTTAATCGTGTTTAGGTAATCCTGCAACAGCAAACTTTGACTACAAATAGACAAACTGATTCGAAACATATTGTTGATCAATTTATCGAAGGAGAACAACAGGCAGCAGAAAACTAATTGTCTAAATCATGTGAACATGATATTTAATATATAAATAATTAAAACACGCATTATATAAATATTATTTTTTCATTTTTTATTAATAATAAAATGATTTCTTTATTACAAAACTAGTAAAAATGCTTAATTGATTTTAACTATAACTCAACATATAAACCTTTTTATCTTTGCAGAATTAATTTTTGTTTAGTTTCTTTTGTTTTATTTTTGTAAATTAAAATTCACCCTACAAAATGTTGTTATGTTAAATAAAAAGAAAACAATTAAAATATGTTTATAATGTGTATACAAAAAATAATGATGAAATTAAAAGAGTTTCTACAAAACTCTTAACATACATACATTGTTGGTATATAAATATGATGATGTTTTTGTTATGAAACTTTTGTTGACTTTTTTTTATATAAAAAAGTGGTTGTAGTGTGTAGTATGTTGCAATTGCAGGAGGGACAATTTTGATGGGGAGGAAGGATGGTGGAGGTGGTCTTTTTGTATTATATAAAAATTTTATTCGGAATCTTCTTCATCGGAAGAGTCAGTCGTGTACTCGCTCAAATTTTCTGGTTGATCATTATTTTCATGTTCAGATTCACTCAAATCCCATTGAGGATGATCAGTAGGTGGCGCTGGTGCTTTCTTTACATCCAATTTAAGCTCTTGTTGTTGGTCCATGCCAAGATATGAATCTAAAAAGAGGTTACAGAATAATTATAAAAAAATATACAAAACTGGTCATATATATGTATATTGTAGTAAAGATATAGATTCAAAAAAGTTATTTCATTGTAATATTTATTGTTAAAGTAGCTTTTAATAACTATATATGCCCTAAAGGCTCAGTTAATTTAATGAAAGAGCTAATAAAAAGAAGGTATATTAATATGTTAAACTAACCTGAACGCAGACATACGGTGAACGTATATAGGCCTGGCCAGCGAGGTGCAGTAAACTTTAATTGAATTTCTTCCTTTTCCACCAAATTTGTGACATGATAGGGTGCTGTTAAAAGAGTACGTGATTTACGATCACAGATATATGTCCACCAATATTCTTGTTTCTCTTCGGGGAAATAGGGACAATGTACAGTGTGGGAAATACGTGATTTGCCTTCTAGTTTTTCGCGTTTATTAAGCTTGGCTTGTAGTCTTTCCCATTCTTCATCGTCGTCATCATCCAACGATGAATTATTTTTCGTTTGCTTCTCGTTATCTTCATCGCTGCCAGAAACAGAATCCTTAACATCATCTACATCGCTGCCTGCGACGTCGATAGCATCGGAATCAGCATCTGAGTCGTGTTTTGATAATTCTTGGGTTTCGTTAGACGTAACGGCTGTATTCGCCTTAGGTGGTGGAGGCTTCTTTTTTTGATTTACAGTAGGTTTCTTACCACCTTTGCCGCCCTTGCCTTTACGTGGTTTAGCCCATGCCGAAGATTTTTTAGCAGGTGCAGTATTAGCAACTGCTGCTTCTTCTTCGTCACCGCCATTGCCTTGCTCTTCATCATCCCTTAAGTGAACATAGGAAAAAAATTAATACACAATCTCCTTTAAATCTAAAAATACTTACTTGATACCTTGCTTTTGTGGTACCTTCGAATCACCAAATAATGTTTTCATATCTTTGCGTATTAAAGTGACAGTTACTGTAACAATTGCTCCAGCCGTAACAACATTTGTGTTTTCATCATCTATAACTTCACAACGTATGGAAAAATCAATTAAGGGCATCTTCCCTAATACCTTCATCACATTTTCATATTCTTGATCCGATATGGTCTTCAAAAGTTGGCGGCTTTCCTCTGGAGCCAATTGAGCGAACTGTTGCAAATTTTTAATATGTCTCTTTTTGTTCATGAAATATAAATGATCTTCTGTTACGTGAGGTAATTGGAGAAGAGGCGATTTAAATTCCCATAGTGCTTGAATAATCATTGGAGACATTTTCATGCAATTCTCGATTGTCTCAATGCTGGGTAAGCGAGGTACGCGTCTAGCGTACGCCAACATAACTAATTGATGGACACAAGAAACCATTTCTTGTACCAAATAGGGACATTTCTTAACAACAAATTGTCTATCTTTCTCCAATGTTTCAGGATTCAAGGGCATACGTGATAAGTGAGCATGGAGAATTGCACGAGCTTTTATAGAATACATACGGCACAAGGGGTGTTCTTTGCATTTTTCATTTAAATTGGGCAGCTGTCGTATTAGCTACAAAAAATATGATGCAATTGTTAGAAAAGCACATATATAGTTTAAAATAAATAAATTCGATTAGTTTCAAACTTACCACTGGTACTTCTTCATTATCAGATTGACGTTCAACCACCTGGGAATTATGACGTTTGTCAAATTCTAAACTGGCAGCTAGAACCATCAAAGCCCGTTTTAATAACATGTGAGGTGTTTTGTGTATGAAATAAAAATACATTTCTGTGGTATTTAAAAGAACTTTATCACCCGAATAACGTATAGAGCGGTACCACCACATACCCACCACCGAGGGTAGAGCTACCATAAAAATGAGACCATAAAGACCCAACACCCAAACGGAGTTCTCTTTTTCAACAATCCATGAAGGTAGGGCAATACCAAATGACATGGCACCGGGACCGTCGGGATTACCATATTTTTCATAGTTCTCCTTGGCCACATCGTCGGTTAAGGCCTGATAGGCTTTAGAGAGCTTCATAAATTCTTTTTCGTCACCTGTCTCTTTATCCGGATGCAAAATGAGCGAAAGTTTGCGATATTGTTTCTTAATTTCACCCATAGAGGCTGTAGGTTCAACACCTAAAATTTCGAATGGATCAAAACTAGCCATTTCATAATCGAACTGTGAAACACGGTAGGCTAAGAATATCAAAAGAGCCCAACCAAGGACCAGGGCAATCTGTATGCTAACATTTTTTACGGCACGATATGGTTCGGCTGTAGCTAGAATAGCTTTTTTCTTTATACAATCTGGACACTGGCATTCCTCCTTTACTTTTTGAAGATCTAAAAGATAAAAACATGTAAAGTATTTTCATATTATTAAATCCATTTACTCTTATAAAATAAAATAGCATTGTAAATCTATATATTTAGAGTTACTGTTTCTACAATTTTAATAACAGGTTTGAAAGTCGGTGTCAATATGACACCTTCATTCGGCGATAGTTGTGTCCTTCTAATATAGAAAGAAGAAGACAGAGGAAGCTGGAAGAAATAAGGGAAGCTGAAAGAAAAAATAAATAATAGTGGTAGAAGTATGAGTGTTATCTAAGCCAACTGTGTGGATACATTGAAATTCTTTGTGTGATCTTCTACCTAGAAACCTTTGCCTTTGATTGTTTAGTAGTGGACCTAACAGAGGATATGTTCGACTGTTTCGGACGAGTCCTGAACATAATCCGTAAATTTCCGAAATCCCTTAATCATTTAATATAAAATGATTAAGGGAAAAGAATTTTTAATTCATCGTTTAATAGAATAACTTTGAGAAATAGCATTCTACATTAAAATACATTTTTAAATATTTGACATCACTTTTAATGTAAAACTGTAGAAAATTTAGAAACCAACTTCAGTGACATATCAGGGAACTGAACAGTAGATGAGCCAGCTGGAAGTGGGACTACCTTTATATTTAATTCCATATGAACTATTCATTTAACTGAGTCAAATATGGTTGAATTCCTAAATTGTATTCCTTTATTTTTTAACAAGCGATATCTTCAATATTGTTTTAGAGAAAATGCTGCGTGATGCTGCTGTTAATACATCTGGAACAATTTTCAATTTTTTTCGCGATTACCTCTTTTTCAAGTATCGAGAAGGAATCTAATAAGGTGGTTTCTACAAGCAGTCAATCAACAAGAATTGGACCACTTATAATCATTGAGAACTTCATACAGCTTGAGGTTGTAAAAGAATTTGTTTACCTTGTTACTGCCGTCAACGTAGATAACGACAGAAGTTTCGAAATCAAACGTAGAATCATGCTTGTAAACCGATGCTATTTTGGTCTAAGCAGACATTTAAAAATAAAGCTTTCTCTGAAAAAGCTAAAATTAAACGCTAAAAAGTATTCGAAAATCATCCCGAGGGAACTCGCAGAAAAGGACGTCCGAAACTTCGATGGAAAGACCAAGTAGAGGAAAAACTTATAAAGATTGGCCTACAAAATTGGAGAAAATGAGCACAAGATCGAAGATAATGGAATTCTTTGACCTTAACAGTTTGAAAATATAGGCTATTTAAGAAAGTTTTTTCAACAAATATTTATATTTATTTTCTTGATTTTAAAATCAATTGTAATTTTTGTGTAAAAATTAAGTCCGGAGGTAATCTTTTTGTCCCAAATTCCCTAATGAAAAGCTCTAATTACTATGCATCTTATGTTGGTTCTGCTAAGACCTATAAAGTTTTGGTTCTGCCTATGTCTAATTTTAGCCATATGGACCTATTATATAGGCTACCATATTACACTAGGTATTTGTGGCTTCTTGCTTATCACGGAAGAGATTGTGTAATATGGATATAATCATCATTTTCTAACTAGTGTACTTGCAGGACTAACTTACTGTTTCAGTTATGCTGTTTAGAATTAACACGTTTGCCTTCCAAATGGTATTTTCTGTGATGTTTTGTTCAAGCAGATAAACACACGAGCCGGTGCCAAAATAAAAATAACATAATGTCAAGCACTAATTGTGGAGTACGCCCCAATGCTCCGGTTATATTAACTAGCAAAATATTGGACCTTTTTGAGAAGAAGAATTGGAAAGCCATGTGTACCCATATTTCCAGTCCTATGTTGAAATCCTAAGATTTCCGAGTCGATCCGGTACGAAGAACCGTTGGATTGGACTAGAACCAAAAGTTTTTAATTTAATTTTTTTTGACTAATTTTTACCATTATTTATTTACTTTCAATAAGAAGATGCTGCATACATAGAATAATTATAAAAAAATTTATGAAAACTTATAAAAGAAAAGGTAAGAACAACTGATGAAAGTTTATAGTCTAAAATTAATCAAAGAAAACAAAACCATTATTAATAGTTTTTTCCACGTTTGTTAAAAATATGCGTTTAAATGCCGTCTGATGAAATTTTATATAAACTTTAAAAAAGAGTTAATGTTCCAGAACCTAAAACTGACTAAATTTTCTAAAATTTTGTTTATCGCTTGAACAAATTCTTATCACTATGACTTTTCTAAAAGGTATTAGCTACCTCGCTGCTGATGGCAAAGGTTGTGTAAAATTATATGTCAGCGGAAAACACAAAGTTCTCAATCTAACAACAATTGCATTATGATCATTTGGGTAAACACCAGTCATTCCCCATTCACAAACACATACATACATATCTACATACAAATTTTTACTAACTGCGATGTTTTATTTAGTGGTTGCCTCTCTTCTTCAAGAGGCACTTTCACCACGAAAATAATTTGTCGGCAACAGAAACTGAATCAATAATTGGAACGTAACAAACTGTTTATAAAATAGTTAATTAGTTTATTTAACAACTGCGATGTGCACGAAAATTAAAATAAAACTCCGGATTTTCTTTTTTAATAGAACAATAATTAATGATTGTCATGTTTTCCAATTTCTAAGAGAAATATTTAATTTGCGGTTTTCATATGACCATATACATACACACACACAACAAATGTACATATTTTCTATCGATGGACTCACCTTCTTTCTTTTTGCGGGGCCAATAATATATGGTAGTTGGAATTAGTACCAATGCCAGGAATGATAATAGGAAATAGTAAAATGTTCCACCACTTTCATCATATTGAAACTTTTGACCTGCCATGTTAATATATTTATTTAATTACTTCTTACTACGGCCGCTGCTGCGGTTCTAGGTGTTGTTCAGGTTGTTGGTGTATGTATTTATATTCTATTGCTGCTTTCTTCTTTTGAACCTGACGATATGAATTCATTCGTTAATTCACTACTTGTTGAACACGTTGATTTAATGCTTCTTTGTCTATATATTTCTTTAATTTATTTAATAGTAATTGTGTTTAAAGCTGTTATTTGAATAATACAATAACTATGACTTTATTTTACAAGGGTACAAAATAGTGGTAAACTTTTCTTCTCCGATTTACTTGCCAGCACGGCAAATAAATTCTCTTCTTCTTTTATAAATTTATTGTATATTTAACATCAAGTCTACACGTAAGAAAATTTGTGACATATTCGCTCTGACAAGACACAAGTCTCTCTTTATCTCTCTTGAAACACATGTTTTTATTGTGTAGACCAGGGCGAATTAACTACAGGTGGCAGACAAATGAGCAACTTTTTTTTATATGGACATTTCTTGACAGATAAAGTTATTAGCTAAAAATATCAAAAAACGGTTGAAGTGAAGGCGAAATTAACTAAAAATTTAAAAATTGCTTTCTAGTTGGGACACCCTTTACATTGTACTGAATGTATTGAATTTTTTGTGATGTTACGGTATAGCTGTTACAACGTTGTTTGACAATACAAGGTCTCCACTGGAAATAAGCTTTAACATTATTGTGTTAAAAATCCTATGAGTTTCGGAGTTTTATGGAGTAATCCATTACTCGCAAAGGAGCGCTCCAAGAGTACTCTTTGGATGATCCTATTTTTTACTGGGATTCTTATGTTAGCAATTATACATGTATATTAGTAAGTCCCGTTTCACACGAATCAGGTTATCAGTTTTTCTTTAAATTTCTTTTGAACCTTCACACTCGCACACAAACATTTTCTTCATCAGTTTTCATTTTATTTTCCTTAAATTTCATACAAATTTTCAAAATGTTCGTAAACTTGATAGTACGGTCAGGTTTGCTTAATTGTAATTCTGTATTTTTTTTTTCTCAAATTCAAGACTTGATAAGACAAACCTGTAAAAGTATACTAAAGGGCTCTAGTAAGTTTCATAACGAATTATTGAATTGTAAAAACTCTGTTTCATTTATTAAGTAAACTACGGATATTTTTTGTCAATGCAACAACTGAAAGAATATTTAGTTTAATATTTTTACTGTGGCGAAAAAAAAGAAATAAGCTTCTAATTGAAAATTTAGGAAAGTGAACTTTTAATAAAAACAAAATTTCAATATACATGTAGCGAGTTTGTAAATTTTTAAAAATTGAACATGGAAAATTAATATTGTAAGCCATAATCAGCGCAGTGATAAATATCTGTAAAACCTAAAGAAAGGTGGTATGTACAGTTCATATATGTACATTAGTTTCTCAGAACTGCATCAACTTTAAGTGTTTTATTTTAATTTTTCTAATAATATTTCTTTTACGGTGATCATGTCTACCTCAATATGAAAAGAAAATTTATTTTTTGCATCTACTAAAAAAAATTTGATTTGAGGCAATTTCGAAAAACTAGTATGAAATTACCGTTACAACAAATTTTGCAACAACATTAAAACCGATTGGTAAAACACGTTGAAACCTGTTACGCCAAATATCACATGTTATGCTAATTCCTGTTGCATTCTTTGTTTCATCAACATGTATTGCAATGGAACTGTTGAATTGCATTTACGGTTCTTTTGTTGAATTAGTGACTTACATATACAGGTTGCAATGTATATACCCAGCATAAAACAAAACATCTGAATGAGAAATGTCAAATTGCATTATGTGTACTGTTTAGGCTGATGGAAAAGATTAAAGAAATATAGTTTGTATGATTATTTGTCAAACTTTAAGCAAATATTCATAAGTTTTTATGCATAAACCCATATATACTTACATAAATTTTGTCATCATACCAATTCAGAAAAGTGGCAAAAATATGGTAGCACAAACTTTCACTATCCTAACAAACGTCAGAAAGTTATCATCATAGAGTACCGCATAGAGTGCGATCATATGTTTTACTAAGCACAAAAAAATAGAAAAAATAGCAAATAAAATGTATAATGACATTTCGTATATGAAGATGACGTCTTTTAAATGTACTTTTGACGTCTCTTAAATGTACTTGACAGTTTCGTCCACATTCTAGTTCTGGTTTATGGTTATCATGGCGACAAAAAGAGAGAATGGAACAACCATAAACCAGAACTAGACTGTGGACGAAACTGTCAAGTACATTTAAGAGACGTCAAAAGTACATTTAAAAGACGTCATCTTCATATAAGAAATGTCATTATACATTTTATTTGCTATTTTTTCTATTTTTTTGTGCTTAGTAAAACATATGATCGCACTCTATGCGGTACTCTATGGGAACAACCTTCAGTTTTATTAAATCATGGTATTGGCTTTTTATAAATTAATATTTATTGGATGGTTAATCTTTGGGTTTCGGGGGTTGATCGATAGTGTTTTCGGTTTATTGTTATTGACAGATAATTCAAAGTCGTATTTTAAACTAGGGTTGAATTTTAGGGGACTTAGAAATAGGGTGACCAGCGTAAACACCTACATAAGATTAATAAATGGTATCGTCGTGATGCCACATCTTTGTTGCAATACTATTTTCTCAGTACGGCATCACTAAATTAGATATGTCATTTTTTTCATTCAAGAAAAACATACAAGAAGTATAAGCACAGAGAAAATATAATAGAAAACAAAAAAATAAAATAAGCAAAAGTAATCAGAAGTTTGTCAAGTAAACTCTAAAATCGGTGTCGTTATAAACTCGCAAATATGAAAACTAGAAACTTTAAAAATAAACAAATAATTTTATAAATTTGTAAAACTAGTAACAAACAATATTTCGATGATAAAAAATATCTAAAATAGTTAAAATGTTTAAATTAAAAAGAATAGTGAAATTAGTGGAAATGTTAATATTAGTGCTATTGAATGAACTATATAGTGGTACCACGGAATATGGTTGATAAATGTATATAATTTAGTGGTCCCACTTATTTGAAAGAATGTGAAAAAGAAGTAGCAAAATGTCAAAATGACGTTCCTTAATTTGTAAAACTAGCTGGCGTCAGATGTCGCTTGAGTTGTGCGAAATACAACCCTGTAGGGAGCTGCCATACAATAAAATATGTTTAAAGACGTATGTGAGTGTGTGTGAGTTTTGTGCGGTGCGTATAAAACTCATATCGAAATGTTAGTAGCAGAGCCACACGCCATATTTAATTTCTAAAGGCAAAGAAAGCCATTTTTCATAAAATATCTATGCAATTTTTATGTAAAATTCCTACAATTTAGAAAAATGATAAATGTGCATTAAAAAGAGTTAATCAAAAAGTGATATTCGAAGAACGAAATAAAATTTGAAAAAGTTGTGAATAAAAAGGTTAGTTCAATTGTCGTCTTAAAAAAATCATCAATCAAAGCTCATACATTTCGTTCCTTTTACTATATCAATTCGTTGATGGCTGCTTTTGAATGTCTTTTTCATTTGGCTTACAAGAAATCTAAATTTTGTGTTGAAATTAGTAAAAATTACGGTTAATAAAATTGTGAAATTAAAATGTAATTGCTAAAAGTTAATTATAAAGTGAAAAAGTTGAAAAATCTTATTTTTTGTATTAAAAATGTCTCATTTATATCATCAATAATCAACATTTGTATGTGTATTTTATTATTTTTTTTATTTTCTTCCTATTTACATTTGCAGTGTTGCCAGTATGGCTCAATATTATCAAATACAAAATCTTGATGACCTCAAACAAATCTACGCTGATGTCCAAGTGGTTCATGTGGCCAGTGATGATGTTGGTGTCAGTAACCCAAATAGAGCCCAGGTTCATAGTTTTAAAATTACTAACCTTATTTCTTTAAGTTTTTCTATACTGTATACGTTGAATTTAAGAAATTGTAGCATATTGATTCATTTAAAGGATAAAGAATTTTTACATATGTTTATCGACCCATAATCGCAGAAAGAGCTTAAGCAACTTGATTTTCGAATTAGCGTTTTTATAGCAATTAATAGGCTGTGCTTATTTAGAGCCAGTCATAAAATTTCACCGATCCTGAATCAAAAACAATTTAAGAATGTGCATATTCATTATTTGTTTATATTTTTTGGTGACAATTTGTTACTTAAGATTTTCTTAAACATTCAAGGAAAATCTCATAAAATGTATTAAAATTCCAAAAATATATACAAATTACATATCACTGGAAAGGAAATTGTCTCATCTATTTAAGCTGTTTTTTTAAAGTCAAATATATATCTTCTAAACTATAGAAGATAAGAAAGGGTAGTAAAGATCGCTGATGTGGAAATTAATTTTATAATTTTAAAGTAATAACTGCCTTAATAGAGAAGTTAATTAAAAAACCTTCCCCTGTAAAGTTTGTAATACTGCATTTATGTCTCGATATGTATGCATCATTTAGCTAATAGAATAAAGTTATAAATATAATATGAAAATAACGTAAAAAAAACTTAAGGAATACAATTTATTAAAGTAAATCCTAGAAAAAAAGTAAATATGGTTTATACATTATCTTAAATGAAGATCTAGAAACTACATATGTACAACCAAAACACTTATTTACTTTTTTTAATCTCAAATGTTTAGTTGCAAACTAACTTCAGTATAACAATATTTTTACTTCAAATTGATTTGCATATTTTGCATATTTTTCAATCTACAGCAAATTGTTTTGGATGAAACACAACAAATTCTTCTGCAAAATGATGGCCCTCAACAAGTTGTCTATCAAACACAAGGGACACCAACACAATACCAACCACCTCAAGCTGGAACACATTATACAATATTGGGTGAAGATATGAATCAGCCTCAAGCCCAAACAGTACAACATCAGCAGGTTCAGCAGCAACAGCAAACGCAACCTCAACAACAACACCAGCAACAACAACAGCCGCAGCAACAAGTATTGATGCATCAACAACACCATCAAGTAATTGACACTCAACAACAGCAGCAGCAACAACAACATCAATTGCAAGCAACTTATCAATTGCCACAAGAATCCCAACCGCAAACTCAACATTTGCAGCCACAAGATCATCAAATGCAACAACATGTACAAACTCAGCCCCAACAAATTTACTATACAACCGATCAATTGGTACATCAACAACAACAACAGCAACAAAAGAAAGTCTATATTCAACAGCAGCCTCAACAATTGCAACAGCAACAATATCAGCCTCACCCACAACATCAACAACAAATGTTACATCAAGCTCCTCCTCAGGTACAACAACAACCTCAGCAGCATATTTTACAAAGTCCGCAGCATCATCCCCAGCAGGTGCAAGTGCAACACCAAGTATCGCCGAGTCATCAACCACAAGCCCAACAACAACCACAAATAATTTATAGAATGCAGCCGCAACAAACACAACAATTGCAGCAGCTAATAGTTCAACAGCCTTCGGGCCAGCAAGTATTAATACAACAGCCGCAGCAACAAGAACTTATAATGAGGCAATCAATGCCCCAGCAGCGCATTATCTATAATAATCGTGTACTATATTCGACTCAACAACAGTCTCCTCAACAGCAACAACATACCGTAATGGGGCAATCACCGCAAACACACCAACAACAACAACACATACTTCAAACTACACACACTCCGATGCAACAGCATCATAATCAAACCCATTTGGTGCAACAAACACGTGTGGTTCCTTCCCAACATCAACAGCAGCAACAACAAGGTCAACAGCAAACTCCACCTCCGCAACAACAGATGCAACAAAATGTTGTGTATCAACAGATTCAAGTTCAAAATAACCAAATGCCGAAAACTTTATTGCAGCAACAAACCCAAAGTCCTCCACAACATCAACAACATATACAGCTGCAACACCAGCAGCAACAAACACAAATGGTAACCCAGGCACCGAATCCAACCGGTGCCACAATTATTAGAGCCGGAGTGGCTAGAGGTGGAAAGATTGGACGAGGGGCAATGAGTGGTACATTAATTGCACGAATGCCTGGAATGCCAGGTGTAGCAAGAGCAGAGATTAGACCAGGTTTTAGTGCTGCCGGCGCTATTGGAGGTGGTGGAGGTCAAATACTACGCACTCCTCGACCACGTTGTAGCACTTCCGCTGGCTCTACTCCTAGAGGACGTGGAAGAGGCGCTCGTGGAGCCGCTGCTAATGCTTCTGCGGGAAGAGGTTCACCTATTTTAGCCACTAACCAACAACTTGGTACAATGCAACAAGGAAAACTTGTAACACAGGGCCTTTCAAATTCGGGTATACGTCAAGTTTACAGAACTCAAGTTAGTGATGCGGGTATTGGTGTTCAGCAACAACATCAGACACATCAGCAGGTTCACTTAGTGCAAGCCCAACCTCGAATGCCAGGCGTTGCATCACGGTTTAGATCGCCTTCAATAGCTGCACAGCATCAACAGGCACCTGAAAGTGTTCAACAAGTACCCTCATCGTCTGGCACTGGCGCAGCAGGTGGCAGTGGAGTTCTAGGCGATATCGATTTAGAAGATAGCATTCAAGCTGTTTTTGTTACAAAAGATGCTCAACAAACGAAAGTTGCTGGAGCGGCAAATCAAAATACAACTGCTGCACTTAACAACAGTGGCACTACACCTGTCAGTGGCACCACTCTCACCACATATTACACCGCCAAAGATGACGACGAAAATCGTATGATTCGAACGCAAAATGGCACATGCATGACATTAGCCGAGTTTAAGAAACGGAATGCTAATGCAGGGGGAAATCAAGTTATGCAAAATTCAGCTGCAGGGAGCGGTATCAAACCCTTACAGCAAACTGCAGGTGGAGCAAAGATTTCGTTGCCGGCCACTGGCCAAAACGTACATAGTGTACCAGTAGCCCGTGTAGCACCCCAAAAGCATGTAGTTAGCAAAGAACAAGGTAGCGTGCCTGTAGCTGGTGGCGCTACTAATACGACAACCGGTAATGTTACTAATACTCAAACTGCTACTGGTCCTCCAGCGAACTCTTCTGTACATCAAACATCACACAATAATTATGAAATACAAACTCAACATGTATTGCAAAATCGCGCTGGTCAACAAATGGCTGAAAAAGATCGCAACAGTGCGAAGATGTTGGTTATTTTAGTATCTGGTGAGCAACGTTTGATAACATTTACGCTTCCAAGAGAATCTTGTACAGTTCAAGATCTTTTGGAACAGGTGGGAGTACCATTTGATAATAACACTACCATACAATGTGTGGAGAATCCAGGAGCCAATATAGATTTTGTTGTAACTGTAGGATTTTCAGTACAGGAATCTGCAAGTGAGTTGATATCGAGGGCAGAGCAAAGTCTACAAATAAGTAGACAACAGGAGAGCATGCAGCAAACTTCAAGCGCAGTAACAGGTGCTCAAGCGGCTGCACCAAGTGCTGCCGAAAGTACTACTCAGAATAATACACCATCAGCGACCACAGCATCAGCCACACCAAATATTTCGCAGCCCGCGGATAATTCTACAAAAGAAGCAACAAATAAACAAGGACCAGCCGCAAATGCGGCAGCATCATCGGCAGCGGCAGCCAGCACTAAAGTAACTGAAGAATTACCCCAACGTAAACTTATCCAAGGATTTTATGCCATTTGTCAGAGTTGTGGTTTCAGTGGCTATGATCATGCTAAATGTGAACGGTGTAAAAGAGTATTTATGGAACCACCTAAAAAAATTGCTATTAAACAAGCTAATGCACCTTCAATAGGAAACAACTTTGCTACTTCTAATTCCTCGGGCACAGCAGACTCTCCCACACCACAATCGTCTTCGACACAAGTAGAAAAGAAACGTCATTCTGATACTGCAGCGCAAAGAGGTAAATCATCGCTGACATACACCCCAGGCACAACCTCTACTCGAGGTCGCGGAGGCTCACAATCGGGTAGAGGCCGTGGTTCTCGATCTGGTCGTAGAGCTGCAGAAATTGAGCCCGTCATATTGACACTCAGCAGTGACGAGGAAGATGACGAATCATCAAATAAAGGAATGTCCAATGTGAGTTTCCATACGTATATAGCATAGGGTTACTTAAAAATAAGATATAACATATATATATGTATATATACAAATATTTTTGTAAAAAGATATAAAATATATTTCATATTTATACCTTTGCAGATTAATGCTTTAGCTAAGCCTTCAAATACTTCTTCCAGTGCATCATTGGCATCATATAAACCATTTGCTTTTGAACCAAATATGCCGGATCCTGATGAAATGGCTCTATATAATGGTAAGTGTGTGTGTTTTCATACCATCCTCCTTATAAAATTAAATAATTAAAGTTTTTATTATTAAAATTGAAATATTAGGAACTTATATCAAGTTAACTCTAAAACTTTTGTTAATATATATATATATACTTTGATCGGCTATATTTTAAGAAACCCCTAATCAAACTGTTACTTTTCACTTGACATCGTTTTAAACTAAGTTCATTTCTTTTTTATAAGTACTTTCTATTTGATACATGGTAATAATGTGGTGATAATAAGCTTTATTGACCCTGACGAACAACTGAGAAACCTATCCCTTAAAAGTCAAAATCTCAATTCGGTAAAGTTAGTCATAAGGGATGTTACCTGCACTTCTTCAGTCCAATTTTAGTAGCGTGTCATACCACTATAAAAACAAATATTTGAGTCTCATATTTGACCTTAGTGTTGGGAGAAGAGTATCAAAGATACGACTTGACTGACTATATAACTTTGTTACTTGTTTATATATGATGATATGTATTGTACTTTTTTCCCAAGAAATTCCCGAATTTTAAAATGTTCTTCAATAAAGTCATGAATTTGGTATCTACGTTTTACGAAAAATCTTTGGTACGGCAACACTGATCTAACCTTGTCATTTAATGTAACTACTCGTCGCAAGGGGGAGCATGACACTTGGACGCCATTGTAGATTTTGAAATTAAAAGAAAATTGAGATGAAAGGCAAATAAAAAGCGACTGACGTTTATAAAGCATTGCGATATTTCAGCTAGAAAATTGTTTCCAACCTTTTCTTCTTAAAAAATTCATCATTTTAGTTTTATTTGACAAAAAATGGATATAAATGGTTATAATCAAAGTAAAAATATTAACAATACATAATTATCTTTCTCGTGTTAGCTTGTAATACTTTTGTAACACGTTGCCGAGAATATTTGTGTTGTGTATACTTATGTATGTAAGTGAAAATTTCTTTTAATACAAATTTTGTACTTTATAGATTTTACTCGCGGAGATGTTACTGATCTTACAAATTGCATCGATAAGTTGAGCTGCAGTCTAGCTTGTAAACTAATAAGATTTGGGACTTACCGATTTGAGCCTTCGGAACAAGTAAGTTTTATAAAATTTGCAGTAATCATCCAAAGTGACTTTAAATAATGTAAATCTTTTTCTAATAGGTAATAATAACATCTTTGGGTATTCGTATTGTGGCACCATTGGAAACTAATCCTAGTGAGAATTTCGCGTTAAATATTTATAAACATGAAGTGGTTAAGATAATTGCTCACTTCTCTAGAACTCCATCTGCTAATTCCATGCTATGTTTCTATACTTTACGTAACTGTGCCCAATATATAAGAACATCTTTAAAAATGCCGGAGGTTACAAAGCACTTGGATGGTGGTACGTACTTTTAAAATTTTGCAGGATATTCCTTTTTTCAATGTCATTTAATCAATATATGTAAATTATAGTGACTTATTTCTCCGCCAACGGTCCCTACCAAATACGTAAAATTATTTTACAATTTGATGCCATATCGGATCAGGCGAAAAGTGTTATACGTTCTATATGGGATTTTCTTGATGAAATTTCTGAAACAGACGCCCAAGATTTGTTACAAAGAGCTGCTGATTCAGACAAAAAATTAGCTAGCAACAAGAACAATAGGTTTGTTTGTCCTTAATAACATTCGATTTTATGTTTTTTGTTTAAACATTTTATTTAAAATTTTAGTGAAAACATTCCTACAACAACTCAACTGCAACCAAATGAAATACGACAACTTTTAATATATCCTCCAGGTAAAGGTGGTATTTCGATCAATACAGAAGACTACATGTGTTTGGCTACTGATCAATATCTTAATGACATTATCATAGATTTCTATTTGAAATGGGTTCACGATAATGTCATTCCTGAAGCACTGAAAGAACGTACTCACATATTTAGTACTTTTTTCTATAAGCGATTAACTACTTTGACGCGACACACTCATCAAGATAAGGATGGTGGCAAATTGACACCCGCTCAAAAACGTCACGCTCGTGTCCAAAATTGGACGAAAAATGTAAATCTTTTTGAAAAAGATTTTATTGTTATACCCATTAATGAACAGTCGCATTGGTTTTTGGCGATCATATGTTTTCCTCGTCTTAAGGGTCCGGTTACCTTTGATACAAATACACCAGTCGAACTGCAACCCATAAAGAAAACAAGTAAGTTATTAGTTAAAGATTTATGTAAATTCATCTCTATAAATTCATCCCTTTAATTTTAGAAGGCAAAAAGGTGTCTTTGCAGATTGGCAATACAACAATTACTCCTTTATCAAAACGTGATAGCACTAATGTCCTTAGTGAGATTTGTGCAGTTGGAGACGACGATAGCGAGCGTGATGAAGCCGAGGGGGACGATAGTGATTTAGCATCGGAGGACAGTGATTTTGATAACACGACATCTTCCACCGCGCCTAATAATTCTCAGCCAGCCACTCCAATTGTACCGGGCACTACGACTTCATCCAATATCCAACCCATAAAACAACCACTTATACTAATATTTGATTCTTTAGCAGGTGCTTCTCGTAGTCGAGTTGTTGCCACTCTAAGAGACTATCTTACATGTGAATATAAAATTAAAATGACCGGGGCACCTTTGCACAGTTTTAACAAGGATAATATGCCGGGACATTGCGTTAAAGTTCCTCAGCAAAATAACTTTACCGATTGTGGCCTATATTTGCTGCAATATGTTGAACATTTCTTTAAAGACCCTATCCGAGACTATAGAGTGCCAATTAAACAATTGGCTCAATGGTTTGATACTTTAACGGTGACTAAGAAACGTGAAGATATTTCGAATTTGCTTCAAAAGCTTATGAATGAACGGAATGGTCCCAATAATAAAGTAATCTTGCCAGAAATTCCATTTCCAACTTTGAATGGTCAACTGGTCGAACCAGACGGTTACAACATTGAGTTCGAGGAAGATGAAATGGAAGATGATGACGATGTAAGTTTTTTTTATACTTAATTAAATAAATTAATATTAATAAAATTGCATTTTTGTTAATAGGAGGAAAACACAACAGGTGATATGGATGAGCTTTCAACAGATGATACAAGTAAAAGTAAAACACCAATTAAAATGCCTACATCTACCACCGTTGCGAATACTACAACAACTGCTGCTGCTTTAGTTCCAACGCAAGGACGTAAAATTGTCGTTAAACGACGTATGCAAATAAGCGGAAACAGTGATCTAAACTCTACTCAAGTAAATACTGGTGCTGCTACTACCTGTGGAACCCCACCCACATCTACAACGACGCCAACAGTAAGTCATCAACGTACTAGTATGGCTAAAATACGCAAAGTTGAGTCATAAGAAAAATGTTTTTTAAGATTAAAGTATCTTTATCATCCTCCTGCACACAAATATGTGTTGTCATCATCATCATCGTTTGAAATTGTCATCATCGTATCTCTATAGTTTTAAATACTCCTTAAGCCTTGTTTTCTATTATTATTATTTTTATTATTTTTACTACTTTTTTTGTATTAACTCTTGTCGTAAATTGTTAGGACTGAATGAACGAAAAACACTATTAAAACAAAAATAAATTTTTTTAAAAAATTATAATTTTTGTTTTTTGCTTCTAATTTGTTTGATGTAAATACTTTATTAAATAATAGTTTTTTAACTACTAAACATAATAACCACTTTAACTGTGTTAAAATAAATATAAAAGTGGTTAGTTAATAACCTAAATTATAATAAATAAAATTTATTCATATAATAAAAAAGAAATGTGTTTTAATTTTAATAAATAGATTTGTCATTGTAACATAGATTCAGATTCTTATATATTTACGCTAATATTATGATGACCGTTCAACAATGTTTTGTTTTTCTGTTTAACCATTTCTTCTTCCGCGAAACAACCCCTTCCAGACTCGTTCTATAGATCAATTGTGTCTTTTAACTTGTCTTCTTTATTTACCTATTTTGTTTTCATATCCATTTTCTAGCATGTATGTAGTTTGTAAAATACATGACGGTTATAATTGTTAATTTGAACTTTACCTATTTGATATTTAAGGTATAACTCATATTTTCATAAAATGTAGAATCTCGTCCTTTCGAAATTAAAATTCATAGAACTGCACTTAAATAGTTTTTGCTGGATTATTACCATGTATACTGGTATAAAGTGATTTTTTTTAATGTGTCCATTTAAAGTGCCCACCATGTATGTCTAGTATGTTTCTCGTAGACAAAACAAAAACAAAAAAGTATGGTTATTCGTTTGTATTTACATTGAGAAACTTTATTTGATTGAGTATGTTTACTTGTTTATTTTGTTCTCTCTTTTGTGATTTTTTACTCTCATTTATTATTATTGTTGTGTTAAGAGTTGCCAATATTTAATAATTAAATATTTATTGTGGTTGTTATAAAAATCAACAAAACGTTTTGTTAAGAATAAACAAAAATATTTTTTTTTAATATTTATTTATTAGATATAAATTTGTATGGAATAACAAATTTAACAAGAAAATAATTTTCCACAGAAAATTTTTTGGTATAATATTTTTCTATAGAAAATTTTTTGTTATAACATGTTTCCATAGAAAATATTTTGGTAAACAATTTTTTCGAATACAATTTTCTATAGAAAAGTTTTTGGTCTAAAATTTTTAATGCAAAATTTGTTGGTATAATATTTTTCTATAGAAAATTTTTGAGTTTAACATTTTTCATTGAAAATTTACTGTTATCAAATTTTTTTAATGATTTTTTTTAAAGTTTTTCAGTAGTGTATTTTTTTTTGTTTCAAAATTTACTATAAAAAATTGAATTACATAATTTTTGGTATAAAAATTTTTATAGGAATTGTTTAGTCCCGTTTCACACGAAGATTTACTTAATCAGTTTTTCTTTAAATTTCTCTTGAACCTGTATTCACGTTCACACACGAACATTTTCTTCATCAGTTTTTGTTTTCCTTAAATTTCATACAAATTTTCAAAATTTTCGTAAACTTGATAGATGTTTAATTAACTTGATAATGTTAATTCTGTCAGTTTTTTCTCATACAAATTCAAGACTTGATAAGCCAAATCTGACTAATGTAAAAGTAGGCTTAGTATAAAAACCTTAATAAAAAAAAACAATAATAATAATAAAACCTTAATAATTTTTTGGGACTTTTATTGTTATTATTTTTATTTACTATTTTACTTTGGCTGGGGCATAAAGCATTTTAACATGTAAAAAGAAAAACTTTCATATTTTAATTGTATATCTTTATCTTTTTTGTGTATATTCTTGAATTATCTATAAGTATTTGGCCTTATTGGCTTTGTATATTATTGAAGTAATAAATAAATAAATAAAATATAAATTTTTTTGTAAAAATTTTTAAACTAAGCATTGTTTGATAATTTTTATATAATTGTTTGATACAAAAAATACATTTTGTAAATTTGGCGTAGATTAAAGGGAACTAAGGAGAGCCATTTTAAAGATTCAAATATTAGTTTTTTGCCATATTTTTTTACCCTTAGGTCCCTTTCTCTATGCACTGTCACATATACTGATTTTTGGTAAAACTTAAAATTCTTGCTGAACAAGACCATTTTTTTAATAAAATTTCCTATACAAAACCATTTTCTGATTGGGAGTGAGAACTCTATTAACAGGTTTTTTGCCTGCCTTTATTCTCTTTTTGGCTTTGTTTTGTAATTTTTCTTTAATTTACAGCTGCCATGTAAATTGATATGACAGCAAGTAATCAAACGTATATAAATATGTATATACATTGTATGGTATGGATGTCGGCATGTATGCTTGTGTAATCATAACAACCCCCCACACTACTCATACTACAGATCAGATTTATTTTTTGATGCTAAAGTTTGTTTACAAACAAACACATACATTTTTAACGGCTTGGACGATTTTACATTAAAATTGTTGTTGTACAAGTCGAGGACTTAAAATATATGTACGTACATACATACATAAACATATAGGCTGGTTTTTCCTATATTTTGTTGGTGCTTCTCCTTGTTGTTGCCTTTATTACATTCTCTGCACCATGTATGACTGCAGATAACATTAAAGCAAACTGAAAACATACATGATACATCATAATGATTTAACTTTATTTTAATTAAACTCCTAATTTTTTATATAAAATAATTAAAAGAAAATATGATTTGGTTACGAAATTTTATTTAAATAAATTAAACATTTTTTCTTGTCCATTATTTTTTTTTAAATACTAAAAAAACTATAACAAGTTTGTTTTTATCATGTATGTTTCATAATTGTGCAGCAATTGTTTCTGCTTAATAGGAAAGTGAGGTTAGATTTAATTTTGTTAGGTGAGTAAATTTTATTAAAATATCTTGCTCTCCCTCTCTCATTCGCTGTATTTTCGTGTAATATTCTCTTTGTTTTGGTATGTTTTTTTGTTATTGTTCATAAAAACAGGGCTGCCATGAGTCAACAAATAGTTTAGAACACTTGGGAACTACACTTATAAATTTCTCCGTTTATAATTTGTATAAAGATATATAAAATTTTCTAATTTATTTCATTGGTTTGTTTTAATTCGCCTTAAATGTTCCACAAGGTATTCTAGTTTTGAACTAAAATTAATTGTTCTACTAATAAATGGATTTGTTTATATTTATATTCCCAAAAATGTGGCCATCCTAAGTTTTTGTTCTCTGTTTATGACGTCAATGTTAATGCACAACAACTAATCTATTGTTTTTCTTCATCTTTTTTCTCTTTGCACAACAAAATTTACTATGAGCCAACAGTAGACTTAATGAGTCACTTTTTTATAATAATTGGAAACTTTATTAAAAGTTAATTTTTATTCCATTAGAGACGTTTTAAAGTAAAGTAAAGTGTTGTTATTAAAATTTCTTAAGATTTAAGTAAAAGTCTAAAGTGTGAAGATGTTTTCTAGTGGTCCCAATTATACAAAACTAAAGACCAACTTACGTTTAGCCGTAAATCGCTTGAAATTATTGGAAAAGAAAAAGGCAGAAATTGCTCAAAAATCTCGCAAAGAAATTGCTGATTTCTTGGCAAATGGCAAAACAGAAAGGGCTCGTATACGTGTTGAACACATTATCAGGCAAGTAACCCGGAATGAACCTAATTACTTTATCCAAGCAATAAAGTAATTAACTTGAATTATTTATGTTAACTTTCAGGGAAGATTATTTGGTTGAGGCCATGGAAGTAGTTGAAATGTATTGCGATTTACTTCTGGCTAGATTTGGCTTGGTGACCCAGATGAAAGAACTAGACGATGGCATTGCCGAGGCAGTATCCAGTGTTGTGTGGGTGTGTCCCCGATTGCAGAGCGATATATCAGAGCTTAAGGTGATTTCTGATATATTCATTCAAAAATATGGCCCCCAATTTGCGGAAAAAGCTAGAACTGCTACTGGAGATCATCATGTTTCAGAAAAATTAATGCATAAATTACAACTACAGGCTCCGCCTAAGCTTTTGGTAGAAAAATATTTAATTGAAATAGCAAAGAATTATAATATTGAATATGAACCGGATCCACAAGTATTAAATGAGGAAAAGGAAGGTTTGTTTACAAATAGTTCTTATTCTAAGCCGTAAATTACAACACAAAAATATCAATGAAATTTTGTTATTTGCAGGACGTGATCAAAATCTTATAGATTTAGCTGATCGAAATAATTTGGGCGGAGGTGGTGCCCCACCCCAAATGGGTTTTATTGGCTATCCAACAATACCACCATTACCTCATATGCCTGAACCACCATCTAATAAGCCATTCAATTATCCACCCTATGGAGGTGGTGGCGGTTCTGCTGCTGCCGCATTGCCGTATGCTGGTGGACCTGGTGGAGCTCCACCGTTTAACTATAATATACCACCAATGCCTCCAGCACCCAATGACGAACAAAAGGATTTAAATACTCAATTTATTAATGTAAGTTAAAATATGTTAATATAAGTAAATGTCTTCTATACATATAAAAAGCCATTTTGCATGCATGAGTGGTCAACAAATTTTGTAAACTTCTCAGATTTTGTTGGCCACTTTTAATGGCATATTTATGTGCATGCTATACCTAACAAACTTTAATACATGTAGGAGGAATCCTCACAGGATTTGCAGCCTCCCGTAGCAACAGATAATAATGTTGATGAGGCAGCTGATTTTGATGAAAGTATTTTGGTAGGTTTTCCTTAAATTACAAAAGAGTAAATGTTTTAAATACATAATATAAACTACGTGTGCATTGTAGATCATTGTGTTATTGTTTTTTGTATTTCACATGTTTATACACTATTTGCTTTAAAGTTTTTGCACTAACTTACTCGTTGATATTTGTCACTAATATTTTTTGTTCGTTAATCCTTTTGTTTTAAATTTTTATTTTGATAGCGCCAAAAAATGCATAATGATCAACCACCACGTTATTCTTCAATTAATCCTGTTAATCTGCAGGTAGCTTTAACTAAAGTATAAAACAAGCTTATTATTTTAATTTTTACACTTTTTAATTACTTTCCGCTATGTTTGGTAAACCGAATTTAATACATATACCATCAGCCATGTCACAGAACTTAATTCTATTCGGAAATGGAATGAATTCCGTATTTTGTTATTATAGAAAAAGTAAAACGAAAAATATTTTCGGAATAAAACCACTTTATCAGGTATGTGATGGAAAACGATCGATTTCAGATATATTTTTGAGATAATTTCCGATTATTTTCCCAAAAATTCAAACCAAATGAAAGATAAAATATCAGTCAAAAGGATTAATTTTCATTTTTTTGGGGGAAATAACCGAAAATTAGCTAAAAAATATGTCTGACATCGATCGATTTGAAAACGAAAAATGTCCATCACATACCTGTATATTTTTAAAGTGGAATTGAATTTATCAGGTATGTGATATAAAAATATCGTTTTCAAATCGATCGTTTTCAGATACATTTTTGAGATAATTTTCGGTTACTTCCCCTTATAAAATGAAATTTTTTAATTTTTTTAAATCCTTTTGACTGATATCTTATCTTTCATTTAGTTTGAATTTTTTGCGAAAATAATCGAAAATTATCTAAAAAATGTATATGAAATCGGTCTATTTGAAAACGATCGTTTTCCATCACATACTTGTTTTTCTTCGTTAATTCAATATTTGAACAATTTCCTTTGTTTTTAAAACGTGTTAAACAAGAAAAAAAAAATCGAGTTTTTGGTCGATTAATGCTTTATGAAGGTAAATACATCATTTAGTGAAAAAAAAAATTAAAACAATTTTTCTCAGTGATGGTAAAACAATTGTATCTCTCGAAAGTTAGATCCAACATAAAAAATAGGTTTGCCGCACTGGATTCAGTGTACTTGAATACAACATTTTACATGAAATTTACAATGGTCATGTTTGTTTAGTTTTAAAACGTGTCAAATGCAAAAGTTTTATTATTTATTAAAAGTATGTTAAAAGTGTTATTTGTTGAAACAAATATAGAGTTACTGATTTAAATAAAAAAATGGAATCTATAGAACCTAAAACCATTTGATCGAAATTCAACTACGGAATCGTTTCAATTCCGAACGGAATTTGTGACAAGCCTGTATATATAAATTTCATTGCATTTAATAAAATATTTATATAAACCGCAACTTATCCTAACTCTATTTAATTTGGTTTACACGACGAAGCTCTTTCCTGTTCGTTTGATATGTATACAATTAAATTTGTCATTTGTTTTTTATAGAATGCTAATAAGCCGAAGCCACAACCACGCAGTAAGTTACCACCACCAGTTCAACCTTCTGCTCCTCCGGCATCCATGGATATACCACAGCTACCAAATGTTCCTTTGGACTTACCAGATATTCCATCGGATGAGGTAAAACCTAATAATAATGTTGATGACATTGACTTTGATGATTTGTCAAAACGTTTTGAAAATCTCAAAAAACGCAAATAAATAAAAAGACGCCCATATTTTAAGATTGTTTCCTATGAAATGTTATTTTAAAAAAACGTATGCATGTTGCTACATTAATAAAAAAATCAATAAATAATTTCATTTAACCTTATAATAAAACTTTTAGAAAATTTCATCAGTCTCCACTACTTCTTTGAGTTCCAACAATTCGACCAAGCCTTTCCCTTTAGTTTCATTTCGTACCAGTTCATCAATAACACGATAATTTCCTGGATCAATTAATAAGGTCATGTGCAAAGTCGATTCATCCCATTCTTCATGATCAACAGCAGTCGTTAGCTTTAAAATAGATTCTTTTAATTTAGGGCCATTGTCCTTTTTAGCAGCAAAGGAAACTCTTAACTTCATGCGCGACCTTTCTATAGGCATGTGCTCCTTGAGCAATTTAATAGCATCCAAAGTTTGCTGTTTATTATTACGGTTTGGCTTAATCGAAAAGTGTGCTTCTTTTAGAGATTTCTCTATGATAGTGGATGGATAAGGTCTTCTGGTCTCTGGATTAACACACAAGGCTGCTACACTATTAATGATACTGTTCAATTGAGTATCGTGCACTGATTGTCGTTCCTTTTCTGATACCTGCAATTCTCCCTTCATTAGAATTTCTTTGCAAATTTCGGTTTCTTCACTTTTGCCGAAGGCTTTCATGAGTTCATCTTTTTTGGCCGCCTGTCCCTTAGAGACGTTTGTAAATACAGTGTGTGTTTGTAAGACTTCATCAATATCTTTTTCGCTGTAAGGTAAAGGTAATTTATAGATTTACTTGAGATTTATATTGTAGTTGGAAGCTACTTACACATTACTTCTCCAGGATAAAACTTTATTTTTGTAACAGGCAATTTCAAAACGTTTTCCTCCTTTTTTCAATCTTACCACTGCAACATTTGTCAGGCGTATTTGATTTGTGGGAGTAAAAATTTTTGACATGTTACAACAAATTTTATTTTTAACAAATTAAAACGCAATAATTAGAATTTTTTGGTAATTTTATTAAGTTAAAATATTTTGCGAAATTCCTTCAATCAAGAAAATCTAAACGAAAGCAAAATCAAAACAAAAAACATGTGTTTTTGCCAAATGTCAAATTAGTTTGTTGTTGTTTGTTGTTAAATATTTAAAATCTTCTGGCAGCACCATAAAAACTGTTAGTTGAGAAAAAGTAAAATCGCGCCGGAACTGTCTAAATCGAGTTGTATTCGTCATTTTCGTAAAAAACAATTTATCAAGTGTTTCTTAAAAGGTTTTTTTGTAATAAACGATTTAAGTTAAGTGTAAAGTTTACGAGGAATATGAAAGTTTTAACGAAACTTTTGATTTTATTGAAAGAAGTAACTTTGAAATTATTGCCAATTGGAAAAGGAAATAGGGAAATGTGTAAAGAGCGAGAAAGTGTTAGAGAGAGAGAGAAGCAACAAGTTCTAACGAAAGTTACCATATTTTTTGAAATGTTAAAACTGTAGATTAAAATGAATTTCATTTCCGTTATTATTAGTTGCGGAAAAGGAAATGGCAGCAATTTAGCATAAGTAAGAAAAAGTTCAAATCTTATTTTTGTAATAGTGTTGCCACTCTTATTATTTACTTCATTTCCTGTCATCTTTTTTAATATTTTATAATCCTTATAAAACCAATTTTTTAATTTATTCAACCACTAATTAATAAATTTAAATAAATAAAAAAAATATAAAATATACAATAGTTCAGTACGATATTCTTAATAAATTTTAAATAACTTTGGTGTGTTGAATCGAAAAACGATATCGACGTTTTATATTTAAAAAGAGCTATCTGCACTTTCGACCAAAATGTTTTTTTTATAGAAATTGTCACATGTCGTATTAATTAAAAAAAAATAATAAGTAACACTTTTTTTATAAATTGTATTTGTGTTATCTGCACACTTTGTCTTTACAATACAAAAATAGTGCCATATACATTTTTAATATTTGTGAAAATAAAATAAAAATTGTTGTTGTCACCTAAAATGCAAAAGGGCTTAACTACACTTCTAGTTTTTTTTTTTACAGGAAAAGCAAAAAACGTTATAACTTTTAAACTACAAGGAACATTACATCCAAATTTTGGAATTGGGTCCTAAAAGTATTAACAGTTTATTTTCGAAACATAATTTAATGTAAAAAGATAAGTTTTAAGTAATTTAAAATAGGATATACAGAGTTTTTTTAAAAGTTATTTCAGAAATAACCCCGTAACTTTTAAACAGTTAAAGATACTTAAATGAAATTTAATATAGTTAGAACAGACGAGCTGTAGAGTTGATCCATGTCAATGTAAGGTCAGAGAGCTTACTTATAGCCTTTCAAAAATCTTATTCTCGGATAATATTTTTTATATGATAAACAAAAAAACATCATAATTTTTTCACTAAATGAAATATTAATTCCAAATTTTGAAATTTGGTCAACAATGTAATAGCAAAGACATTCATGAAAAATTAAATATCAAAAAACGAGTAATTTTTAAGTAATTGCGAAAAAACAAAAGGGCTTAACTACAAGCTAAATATTTTCTGAAACCAAAAGAGCTTAACTACAATACAAATTTTGAATAACATTTTAAACCTTTGTCACATGCTCGTCGAAAGTTGTAAAAAATAATGGCATGAAAATGTTAACGATTTAATGTTAATTTAGTTGATAAAATATTGTACTCGATTTTCTATTTACTCGATAAAACGAACATTTCTTAACTTATTTTAAGCAATTTCTTAAAACGTACCTAAGTCTCGAAAACTATAGCAAAATATTTTTTGCCTCTTACAAAAGCAATTTTTTGTGCTGCAGTGTTATTTAAATGTAAATTTAAACATAGTGTAATAAAATCAATAAAAACATTTTAAATTGATAAAACTAAAAAAAATATACAAACATATTTCAAATTTCGTTTGGGATTATACTTCTAACAACTTCAACTACCGGTAAGTAAATACAAATTTTAATAAATTTGAATTTAAAATTTTATTTACATTCATTACTTCAACGAAATATTAGAAATCTTAAAAGAAAAACTTTTTAAAAATTAAAAAATCTTTTAAGTTCGATTTAAAATTTGTAAAAACATTTTTTTTAAGATTTCTCTATTTGTTAAAGATAAATTTGTTTGTTTAAAAAATACCAACAATATTTGTATTAAATAATTTTAGTTAACGTATTTCTTAAGAAAATGTTAGATACTCTTATCATATTATCCAAAATGTTTTTTTCGAGAGCAAACTAAAACTTAACATTTTTCAATAATAATTAAAACGAAGCCAGTTTTTTTTAATAATAGCTTAATAAAAAATATAATTCTTGTTTCATATTCATGATATATCTGGTGGACAGCGAGGCTCTAGAGATTCCGATTCAGTTTCGATTTCGCATAAGACTTCCTCAACCGCGTGCTCTTCTTCATCATTGATTATTTCGGGTGCAGCCGTAGCCTCTTCTTTGTAATCTCCATATATTTCGGCACGTTGCTTAATGATCTCCTGTATAATGACGGTGAGAATTTCGCGAGAATCAACAATTTGTCCAACTTCTTCTGCCACTTCGGCGGAAAGCCAAGGACAAATAGTCTTCATTAGCTGCTCTTTCTTAGCGGCATCTGTAGCCGGTTCTAGATTATCAAGAACTTCTGGCAAGATACTGGCAATATGACCTTGCAGTAATTTGGCGGCTGTGACACCTCGTTGCATTTCATTGTCTAAAGATTTGGCAATGTCATCTTGACGCAAGCGTCTCTGTTTCTCGGCTTGTAAACGTATCTCCTCCTCCTCCAGACGTCGAAGTTCGTCCAATTCCTTCTGACGTTCGGCCAAGAGTCTAAAATATTTAAATAAACTAGACATTTTAAAGTATTTATATTTAGAAAGAATATTAATCCTTACTCTTGTTGTCTCTTGCGTACTAATATAATTTGCTTCTCATGAGCCACTTCCAAGATACTTAATTCCATTATACTATCAACCATAACATCGATAATTGGTTGGGCCTCGGCCTCGAACTGAAAGAGTTCTCCATCACCAATTTCCGTTGCAACATCAATACCCACTTTATCGGGTACAAAGGGAGGCGTTTGTGGTTTTTCCAGAAATAGATCTGTTTGTGTTTCTATGGTAGTTTCCATAGGTCTTGCCACCAATTCTTCCAAATACTTGTCGGTTTGAACATCTTCATGTCTTCGTCCCTCTACCGGAGGCGGAGTACCCAAAACATTGCGCTGATTTCGTTGTGTGACATTCTTTTTGCGTAATGCCAGACGTCTACGAAATTCTGCGGCTTTATCAAAGGGATCATAGTCTCCCTAGACAAAAATAAAAAATACATAAAATAGAATATCAAATAATTTTATAAAAAGAGGTGTTTTAGTAATTTATTGTAATTTGCCAAAAACGTGTATCAAATTAAAAACTGAAATTTCAAATTGTAGCCTCATATTTTTGGAGCTCTAAAATATATTTTTCCGTTATTAATGGTCATCAAACATGCCAAAGCAATTAATTTTCTAAATTATATATTTTTGTTTAATAAATAAATAAATAAATGTGGGAAATTCAAAAGGACATGAAGGATATTTGTCAACCACAATTTTTGACAAATTTAAATCGTAAATGTTATTAAGTATTTAAAGATACCCACCACTAATGAATTTGATGCAAAATTACTGCCCCTGACAATTCTTCTCTCGTACATGACATTTTTATAAGGTTCGGGAGGTGGAATTTCTCTGAAATAAAAGAAAACTAATTTAATATTTTTTCTAGTTAACAAAAAGTTTGACCTTTCGTGTTTTCTAACGATAATTTGAGAAACAAAATTTATAAAATTCTCGAAAAATTAACTAATACATAAAAGTACAGGTATAGACATTTTATGCAGATTTTCTGTTTATAATATAAACTAAGTCAGGCTGCTTAAATATTCTTAAACTTATTAAAAATTTATTTATTTATTTAAAGAAAGCTTAAAGTCATGACCTATGCAAATTTAGTCTTCTTTATTTAACTTTTTTCTTTTGCTTTACTTAAGCATGTGTTAGTAGTTTGCAAAATTTTCAAAGACCGGAAGTGGAGAAATAAAAAACAACAACTTTACATTTGTTGGCAACATTTATTAGTCTGACATGAGTACACTTGGAGAAAAATTTCATTAAAAATTCACTGGTGAACATTAAAATTGACATTCACAAAAAGATTCAGTAGAAATTTTTCCTTTTAATGTTTCGGTTAGAGAACGTATCTTGAACCTATATTCAATACCGACCATGAATTAAATTTTTTGAAAATCACTTTTATCTGGGAATTTTGTTTTTATAATAGTAACATCACTTTTAATAAAAATAAGGGAGAAGAAGTGCAATTTTTTTATATTTGGTTCATAGTCGGTATTGAATATAAGCTCGTGATATAAAAAATGGATTAAGTTATTTTAAAAATTATCTCCATAAAGACTTTTTTTACTAATATTAATTTTTAAATAACTTTTCTTGATTCTAATTGGGATGCCTTAAAATATGTATCGTCACCTGAAATGCAAAAGGATGTAACTAACAAAAATATTACAATTGATTTTTTGATTGATTATGACACAACAACCCAAAATATATCTAGCTACAAAATTTTGTATTTACTAAAAACCAAAGGTTTAAAATTTTGCTCAAAATTTGTCTTGTAGTTAAGCCCTTTTGGTTTCAGAAAATATTCTGTTTGTAGTTAAGCCCTTCACTTAAAAATTACTAATTTTTTGTCATTTAAGTTTTCAGAAATTTCTTTGCTGTTGCATTGTTGACGGAATTTCAAAATTTAAAATTAATATTTCATTTTGTTTAAAAGTTATGATGTTTTTTTTGCTTATCATATAAAAAATTATTACCCTAGACTAAGGTTTTGAAATTCTATAAGTTAGCTTTCCGACCGTATATTGACCTGTTTGTCAACAGATCAATTGTAAAGTTCCTTTTTTCTAATTATATGAAATTTCATTTAAGTATCTTCAACCGTTTAAAAGTTACTAGGTTATTTCTGAAATAACTCCTCAAAAATCTCTGTTTATCCAATTTTAAATTATTTATAACTTATCTTCTTACATCAAATTATGTTTCGAAAATAAGTTGTTACTATTTTCAAGAATCGTCTCTATATAATTGACAAAAAACTTTATGCATTTTGAAAGGTTTGAATTTTTGCTTAAAATGCTAGTTAAGCCCTTTTGGTTTCAGAAAATATTCAACTTGTAGTAAGCTATTTTCCTTTTTAGCAATTGCTCAAAAACTGAACTTTTTTTTATCATTTTAGTTTTAAGAGTTTTCTTTACAGATAGTTTGTTGGCCCAATTCCAAAATTTGGATTTAATGTTTAAAAGTTATAACGTTTTATGCTTCTCCTGTAAAAAAACTAGAAGTGTAGTTACGCCCTTTTGCACTTTATGTGACTATATACATTTAGAGTGCATTAATCGCTTTCTCACAAATTATAAAAATATTTTTATCCAAAATTATTGTATCCCGCTACGGAACAATTTCTTTATCAAATATTTTTATCAAAAATTTTTCTATAGAAAATTTTTTTACCGACAATTTTTTTATAGAAAAATTTTCAATAGAAAATATTTTTATCAAAATTTTTTCTATAGAACATTTTTTTTACCAACAATTTTTTTATAGAAAAATTTTCAACAAACATTTTTTATAAAATATTTCTATTAAAAATTTTTCTATAGAAAAATATTTTTATTCAAAATTTTTCGATGAAAAATTTTTTATAGCAAATTTCTTTAACAAACATTTTTCTATATAAAATTTTTTTATAACAAAATTTTCGATGAAAATTTTTTATAGCAAATTTTTTTATGAAACATTTTTTTACAGAAAATATTTTTGTAAAAAAATTTTCGATGAAAATTTTTTATAGTAAATTTCTTTATCAAACATTTTTCTATAAAAAATATTTTTATCAAAATTTTTTTTATAGAAAATTTTTTTTACCATCAATTTTTTTATAGAAAAATTTTCAACTTTTCTTTAGAAAAATATTTTTCTCCAAAATTTTTCGATGAAAATTTTTTATAGAAAATTTTTTTTATCAAAATTTTTTCTATAGAAAAATTTTTTTACCAACAATTTTTTTATAGAAAAATTTTCAACAAAATTTTTTTATAAAAATATTTCTATTAAAAATTTTTCTATAGAAAAATATTTTCAAAAATTTTTTTATCAATAATTTTTCGATGAATTTTTTTTTTTGTAGCAAATTTCTTTATCAAACATTTTTCTATAGAAAATATTTTTATCAAAAATTTATTAAAATTTTTTTTATTAAAAAATTTTCGATAAAAATTTTTTAAAGCTAATTTCTTTAGCAAACATTTTTTTATAGAAAATTTTTTTATCAAAAATATTTTTATAGAAAATTTTTCTACAAAAATTTTTTTATTGAAATTTTTTTTTAGAAAAAAAATGTTTTTCGAATATTAATTTCCGTTTCGAAAAAAAAATCCAATTCGCTTACATTTATTTCAAACAATGCTTACAAAAGTAATAGTGTGGGGGTGATGAACTGTTCACTTTTTGTTATTTATGAACTTTAAAATGTTATTCTTTTATTTGTATTTTTTTTAACAATTTTTGATTTTTCATAATAAATTTTAATTGGTTAATCGAACAATTTGTCATTATTCGATTATTAATCGATCAAGTTTGAACACCGAATAATTATTCACACGATTAATCGAATTAACCAAAACCCCGAATAATTGAATACCCAAATATGTATACATTCAAATTCTAAACCTCTAAAAATTAAAACCTCCATAATAATGTGGTACGCTTTTACATATTACCAAAATTGCTTTTAATAGAATAGTACCTGGGCGACCGAGCCTTGCTCGGAGCTTTATATAAGCATTTCGAGGCTAATTTTAAAGTTTTTATATATTTTATTTTATAAAGTACTAACCAATTAAAATAAATTTAGAGAAAGTACGGTACGCAAATATCCAATTAATTTTGAATCATTTTATTTATTTTGTCCAATCAACACATGATCAAATGCATAGTTTAATATGAATAATTTTGGAAATTGGTCATACCGACTTAGACTTAGACCTCCATCGACTCATAGCCCGATAAAATGCACAGTTTACGATTTAATTAATTTCGAATATTTTTCAGAGGCGACTAAGAAACCTTCGTCGACTCATGTGCAACAACTTTGCTAAAGATCATTGCATAATCAAATGTACAGCTTACAATTTAATTCACTTTGAGTAATTTTCAGTGGCGCCACATATCGAAAATTGTTAATAGCAACTAAGAAACCTTCGCCGTCTCATACGTAACAACTTTGCTAAAGATCATAGCATGATCAAATGCACAGATTACGATAAAATAGTTTCTCAAATATCTCTGAAGTTGTTTAAATTATGATGTAATCGGAAGAAAACTAAAAGTTTGTGAATCTAAAATCAAATAGGTATACCACATTACCTGCACTTGCTCTATTTTAGTATTTGGTTGGGATCTGCCACTGAAAATTATTATCAATGCCAATCTATAAATATTATTAATCAATGCCAAACTATTTAATATCAGCAATTTAATACATGAAAATTCTTAAACTTTTCTTTCAGTTTCTCTCAGTGTGAATATTGTAATTGTACGTTTTCAAGAAGATATACTATAAGTATATTAGACGAAAAAAGACTTACAGCCAACAATTCAATTCAATATGAAAAAAACCTTGTACCTATTAGTTTTAAAATAAATTCTCGTATTTACTATTTTGAAATTTTGAAAAAGTCCTTATGTCAATATGTAATTGTGTAAGGGGCAAATACTCGTATCGTATGTAGATTTTGTTTTGTCATTTCCCAGGATATTCACCTGTTTAGTTGGTTAATAATTTTATTAAGTCGTAAATATTTAATGATTAGTTTCCAGTTCTTTTTTTTTGTATGGTTTTAAGTTTAACATGTTATTTATCGCTTTAAATTAAATTAGTGTGAGCTGAGGGATATATGAGTTGACTGGCTACTGGCTCATGGGTTATTTCTTTTGGTATTCGTGATTTAACGCATATGTCTCTGACACAATTTATATTTAATTATCCTTCCTAAAGGAGTATTCAATGGATATTCCTAAAATATATGTTTGAAAGTAGGAGCTTTATTGTAAATGGACATGAATAAAATAAATGTCCTGGTTTATATTTTGATTTCCATTTTTTTACGAAAGAAAAAAACTTTTTTTCATATTAAATACAAAAAGAAAAATAAGAGTAAGGAAATCTATAATGATTTGAAAACAAAATTCTAATTATATTCTTTTAATATTTTATTAACCTAAATATTGGTAAAACAACTTTTTGATATTTAAATATTAACATACGAGTACATTTGAATGTCCTTCTTCTTTTATAGATTTAAGGGTCAACAACTATCAAGTTCTCACATCAGACGTATATACATATACATATGTATGTACCTACGTTTGGTTATATAAAATCGTTTAATTCTAGAAATTCTTTTAAATTATTTTGTTTTCAATATAAAACAATTTTCCTCGAAGACATAACAATAATTGAAATGAAATAAAAATGAAACCTAGAAATTTAAAAGAATTTACCTTTTCGAACGATTTTGCTTAAGTTGTTGTTGAAATTGTTGTTTTGTTATATTCAAACAACCCGCCAGAGGCGTGGGGGACATAAATGACCCCCTAACACCATTTAGAGGTAAAGATGTTTTTGTGGTAGACGCTGACGCCATTAAGCCTTTATCATTCAAAGCGATCGCGTTTTCCCCACCATCAGTTGCCATATTCGAATCAACAACATTGTTGCCGCCACCCCCTTCCCTATCGTTATAATTTGTATTACGATATTTGTCCTTGGCCATTGTTAAAGTGCTATTTCTATTGCTGTAGTAGGTTTGTGTTTCGTTTGTGGCTCCTTTAGTTTTATTATGAGCATTGTGCGTGATATTGTAGCGACTGGACGACGGTAGCGGCAACGTCGACGACAACGATGTTGTATTGTTGTAAACGACCGGATGTGAGGAATACGCATACAATTGCCGTTTACGTGAGGGCGAAAGAAGTACAATATCCTTTGGCGGTGGCAAAAATATGCCTCTGGGTACAGTGGTAATGAAAAGTGGTCGTTGGTTGAGTGTTTCTTGATTGCTCCCCTAAAATGTTATAAAAATACATATTTGTGTGTGTTTTTTGTAGTTTTAGCGTAGCTAATTCAGAACACTCTCCTATTGCGATTTTATTTGGGAAGTGAAAAGTTGCAGGGATTTTGCATGTCGAATAAAAAAAAGGAAAAAGTGTTATAGGCATCAAGACCTTCCTACACAACAAAGGACAGGTATGGATTATAGGAATACCGATTAGCATATTTGCTAATTTTTGACATCATACAAACATTTTCTCGATATTTATATTTTCATATTGTCATCTTAAAGACCAAATAACCTATCTGCAAAAATTTCAAATTTGAGTTTTTTATGGATTATTATTTCTTATATCATAACGTATATCTGAGCAAAATTTTGAACATCTTATATCACTAATGACCAAATTTTTCCAGTTTTTGTATCTAGAGGACCGTTACGCTCTAAAAAAAAAACTAAATCATCAAAAATCGCGATAAAAGTTTAATTTTGTTACATAGTGTAATTTAAACTATCATTAAGTACTTTCATTTGCTTAAACCTATAAAGAAACTATAATTCTTATTATTTAATTTATATAATATTTATATGTATAAAAAATTTGATTTATTCATACTAATTAGTACTGCAGATAGGTTATTTGGTTTCAGATTTTTGCAATTCCAAATAACCTAAGTGACATAACATAAGCTGTGTTTAGAAAAACAAATTTTTTTCAGCCGATATATATTTCTGGTTTCATTTTAATCTAAAAAATACCTTCGTCGACTTATAAGCAACAACTTTGCTGAAGATCATAGCATGATCAATTTAATTAATTTTGAGTAATTTTTAGTGGCGCCATCTGTCGGAAATTTGCCATACCAACTAAGAAACCTTCATCAGCTCATGCGTAACAACTTTGCTAATAATCATAGCATTTTCAAATGCACAGCTTACGCCTTAATTCACTTTGAGTAATTTAAAATTGCACCACCTGTTGGATATTTTTCATACCAACTAATTTGCTTAAGATTATAGCATGATCAAATGTACAGCTTGCAATTTAATTCACTTTGAGTAATTTTAAGTGACACCACCTGTCGGAAATTGGTCATACCCTAGAACTAAATTATAATTCGTTTAACGCGAATAAAAGGAATGCCTACTTTGTTAAAACTTTTTTCTTTCACCTTATTCCGACCAATTTCAATCATTTCTGCATTTCGGCGTTTCTTTTCGCCCATATTGTGAGCCTATATTCAATACCGCCTATGTCATGTAATAAAAATCAGATGGAAGAAATCTATTAAGGCAGTTAGTTATTGGCTTAAATATATTGTAGAGGAAATATTGACTTATATTAAAGTATTTTAGATATTAAACACTTTTTTGTCTCTCCTTTTTTTATTTTGTTCATAGACGGTATTGAATATAGGCTCAAGATATATTCTCTAATAATTTCTCAGGGGCTTGAAATTCAAATAACTTATTTTGTAAATGTTAAAATTAAAAACTCAAAAAACATTAAGCTTTAAGAAACACGTTACAAACAATTAATTCGACATACAAATTCACCAGATCATATCCCAAATAAAATCCCGATTCCGTTTAAAGGGAATCCTTTTTTTTCCACTTTAGCCTACATATTGAGAAGAATTTTTTAAATCCCCTCGACTTCCTTGGCTCGAACTCAAATAGCTAAGCTTGCGCTTAAGCTCTTCGGCAAAGTTGCGGGCATTTGATCCACCACCCGTTTGAGGCTGTGTTACCGACAATAAGGGATTATAACCGGTAACTCTAAGCTCTTGCTCGAGTCCATTGTATGTATTCGGCAAGGCTGCCTGTTCCGTTCGCCTATAAGGGTGCACTATGGCGTTGGGTTTATTAGAGAACAAAGAAGTTGAGGGATAATCGTTATTTAGAACAGCAAATGATGAAGCAGATATGGGTAAATGCGAAGTGTAATCGTATGATGCCGATAATCCAGAATAGTGATACGAAGGTGTATAGTCTGAGGCAAAAGAGAATTTCGGTCTAGTGGCTCCGGTATTTGTAGAAGTAGTATCGGGTTTATCTAGTTTTGATTCATTGGTTTGACCTAGGGAATTGTTAGTATCTGAAGTGATAGCTGGATTTGAAGTGCCTGTAGGGTTTGTTGTTGCAGAAGTGTTGAGGAAGTGATCGGGATTTGTATTTTCCTTGTTAGTTTCCAAGTTTTGCATTATTTTATTTATATTTTTTGTTTTTCTTATCTTTTATATTTAGTATACGAAACTTTCGAGGTTTTTACATTTTTCTTTATTTTGATTAGAAATCTTTTCTTTTTTTTGTGTTCACTTAATACTTCACACTCGCACACAACTTTTTAAAAGAAATCAATAATTGAATACAACCGGCTTAAAGGGGATTATAAAAAATAAAACGCAACATTTAAAAACCACAACCGTTTGTGGCATTAAATGAATGTTACACGGTCAGAACTCAGTCACGAAATGACCAAAAACATATGCTTTCTACGCTATTTAGTTGGCTAAATTGGCTACTATTTACTACTAAACTTTTAGACAGACGACTAGAGCCCTTCGTGTTGTACTAAAGGAAAATACCGATGGTCAATGGAAACGAAAGAAAGAAAGACCGACCACTCACTACTACCACAACCATCGACAATTTAAAATAGAAAGTAATCCTGTTAGTAGTTCAGGTGTTAGAAAGGAGTCATTTTCCTATAATTGCACAGAATTTCCCTGTAATACTAATACAAAAACAGCTGTAGTTAGAGTAAATTTTCCAAATAAAATTCTAAGTTTCAAGAGTAATAATAATCGTAATAAGTTGCTCTCCATACGAAGTGACCATTGCCAATACAAACTAAAATCAACTGAATTTTTTATATTATAGTTAATGTTCTTGGATTTTCTATTTAATAGTAAAAATTAGTAGAAATTTATGCAAATTTGTGTGTTCTCCACATGAAATAAATAATGAAAATATTCATTTATTATTATGAAGTTTTTCTTTTTTTGCTAAATCCGTGACTTCCTTTGAACTTTACCATCCCCCTTTTGGTCTTTAGGCGAGCTGGAAAAAAGGCTAAGAAACCTTTGGCGAATTTTCAATGTCACTAACATAATTGCTGTCCAAGTAAATAATTGACAGTTTGTTGGTTTTTTTTTTCTGCTGTTGTTTTTTCTTTAGATTATTTCAAGTCATTTACTAATATGTTAATCGCCTTCTTATCCTGCCTTCTAGCACTTATGAGGAAGACCTTTTGAAATCGTTTTTAAAAACAGAAAAAGGGAATTACCCGAAAATCGATTGTTTGATAAAAATTGTTTCAAACAATACTTAAATGTTGAGTATTTTCGGTATTTTTATTTGAAATTGTTGAAGAGTTTGAGTAAAAACGTCTTGTTAAATAAATTTTGTAAGTGGTTCAAATGGTAAATAAGTAATTGTTGTCTTACTTCCGTTATTGATTAATTTGTTGATTTGTTTTCGAAATTATATTTTAGATGAGGGAGAATTTTTTAAAAAATTGCTTATTTTATCATTTCTTTTACATATCCTTTGTGAACCGCCGTGGTATAGCAGGTTAGTCATCCGCCTAGCACACCAGAGGTCCCAAGTTCGATCCCCGGCCAGACTCACTAGAAAAAAATAAATTTTCAAACAAAAAGCTGCGGTTCACCTCATAACTCAGCTAACCACTGGTTATTGAGTATTAGGCTATGTTAAACTTCTCTAACTAATGCATTTGCCCTTCGGAGCCGGAGTTAAAACGTCTTCAATTAGTCTAAAAATAGAATCGGATGCCGCTCATTGTCCCCTTGTTCCAATTGGAATGTTGTCGGGAAATTATATATATATATATATATTTACATCTCCTTTGGTTTTCAAGAGTGTTTATAGCTACTCAACCTTCTTTTTAAGATTCTTAACATACTCTCACTCCCAACAATCTAATATTTACATGTGCAGAGGGTTCTTAACATTATTTTTAGGTAATATCAAAACTAAGCTAATTGGCACAACTATCGTAAAAACAATAATAATATATAGAGAAAACTCTACATAGATACTCGAACGGTTACAGACATAAATTCTGGCCATAAAGTTATGTATCGGATTTCTTAAGTTGCAATACCCCTACAATAGTTAGTAGGAAATAAAAAGAAATCAAAAAGACAGAATCCAATGGGCTTCATAGCCTAAGAGATTCTGATTAACATATTATATTGCAATTCTAAACTAATCATATTGGTAAAAAATAAAATTGAAAGTTTTCCTTTCCCCTAATTCATAAACGAACAATTAAGAAAGTGCTATAGTCGGTCAAGGCCGACCTTACGATACCCTTCACTACTAAGGTCAAAGGTGTTATTTTTTCTGTATAAAGACAAATATTTGTTAAATTTGCCATCATACAAACATTTTCTCAAAACTTATATATTTAAGGAGTTTCCGTCATTTGGACTTAGAGCTAGGGTCAAATGTAGACCGATTATCTCGAAATTTGGCAAATTGATTACAGTTGTTACAAAAATTATGAAACTTGAAATTCTCATTATCTTTAGATTTGCGAGCGTTTTAGTGATTTTTATCTCATTTAGTGCGTTTTTAAAGAAGAGTTTGTATGGGAGCTATGGTCAAATGTGGACCCATTCCAACGAAATTTGTTACAGTGATTTTAGTTTACATAAGGAGTATTTGTTTATAATTTCATGAAAAAATATTTATATTTGTTGCCAATATATCAATTCCGGGAAGTGGGACCTATGGGAGGTACCATAAATACCATAAATATTGAACCGATTTTGACGAATTTCAATAGCCATGGTCCCATTATCAAAAAAATGATCTGTGCCATATTTATCAAATTATCTTTAGAATTGCGACCTGTAGTTTAATTACAAGGTTTAAATGGGGGTCCAGCCAGTAAGCCATCCAGCCAGCCAGCAGTCCAGTCAGCCAGCCTTCCAGCCAGCCAGACGGACGGACATCGCTAAATCGACTCAGAAAGTGATTCTAAGCCTATTGGTATACTAAAAGGTGGGTCTAAGGGATATAAATATTTCTATTTAGAAGTATATATTGAAGATATAAACTATTGAAGAACTGCTTATGATCAGAACCTTTTCGGGAAAGTGATGTTTGAATTCTTCTGAAGATACGATATCTATTTCTATGTCATCGATCCGGTTATTTTTTGACCAAACTTAGCTTTGCTGTAAATATTTATCAAGATACACGACAGTGAGTATATTATTTGTATGAGTCAGAAAGAAAAGTCTTGTCCAAATTTCTTCTATTAAAAAAAATAACTTCAGGATATTCCAGGACCTGGAATTTTTTTTTGTTTATTTTATACCAAATTTCATCAATTTCTCTTCAAAATTGAGACATTGAGCTTTGATTTCCGACTTTACATGGACAGGCGACCTATAGGTTAATAGAAGTAAAAATGGGTTATAAGAAGTAAAAATGGGTTTTAATCTGTAAAGCCGGACCCTATATGAACAAATTACAATAAAATTTGGGATTATTGTTTACATAAAAGGTAACTCAGGTGTTATATGTAAGGTAAGGCCACATATGGGGTAGTTCTAACAAACTTTAGTATAGAAATTTCAACTATCATCAGAAACATGAGCTAAATTCAACTAAAATTGAATTTATGCTTTACGCTGACAGTCAGTCAAGCGGTCATCGTTTAATCAATTAAAAATGTGATTTTGATTCCGTTATTTTATTAAGAGACTGTCAGACGAATCTCTGTATTATAAACATCAGCAAACTTATTATGCGCTAGAGCGGTTCGCCTTCCGGATTAAAGATAAAGTCTAGAATTTTTTTTTACTGCGCTTACAAATACCGCAATTATAGTATTTTGTTCATTGTGTTGCCATTTTAATTCCCATCATAACGTTTTATATATCGGTGTTTTATAGTCATAACTTTTAAAAACTAGATTTGTACTCGATTCGATTAGGGTGGGTACGAATCGAATTTTCTTTCGAACCTCTCAACTTTTTTTCGAACCACTCTATTATGCTCTCTCTCTACCTAACGTGGGAGTTACACGATCAAGTTTTACCTTTCAATTTTTAATACATTCACATTTTTTTTACCAATACACTGATACTTTTAAAAATTGAAACGGACTTGTTTTCAATTTTTCTTTCAAGAAAGTGTTTCAATTTACGTTCAATAAAACAGAACTTTGAACTATTCTTTGCATCTTGCTTTCAAGTGTGTGTGAAAATCTTGAAAGGAAAATTAGATCGTGTGGCTGCTGGGTAAGGTCTCTGCAGGCCTGCCAGATTTCAAAATCGCATTTTGGCGATTTTCGACCTGAAAAATAGTAAAGTGCCGGTATGCAGATTTTGGCTAGAAAATTGGCGATTTTTAAGATAATATCAAAAATCAACTTAACTTCAAAGTTTTAACATTTGTTTTTTATATTAGGTTAAAAAACGATATAAGTTTATACATTGGAATTTACAGAGTCAAAATTTTGGAACAAAACAAAAATTTGTAATAAATTTAAAATTGCTTCAGCCGAAAAACTTGCAATATGTATTTTTTTCTAAAGAAAAAATTTTATATTTTAATTTTTGTCAGTATTGAAATTTTCCATTTAATTTTTTTTTTTTGAAAGAAGAATTTTTCATATACAATTTTTTGAATAGAAACATATTCTAAACAATTTTTTTTATATAGAAAAATTTTCAACATACAATTTTTTGTATGGAAAAATTTTTCAAAAAGAAGAATATTCGCATTTGATCCCTTATCTGTTAGATTTATTTATTAATGTAACATACCAATTTATTGATAAGAAGCCAAAAAATGTTTGCGGAGAAACCAAAGTCCCCGACGCGTTTCGATGGTTGGTTAAGCCATCTCTTCATCCCTTCTTCACAGCATTCTGCATATAGTAGCTGACGGCTGCAGCAAGAATGTGGGAAGTGAAGGTAGATGAAAACTGAAAAATGTTTGTTCTTGTTCAGTCGATGATCTACGCTTTTACTTATGGTTTATGAACATAATTCTGAAAAGTTGTGTTTGCAAATATAGTAATAATGCGAGGTTTTCGATCTGTCTAAATTGGGGATAATCCTCCTGAAGAGATGGCTTAACCAACCATCGAAACGCGTCGAGGACTTTGGTTTCTCCGCAAACATTTTTTGGCTTTTTATCAATAAATTTATCTGTTACATTAATAAATAAATGTAACAGATTAGGGATCAAATGCGAATACTCTTCTTTTTGAATAATATATTTACATCCCGACTATTTTGTTATTTTTTGAGAAAAATTTTTTATATAAAATTTTTTGTATAGAACAATTTTCCATCAAATTTTTAGTATAGAAAAATTTTCAATATAAAATTTTTAACATACAAATATTTTTTGTATAGAAAAATTTTCCATATATTTCATATTTTTTGTATAGAAAAATTTCAACATAAAATTTTTTTAAAAAGTTTTACTGTAGTGTATTGCACTAAGATCCCAATTTATTACAATTATTTATTATTGTAATAAATAGTTTTTTAATAAAAACAAGAAATGTTGGTGGAGAAACCTTTCCTCGACGCGTTTCGATGGTTTTTTAGGCCATCTCTTTAGGAGGATTATCCCTAATTCTAGACAGAGCGAAAACCACACATTATGTATTATTTGAGGGACTGAATAAATACGAATTATTATTGTGTCCAACAAATTGATATGGAAAAATTTTCCATATCAAATTTTTTGTATTGAAAAATTTTACATATAAATTTTTTTGTATAGAAAAATTTTCAATAACAAATTTTTTGCATAGAATAATTTTTAATAACTATACAATTTTTTGTGTAGAGAAAATTTCAATATGATTTTTTTCTTTAAGAAAAATGTTCAATAAAAGTGTGTGCTATAGAAACATTTTTAATGAACATTTTTGTCCTATTTGTTATATATTTTTTGCAATTCCGATATTTTTTGCCGATTTCTGAAAATTGAATGCCGATAATGGCGATTTTTTTTTGGAAAAATATGCCGATTTTTTACAAAAAATTTCTGGCAGCCTGAGTGTAGGACTTTTTCATTTTGTCCATTTATAACGTAAAATTCAGGTTAGAGGAACTAGCATATTTTTAACATATGGTGATAAAACCAAAGTGATCTTTAATTTCTCAATTACATAAAAAAGGTATTTCAAAAAATTATATAATAAATGATTGAGAGAAACATATAATCACACTTGTAATTATTTCATGATGAGTAAGATGTTTTAGATTTTTTGGCTACTTAAAGAAGGTGTCAAAAATATTATTACTTCCTAAGTTAAAGTTTACCAAACTAATCAAATGAAAAGGCAAGAAAATATGAATGTTTTGATATTTATCACAAATTATTCCAACGTCTTATGACCAACAACTTCAAATACAAAAGTAATTATTTCCAATTATATTTAGAATTGAGTTACATTTAGTACTTGTGTCCATAGTACAACTTGTGTCTAAATATTTGTTTATTTGTATAATAATTCCTTCCTAACAGATTGTACTTATATTTTTTGGTTTTTTAAGTTTACAAAAGAGTTCATTGACCTTCAAGTATTTTGACCTTTAATGCTATTTGTTTGTCTATTTAAGGTTCTAACTAAAATTGTTTGGGCCTTTAAATAAAGGTATTTTATGCAAATCTGGGTAACATGAGATACAAACAAACAATTGTTTGTCGAATGCAACTAAAGTATTAGCTTAGAATCCTTTAGGTTTTTATTTGCAAAAAGTTATATACATATTCTGGTGTACTTACTTTGCCTTGGCACCTTTTCGGCCAACTGGTTTGGGTGGTGTTGACCACCAAAATGTGTATTTACATGGTGGCGGAGCTGTTGGCCATTTGAGCTGAACTTCTGCAAGGTCTGTGCGAACAGTTTTGGTGGGCTGTTGTCGTCTCAAAAGTGTTAGGGAATCAGCGTTGTACTTTTTATTGACACCCAAATTACGCGTTGAAACTGTTGGCATTTTAAATCAATATAAAATAAATTTATTTTGGAAATGACAATTTTAAAGTTTTTCCAAGTTTTGAAATGTTATCTTTTTTTTTGTTTAGATGTCTGAATATGTAGATGTAGATATGACAGGAAATACAAATGCAAATATAAAGTTCATTGTTCACATCATGGAATATAACTATTTCTTGTTCACATTTCGATATCTGTATGTATTTGTTAATAATACTTTGTTTTCTAATCACTATATTTAAGTTATTTGCTAAATGTTTGGTTTTTACGGCTATTATTTAAATAATTTTTATTGTGGGAGTTTCTTTTTTTTTAAAGCAAACAAAATAAATAAAAAACATAAATAACTGTAAATAAAAATCAACAATCAATCAAAATAAAAATGGTTGCCATAGAGGAAATTGTAGAAATAGCGGCACTTAAGAAATTTGGGAGTTGACATAAAGAGGGCACTACTTGGAAAGAGTGAAAAGAGTCATCTAGATGTGAGTAATAGAATTAAATTTATTTAGCCAAGTCTAAAACCCTGGTAGTAGCTATTGTGAATGTTACTAATTATACTATTAAGGTCTTTGACTTTGCTGAATTTATTGAAAAATATGTAAATGGTATTTTGAGATGTTAATAATTTAATTTTAAAATTTTTCAAGAGAATAAATTTATTTTATTTACAAATATTTAAATTAATTAACGGTTTTTGTACAAGACAAAATAACAACTGCATAATCGTCAGTTATCTTCAAGGCAACTTAAAAATAACTGATGGTTAAAACTTTTTTTAATTTTTTCTATAAAAAATTAAATGGCTAGAATTTTTTATAGAAAAAGTTTAGTTTCGTCCACTTTTTGTATAGAAGAAGTTTAATAGCACCCACTTTTCTACAGAAAAAGTTTACTAACATTCACTTTTCTATAGAAAAAGTTTACTAACGTTCACTTTTCTATAGAAAAAGTTTACTAACGTTCACTTTTCTATAGAAAAAGTTTACTAACGTTCACTTTTCTATAGAAAAAGTTTACTTACGTTCACTTTTCTATAGAAAAAGTTTACTAACGTTCACTTTTCTATAGAAAAAGTTTACTAACGTTCACCTTTCTATAGAAAAAGTTTACTAGCATTCACTTATCTATAGAAAAAGTTTACTAACGTTCACTTTTTTATAGAAAAAGTTTACTAACGTTCACTTTTCTATAGAAAAAGTTTACCAACGTTCACTTTTGTATAGAAAAAGTTTAATTTTTAAATTTTTCAAAATTTTACTTATAATATTTTTTTTCTATACAAATTTTTGCTATATTTTTGTGAAATTTTTTTACAGAAAAATTTGTGCATACAAAATTTTTGATAAAAAAATTTTATATTTCTACTGGGAGTCAAGGATAACAGAAGAATAAATTTTATATCGATAAAAAAAATTTTGTATAGAAAACTTGAATTTACATTTTGAATAGAAAGATTTTCGTTATAAAGTTTTTGTGCAGAAAAATATTTGTTATAAACTTTTTTCTAAAAAAAATTTATTTATAAAAATATTTAATTAAAAAACTTTTAAAAAGGGGTTTTCAAAAATTATCGGACATCAAACATTGAATAAAAAAGTTTTACTGTATTGCAGTAAGATGCATATTTATTATTGTAATAAATAGTTTTTTGATAAAACCTAACTTTTGTTATAAAAATTTCTAATGAAAAAATGTTTGTTATAAAATTTTTGTCAAATTTTTTAAAATAAAATTTTTTAATAGAAACATTTTTTTATAAAAGTGTTTTAGTACAAAATATTTTCAAAGAAAAATTTCCGATATAAAATATTTTTTGAAGAAATTTTTTTTGTAAATCATTCCAATATAAAATTTTATTGTTTAAAATTTCTATATAACATTCCTTACGAGAAATATTTACGAATCAAAATATTTTTTTAAAGAAAAATTTTCTATATACAATTTTTTTTAAAGAAATATTTTCTATATAAAATGTTTTTCAAAGAAAAATTTTCTATACAAAATTTTTTAATAGAACAATGTTTAATAAAAGTTAATTTTTATACCCTTCACCACCATAGGTGGAAAGCGTATTATAAGTCTGTGCTGATGTATGTAACGCAGTGAAATATTTGTCTTAAACCTACCTTTTAGTATACCAACAGACTTAGAATCACTTTCTGAGTCGATTTAGCGATGCCAGTCCGTCCGTCCGTCTGGCTGGACCACCATGTAAACCATGTAATCAAACTACAGGAGACAATTCTAAGGATAATTTGATGAAACTTGGTACAAATAATTTTTTTGATTGTGGGACTGTGTCTATGGAAATTCGTCAAAATCGGTTCATTATTTATAGTATCTCCCGTAGGTCCCACTTCCCGGAATTGATATTTTGGCCACAAAAATCAATGTTTTTTTGATGAAATTTAAAGCATATTCTGCTTATGTAAACCAAAATCATTGTACCGAATTTTATTGAAATCGGTCCATATTTGACCATAGCTCCCATACAAACCCTTCTGTCAAAACTCACGAAATGAGACAAAAATCACTAAAACGCTCGTAAATCTGAAGATAATGATAATTTTGGGTTTATTTTTTGCATACATAATTCTTGTAAAAATTTCGAGATAATCGGTCCACATCGAGATAATCGGTCCATCGGTTGCTTTTATATAAGTCTAAATGACGGAAACAGCTTAAATATATATGTTTTGAAAAAATTTTTGTATGATGGAAAAATTTAGCAAATATTTGTCTTTATACAGGAAAAAGAACACCTTTGACTCAGTGGTGAAAGGTATCGTATGGTCGGGCATGACCGCCTATAGCACTTTCTTACTTGTTTTATACTGCGATATATTACCATAAAATTTTTTAAGTTTTTTTTTTTATACAAAATTTTTTTTCAGACCAAAATTTTTTTATGAAATTTTTTTCTATTGAAAAATTTTCGATATTTTTTTTCCATAGAAGAACTTTTAATATACAATTTTTTTGCATGAAAAAATTTGCGATATAATTTTTTTCCATACAAAAAATTATTTTAAAGAAAAATATTTGATATGAAATTTTGAATAAAAACAATTTCATAGAAAAGTAATAAACATTTCGATGTAAAAGTTTTTTGTAGTAGAAATTCCGAAATATCTATTAGCAAAGACAATATACAGCCATGTCACAGAACTCAATTCCATTCGGAAGTGGAATGAATTCCGCACTTTGCTTCTATTGAAAAAGTAAAACGAAAAAATTTTTCGGAATGAAACCACTTTCTATTTTCAAAGTGGAATTGAATTCATATGTTTTTAGTTTTTTATTCAATATTTGAACAATTTCCTCAATTAATCAGTGTTTTTTGTTAAAACAAAGATAGAGTTGAAAATTTCAATTAAAAAAATCTTATTTTTTACTGATTTTGGACATTTAAAATTTTTCGGAATCTATAGAACCTAAAACCATTTCGATCGGAATTCAACTACGGAATGGTTTCAATTCCGAACGGAATTCGTGACATGCCTGTATAGAACCTAAAACCATTTCGATCGGAATTCAACTACGGAATGGTTTCAATTCCGAACGGAATTCGTGACATGCCTGATAATATAAAATGATTGCACTTCAACTCGTACATTTTTTTTCTGTCAAATATGAAATTAAAGTGGATAAACTTACGTTTCATGGGCACTTGCTTGTGCCTTAGCTTTCTCTCATTGGATAATCGTCTCCAATAGTTGTTTTCGAATTAGAATTAAAGCTCTATACTCTCTTTTTTATGGGACTTTTCAAAAGGACCATACGGCAAATCAAAGCATGGAAGTGCAACATCTTTATATGTATTATAGAGTCTTTGCTAATAGTCTAAAAAATACTTAAGATGAAGATCACAAACCCCCAGTAGTAAATACCACCTAAGATTTATTAACGTCTTTCACAAAAAAATGTATGTCAAATATCGTTTAATTCATTATTTACAATCTTAGGATTTTCGATACCATATGTCAAAAGTTAATAGTTCTCAAGATCATTTAAAATTGATTTAAACATGACATTTTGTTTAGGTTAACAGTTCCATTAACTCTGTTAAACTACTTAATTGTTTATTTAAAAACAAAATTTTTTAACAATTACTGGCCCACACAGAGGAATGTTACTTTAATGACTGAACTGTCAAATAACCCATTTTGTTTCTTAACTGATCTTGAAGCCCTCATGCAAAATAGTTTCCTTTATTTTCTTTTTCCATTTAAAGCGAATTTTCACTTTTCATTCTCAGATTCTCATCTTTATTGTCTTTCGTTGAATAATAGTCTGAGGTTATCAGTTTTGTTGTCTTGTCTTTTGTATTGTATTTTGTTGTAAGTCGTATTTATGTGGTAAATGAAATCTTGTATTCAATGCAATTTTCCTGCAATTGGTAGTTATGTTTTGTAATTCTTACATGATCTTTTTGTTTGATAAGTGGCTGCTAATGTCTCCATGTCTGTCTCATTGTATTTCCCTGGAAAGGTCAATTTTTATGTCTGTTTTAAAAGACATGACCATATTTTGACATTTTAGGTGTGATAATAATTTAAGAAGGAATTTCACGGAAATAAGTGATAAATGTCTTTAAGATTCTTAATGTAGAAAATTGGTAATTATTTAACTTAGACTTATGACTCTGGCAGGGGAGTTGTAACCTAACCCAGAGATTAAAAGAAATTAATATTATTTTCTATTCGATTTTAAGCCAAAGTTAATAATTTATTTTGTTTTACTTATTTCAAAATATTTCGGTATATTGAAACTAGTAACTTAAATACTTACTTTTATCCTCTTCAAATCGATTTATTTTAAAAACCAAAAATACTCAATGCAGAATTGTGGTTTTTACAAACAAAAACTAAAAACTACCGATTACTTCCTAAAATCTAAATCCTGCAACAGAAATTACTATTTATGCAAATTCAATTTTACTCAACAAATTCATTTAGTAGAAATCCAGGGTCATTGCAGAAAATAGCAAAATGTATGGTAAACACAATAAGGAGATTCACTTCATGTTTTTTTAGGTTTGTGTCAAAATTTTCAATTTTTTTTTGGTTTCCCTTATCGAAAGGGTTAATACTGATGTGCATTAGGGTGACAGGAAAAATTTTTTTCTTTGATTTCGAATGTTTTTCAACGGAATATTATGACACTAAGTGTAAAATCAGACAATGTTCTATGGGGGCGCATTTAAGAGCCCATTTGTATTGTGAAAAATGAGTAATTTTTTTATTTTTGAGAAATTTCAACCAAAAAAAAAAAAAACAATTTTTACAAAAATAATGGAAAATTAAAGAAAACTAACACAGCTTTATTTCAAATAGTCAAAAACTAAAATCCATGAAGTAGTTTTGGAGTTATTCCATTTTTCCCTGAAAATTAATGCCCTTGAAAACGCTCCTAAGGATATGCACCAAAAATTTTATGTTGTAAATAAAGATATTTAAATATTAGATATAATTTATGATTAAATGACTCTTTTGTATTGAATAGTTCAGTTTTGCTTAAATATAATTGAATTTACTTACTTTTCCTATGACAAAAATAATTGTTTTCATGCCCTTTTATTAAAATTCGCTAATTATTACTTGATATTTCGTAATCTCGCTATGAAAATTTTAAGAAAATCCAAATTTTGACATTTGACGCCGTTGAAGAAAGGGTTAATCTCGTCCATTATTAAAAAACCTTCCAGCATAGATTTTTCATAAATTAAGCAATAATATTATTTTTTTTTGTTACAATTTAAAACAAATAAAATTTAACGAGCACCTACTCTAATTTGGCCCAAAAATTTTAATTTTCGCAAATTCTTCAATTTTAAGTCGCAGGTACGGTGAAACTTTTCAAGATATCAACCTACATTTTTCTGAGTTTTATTCTGCCGTTTGTCTGTTTTAACACTCTGGTAAGTAAATTCTAAATTTGTAATATTTGTTGAACAAATTTTTAGAAAAATTAAAAAAATATTTTTGAAACCGACCTGAGAAAAATGTACCATTTTCCAACATTAAAAAAACTAAGTAAATTCGTTTATTGTTAAGCAAAACTAAACTATTCAATACTAACGAGGCATTTAATGATAAATCATGTCTAACTTTAAAATTTCTTTATTTACAACATAAAATTTTTGGTGCATATCCTTAGGCGCGCTTTCAGGGACATGTATTTTCGGGGGAAAATTACAATAACTCTAAAACTACCTCGTGGATTTTTATCTTTTAAGATTTAAAATAAAGCTGTATTAGTTGTCTTTAATATTTTATTATTTTTTCTTGGAAAAAGTATTTGTTTTTGGTTTAAATTTCGCAAAAACAAAAAAACATTTTGCCCATACAAATGCGCTCTTAACCTTTGGACCCGATGCGCGCCTATAGAACGTTGTCCGATTTGGCTCAAATTTTCAGAACTAAACTTTTAGACCTATTGTTACAATATTCCGTTGAAAAAGTTATAAAATTCGAAAAAAAACATTTTCTTTCATACAAAAATTTGTCACGCTAATAACCATACCTCCCATACAAGATATACCCTCAAAAAACTTTTAAACACCCAGAAAAGCAAAAAAAAAAGCATATAAATCTGAAGATAATTGCATTGTATTACTAAAACTTTGCACAGATAAATATTGTGTAAATATAAACCTATAACCGGTAGGTAACAATTAGTCCACAATCGAACCTAGCTCCCATATCAGAACCTCAGCAGGAAATGACATAAATTCTTTTATTCGATATATCATTGAAAAATCGTCTCCATTAGTTGTTTCCGAGTTAGAGTAAAAGCGATATACTCTCTTTTCAATGTATGGAAGTGCAACATCTTTATGTTATAGAGTCTTTTTTCTAAAAATGCTAGTGTTACAAATTTTGAACCCAATCGATCTACACTTTACTTAAGCTGCACCCTTAGATGTAAATCGTAAGTGATATGGAAAGTGAGAATTATTTTTTATTTAATAGACTTTAATTGAGAACATGAATAACGAAAAACAAGTAAGAAAGTGCTATAGTCGGTCAAGCCTGACGATGCGATAAGATCAAAGGTGTTCTTTTTCTTGTATAAAGACAAATATTTGCTAAATTTTGCCAACATACAAATATTTTCTCAAAACTTATATATTTAAGCTGTTTCCGTCATCCGACCGATTCTCTCGAAATTTGTCAAATTGATTACAGTTGTTACAAAAATTATCTATGCAAAAAATAAAGTCAAAATTCTCATTATCTGCAGATTTATGAGCGTTTTAGAGATTTTTGACTCAAGATTTTTGACAGAAGAGTTTGTGTGAGAGCAATGGTCAAATGTGGACCGATTTCGACGAAATTTTGTGATTTTGGTTTAAATAAGCAGTATTCGTTTTAAATTTTATGAAAATATTGATATTTGTGGCCAAAATATCAATTTCGGGAAGTGGGACCTATAGGAGGTACATGGTTTACATGGGGGTCCAGCCAGCTGTCCAGACGGACGGACGGACTGACAGCGCTAAACTCAGAAAGTGATTCTAAGCCTATACTAAAAGGTGGGTCTAAGACAAATATTTATTTCTATGCGTTACATACATTAGCACAAACTTATAATACCGTTTCCACCTACGTGGAGAAGGGTATACAAAACATTATTAATTAATTGTGAGTTGTTCTTTTAAGAACATTTATAAATTTGCTAAAATTTTTAATTTTTTCAATGTCAATAATGTTTGAGCAGAATTTTTCCTGATTTTACTCTCCCAAAGAAATCAAATCAAAAATTAAGACAAAATTAACAACAATTAAGACAAGATAACAACTTTTTCACATGAATACCCCTAATGTTATACAGTCTTTAAGTTTAAATTCAAAGTAAAATCCTTACGTAACCACAAAAGCTTTTGGCAATTATGCACATTTGACCACAGTTTTCGAAAATTTTCTCTAAATATGCAGATCAATTTTAGAGGTTTCTTAGCCCCCAAAAAATAGACAAATGAAAAGATTGTCTAAATAAACTTAATCAAACAAATCTCAATTGAAAAAATGATAGATTAAAAATAAAACAATAAAGATTTGTTGTTCAAATTCTTTATAACCACAAACATTTTAAATCAGGCAATAAATAAAATGGATTTCGTATTTCTGTTACTCAATTTGGTCTAAACTAAGAAGTTTTGAGATTTTTAATCAATCACGTAGTAGGTGTGTGTGCTTGTGTGTGTGGATTTGTGTAAATGTAATTGTGATGTGTTAGTTTCCTTGTAAAACGGAAGTATTTTCTAGCACCTCATTGTAAACGTGTATGTGATTAAGTTGTTGTTTAGTTATTTTAAGCATTTCCTAATAATTTGATTTTAACTAAAAGTACATACATACGAGTATCTATCAGTTTTATAATTTTTTTAATCTCGTACAACAATAATCATTAAACCAAACCAGCCAGTGATAGATAACTCAATTGTCTAATAAAACCTACAAATAAGTACGAGTAGAGACATTGCATTACTCTTGTCTAGTATGTCCGTCCATTCATCCATCCGTCCGTCCATCCTATATTTAGTCTTTAAAATTGACCTGTTCGGCTGTTGATTATTATCAAGATAGACATGCAATGACAACTATCACTACATTTTAGTGCTTCTTCCTTGTTATTTTCTAAATCTTATCAGATTGAGGACATCGCGTGCACGTTTCACCCCTAAAAATTCTGGCCATAAAACTACAGGATTTCTTGTGGATTTTCAATACTAAAGGATACTGTTAGTTTCCTGAGAATTGCTGTGAATTGCACGTGTGAATTTTATGGTTTGTTTTTATTCTTAAGCACCTTAAACATAAATATTTTGGGTATTATTGAAAATGCACTGACTGACTTCTCGACTTTTAGGCATTGACTCTGCTCTTGCACTTGCATTTTTTTCCAAGGAGTTTTATTTGTAGTTTTTCTTTTTCCTGCTGGTCGTTTATTGTTTTCTAAAGAAAACAACAGCTTGATCGATAGTGAAAGTGTTTGTTTCTTATTATTTTCCTTTTTTAGGACATGCCATCATAAATGGTTTAACCGAGACTTACACGACTGGAATTGAAGAAAACGCCTGGCGCCTTAATTTCCCCTAAATAGATTTACAGACAATACCTGCGAAAAATCATAATTTATGTTGTACAAAAAGTACCCAAAAATAAAAGTGTTTTATTAGATTTCATTTTTAGAAACATTTCTATTTAAAATAACGTTTTATTTTAAATACAACAAGATATAATTTTAGTTGTTTTCTTCTCTTAGAAAATTATAACACTTTTAAAATTCGCTTAATTTAAGGTAAAGAATCATAAAATATGGACAGACAGTTATAGAACATTGAAAGAACGGTCGGACGGATGGATTGATGGACAAATAAATAGTTGGACGGACTGACTGACAGTCCAATGTAAAGACAGACAAAGAAACAAAAGAAATTGTATGTAAACAGACAATAACAACTCAAACCAAACGACAACAATTGACGCATCAGAATTGCAAATTTTTTTTTATTCGTTTCATTTTGTTGTTTTACTGTTTGACATTTGTTCATAATGGACGATCGACATAGACTGCTGTCACTCATTCGTTTGGTATTCAAAACCCAATAAACAATAACAAATGATCAACAATTTTTAAACTTAATACCTATAATGCTATGACCATTTTTATTATACCCTTCACCACCATAGGTGGAAAGGACGTATTGGGTTTGTGCTGATGTTTGTAACGCATTGATATATTGGTCTGAGACCCAGAATTAAGTATACTAATCGTCTTTGAATCACTCCCTGAGCTGTTATAACCATGCACAGTGGGATGGTTTAAAAATTGAATGAAAATAATTCTGTAACTTCTTAACCGTTAACGAATTTTAACAAAATTTTACTTGGATATAGCAGAAGTATTGAAGAGCTTAAGTTTTAAACCTGGAAAGCCTATATTGTACTGGGACACCTCGGATAAATCACTTAAAACGATCTATAATTGTCATTTTTCAACCAATTTGAAAAATCTTATATAGTATAATTAAATTTATGTCAAGATCTACAAAAAAAATTCCTACATGCCTATTCTATCTCTTACGGTTTAAAAGATATTCGATTTCAAAAAATAAAATTTAAATTTTTGTTCCATACTGTACCGATTTTTTACTAATATCTGGTCTATATATAAACCGATTTTCTTCGTTTAAATTTTTCTAAAAAAAACAATATTTTAAATATTTAACGAACAAGAAGTGTATAAAAAGCTTTCCTATGTAAATAGTTACTATTTAAAAAATATACAATTTTTTCCCGTTTTTTGGGTAAGAAGTATTTTAAGTGTTATTTAGTTATTTAAAAATTTTCTTAAGGAAGATATGACATATTTATAATTTTCTGAAAGAAAACTTCACAAAGTTTATAATCAAGTAAAAAAATAAGTCAAATTAGACCTATTGTTTACGGAAATTTCAAATTTCAAAATTTAGAAAGGGCTAAAAATGTGAATCTACCCAATTGGAAAAAGTTCAATACTTAAATCCTCCCAGTCATGAATTCAAATTTTTATAGAAAATTTAAATTTTCACAGAAAATTAAAATCTTTATAGAAAACTAGCTTTATAACCCGCTACTTCGTTAGCGGCACCATTTGAATTGACAAAGTTACAAAATTTACCAAAATAACTTTTTCACTTATTTATCAATTCCGATATAAATTAAATTAAATACTTATTGGTTCTTAAGATACATATAGGACAAAATAAGTACCTACCCTCTACATTTTCAAAAAAGTACTACACACGCCTCCCTTATTTTTGTAGCTGACCCAATTTTGATTGCTAACCCAATTTAAATCTTGTTCTTGTCGCTTTTGATTTTGAATATTTTACAAAAGTTTCCTTTTTTTACCCGTTGGTTACCCCTGATCAGCCAAATTAAAAAAAAAAAATCCGGATACATGTCCTAATATTTTTATTGCTGATCTTAACTCCATTTTTGTTAATTGAAAAAAATACCAAACACCTGTCACATATTTCTTCAATGTCAATAGAACAGTCCATAAATCATTGATTTATTTATTATTTTATTGATTTAAACAACATGCACAGTTTAAAAGGAAAAAACCTATCTTTAAATTTTTGACCCGTTTTTGTTATTTTCGATTGCGGTATAAATTTTGTTTCTATAATAATTGATTCAAAAATTATATATGGGTCAAAAAAGTACCAAAATTTAGTTTTTATCCTTTTTATTCCCTATTTTTAGCTCATTTACGAAAAGTACCTACTAAAAACATGACTTTTTATTTTTCTATTCGATCTAAATCCAATTTAAATTTTTTTTCTGTCGATATTAGTATCAGAGATATAACTTTACTAATGTTTTTATTTTCTACCCTATTTTAACCCCAAAACTGTTTAATTTGCAAAAAGTACTGAAAAGTCCCTTAATTTTTAGGGCTGATCTTAGACCATTTTAGTGTTTGTTTCCATCCATTAGGTTTAGAAGATATAATGTCATCGATTTTTCCCTTTTTTACCCCTTTGATTGACACATCTCTAATTTATACTTTTGACTTCATTAGCTTAAATGAATATTTTCCCGTTTTCACCTTTTGGAACCCCATTTATCGTAAAAGTACCAAGCACATGTTTAATATTTTGTTAATACTTATTGATTGTGGCATAAAGTGAGTCTTTATGTTTATAAGTTCAAAAGATACGCATGGATACGCAAGTACAAAAATATAGTTTTTACCCTTTTTGCCCTTATTAGTGCCATTTCCAAAAAAAGTACAGAACACATGTCCCTTTCATTTTCTAGCCGATTATATGATTTATTCATTTTCTAGCCTGTTTTAACCATAAGCGGCCAAATTAAAAAAAATACCGAACCCGTGTCCTTTAATTTTTAATGCTGATCATAGACCAATTTAATCTTTGTTTCTATCACTTTTGATTTATGAGATATTACGTTACCTATTTTCCCCCTTTTTACTCCAAACATTAAAAAAAGGAATCAATCGCGTGTCTTATACTTCTGCAATGTGAATAGACCTGTCTGTAAATTATACTTCTGGCTTTATTTGTTTAAATGATATTCATAGTTTTTACTCTTTTGTGCCTCATTTATCGTAAAAGCGCCAAGCACCTTCTTAATTTTTGTTAGTCCTTATCAATTGTGATGTAAATAGAGTATTTATGTTTATTAGTTCAAGAGATACTTATAGGGTTAATAAAGTACCAAAATATAGTTTTTTCCCTTTTTCTCCCTTATTAGTTCCATTTCCAAAAAAGTACCAAACTCGTGTCTCCTTTTTTTGCAAGATGATCCAAATCCAATTTCAACTTTGTTTCTAACGATGTAAATTTCGGAGATATGATGTTACTAATTTATCCATTTTCTTTTTCAATTTTTTTCAATTTACTTTTTCAATATGAATCCACCCGTCTGTAAATTATAGTTCTGGCTTCATTAGTTAAAAACCTACCCTTGAATATTTTTTTATCTTTTTTACCTCAATTATCGTAAAAGTACCAAATACGTGTCTAATAATTCTTTGTTACTTATCAATTGTGACGTTTACTGTTTCTCTATGTTTGTTATTTCAAAAGATACGTATGGGTTCAAAAAAGTACCAAAATATAGTTTTTGCCCTTTTTTACCCTTATTAGTACCATATTCAAAAAAGTACCAAATACGTTTCTCGTTTTTTTTCAGCCCATCCGAAGCAAATTTCAACTCTATTCCTATCGTTTTGAATTTCGGAGATATGACGTTACTAATATTTCCCATTTTTTCCCTGTTTTAACCCCAAAACGGCCGAATTAAAGAAAAAAGTACCGAATACATGTCCCTTAATTTAAAGTGCCGATTTTAGACCGATTTAGTTGTTGTTTCTATCACTTTTGGCTAAGAAGATATATTTTTACCGATTTTTACCCCCAAAATTAAAAAAAGTACCAGACACTTATTTTACTTTTTTCAGTGTCAATTTACCAGCCAATAAATTATGCTTCTGGCTTCATTAGCCGAAAAGATATTCTTAGCTAAAAAGCAAAAAACCTACTCTTGAATATTTTCCCTTTTTTTTACCCTTTCGTCCCACATTAATCGCAAAAGTACCAAATACGTGTTTAATAGTTTTTTAATGCCTATCAGTTGCGATATAAATTATGTTTCTATGTTTATTAGTTCAAAAAATATATATGTGTTAAAAAAGTACCAAAATATAGTTTTTACCCTTTTTTATTCTTATTAGTACCATTTTTGAAATAGTACCAAATACGTGGCCATTTATTTTTTTATCCGATTCAAATCCAATTTAAACTTCTTTTGCATCGGTGTTAGTTTCGGAGATATGATGTTACTAATTTCTCCCTTTTCTACCCTGTTTTACCCTTTAAAAGGCCGAATTTCAAAAAAGTACCGAATACTTGTCCCTTAATTTTTAGTGCTGATCTCAGACTAATTTAGTTTTGGTTTCTATCACTTTTGATTTAGAAGATATATTTTTACCCCCAAAATTAAAAAAAGTACCAAAAATGTATTTTATTTTTTCTTTGTCAATCGACCAGTCAATAAATTATACTTCTGGCTTCATTAGCCTAAAAGATATTCATAGCTAAAAACAAAAAACCTACCCTTAAATATTTTCCCTTTTTTACCCTTTTGTATCCCATTAATTGCAAAAGTACCAAATACGTATTTAATTGTTTTTTAATATCTATCTGTTGCGATATAAATTATGTTTCTGTATTTATTAGTTCAAAAGATACATATTAGTTGAAAAAAGTACCAAAATATAGTTTTTACCCTTTTTTATCCTTATTAATGCCATTTCCAAAAAAGTACCAAGCACGTGCCTCCTTATTTTCCTAGCCGATTCAAATCCAATTTCAACTTTGTTTGCATCGATGTTGGTTTCGGAGATATGATGTTACTAATTTCTCCCTTTTCTACCCTGTTTTACCTTCTAAGAGGTTGAACTTCAAAACAGTACCGAACATGTGTTCCTTAATTTTAAGTGCCAATCTCAGACCAATTTAGTTTTTGTTTCTATCACTTTGGGTTTAGAAGATATACTTTACCGATTTTTACCCCCAAAATTAAAAAAAAGTACCAAACACGTAGCTTATTTCTTTTCAATGTAAATCTACCAGTCAATAAATTATACTTCTAACTTCATTAGCCTAAAAGATATCCATGGCTAAAAAGCAAAAAACCTATCCTTGAATATATTCCCTTTTTTTACCCTTTTGTACCCCATTAATCGCAAAAGTACCAAATACGTATTTAGTTCTTTTTTAATATCTGTCGGTTGCGATATAAAATATGTTTCTATGTTTATTAGTTCAAAAGATACATATGGGTTAAAAAAAGTACTAAAATATAGTTTTTACCCTTTTTTATCCTTATTAGTGCCATTTTCAAAAAAGTACCAAACACGTGTCCCCTTATTTTTGTAGGCGATTCAAATCCAATTTCAACTTTGTTTCTGTCTATGTTGGTTTCGGAGATATGATGTTACTAATTTCTCCCTTTTCTACCCTGTTTTGCCCGCTAGGCGGCCGATTTTCAAAAAAGTACCGAACACGTGTCCCTTAATTTTTAGTGCTAATCTCAAGCCAATTTAATTTTCGCTTCTATCGCTGTTGGTTAAGGAGATATAATGTTACCGATTTTTCCCTTTTTTACCCTTTTAATTGAAAAAAGTACCAAACACATATTTAATATTTTGTACTGGGCAATCGACCTCCCTATAAATTTTATTGGTAGCTTTATTGGTTCAAGTCAAATACAAAGAAAAAGAAAAATGGACCTACCCTAAATTTTTTTCCCCGCTTTTCCCCCTTTTTGAACCCTGAATCAAAATAGTACCAAACACGTGTCTAATATTTTTTTCTTGTTTACCGGCTCCGTTTTGAATTTTGTTACTCTGTTGATTGGTTTAAAAGATACACATGGGTTTAAAAAAGTACCAACATTTCATTTTTACCCTTTTTACCCCCTATTTGTCCCATCTGCTAAAAAGTACCAAACACGTGTCTACTTATTTTTGCAGCTGATCCCAACGCAATTTCAATTTTGGGCCTATGACGTTTACTTCCGGAGATACAGCATTACTAATTTTTCCCTTTTTTACCCCTTTTTACCCCCTCAGAGGCCGAATTTCCAAAAATCCCGTCTTAGTGGATCTATACTTTGAAAAAGGTACCAGCTGTCAAAATTTCAGCTCTCTAGCTTTAGCCGTTTGGGCTGTGCGATGATGAGTCAGTCAGTCAGTCAGTCAGTCAGTCAGTCACGTTAGAGTTTTATATATATAGATTTAAATTTTCATTCAAAATTAAAATTTTTATAGAAAATCCAAATTTTCATAGAAAATTAAAATTTTTATAGAAAATTTAAATTTACATAAAAATTTAAGTATTCAAAGAAAATTAAAATTTTCATAGAAAATTAAAATTTTCATAGAAAGTTCATAGAAAATTCAAATTTTTATAGAAAATTCAAATTTTCATAGAAAATTCAAATCTTCATAAAAAATTCAAATTTTTATAAAAAATTAAAATTTTCATAGAAAATTCAAATTTTTATAGGAAATTAAAATTTTCATAGAATATTTAAATTTTCATAGAGAATTAAAATTTTCATAGAAAATTAAAATTTTCATGGAGAATTAAAATTTTCATAGAAAATTTAAATTTTTATAGAAAATTAAAATTTTCATACAAAATTAAAATTTTCATAGAAAATTAAAATTTTCATCAAAAATTCAAGTTCAAATTTTCATAGAAAATTCAAATTTCAATAGAAATTAAAATTTTAATAGCAAATTCAAATTTTCATAGAAAATTCAAATTTTAATAGAAAATTCTAATTTTTATATAAAATTCAATTTTTTATAGAAAATTCAAATTTCCATAGAAAATTTAAACTTTGATCGATAATTCCTCCAAACGCACCGGAGCTGTAAAAAAATTTCACCAAATTTTTATGAACCAAAGTGTTTTTAATTATATTGCAAAAGTACTTTTTCACCCTGAAAGAGCAAAAAAAAAAAAACTGAAAATACCCATTTTTGGAAATTTTTCGAATATTTTTAGGAATTCTGGGATTTTTGTTAATAAAAATACTTTTTTTTTTACAAAAAGCTTTTAAAAATGATCGATCGCACCAAAACGAAGCAATTTTTTCACAGAACGGCAAAAATTATATAAAGAACCAGAACCGACATACGCTGTACAAAATCCATTACAGAATTAGGCCATAAGTTCTTTTTTGGACATTTTAAAAACTTTAATTAAAAAAACATTGTTAAGACAATAATTAAATGATCGCTGGGTTACTGTTCTTATGTAAAAATTTTAATATACATATGTATATGTATCTGTATGTGGAGTGTCTGTTGTCAACCTTTATTTATGTATGTATTTTTAAAATATATCGGATATATTTATTTATCTTTTTGGATCGTGTGGTTGTTATTGTTATTTATGTAGAAAGTTCTAAATATATAGAAAACAAACATGCAAGTATTAAGCTTTTGATGAACCCATTGATATTTGAAACTTCTTCGTTTCAATACCATCTAATATTTGTTTGCCGTGAAAATTTTTAATATTTTTTCAATTTAACCAACGAACAGCTGGACAGACAGACAAACATATAATCAAAGTTCTACATATAAAATAAAATGTTCTAATAGCATTTTTAACACCTAATAAGCAAAAGCTTTCAACAAATTCCAATTAAATAGTTTTCTTACAATAGCAATATTATGGACTCTTACAAATTTGTCTAAAATCGAAATTCCTGCCCGAATGATTCATTGAATTTTATAGATCCCACAAACAAACATACAAAATCAGAATCCGATCATTAAGGTGGGAAATTATTTTAATTGTAAACGAGAAATTTCTAGAACTTTAAATGGGCTATCGATTGCAAAAGCTTTTTTTTGTTTGCTTAGAATTTGTTGCACAACCATTTTCAGTTGAGATCATGAGAAAGTTACAACATTTTCATTAAAACTTTAGAATTGTTTTTGTTATTTTGTGGCTCGATATGGTCGACTGGTCGACTGTTTAAAAGAGTGAGTGACTGGAGGTTGCATGTAAGGTTCTCTAGCTGGAATGATCACTGTATCTATCAGTTGCTGTTGTCATGGCGTTTCAAAAAAATTTCGCAAAAAACACTTGTGCCAACTTGTCATTGCAACACTTACATGAAACAAGTCATAATTCCATAAAAAGGTCTCGCTTTCGACGATGATGACGACAACTCTTGGTATAAAATGGCAACGTTTAAACCAAACGAAAAATCTTAGCCTAATCAGCTTTTGTCGTCTTAGACATAGTCTGTCTGTCCTAGGTAGACCAAAGTAAATGTGTTGCAGTTAAAGACTAAAAATGGCGTTTTGCTTGTTTAATGATTAAAGTGGAAGTGGCCATATTGGCCATAAAAAAGCTAAAACAGCTTCAGAAAAGATTAGAAAGAAAACAATAATGTTATGTTACAATGAGAGACAGTCGTCCAGTCCGTTGGAGTCAGTATGAAATGTGATCTTTGCAAATATCTGCCATGGCTGCCATAAAAGATGAAAAACAATTAGAATTCTCTATGGGGTCTAAACAGTTCTTTTTTTCTTTTTTCTGTTAAATCTTTTCTAGAATATAAAAGTACCTCTAAGCTAAAACAAGCAGCTTTGCAGCATTAAAAAGGGAAGCTTTATATACTTACAATACAATGACTTTATATCTATAATTTAGTTGTGGGAAAAGTTGGGATTTTTTTTTAATTTTTTCTTTTGAAATTATAAAACTGAAAATCGGAAACTAAACACAAATCATTTATTTTTATGGACAAAATTCAATGATTTATGATTGCCTACACAAGGTCCAGCTTTGACATCTTTATTCCAAGAGTTAATTCAACTGCATGCGAGTCTTAATGAATAATGGAACGACCTTACACCGGATGTTTAGAACATTTACTTTTTTATATATTTTACATTGCATTGGCGAGTGTGTCCTATTGTGCCTAAAAGGAAGTTTAAGACTTTTTTGCTAACATTATTTTCCGTTTTTTTTTATCATCAAAAACAAATACCAAAATCAAAAAAAAAACTTTATTTTCGCTTAAAAAATTGCTGCCACCTTCTTCAGAGGACACCCTCTTGATTGTTGTCTGTTTTTGCACACAGCGGATAGATTTAGTTGTCATTTGAAGTTCTGCTTGTGTGACCATAGTCGGTCATAATTCATTATCAACTACCGGGAAGGGTGTTTTGGGTGTTACTTCTCCCTTATATTTAATATTAACTTTTTTTGCTAACGTTAGCGGATGTTTACAAATTTAAGTGAATAGTTTTCTAATTGTTCAATAATGTTAGAAAAAACAAATTCTGGCCTTTCCAGGAACGTCTTAAGGGAAGTTTTGAGAATTTTAAATAACATTTAAGCTCAGTTATTAGTGATTTATAATACAACTAAATATAACACATCATTTCAACTATATGTTATTATTTTATAATATAATTTACTATTGCCTCACCTAACTTAGAAAGGGCTAAAAATATGAATGTACCCAATTGGAAAAAGTTCAATCATTTAATTCTTCCAGTCATGAATTCAAATTTTTATAAAAAATTTAAATTTTCAAAGAAAATTAAAATTTTCATAGAAAATTAAAATTTTCATAGAAAATTAAAATTTTCATAGAAAATTAAAATTTTCATAGAAAATTAAAATTTTCATAGAAAATTAAAATTTTCATAGAAAATTCAAATTTTCATAGAAAATTAAAATTTTCATAGAAAATTCAAATTTTCATAGAAAATTCAAATTTTCATAGAAAATTCAAATTTTCATAGAAAATTCAAATTTTCATAGAAAATTCAAATTTTCATAGAAAATTCAAATTTTCATAGAAAATTCAAATTTTCAAAGAAAATTCAAATTTTCATAGAAAATTCAAATTTTCATAGAAAATTCAAATTTTCATAGAAAATTCAAATTTTCATAGAAAATTCAAATTTTCATAGAAAATTCAAATTTTCATAGAAAATTCAAATTTTCATAGAAAATTCAAATTTTCATAGAAAATTCAAATTTTCATAGAAAATTCAAATTTTCATAGAAAATTCAAATTTTCATAGAAAATTCAAATTTTCATAGAAAATTCAAATTTTCATAGAAAATTCAAATTTTCATAGAAAATTCAAATTTTCATAGAAAATTCAAATTTTCATAGAAAATTCAAATTTTCATAGAAAATTCAAATTTTCATAGAAAATTCAAATTTTCATAGAAAATTCAAATTTTCATAGAAAATTCAAATTTTCATAGAAAATCTAAATTTTCATAGAAAATTCAAATTTTTATGGAAAATTCAAATTTTCATAGATAATTCAAATATTCATAGAAAATTCAAATTTTCATAGAAAATTCAAATTTTCATAGAGAATTCAAATTTTCATAGAAAATTCAAATTTTCATAGAAAATTCAAATTTTTATGGAAAATTCAAATTTTCATAGATAATTCAAATATTCATAGAAAATTCAAATTTTCATAGAAAATTCAAATTTTCATAGAAAATTCAAATTTTCATAGAGAATTCAAATTTTCATAGAAAATTCAAATTTTCATAGAAAATTCAAATTTTCATAGAAAATTCAAATCTTCATAGAAAATTCAAATTTTCATAGAAAATTCAAATTTTCATAGAAAACTCAAATTTTTATGGAAAATTCAAATTTTCATAGAAAATTCAAATTTTCATAGAAAATTCAAATTTTCATAAGAATTAAAATATTTATAGAAAATAACAATTTTTGTAGAAAATAAAAATTTTTGTAGAAAATAAAAATTTTTGTAGAAAATAAAAATTGTTATAGAAAATTCAAATTTTTATAGAAAAAATCAAATTTTCATAAAAATTTCAAATTTTCATAGAAATTTCAAATATTCATAAAAATTTCAAATTTTCATAAAAAAATTTGAATTTTCATTGAGAATTCAAATTTTCATTGAGAATTCAAATTTTCATAGAAAATTTAAATTCTCAAAGAAAATCTAAATTTTCATAGGAAATTAAAATTTTCATAAAAAATTCAAATTTTCATAGAAAATTTAAATTTCACAAATTTTCATCTAAATTTTGTAGTTCGACTTAAACTAATTTATTTTTCTAACCGGATTTCTCTAAATTTTTGACTAAGACAGGATGTCGAACTTATCCTTTTCGAATTTTGATGATCACACCCATTTTTTTGTTGTGGTTGTTATACTCATGTCGCTTTTGGATCATCATTATTCTCATAATATTTTTAAAATTCCTAATTTGTTAATGAAATGACAAGTATTCCTCAAATTATATTAACACGTACAATAAGCAATTAAATTATATACAAATTTATGTGCGCTACAGTAAAGCGATGGTGATGAAATTATGATATTATATGACCAGTTTATAAGTTGAGAGAATCATATTCTAATTAATACAATAACGCTTATATTTATAGTATAATTATGATCGGATAAGATCTTTGGAGGTTCGAAAAGCAAATGACGATTATCGTCAAGTATATGCAATAAGACCAACCAATTATTATTTACTTAAATATGATCAATTTGTGTTATATAATTCATATTATGATTTAAAATCCAATTATCACTATGATATCTGATGTCTTAATATCAAATTCAGATTAATGAAAAGTGAAAAGAAAAGACTCTTACTCTAATATAGTTCATTATAATACCAATCATAATATGCTTATTTGTCTTCCTTTTGATCATATTTAAGAAAGAAGCGAAATATTATTCTCCTGGCTTTCGATTGTTGAAGAGAGAAAATTACTGTTAAACATATTATGATTGATATCATATTTAAAAAAAGATTAACCTGGTAAAATATAATCATTTCAAACTGTCTGGAATATTATTCTCCGAATTTTTTGTCTAACCAAAATTCTCAAACGTAATCGTTAGAGTGTCAATTATTCGTTTTCAATTAAAAAATATAATTTTTTGCTACTCAAAGCAAAATAAAATCTATCAGGAAGTTGTCTGCTTATATTAATCCACATAACATGATCAGAATTAATAATTTCTATAATATCACACAATTTTTATTTTCATTATAGGTACGTTTTTATGATATTTCTTTCTAAGGTTTCATTCTTATTTTTTTTGTGGTTGCCACTGACACTTCTGGCTGCTACTGGTTGCTTAAAATAGTCACTCGCTCACTCGATCGAATTTGCAAATTTGCCTGAATTGTGAATGATGTTGTCATCCGTTTGTTAAACGTTCAAATATACAATTTCAAATTTATTAAACTACAAATAAAAAATATTAAACAATGGAAAGCAAATGCTATCATGAATGCAAATCTCAATTCTTATTCACACCAAATCCAAATTCAAACATTTTTGAAGCATTTTATGTATTATTTGATGATCATGATAACGATGGCGAATGATGATGATGATCAATGTAATTCTTAATGAACACATGCATTTGTTGAAAAAAAGGAATGAATTCTAAAAATTATAAAAATAATAATGATACAAATAGACAATATTTAAACAAGAAAAATTGTCTAAACAAGATGTCTACAACTTTTACTACAAAAAAAACAAAACGAATATTTAATAGAAAATCTAATAGAAATAGTAATAGTAAGCAGCCAGAGTAAGAAGGCTTTAAGTAAAGTGTTTTTAGTAAAATTAAAATTTCTCAAGTGTAACTTGAGGAAATCAGGTCTAGAATACCAAATAGATTTCAAATCGATTTATTAACTCTGGCCATATATTAGCTTAACATTATTATTTTTTAAAATGGTTAATAAACAAATTGTATCAGAATCGGTTAACAATTCCGAAAGATAAACTCAAAGAGAGACTTTGAAATCGTTTGAAATTACTTACAAAACAAAAAAGTATTTTCCAAATGATTTGATTGTTTTTTTTTTGCTGCTGTTTGAATTTAACGACGGCAAGCCCCAAAATTGTTAACGCATGTTCACCAATTGTTAGTACTTTTATTTTCGAATACACCTTGGAATTTTTAAAATGAGTGGTAAATACGCCTAACTGGCTTATTTCTAGACTCCCTAATACATTTTTTTTACTTTTCCTTAAAAAAGTTTTATGTAAGGAGTGTTCCGAATAAAATTGTTGGTTGTATTTAGTTAAATAAAATCTAAGCAGTGAAATATATAAATTCTGAAGAAATACGGAAATTTATTGAAATCTTGTAATATTAATTTGACATTAAATTGTTACATATTTATAAATTTATCTATTTTTTCGGAAGTCCTTCCATTACAGATTTTGCAGTTACTTTTGTTACCTTTTTGTAGGAGTTGGTCCACTTACGCTTAAAATGTGACATGTTTTGGGACACATTTTATGTGTTTTCAATACATTTTTTACAAGAGCCCAATAACTTCAAAAAGAAGTGTATTTGCATTTGATCCCAAATCTGTTACATTTATTTATTATTGTAACAGACCAATTTATTGATAAAAAGCCAAAAAATGTTTGCGGAGAAACCAAATTCCTCGACGCGTTTCGATGGTTGGTTAAGCCATCCCTTCAGGAGGATTATCCCCAATTTAGACAGATCGAAAACCTCGCATTGTTACTAAATTTACAAACATAACTTTTAAGAATTATGTTCATAAACCAAAAGTAAAAGCGTAGATTATCGACTGAACAAAAACAAACATTTTTCAGTTTTCATCTACCTTCACTTCCCACATTCTTGCTGTAGCCGTCGGCTACTATATGCAGAATGCTGTGAAGAAGGGGGGGGTAAGATGTTTTAAAATAAACAAGTTGTTATTTTTTGAGCCCAATAACTTTTAACAGGCCAAAGTTCAAAGCAGTTGAATGAATTTGGATCTAAATTTGACCCTTGCTCTCATATCAGTGCCCGGAAATGACATAAATAGTAGGGTGGGTCGTTTTTTGACTTTTGTCTCTGATCGACTTCTAATAGTGAAATTATGTGGCCAAATTATATCAATAGTGGACGAAATCTAGCAAAAACTGAAAATACTCTCATTTTTCCCCATACAAATGACCTCAAAAACTTTGGGCCCGTTGCGTAGGGTCGTATCCCAAAAATAAATCAATTATATTTTGCACACTTCCGATTGACATAATTTGGCCACAAAATCCACAAGACCCACTTTTTAGTATACCAATAGGCTTAGAATCATTTTCTGAGTCGATTTAGCGATGTCAGTCCGTCCGTCCGTCTGGCTGGACCCTATGTAATCAATGTACAGGTCGCAATTCTAAAGATAATTTGATGAATACTATTGATAACTATTGAAATTCGTCAAAATCGGTCCATTATTTATGGTACCTCCTAAAGGTCCCACTTCCCGGAATTGATATTTTGGCCACAAATATCAATATTTTTTCATAAAATTAAAAAAAAAAATTATATAAACCAAAATCACTGTACCAAGCTCCCATACAAACTCTTCTGTCAAAACGCACTAAATGAGACAAAAATTTCTTAAAAACTCATAAATCTAAAGATAATTAGAATTTTGATATAATTTTTGTAAAAACTGCAATCAATTTGCCAAATTTCGAGATAATCGGTCCACTTTTGACCCTAGCTCTTATATAAGTCCAAATGATGGAACAGCTTAAATATAAAAATTTTGAGAAAATGTTTGTGTGATGGCAAAATTTAGGAAATATTTCTCTTTATACAGGAAAAAGAACACCTTTGACCTTAGTGGTGAAGGGTATCGTATGGTCGGGCTTGACCGACTATAGAACTATTTGACTTGTTTTTTCTTTTTTTTTTGTGTAAAATTTAACGGACAGGTTTTTTCTTCTAACTTCTTTACCGAATTAATATCTGGATTTTTGTAAACTTTATATGACTTCAGTTTAGCATAAACTTTAGCTTTTAAGTTCAAAAATATTACATCATAAGACCTTACGAGTTCCTTTCATTTTATATCGTTTAAAACCTACTTTCTATTATTTAGAAAAAAAAAATAATTAGTTATTTTTTACTTTTATTTTTTAAAGCAAAAATAAAAGTTATTTTTTAATTTTATTATTCTTAGGTAACAATAACAGTTATTTTTGACTTTTCTTTTTTACTTTTATTTTTACGATCAAAAATAAGGTTATTTTTTTATTTTTTCGGGTGGAAAGAAAAGTTATATTTTGACTTTTATTTTTTCGAGCAGAAATAAACGTTTTTTTATATTAATTCATGATAATTCATAATATTTATTAAAAAACTAATCATGAATTAAAACAAAAATAACTTTGATCCTGCTCCGAAAAATAAAACTCAAAACATAACTTTTATAAAGGCCGAAAATAACTGTTTCTCCACTTGAAAAAATAAAAGTCAAAAAATAACATGTTTTGGTCGTGAAAATAAAAGTCAAAAATAATTGTTATTTTTGCTCAAAATAATAAAAGTCAAAAAATAACTTTTCTTTCGGCAAAAAACAAAAGTAATTATTTTTTCCATATGAAAAAATAAAAGTAAAAAAACTTTTATTTCGGCTAGAAAAAAAAAGTAAAAAATAATTGCTATTTTTGCTCGAAAAAATTAAAGTAAAAAATAACTCTTTGCTCGAAAAAATAAAGGTTAAAACATAATTCTTATTTTCCGGCTTTTTCGTTAAAATTTATAACAGTTACGGTTCCTGGAAATAATAACTGAAAGCCGATGATTTAGAAAAAATAGTATCGGAAATTTCTAAAAAAGCTAAAGGGATTAAAAAATAGATTTTGCCTGAAATAGTAAATGCATATTTAATTCAGAATACTCCTTAAGTATATATGATTTAAAAAAGGAGTTTGACACTTAATACATTTACTTTATGAATTTCAAATAACCCTAAGGCATTATAACTCATACTCCAAAAAAATAAACATAAATTTAAACACTAAACATTTTAATAAACCAACTAAAAACTACATATTACCCAGAATTGCCTATATTTTGAAAAGTTAACTTTTTGTTTACCAAAAAAGTACCAAAGTACCTAATACCATTTAATACATACTTGCAAAAACCGTGACAAACAAATGTTGACACATAAATTTTTTCATATTTATCCTGCCACGATCAGTGGTAGGAGAACGAACCAACAACATACAAGTTGTGTGTTGTGCTAAGGTGACAACAGCTTAACACAGTGGGTTCATGCCACCAAGTTTTCTGTTTTCATACGATCATTATTTGATCTTGATAAGCCACTACTTAGTGTCTTGTATTCATATTAGCACTAAAAAGACTTTTTGTTTGCGAGAACAATTTAATAATGGCCCCTGATCTTTGACCGTTTTTGTTTGGTTTGTTTTGCAAATAATTTGAAGTTTATGTTAAGCAGAAAATAAAACAGAAAAAAAATGATCATTGGTCACAAATTTTGCACCACAGAAATATTTTCAAATTTACAAGAACGATAAAATTTGTTTAAATGATTCTTCAGAAACTTTTAAATAAAATGAATAAGCCGTAAATAAGTTATTATAACTCGTTATTTAACGGTATATAAAGAGCATCTAAATTAGGAACATTAATTCAAAATCTGAATTATCTTTAAAACCATTAAAAATATAATATCGAGCCCTTAGATTAAAATGATCGCAAGCGACAGAAAAAAATATTGATCGTAAGCAACAAAAAATCTTACAGTACGTTTACACACGTAGGTGACTTGTTACAAGTTGTGTATACGTATTCTTCTGACATGCAAGTAAAAAAATCACTGGCAATCAAAATCGCTTGCCAGTGAGCCTATAACTTGCAGAAGTGTGATTGTGTTAGTAAAAAAATATAAATGTATTGAGCTTGCACTTGCATGTGTAAATGCCGTGTTAATTAAACATGAATGTTTTGTTGCATAACATTTTTGTTCTTTGTTAGTTTGCTACTTTCGACAAACTAATAACATTTTTATATATCTTAACTCTTGGTCAATTTTAGCGAGGCGAAGGAGCGATAGAGAAAGAAACAGTTCAAAGCAAACAATCGAAGTTTTGAAGTCGAAAATATAGCCGTCATGAAGGCAATGAACAAACTTTTCAAATCAAACTGTGACCAAGGATAGTTTGGCTTTTTCGGCATGTTATTGAGTGGATTTAGGAATCGGCTATATAAAGCTTTAAGCCAAAAAAAAAAGAGAATATCGGTTATCAGCAGGAGTAGGCAGCCCATGCCACCAGAAGCCGATGAATTTTTTCAATTTTCGCATATACCACGATCATTAACAAAATTCGTGAAAATGAGTGTTAAAATCATTCATTTGGAATTTGGATGTCAACAGAGTTGGTTGGTGCCGCTTTGTTAAAGAAAAGACAAGAACTAAATAGGCAAGGAAATAAATCAAAAACTTATTTATAGCAACAAAATACATGGTCCGAGGGAACAAAGAAATATGATTTCGAACATTGTTGCCACGACACTATTATTTTTGTAAACATTGGGAATATTTTTTAAAACAGAAATAAATTTTTATATTAAACAATTTGAGATTTTTATATTTTTTTGATATTTTCGATCCAAAAAATTTTCTATAGAAAAATTTTTGATAAAAAAAAATTTTGATAAAAAAAATGTTTGATAGAAAAACATAAAAAATATAAAAAAAAATTTCCATAGAAAAATTTTTAATAAAAAAATTTTCCTAAAGAAGAGTATTCGCATTTGATCCCAAATCTGTTACATTTATTTATTAATGTAACAGACCAATTTATTGATAAAAAGCCAAAAAATGTTTGCGGAGAAACCAAATTCCTTGACGCGTTTCGATGGTTGGTTAAGCCATCTTTTCAGGAGGATTATCCCCAATTTAGACAGATCGAAAACCTCGCATTATTACTAAGTTTACAAACAAAACTTTTCAGAATTATGTTCTTAGTAATAATGCGAGGTTTTCGATCTGTCTAAATTGGGGATAATCCTCCTGAAGAGATGGCTTAACCAACCATCGAAACGCGTCGAGGAATTAGGTTTCTCCGCAAACATTTTTTGGCTTTTTATCAATAAATTGGTCTGTTACATTAATAAATAAATGTAACAGATTTGGGATCAAATGCGAATACTCTTCTTTTTGAATAATATTTACATCAAGACTATTTTGTTATTTTTTTGAAAAAAAAAAATTCTATAGAAAAATTTTTGTAAGAAAATTTTCTATGAAAGATTTTTGATAAAAAAAATTTTCTATAGAAAAATTTTTGATAAAAAAATTTTCTATAGAAAAAATTTTGATAAAAGAAATATAGAAAAATTTTTGATAAAAATGTATCTATAGAAAAATTTTTGATAAAACAATTTTCTATAAAAAATTTTTGTAAGAAAATGTTTGTTAAAAAAAAATTTCTGTAGAAAAATTTTTGAAAAAAAATTTTTCATAGAAAAATTTTTGATAAAAAATTTTCCATAGACAAATTTTTGATAAAAAATTATTTTATAGAAAAATTTTTGGTAAAATATTTTCTATAGAAAAATTTTTGATAAAATATTTTCTATAGAAAAATTTTTGATAAAAGAAAATATAAAAAAATTTCGATAGAAAAATTTTTGATAAAAAAAATTTCTAAAGAAAAATTTTTGATAAAAATATAAAAAAGGAATAGAAAACTTGTTCTTTTTAAAACGTTAGAACTACACATTTAAAAGTTAAAAGTATAAAAAACGGCAACACTACCGACTATTTTTTTGTTCTGTTCTCTTTGCGCCGACCCCAGGTTATCAAGACCGATCCGTCTATGTTCTCAAAATTTTTAAATTGAACTGGATACTAGATAACACTCGACTGAACGATATCACAACTGAAAGATTATTCAATATCAATAGAATAACTACTATTAAATAAAGGAAACTTTCTAAAAATTCAAATCTTAATTTAATGAAATATATATAATATCATCTATTAAATTTTGAAATCGGAAATACTTTCCTAAATAATACACGAAAACACCACGATCATTCCCTCATTTGACATCAGATTTCTAACTGTTATTGTTTCAAAAATCAACGCAATTGTAGTGTTTTTGCTTCATTAAAAATGTAAATTTTATGCCATGGAGTTTATTCCGACTGTTACCCCATCTTGAATATCATTAAGCCGAAAATGATTTAAATCAAAATTCAGAGATCCATTGAAATACATAAATACAACCTTAAGAATTGTGATGAACAATCCTCAAACATTTGATCATTGGATGGATTGGATATTGTATGAGTCGTATGACAAAATCGTACGCAAAAGTAAGAAAAGAATACAAAAAAACCTCAATGTAATCTTGTATGTTAAACATTTAGATTAACGATATAAGATTTTTTCTTTTAACGCACCACCATTAACCAGCAGCATCAGTGGAAAAAAAGTAGAAACCGTTGCTGCCCTTCCATAAAGTTAATATTGAAAAGGAAAAAATTGAACTCACACACATTTATCAACTTTATATACCAACTGACTGACATTCATCGATCTCCCTTCATCAAAACAATTCAACATTTTATTTTTAAGAATAAAATTAAAAAAAAACAAAAAAAAAGGAATTGATCAGCAGACGTAAATATTGCAGAAGAAAAACAGTTTCAAAAAAAGATTTCTTATCTCAAACGTAAACTCTAGAGTACGCAGACCTCCAACGTTTTACCTGGTTAAAAGAATGAATATATAGAAATATTTAACAGTTCCAAATGTACTGATACTTTTATGTTCAATATGTCACTGGATTTGCTGTATTTTTTTCGTTGCAATCTTTAAGATAAGAGTAACAATTCTTTTTACTATTATCACACAAAAATTGAAAAGTACAAACGTACTTACACTTACTTACTTCGTATTAAGCGATATAGAGGATTTAACAACGCATTTTGTCCAATTGTACGGAAATTCAAAATTCTACATAATTTATGTCAAAGTAGCTGTCTCGTTTAACCTTTAATTGTTGGATTGTTAGGTAATTTGCACGTTTAGATGTTAAAGATTCTCGACGAAGGACCATTAATTAGACAAATCGGTATCAATTTTTCAGAGGCGAAACAATGTTTGTTGCCTCCAATTAGTCAAGTTCCGTTTCTTCTTCATTTCGGTTTTTTTGTTAACAAAACTTCTTTCACAGATTAGATGGACTTTGATTAGATGGATTTTTTTATTTAGAACCAGCACTCAGGGAATGACCCCTACTTGTGCTATGCATTGTGTTGGGACTAGGAAAATAGGTTGTGTGAAGGAGGAAAGAGGGAGTTGTGTTATGAATTTTCCTGAATTGCAACTAACATAAAAACTGAAGGGAAGTGAGTTCCATAAACGCACATACCGTTCGGCTAAAAAATGAGTTTTCTCTATAGTATGTTGTTTGGTCCACTGGAAAATCAACCATAAATGAGTGTGATCTAACGGATTTTGCGTAAGAATCTTTAGGTTTCGGGAACAAGGTCCCTGATATCGTTAGAACACATTCCAAGGAACGAGGTCTCCGATATCGTTAGAATACATTCCAAAGTAGTACCGGTAGAACAGTGTTATACAACCCATATTGCGGCGGTACTCCAGTGAGTCAATAGAGTTAGATAACCTAGTGTCACCGATAAGAACTTTCGCCCTCCACTGTATGCGGTCGAGGAGCTCCAAAATAGAATTTGAAGCACCGGCCCATACATGAGAGTTGTATTCCATTTTTGGTCAGATATAGATGGTGTAAATTTTAAGGAGATCAGTTGGAGTAAAATGTCTCTTACACCGTTTTAGAAAACATAGGACTTGAATGCTTCTTTCGACACTTGTAAAATAAGCTGAGTCCAAACGATATCACATTAAAAGTCACGCCCAGAAAATCAACCCCATCTGATTCCTCAAAATTTACACCATCCATGGATAAACATATGCGTTTATGCGTAAGCATACAAAACTGAGTCTTCCGTGCATTAAAATCGACTCTATTAACACGATCACATTTGGAAATGGCTTCGAGATTGCAGTTTAATGATTCATTCGGTTCTTTCTTACTTGTTCAGTTGTCATTTAAAATTGGTCTAGCTGTTAATGAATCAAAAGCAAAACTGATGGTTTCTACAAGCAGACTGTCCATTATAATTGATCGTTGAGAGCTATAGCTTTGAGGTTGTACGGCAGTGAACGAATAATCATACTTGCCAACAGGCAGCTAAGGAATAAAGCCCCCTCTTTAAGAACTAAAATTACGTTCTATAAAACGATTGTACTACCCGAATGCACTATAGAAGAGGACGCCCGAAACTTCGATGCTAAGTATAAACAAATCTTCTAAAGCTTGTCCGACGAAATCGGATGGTTTTCTAAAATATGCTCGGCCTTTGTAAATATTGGCCATTTAAGTAAGTACTTTGACTACAATGAAACTTCAAAGTTCAGTCTATGGTAAAATTCAACACTTCATTCAGATCTGGTTCGATGGACTATAAACCGGTTTGATTGATATGATTGGATTGATATGATTGGATTGATATGATTGGATTGATATGATTGTTTTTGTCCATTCGTCGAAGAAATAGTGAAGAATAATTTGTTTAATTCGTAGTTAACTCCAGAATTGTGGATTGGGTTCCACAAGCCATTAGCAAGTTCGGTTAATAATACACTTGTTATTGTATTAGTAATACTAATAAAAATATTCGGTTCGAAAGCCTATATCGTCAAGGCATGATATTATTATCTATTTATCGAAATCAATTGACGAACAATTCGTTCAATACATATACATATATATAATTCCCCGACAACATTCCAATTGGAACAAGGGGTACTTATCTCAGACAATGAGCTGCATCCGATTATATATTTTTAGACTAATTGAAAGGTACCTACGTTTTAACTCCGGCTCCGAACGGCAAATGCAGTAGTTAGAAAAGTTCTACATAACCTAATACTCAATAACCAGTGGCTAGATGGGTTAAGAGGTTAACCACCGCTTTTTTGAAAATTTATTTTTTTAAGTGGGTCTGGCCGGACATCGAACTTGGGACCTCTGGTATGTTAGGCGGATGACTTACCTGATATACCACGGCGGTTCACTCTTTCAATACATAGTTATCGCAAAAAATTAGCATCCGGTTCGATGGAGCATACAGTTTTATCGACTACCTTTTTTAGCAGATGAAGGTGACGTCAATCAGACAATTGCAGGTTGTATATACGAAAGGAATTATTATTAATTAAAGATTGGTTTAAACCGAAACAAACATTCATCTTTACAAAGCCCAAACTGACTCTTTCTACAAAGCCCAAACTGACTCTTGTCCCGTGGTAATGTTGACGAATTTAAAGAAACTCAAATTAAAGGCTTTTTAAAGCTAAAACATCATAAAGTGCTAAATATTGTAAGTCTCTTTGTAAAACGGTTAACACCGGAAATGAAGATCAAGTTCGAAGGATCGTAACTGTAAAATTCATATCAACAGCTGAGATTAGTTTTAGAAGATAGAAAAATAGATATTGAAGCATGTTTAATTTTTAGCTATTGAGCACTGTATTATTAACAGAAGCAACATTTATATCTAACCATTTTAAATAATGTCTTAGGATATGACCTTTTTTTATGAGCCTTAAAATAAGATTTAAGATTTACAAGGTATATCGTAAATACCAAAAAAAAAATGATATCTATTGGATCTTTTTGGTAAGAAAATTTAATACTTTATGTTCTGAAAAGGAAATTATTTTACATTTTCCAACCAACTCAAATGTTCAAGAATGTCCATTCAAGGGTTAAAAAAGTCAATTTAAATATACAAAAATCTTTCAAAAAAGATCTTCAAAATTTTTGGTTCAATCCGACTTGAAAAATATACGAGTATCCAATGTAGATACGAGTATATTGTAGTTGAATATATGAAATGAACATTTATCTACTTAAATATTTTGTTTTATTTTCTTGGTAATTTATGACAATTTATGCAGCGTTAATGTTCTGTTTTTCCTTTTTTGAATAAATACTTACAAAACCCCATCATATACAATAAGATGGACTGACTGACTGACTGACTAGGGGACAGACAGATACAGTAGAAACACTTACTTACATAAATACTCACTCGTACTATGAAAACTACCTATCGATGATGATGATGAGGATGACGATTATATGAGCAGTAGGCAACAACACTAATCATTTGTTGTTGCTGTGATTTCAAACAGTGAATCGGCTTGCGTCAAGAGCAGATCTTTTTTCCTCAGCTTTTCTTATATAAAAAAGTCACTGGGGAAAAGCATTAAAAATTGATGTTAATCGATTTGGATGGAGTTAAGTTGATAGCAAATCAACATCACAACAAAAACCAAAAAAAAACTTAAATATCAAATAAGATTTTTTTCACAAAGAATAGAATATATTTTATGGGTGTTAGGTTTTTTTTTAAGGTGACCGTCTATTACCGTCCATGGGTGTCTTGGTTTTATTGTGATTTTAAATATTCGAAAAATCTGGTATTTATAAATCGGTTTCTTTGTTTTTAGATATTTTCTTGAATTTATTACCGTGAATTGTGGAGCATTAAAAACAAATATTGTTTGTCTTGACAAAAGTCTTGTGTAACTGAGGAGTTGTGACTGGTTGAAGTCACAGACAAATTGGAACATTTTTGCATAAGAGTTTATAAATATTTGAGCTGTTTTATTTATAATTTTAAATCTATTTCCGTTGTAAAGCGGTTGTTTTTTGAAAAATATAACCTTGAATTCTTTTAGAAAAAATTTGAATGATCACAACAGTAACCGGTTTAAAGGACTACAAACATATGACATAGGCTAAGAGTGTGAAATCTATCATAAAACTTAACTTTTTTCAGATGTGATTCTATTGTGCAAAACGTCGCCCAATAGTTCTTGTGCAACGCATTTATTAGCATTTATGGCGACTCAATTGAAATTAACGCTGGCCTTACACTCTGGAAGTTCCAAGATGTTACATTTTAAGATATGTAAATAGAATTATCAACAAAATTGAAAGGATAGAACATTTTTTTATCAAAAATTTTTCTATATAAATTTTGTTTCAAAAATTTTTTTGTAGAAAATTTTTTTATCAAAAATTTCTATAGAAAATTTTTTTATCAAAAATTTTTCTATATTTTTTTATTAAAATTTTTTTAATATTTTTTATCAAAAACTTTTCTATAAATAACTTTTTATCAAAATTTTTCCTATAGAAAAATTTTTTATCAAAATTTTTTCTATAGAAAATTTTTTCATCAAAAATTTTTCAATAGAAAATTTTTTATCAATATAGAAAATGTTCTTATCAAAAATTTTTCTATAGAAAATTTGTTTATAAAAAGTTTTTCTATAGAAAATTTTTTTATCAAAAATTTTTCTATAGAAAATTTTTTTATCAAAAATTTTTTATGGAAAATTTTTTTATCAAAAATTTTTTATGGAAAATTTTTTTATCAAAAATTTTTCTATAAAAAATTTTTTTATCAAAAATTTTTTATGTAAAATTTTTTATCAAAAATTTTTCTATAGAAAATTTTTTTATCAAACATTTTTCTATAGGAAATTTTTTTATAGAAGAAAATTATAGAAAATTTTTTTATCAAAAATTTTTCTATAGAAAATTTTTTTATCAAAAATTTTTCTATAGAAAATTTTTTTATCAAAAATTTTTCTGTAGAAAATTTTTTTATCAAAAATTTTTCTATAGAAAATATATATATAGAAATTTTTTTTATAAAAAATTTTTCTATAGATTATTTGTATAGAAAAATTTTTTATAAAAATTTCTATAGAAAATTTTTTTACAAAAATTTTTCTATTGAAATTTTTTTTATCTAAAATGTTTCTATTGAAAATTTTTTTTTCAAAAATTTTTTTTATCAAATGTCTATAGAAATTTTTTTTATCAAAAATTTCTGTTGAACATTTTTTTATCAAAAATTTTTCTATATTTTTTTTTATCAAAAATGTTTCTATATTTTTTTTATCAAAAATTTTTCTATATTTTTTTATCAAAATTTTTTCAATACAAAATTTTTTATCAATGTAGAAAATTTTCTTTATTGCAAATTTTTCTATAGAAAATTTTTTTATTAAATATTTTTCTATAGAAAATTTTTTTATCAAACACTTTTCTATAGAAAATATTTTGGATAGAAAATATTTAAAAAAAATATAAAAATTTTAAATTGTTTAATATTAGAATTTATTTCTGTTTTGAAAAGTATTCCCAATATTTACAAAAATATTCCCAATGTTTATACAAATAATAGAGTCGTGGCAACAATGTTAGAGATTATATTGTTGCTATACATTGGATTTTGATTTGTTTCTTGTTTTTGTCTTTTCGTAAACAACTCTGTTAACATCCAAATTCCAATTGAATGATTTTAATGCACATTTTCACGAGTTTTTTTAATGATCGTGGTATTTATGGAAATTAAAAAAAATCATCGGCTGCTGGTAGTATGGGCAGCCTACTCCTGGTTATGGCATATCTTCAACATCGATAGAGCTTACATCAGGAATCGGTTTAAACGACCATATGTTTATAAACCCATTAGTTCCATTGAACTATCAAATAATATTATTCTGCTTAAGGATAGCTAGTAAGCGCAAACCTTAGGGTATCTTGGGTACCCAGCAACGGTTAAGAGCGGCTTTAACAATGAAAAACATGGACCAATCTTGGTGCCTCCATCTTTCCTTACCTACTTTTAACAATCGTTTAAGTCTCAAACATCTTGTCTCCTGATTCACTCCGTTGGATAAAAGACTACCTATTATCCACAAAAAAGGACAGACTCCGAGGACGCTGATGTAGGAAATTCGCATATAGCTCCAGTTTGAGTGACCATAAAAACTTGACCATGAAACTTTCACAAATGTTTTCATCTTTGATTTCTTCATTTTATTTTTAGTCTGTACGCACTAAAATCCATCAGATGTTATTTCAGTGCACTTAGGGTATGCATTCTGAATCCAGTTTGAAGGACCATAATTCAACACCTGAAAATAAAAGGTTTACTGATATATTTCTATGGATTCACTATAAATTTTTGTAGATATGGGCCAACATCTATCAGATGTCATTGCTGTCTATTTTACAATATATGTAATTCTAAATCCAGTTTGAAGGACCATAAATAATAACTATTCCAGGAAACGATATTAAGCCGAAGCATTATTACTTCATAGTGGCTATAAATATATCTAATGTGTTGCTTTTAAGTCGCTTATAGCTTTTAACACGCCCCCAGAACATTGCCATTTCTATTACATATGTATGTAATCGTATATACATATTTACATATGTATAACAGTTCAATAATGGAAATTTCTTTTCTATTCAAAACATAAATATGCATTCGTAAAAAGTTAGAGGCGGTATTTTTCCTTGATTTAAGTTTTTTCCTATTGTTGCTTTTGTTTGTCAGTTCGTGATTTTAACAAATTTCAATAATGTTTAACAACCAGTCCCGATCGTTCATACTTAGGCTGCTCATCAATGTGTGACTGACTGGACACTCATATGCAACATAATTTTTTACTCTACTCTTCTTTTACTATATTTTTTCTCTGATGATGGCTAGAATCGTGAGCTTTGGCTAAATTCATTCATAAAACGTAGACATATGAGCAGGAGAAAAAAATTGTCTCATGATTTTGCATAAGTTTATGCTAATTTTAGCAATGCAATATTTTTTCCTGTTTCGAAATATTTGATCTTCAGTCTTAAAGACTCCCTTTGTATGTATGTCTGTCCATCGATTTGTCCGTCTGTTTGCTCGTCTGTCTGTTCTTTTATTAAGAGACAAAGAATTCCTGGCCAAAACAGATTTAAATGGCCAACTTCTTTAAGTCAAGCTGCAAAACGAAGATGAACGAGAATTAAAATGGTAGACAAACTTAAAATGACAGGAGTAGATTCTTTCTTGGTCCAATACTCGTGTTATAATATGATCAACAGAACAACAAAATAAAACGATCGTAACATGATCACATGTGGCAAACAGTAGCAATTGTATTTTGTATTTTGATGATGTTATGACTTTAATATGTATAAAACTACTGCGGAGAGGACACGACATGGATGAATTATTATGGACAGGAGAATTGTTTCCATTTTGCGGCAAATTTCATTATATTCAGCTGCACTTTATAAAAGAGGATCGTGTATTGAGAGCAGTAGCTTCTTCTTTTTTTGTTGCTGTTGTTGCTGTAGTTTATTGTCAAAGAGGGTGATGCTAAATTGTTGTCAGCCATGTTCTTGGTTCTTGGGGCATGTAGGCATGACTTTATTTTGGCTGGGATTATGTGGTTTTCAGGCGGTAATATTCCTTATTTTGTAATAAGTGTAAAAAGTTAAGTTTTTACATAAACATGATATTTATTTGACTTTCTTACAAATATTGGAGGGATATTAATATCAAGTTATTTTAATAGCATGATATTTTTAAATAAATGTTTGAAAATCGCATTATTTCTCATAGAAGAGAAGTAAATTGACCACCATGATCGTGTGATTTGACAGCTTTAATTTTTTTGTAGGTTCTTTTTACAAATTTTCATTTTATTAAAAAAATGTGATTGATAATTTTAGTAAAAGATTGGGAACCTGCGAGCCGACATCTTTTTCTATTATTAAGTCTAACCTAAAATAATAATATTTTTAATATCTAAAAAAGGGTTTTCATTATTAAAATTATACCTAATTCTGTGGCTTGGTGCTAAAAAGGCCAATGTCAATTTTTTGCTGTTTAAGTTAATCATTGCATTAGATTCCTTTCTTTACCCACTAATCTCTAAGTTAACTCAAAACAGATTTATAAGGGGTTTTCTGGGCAACGTTATTATGAAGTTATATAGAAAATAAAAACTTAAAATCAAATTTTCTCAAAACTATATATTTTGACATTGACCCTTTTAGCACCAAGCCACATAATTATTCTACTGTATTAATTTCCTGAACTCCAATTTTAAACTAAAGAAGAATAACTTTGATTTGTTAGTCTAAATTTAGGGCTAAAAATTGTTAGGACTTACTTAAATCTCAGTAAGAGATTTAAGTAAGTTTTATTGGTTTCAAAACCTTTTTTTCTTAAGCAGAAGACGCTTATCTATTCTCATTTTTAAAATTACGAAGCGAATCGTAATCCGGTTTGAAGGACCATTTAATTTGTTAAATCTATCTATATATATAAAACTCTTATGTGGCTGACTGACCCAGCCCAAACGGCTAAAGGTGGGTAGGCTGAAATTTTGATAGCGGGTACCTTTTTCGAAGTATAGATCCACTAAGAAGGAATTTTTGGAAATTCTGCCGCTAAGGGGGTAAGAAAAAAATAGAAATGCTTTATCTCTGGAAGTAAACATCATAGGACCAAAAGTGAAATTGCGTTGGGATCAGCTACAAAAATATGTAGACATGTGTTTGGTACTTTTTGGCAGATGAGACAAATAGGAGCAAAAAGGGTAAAAATCTTAGTATATCACTTGAACTAATAAAGCTAGAAATAAAATTTATAGGGAAGTCGAATGACAAGTACAAAATATCAAATACATATTTGGAAATTAGATAGAAGCGAAAATTAAATTGGTTTGAAATTCACACTAAAAATTAAGGGACATTTGTTCGATACTTTTTTTAAATTCGGCCGCCTTGGAGAAACAAAGTTGAAATTCGATTTGGATTGGTTAGAAAAATAAGGGAACACGTGTTGGATACTTTTTTGGAAATGACGCTAATAGCCGTGAAAAAGGGTAAAAACTATACTTTGGTACTTTTTTTTTTTAACCCATACGTATCTTTTAAAATAATAATATACATATAAACTCAATTTATATCACAATTGATAAGTACTAAAAAAACATTAAATACGTATTTGGTACTTTTATGATTTTCCCGCTTTTACGGGGGTTAAAGCGGTAAAATATTCAAGGGTAGATTTTTTGTTTCTTAACTATGAATATTATTTAAGCTAATGAAGCCAGAAGTGATATTTACAGACGGATCGATTCACACTAAAAAAATATAAAACACGTGTTTGGTACTTCTTTTGAATTTGGGGCAAAAAGGGGAAAATTCGGTAACGTAATATCTTCTAAACCAAAAGTGATAGAAACAAAGACAAAATTGGTCTGAGATTAGCACTTAAAATTAAGGGGCACGTATTTGGTAATTTTTTGAAATTCGGTCGCCTAGGGTATGCCTATACCCTAGGTGGCCGACGTAAAGTAAATAAGAAAATCTATTAATCCTTAAGAATATTCCACATATTTTGTGACACAAAAAGAGTCAATTAAAGAAAATTAAGTACCCATGTTAAGTAAATATTTATCTGATATTTAATCATATTCTTCTAAAAACTCAAGAGTACCAAAAAAATAAAAGGAAAAAAAACTACCACCTAAAACTAGGATTTTATTTACTTAACGATATTTGTTGTAATGCCTAAAAGACTTATTGACTAGTTCTTGTTCATTTTTTCGAATTTGTTGGCAGTAGCACTTACAACCTACAACAATAAACGAAAAAGTAGCAGCAACAACATGAAGAACAACAACATGATATTTTACTTGCTAAATTTAGCGAATCATGTGTAAAAATCTTAAGTGCAAACAATTGTCGGTGGATCATTTGCAACAGAAAAGTAACGACCACCTTGGAGGAGTCAGTCAATATCAATATCTGTTTTATTTCATTTTTCCTTAACTTAAGAAAAAAAGTTTTATGTCGAATAGTGTATGCAAGCAACCTTTACCTTGTAAAACTTCTGGGAGCTGCCACCAAACATGATACATGTTGGCTGGGTTGGTTGGTTGGTTGTTCGAAGGTTCCTTGTTTGGTTGGCCTTTTTTCGTTTTACTCAAATTCGTTTTGATGGTTTAAAGAATTGATAAGAGAGTAGATTTTGTTTTTTTTTCTGATCAATTTTATTTTATTTTTAATTAAATTTAACACCAAAATGAAAAAAAAGGAAAAGGAAAATAATTGTTGCTAGAGGTTTCTATGGTAAAAGCTGGGAAATCACGTTGTGTTTTGTGTGACAGACAGAAATTCATCATGACTTCAAAAATTTGATTTTTCGTTTCTTTTGGTTGAGCTTCCTTCAATTTTAATCAAAAGTCATAAATCAAAAATATGTTGTTCACCTTTTATTATAAATATTTGCCAGGTTTTTGTTTGTCTCGTTTTTTTTACCTTTCTTTAATTCTTCCTTTTCTTTATATGGGCAAGGTTTCTGGAATTGGCCTTAAGGTCTCTTTGCTTTTTCTTCTCATACAACAAATTAGTTAAAAGTGGCCTTAAGTCTTAACATTTATAGCAGCATTTTTCTTTATTGCCGAGAATTTTGACGACAAATCAAATTTATTTTTTATACTTGGTATTTTTGAGTTTTCGGTTTAAAGTGTGCCTTTTTTTAAATTATCGATCTTTAGACGTTTAACTTTTGCCAAAGTTTTAATCAAAACGTCAAAATAAAACCATTTTTGAATGATGGAATGCCATAAACATTCCGTTATAATAATAAAAAGGATTATTTTATTTTAGATATTTTTGTATGGGAACATGCAACATGATCGGTTGTATATTTTCATTATAGGTATGATTGTATGTTTTAATATAATTGTTATTGGTTGAATTAAAAATTTACCCCCTTATTTATAAATGAAAAATATAGCTATGACAAGCTTATATTTTATGTTTTACATATAAAATTCCCACCTTAAGACTTTTATAATTCTATAATTTGTTTATGAATTAGGGGTTTAATAAAATTTATAAATTTAATTTAGAGGCTCAATATCTAAGTTGTAGGAGGAATTCTATTCTAAAACATAATTTAGAATCAATAAGAAATTTAAGAAGTATTATATTCATGATCTACATATATTAGGGTGGAGCGAAAAATAACTTTTATTGAAATTCTATACGCCTGGGTTAAAAATCGATGCTCAACATCCTGCTCAGAAAAAAAATTTTGTCTTCCTGGTCAATGTCTTGAGATGGCTCACAGGACATTTATTTCTAGGACCAATTTGTATGGGGAAAAATGGGTGTAAATTAACTATATTAGCTTTTATTAGAGTCATAAAAACTAAATATCCATGCAGTAGTTTTTAAGTTATTGCAATTTGCCCTGAAAAATTCGTGTCCTTTTCAACACGCCTAGGGATATGCAGCAAAAAAATTAACTTTAGAGCACTGGAATTACAAAGTAAGACTTTCTTTATCATGGTAAGACTTATTAGTATTAAATAGTTGATATTCATTAAAATATAATTAAATTTACATAGTTTTTTTATACTGGAAAATAGTACTTTTTTTTAACGACCATTTCAAAACTCACTTTTTAAGTTTTAGAAAATTTTGTTAAAAAAATATTCAAAACTCGACATGAAATATTATGAATTTAGTGGCGAATTTCTGTCAAAATTAATAAAAACATTTTTTTTTAAGAATGGTTACACTGTTTTATTAAAAATATTTTTTTAACCATTAACAGACTTGGGTACGTTTTTAAAACTCCATTTTTGGTTTTTTCAATAGTTTGTTAAGCGAATTCGAAAAAAGTAAAAAAATAGTTTCAGGGTGTTAGTAAAAACACTCTGTAGATTACCACGAAGAAAAAATTAGATCAATGTCTTTAAAGGCTTAGCCGTATCTGCGACTTAAAGTCAGATGATTTCGACAAAAACACAATTTTTCACCAAATTTATATAAAAAAGCATGTGAATTGTTATACTTTAGCAGTTTTTATAAGCATAAATGAAATTATTATAACTTCTATTATAGAAATATATAATAGAAATTTTGCTTGAAATCGGATGTCTTAACCCTTTCATTACCAGGGTTAAAAGTAAAATTTTTAAAATATTACATTTTTTCAAAAAGGTACTCGAAGTTACAGGTTTTTATTGTTATATTTCCATAAAAATTCAAAAAATCGTTCAAAGACATCTTTAATTACGTTCTACACAAATTAACCCTTGTGTACCCATGAGCTAGGCATAGGAACTATTTAGAGTCCATGGGTACGCATAGATTAATTTATATAAAAATGTATTTAAATGCGCCTATAAACGATTTTTTGAATTTTCTATCGCCACACGTATACGAATACTGATTAGAAATAGTCCAATTTTGTACAGAGGTTCATGCCCAGTCAATTTTAAAAAGAAGGAAATCTCCATTCGCTTGTTGGAATCGACTTCGATCTATAATTTTAGAATCATATTTAGTGCATCACATGTGATTAGGCGTCAATCATGCTTAACTCAGCTTCAGATCTTAAAATTTTTTTTTACAAAGAAGAAACACTCATACGGATGCTATCTATACAATTGCATGTAAAGTAAAGGGTTATCCATTTTTCGGTTTCAAAAGTGAACGTAAATAAGACACATACACATTTTTTACGATATTTCTTTTTTATTATAGACATTTTGTGTGAAACACTACATCATTTAAATAAATGATCGGCAAGTTAGACCCTAGGTTCCGAGTCCCAATCGTAATTTTCACATACACAACACGAACCAAAATGAAAAACGAACTAAAATACGAAAAATACTCATTTGTATGATAGCAGTCGATGAATGAGGTTCTTTGTCGCTTTATTTTAGAATTCGCAACAACAAAATACGTGAAAAAAAGAACAAGAAAATATTTACTTTTGATATTTCCTATGTACCATTTAAATGAGGTAATTCTCGACCACTTTTTGACACATATTGGGCGGTATTTCAGCCATTACTTGACGAATGTTGGGTTTTAAGTGCTCAAAACTTAAAATTTTATATGCATAAACACAGTTTTTGGCGTAGCCCCATAAAAAAGTCGAATGGTGTCAAATCGCATTATCTTGGTGGCCAGTTGATATCGCCACAACGAGAAATAACGCTGCCAGGTACTGTCTCTAGCACTAAAGCCATACACGCTCCAGTTGTGTGGCATGTGTCTTGTTGAAACCACATATTCTCCAATAGCAGGCAAAAAAAAGTCGGTTATCATATGACCATTCCTGACATCGACGAGGAATCGACACATTCGGGTCTTCAGCAACACTTTCACATACAGAAGCGGTGTTTTTAGTAGAACGAGCGAAACGATGATGCACAGGCCTTACAATATTTAAAACCGCTCCAGTTTCTTAAAATTTCTTCACAATTTTGCCAATTGCTTGCGTAGTTGGAAGATTATGTAAAACATAATGTCCTCCTAAAGCACGATATGTGGCTGTTGCAGAATCACTATTTTTGCATTATCTTTTGATCATTTTTATGCGTTGTGTGGTACTTAAGCGATCCATTTTCGGCAATGTCAGACTTTGAACTAAAAAAAAAAAAATGGTTTAACAACTTAGTTTGACTGATGTCAAATTTCAGTCCTATACTTTTGAAACCACGAACATTTAAGTGGTGCCATCTGTTGTTAGGTATACGCTTTATTTAAGCTTTTTGTTTTAAAGCTAATTTTATTTCTTTTACATCGACGGCGTGTTATTGCTTTTAGTCTTACCTTCGATTGAGAATACTGTGACAATTAATAATTTCATTAGAAATTAAAAATTACGGAATTTGATATTGTCGTGACTGGGGCCCAAGCAGAATTTAATATGCTATATTTGGTAGTAGACGTGCTACAGAAACCTCAGTCATCTATTGGGTGTTGTCTTAGGTAAATTAAATTATTGTAACAAAGTATATTTGATGTTTAAGATATATTCATCTCTTTCCGAGCGAAACTGCTCCTTTATATTAAAAAATATATTTGAATTTATTTTAAACTCGAACGTTTGCACAAACTCGCCTTAAGTTTAAATTGTTTTATTTTTTTTTAACATTTATTCTTCACATGCCCGCATCGAAGTACTCGTATTGATTGTGACCCAGTAATTATCGGAAATTGAGAGTGAAATTTTAAAAATCTTTGTAGACATTATTATTTATTGGACCTGCACAAATGAGTACAAAAAGGAGATGGAGAAACTTAAAAGACTAATAAAATGCCAAAAGCATTAATGGTCGGCTGATAGTTTTCCTCATGCGTAAGACTCAAAACAAAAAAAAAAAGCTCTAAGTAAAAAATTAAGCATGAACAAGGGACAGACAGCGGACAAAATATTTGGCATTTTTGAACGGTTGCATGAAATTCTTAACATAAATAAATATGGCTGTAAGCATTTTTGGTAAAGTTTTCTTTTTCTTGTTTTTCTTAACAATTTTGCATTATTTTTTCAAAAAACTAACACGAGTGGAGGAACAAAAAAAGAAAAGAGTGAATGATTTGAACGCATGTTCAACGCACGCGACATTCGTATGGTTGGTGATTTTTTAAATGAGTTTTTGCGTGTCATAAAAATCAAAAAAAGAGAAGAAAAACTGAATCAAAATCCGAAAAAGCCAATAGTTGAAGTTTTATTATCAATGATTTGTTGCGTGTCTGCGGTAATAAAAAAATTTACTTAGAAGAAATTTGAAGAAAACGAACAAATGATCGATTGCGTCTGATAATTCAAACTCAAACTCAATGATGATAATCAAAAATATCTAAACAAAATCTTTTTAAATTTTCTACACGTGCTATAATTTAATAATTATTTTAAATAGTGGCCTAATGCGAGAGTCACTGATTTTGTATATAAAAGAAAGATTTGCTTATAGTTAGGGGCTAATCTACCCTCGTATTTGTTGCTTCCATGCATTTTTGTAATCAAATAGTGAAATTAATTTTTAGTTTTTATTTTTGTATAATTTTGTTATTATTTAATCAAATCGAACAATTATATGTGATTTCAAATTAAGGATGTGAAGAAGGCATGTAATAAAACTAAGCGTTAAACATGCAATTGCTGGAAACACTTTCACTGTTAACGAAACAAATTTATTTTGTTAAGAAGAAAAAACAATTTGCTTATTCCATCCAAATTTTTTTAACATATTATAAAAAAAATAAGAAAATGTTAAAGCTCGACTCAACGATACCCTACATCGCTTAGGTAAAATTTAGACCGATTATGGTTTTTAATTATTCTCAATGCTTTTTTAATGAAACAATTGTCATCATAGGCATAAGAAGTTGTGATAAGAATTAACTAAAGTTTGATATCTCACACATATATGCATGTACATTAAAGTGTCCCACTTTGTGTGGAATAAATTAAACTTTGTAATACATTTGACCCCAATAATCCAAATACAAAGTTTCATTCATATCGGATATCGGAAAAGTGTACCGACTTGCCGGCAGCTTGCACGTACCATTTATATGGGAAAAATAAGGGATTTCTTTAAATGCTTTAACAAAATTTCCATTGAAAATACATTTTCAAAAAGTGCTTAACACCATAGGACTGAGAAATAAATGAGCTTTTCAACGAGATATATTTCCTTAAAAAATGTTGAAAACTTTCCTAATTATTAATAATTTTCCAAAATATTCTATATAGAATGAAGAATCTCCTGAACATATGCAATAAAAAAATTTATTATTTTTAAAAATTTTAATAAGTTAAAATTTTTTATTTTTTTGAGACCTCGAGATATTTAAATATCTATTTTTATAGGATTTTTTTCAAAAATTTACTTTTTATAGGAAATTTTTCAAAAATTTACTTTTTATAGGAAATTTTTCAAAAATTTACTTTTTATAGGAAATTTTTCAAAAATTTACTTTTTATAGGAAATTTTTCAAAAATTTACTTTTTATAGGAAATTTTTCAAAAATTTACTTTTTATAGGAAATTTTTCAAAAATTTACTTTTTATAGGAAATTTTTCAAAAATTTACTTTTTATAGGAAATTTTTCAACAATTTACTTTTTATAGGAAATTTTTCAAAAATTTACGTTTTATAGGAAATTTTTCAAAAATTTACTTTTTATAGGAAATTTTTCAAAAATTTACTTTTTATAGGAAATTTTTCAAAAATTTACTTTTTATAGGAAATTTTTCAAAAATTTACTTTTTATAGGAAATTTTTCAAAAATTTACTTTTTATAGGAAATTTTTCAAAAATTTACTTTTTATAGGAAATTTTTCAAAAATTTACTTTTTATAGGAAATTTTTCAAAAATTTACTTTTTATAGGAAATTTTTCAAAAATTTACTTTTTATAGAAAATTTTTCAAAAATTTACATTTAAAGGAAATTTTGAAAAAACTTGAGTCTGTAAGGACTCCGGTTGTATAAGCGTAGGGTCTTAGATAAGTCAAATTACAAACGGATTGATAAACTTAAAGTACCAAAGGTAAGGGGCATACAAATACAATTCCCTGTTTTCAAACAAGTTTCTAGAAATTATTAAAAATATTAAACAGCAAATAGTTTTATAAACATTTGTTTCCCCATTTCCTCCTTCTCTTCCGCTCAGTAAAGCTCCTTATTAAACACCACACCCTAAATGTTAAAACATTTAATTTTGCTGTTTTAGTTTTTTCCTCTACAATTTTCTATATATTGCAGTTCGCCAAAGTTGATTTTTTTTCTAGATTTTGCTTCACTTTTCAATTGTTGGCTGCTTTGTTTCGCCTGTTATGTGGAGGCGCGTCAAGCCCTTGAATGACATTTTTCTGTAATCACTTCAAACTATTTTGTTGTGTTTAATTTCAGTTTAAGTTAAATTCTACATCTCCATATGAATACTATTTCTTAAACTTTCAGCTGCTGTCAGTCATTCCGTCCGCCCGGCATTCAAGTCATCCCGTCACTCACTCACTCTTAAAGCTTTTTATCATATTTGATTTTTCTTTTGTTATTAAAACAGGCGTGAAATATAATTCATATTCTTTTTTTTATTACTCATGATTTTGTCTCATTTTTCGTTATTTAATCGTAAATACTTATATTGTAGATATGATTGTCTCTAAGTCTCTTTAAAATGTAATCTGTTTGTCTGGAGTTTTTTTTATTACAATGACAATTCATAAAGGATATAATGCACACCTTATTATCATCAAATAAATACTTACATGAGTTCATATTTTGTATTTAAATGTAAGAAGATTTTTAACTTATTAATAGTTTTCGTTTTCTCAAAAGATGCAGAAAGTGAAAATAAATTCAGTGAAAAAGAATTAACCAAAAGAGTCTATAATAAAAAGATGTTGCAATTCCATACATTTATTTGACGTATTGTCGTTTTCAAAAATCCTATAAAAAAGAAAGTATATCGCTTTTACTCTTATTCGAAAACAACGAATAAAGACGATTATCCATTGAGAGAAAGCTAAGGCACACACACGTGCTCATGAAATGTATGTTTGTCTGTGCGTTTATGTGTTTTTCATTTTTTTTATCCATTTTTATTTCACATTCGAAAAAAATGTATGGATCGCAATATCTTAATATCCCAGTAAAACTTTTCATTACCAAATAATGAGTTAAACAGTTAAACTATTGAACATGAACTACTTACTCATTCGCTGTTTAAGTCATTACATCAACATGGGGATGTCATTGGAGGCAAGTACTTACCAATTGCAGAAAAGTAATGACTTGGGTAAGCAATTTGAAAGCAACAACAACAACAACAGCAACAACTTTTTTGTTGTTGTTTTATTAAAAACATATATTTTTAAACGAAATACAAAATTGTTTTTATGATCCCATGGGGGCTCGAACCCAGACCCTCCGACTGCTAGGCAGAGACTCTTCCACTGAGCTACTTCATATAATATGTTGAAAATTTAGCAGCTTATAATTAATATAAACAATTTTTATTTTTAGATCCAAAATCATGTGAAAATAACTTTGTTTTTCCCTGCTTTTTTTTTTTGCTTTGTTGTAATTTTTGAAAAAATATTTTTATACGATTTTTTGTAATTATTTTAAAACTTTTTTAAAATTATTTTAAAACTTAAGCAATTTAAATCTTCTTTTTTGTATAAGTTTTTACATAAGATTGACTCTTACTTACATAAATGTTACAACCTGTTAAGGTCAAAGTCCGAGCATATTTTAGAATTCCATGGATTTCGATCTTGTGCGAATATATAGGCCAAGCTTTGAAAAATGTTCCTCTACTTGGTCTTTCTATCGAAGTTTCAGACATCCTCCTCTAACATTAGGTAGTGGGACATTTTAATTCTAATTTTATCCCTGTTTATCATTGTATTTTTTTTTCAAGAGAGGGTTACTAGCCCGTAATCCTAACCCATTTTTATCGATCTTATGGGACAACTCTCGGAACATGTTAACTCACAATATTAATGGGTGTTAAACTAGCTCCCCGGGTAATACCATGAGGAGGTGTGTGTCCACAGTTGAGATGAAGGATGACGCAGATAAGTTGGGCTTACCAAGATAAGACCAATTAGAATCGTGTTTGGTATTCAACATCCCCTACATAATCAAAATTGACTCATGATGGTATTTTTTCATTAACGTGAGTTAGTTTTACAAATTTTTTTTACAGAAGATAATATTTAAGTTCTTAAAATTCAAAAATCATTTAAAAATACTCTTTTAATAAAAAAAAAAACTAAAAAAAATTGTTGCCCTTGGTGGGATTTGAACCGGGGCCATTCAGTTTAAATTACCATCTTAATTACAAATAAGTACTTCTGTAATAACTTATTATTTATTCGGATGGTATGTTGTAGTCGTTACAAGGTAACCAGTTATCAGAGTACTTGCCATTACCAAAGTTTTGCTGGGATTAAATAGTCTTTGAATTAACTTTTTTTCACAAATGATTGTCTTAACATCAGAAATTTCAAAAAGCTTTGAGTTTTACACTCCTTTAGTTTAAAGGTTATTAACTCCTTCTGAATCAAATCGATAGTACAATCTTCTAGATTGTCTTCTTTAAAGAAATAATGCAAAAGGGTAAAAAAACACTTACCTTTACCCAGAAAAAAAAAATTCTATCGTTTTTTGGAAATATTTTTTACAATAATTGGACTCATAGTTTGTAAAAAAGTATAAGTGTTCCTTTATCTCCTGTAAAAACTTACATTTAAAATTTATGTGTAAAAAAATATAAAAATAAGATTCATAAAAAAAAATCAGAGGCAATAAAGTCTGGCCACAGGCTTATGTGATCAGGATTTATTCTTTATCGAAATCGGCACTTTCCCTGAGACCTAAAATTTAAAAAAAAAGAATTCTAGACATTAAAAAAAAGGTTCAATGATCAGTGAAATGCTCTCATATTCATTGAGAGATTAAATAGAGGTAATCCGAAAACTCAAGCTACCTTCTTTGAAAAGTCTCTTAAATGTGCCAACGGCATTTCTGAAAAATAGGAGACTAATAAAGTCGCCTCATTATCCACCTGCATCTAAAAGTTGTAAATCTGGTGGTCAAACTGATCAACATGTCTTTAAAAAGGTAACCAAAGACATATTAGCAATAATGACCATCAACAGAGAATCAGACGCCAACAGACATAATAGCCGGGAGTTTCGTTTGAAATAAAGTGTCATGAGACTAGTGGTGCACATTCACACATAAGTATATCTGCGATTGTACTATGAGTAGCAAAGAATCAAATTTTACTTCATCAAGTGTTTCATAGCGAATGTTTGATTTGTTTGTAAAAATCTTATGGAGTTCGTGTGTCTGCTGAATTTCCTACCACAAGTGAAAGCACAATCAATGCTTGGGCACCTCTGGCCCAGAGACATAACTGGAAACTGCATATCTCTGTACCTTTTCTGCTATGTCGTATCGTGTAAAATAGTATTTAAAACTATATTTTGTACATTTTATCTTATATTTATATATCTTATCCAAGAAACAAAATTAATCTTAAACAGTTTCCGAGTTACGCGAATATTTATTGTGCAACCTCTTCCATTTTTTCAAATAACGCTATATCTCGAAAACTAGAGCCAACCTAAAAAAACGGTTAACACCATTGAAACCTGACAAACGGGATACCTATTGGGTAAAGATAAATCAAGTATAACGAATCCAAAGGTGCTAACCGTTTTTAGATAAGTTCTAGTATTCGAGATATAGCGTTATTAAAGAAATAAAGGAGGTTAAGAAACTTTATAACACTATATCTTGAAAATTAGAGCCAACCTAAAAAATGGTTATCACCACTGGACTTCAGCGTACTCGATTAAATTTACCCACTAGGTCTCGTTTGCCGAAAAAAGTGATAAAATAGAGTACAGTGCTATTGTTTGGAAAACTGCCGATCTACTCAGAATTATTTTCTAAGTAGATGTTCTGATGATGATATTACGTGTGCAGTAAAAAACCAACGTTTTTTATACCAACAGATAATTTATTTTCCAACAAAGTCATATATATTGTACATACACTTATAACCTGTTCCACTATTTCGAAAGAATGCTTTCTTTCTTATCCTATACGAAAGAAATTTCTTTTTCGTTTCATTAACTTTATTTTATGCGAAAGATAAGTCGAGAAACAAGTCGAAAGAAAACGTAAGTATTTTCATACAAATTTCTGTTCCACTATTTCAAAAAAGTTACCAGCAATGCGAAAGCAAATGTCAAAATGAGTCATTTGATATTTTGCTTTCGAATAGAAACGAACGAAAGGCTTCGAAATAGTGAAACCAACATTATTTCGAATTCGAGTTACTCACTTTCTTTCGAGTTGATTTTATTTCGAAATCGTGGAACAGGCTATTAGTTCAATGTTTCTCCAATTCATTGAAATCACTTTCCGTCGGGTAATTTCTTTAAACATTGCATCAATAAATCGTCTGAAAAATATGGATTTTTGCAATGTAAACTGCAAATTTATTCACCACCTCAATTTTTAGTTGGAAAATAACTTTTTTTTTGGCCAAATACTGTTAAGGGGCTTAAAAACCCCCTGATTTGTATTTATACCCTTCACCATAGGTGGAAAGGTGCTGATGCAGGTAACGTATGGAAATATTTGTCTTAGACCCACCTGTTAGTATACAAATAGGCTTAGAATCACTTTCTGAGTCGATTTAGCGATGTCCGTCCGTCCGTCCGTCTGGCTGGCTGGCTAGATCCCCATGTAAACCTTGTTATCAAACTACTGGTCGCAATTCTAAAGATAATTTGATCAAAAGATCATTTTCTTGATAATGGGACCATGGCTATTAAAATTTGTCAAAATCGGTGCATTATTTATGGTACCCCCCATAGGTCCCACTTCCCGGAATTGATATTTTGGCCATACATATCAATATTTTTTCATGAAATTTAAAACAAATACTGCTTATGTAAACTTAAATCACAGTACCAAATTTAGTTGATATCGGTCCACATTTGATCATAGCTCCCATACAAAATCTTCTGTCAAATCGCACTAAATATGACAAAAATCACTAAAACTCTCGTAAATCTGAAGATAATGCGAAATTTATTTTATTTTTTTGCATACATAATTTGTGTAACAACTGTAATCAATTTGCCAAATTTCGAGATAATCGGTATACATTTGACCCTAGCTCTCATATAAGTCCAAATGACGGAAGCATCTTAAATATTTGTTTTGAGAATATATTTGCATTATGGCAAAATTTTGCAAAAATTTGTCTTTATACAGGAAAAAGAACACCTTTGACCTTAGTGGTTAAGGGTAGCACTTTCTTACTTGTTTTTGTACAAAAATTTGGAAAAAGTAACTGAAATTGAGCTCATTTTTAAGTGTTTAAGATTTTTAACTACAATAAAAATTATAGAAAGCTTTAATAAAAGCTTATTTTAAATTTTGAAGCTGAATATATACAGAAAATTTAATCAATATCGGATATAGGAACCTTTTTTTAGAAAAAAAATCCAATAACAAATAAGTGTAAATCAAAAAATAACTTTAACATTTTTCCGTCGGCAAAAAATAGTTTAGAAATAAATTATTCAATTCGATGAAATAATTTTTTATGGTAAACAATAACTAATTGTTATAAGTATTTTACATATTTACGAAAGAAAAAAATATGGCCAATAGTAAAATATTTGCTCTAAATTGTTTATTGAACTAAACAATGAATTGTTTATTTGACTACAACAATTAACCAAATAAATATTAGACCCTTTTTGCATTTTGCCAGTAACTCTTTTTTATTATTTTATTAAATACGTAATTCTTAAAGTGTTAATAAAACAAATAAGTAAAATAATAAAATAATAAAAGCTGGAACAACAGCAACAGATAAAGCAAATATTTAGAAAAGGGTATTCACGTTACTATGGGGCGAAACTTGCAAAATTGCAATATCATAAAGCAAATCTTATATGTTAGGGTGGTTCGGTTTTTCACTTTTCTCTGCAGAGAAGCTTTACATATCCTAATATAGGGTTTGCAGTTCGGTTTTAACCGAAACCGAAACCTCGTTTTTTATGCCCTAAAACCGAAAACGAAAACCGTAGGAAAAAATGCGGTTTTAGCTATTTATTTTTCATAATTTTTTGTTGGTACTATTCAGAAATAACATTGGCTTATCATACATTTGCACGTAATTTGTCTATTTAATAAAGCAGAAGAATGAAACAAGCAAAAGGTATTTACAATGGACGAATGGACAGGTGTAAGGGGAAGACGTAAATATTCTCATGGTATATTTTATAACCTGGGCCGTATTTTGGGAACGTGAAATTTCAAGCAAACGCAAGAAACCATTAGACAAAGGCTAATGGAGTTTAATATTTCACTTAACACAAACATCGTAGCATGTACTATAGATCGAGCAGCAGCCAATATCAAACTTGTATCTGAAAATCAATTTTGAAGAGGGCGACGATGAAACTTTGACTTATTTAAAACCGATTACCCGTATACATTTGAACCTAGAGGCTGTAAGGAAAACTGTTCGGTATTTCAAAAATTAGACAGTTCGTTATAATATTTTACAAACAAGCGTTAAAAAGCATCATAATCGTGAATTAAGTTTACTCTTAGATTTCTGCATCTAAAAAAAGGATTCATGAGAGTTTAGAAATGCTGTCGACCTTAGATTTGCTTCATTCTATCGACTTTGAAAATCGTTGCTATTTGTAAAAATTACTATTGAAGCAATTTGTCGCTCGGATGCAAATACTATTCACGCTAAAGGTGCTCTGCAGTTTCTCCAAAAGAAACAAGACTTATTTAAGAAATCCCTCACATTTAAAAAACCTGAATTATTTTCCTGTACTTTAGTATTAAATTATAATATACCAGTAAAACTTTTCATTACCAAATAATGAGTTAAACAGTTAAACTATTGAACACGAACTACTTACTCATTCGCTGTTTAAGTCATTACATTAACATGGGGATGTCATTGGAGGCAAGTACTTACCAATTGCAGAAAAGTAATGACTTGGGAAAGCAATTTGAAAGCAACAACAACAACAGCAACAACTTTTTTGTTGTTGTTTTATTAAAAACATATATTTTTAAACGAAATACAAAATTTTTTTTTATGATCCCATGGGGGCTCGAACCCAGACCCTCCGACTGCTAGGCAGAGACTTTTCCACTGAGCTACTTCATATGTTGAAAACTTAGCAGCTTATAATTAATATAAACAATTTTTATTTTTAGATCCAAAATCATGTGAAAATAACTTTGTTTTTTCCCTGCTTTTTTTTGCTTTGTTGTAATTTTTGGAAAAATATTTTTATACGATTTTTTGTAATTATTTTAAAACTTTTTTAAAATTATTTTAAAACTTAAACAATTTAAATCTTCTTTTTTGTATAAGTTTTTACATAAAATTGACTCTTACTTAAATATTACAACCTGTTAAGGTCAAAGTCCGAGCATATTTTAGAATTCCATGGATTTCGATCTTGTGCGAATATTCTCCAATTTTATAGCTTTGAAAAATGTTCCTCTACTTGGTCTTTCTATCGAAGTTTCGGACATCCTCCTCTAATATTAGGTAGTGGGACATTTCAATTCTAATTTTATCCTCTTCATTGTATTTTTTTTTCAAGAGAGGGTTACTAGCCCGTAATCCTAACCCATTTTTATCGATCTTATGGGACAACTCTCGGAACATGTTAACTCACAATATTAATGGGTGTTAAACTAGCTCCCCGGGTGATACCATGAGGAGGTGTGTGTCCACAGTTGAGATGAAGGATGACCCAGATAAGTTGGGCTTACCAAGTTAAGACCAATTAGAATCGTGTTTGGTATTCAACATCCCCTACATAATCAAAATTGACTCATGATGGTATTTTTTCATTAACGTGAGTTAGTTTTACACATTTTTTTTACAGAAGATAATATTTGAGTTCTTAAAATTCAAAAATCATTTAAAAATACTCTTTTAATAAAAAAAAAACTAAAAAAAATTGTTGCCCTTGGTGGGATTTGAACCGGGGCCATTCAGTTTAAATTACCATCTTAATTACAAATAAGTACTTCTGTAATAAGTTATTATTTATTCGGATGGTATGTTGTAGTCGTTGCAAGGTAATCAGTTATCAGAGTACTTGCCATTACCAAAGTTTTGCTGGGATGTTTTAATGAAGTTATCTAAATTTTCCTACAAAGTTAAACTGAAATAGTTTTATTTAAAAAACCGAAAACCGTACCGAAACCGGCCGGTTTTGGGTGTTTTAAAACCGAAACCGCGGTTTCTCATTTTCACGGTTTTTTGCAAACGCTATCCTAATACTCAATAACCAGTGGCTAGCTGAGTTATGAGGTGAAACGCCGCTATTTTGAAAATTTATTTTTTTCAAGTGGGTCTAACCGGAGGATCGAACTTGCGAACTCTGGTATGCTGGACGGATAACTAACATGCTATACAACGGAGGTTCACATTTTTTCTATATAAATGCATTTTTTGCTTAAAGTTGACATGAGTATCAGACCAAACAACAAGTGGGTAATAATGATGGGCTATGATCTGTTTTGCCAAAGAAAGAATCTCTTTTAACATTTGTATGTTAATTTTTTCGAATAACAAATAGAACAATTAAAAATTCCTTGTATTGATGGTTAACAAACACTTTTGTATACTTGAATATTAAAAGTACAAATGTAAGTAAATATGTAATAAAATAGTACTAAAGTAACAATTCATGTGAAATCCACTTGAGTGGATAATGTTAAGTGTTTTCCACCTTAAGCATGGAATCGTCAGACATTATGTCTGTCATTTCTTCGTTTAATTCATTCATACAGAAAAAGGCAGACATTAAGTCATTTCACTTCATTTAATCAATTATTTAAATAAAAGGATTAATATTAATCCAAAGTAACAATTACAGAATAAATATTTATTACACGTGCTTGGGTGGGGGTGGTTCCTCTTACCTTTTGATACAATACAAAAAAGTAATGACCCTAAATTTCAATAATAGATTCTTTAAATTTATTTATTGGAACAAAAAAAATTTGGATAAAAGGGTTTTTCGTCTCTTATTGAAGTGTTAATTATTAAATATTGGCTTAAATATTCATTGGTTTGGTTGTTTGTTACTATTTTATTGCTATAAATTGGTATCTTTTTATTTCAATTCAATTTAATTTTATTTTATTTAATTCATTTTATGTTATTGTGTTATTGTTTTTTTAAGGTGATTGTATTTTCATCGTGTGTAATTGGCTTTTTACACGCAAAAATAACAACGAAACAAATGAATTTAACAATAATAATAATAAAGATAAATATTCAGTCAAATATGAAATAAAAAAAATAATAATAATACTAATAATAATAATAATAACTCTGTTATTGTTACTTACTTTTCGGTCTTTGTAAAGTTTTAAGTCCGCATTAAAAGTACCCTATTTAAAAAATGTCATAAGTATTTGGTTTAGTGAAATGTTAGTAACCAGAAAAAAACACATACCTATAGTTTCCTTCTGCATTATTACTTACACTTACGGCATCACTTAGTATAGCTTCAGAAGTACTTACTTACTTACTTGCATTTACGCTTTGAATAAAATAATCAAGTTTTGTTTTTACAACCAATTCCTCGACGCTTTTCGATGGTTGGTTAGGCCATCTCTTCAGGAGGAGTATCCCTACATAATTCTTAATAATTGTGTTCGTAAAATAGGTAATATTGCGAGGTTTTCGAACTGTCTAAAAGTAGGGATACTCCTCCTGAAGAGATGGCCTAACCAACCATCGAAAAACGTCGAGGAATTGTTTGTCCCCACAACATTTTTTTGGCTTTTTATTAATAAATTGTCTGTTACATTTATAAATAAATGTAACAGATTGGGATCAAATGCGAATACTTTTTCCTTTTGAGGAATATTAACATTTTTTTAAAAATATTTTATTGTATTGTATAGAAAAATTTTTGATAAAAAAATTTTCTATAGAAAAATTTTTGATAAAAAAATTTTCTATAGCAAAATTTTTCATAAAAAAAAATTTTATAGAAACATTTTTGATAGAACAATTTTTTACTCCATTTTTTTAACGTTTGAATCAAAAATTTTTCTATGGAATTTTTTTTTTTTTAAAGAAGAAAGAGTATTTGCATTTGATCCCAAACCTGTTACATTTATTTGTTAATGTAACAGATCAATTTATTGATAAAAAGCCAAAAAATGTTTGCGGAGAAACCAAATTCCTCGACATCCCTAATCTGTTACATTTATTTATTAATGTAACAGACCAATTTATTGATAAAAAGCCAAAAAATGTTTGCGGAGAAACCAAAGTCCTCGACGCGTTTCGATGGTTGGTTAAGCCATCTCTTCAGGAGGATTATCCCCAATTTAGACAGATCGAAAACCTCGCATTATTACTATATTTACAAACACAACTTTTCAGAATTATGTTCATAAACCATAAGTAAAAGCGTAGATCATCGACTGAACAAAAAAAAAAAAAAAATTTTCTATAAAAAAATTTTTGATTAAAAAATTTTTTATAAAAAAATTTTTTATAGAAAAATTTTTCATAAAAAAATTTCTGTAGAAAAATTTTTGATAAAAAAAATCTATAGAAAAATTTTTCATAAAAAAATTTTCTATAAAAAAAATTATCATAAAAAAAATTTCTATAATATAATTTAATAAAAAAATTTTCTATAAAAAAATTTTTTATAAAAAAATTTTCTATAGGAAAATTTTCATAAAAAAATTTTCTACAGAAAAATTTTTGATAAAAAAAAAATTCCATAGAAAAATTTTTCATAAAAAAATTTTCTATAAAAAAATTTTTAATAAAAAAAATTTTCTGTAGAAAAATTTTTCATAAAAAAATTTTCTATAAAAAAATTTTTAATAAAAAAATATTCTATAAAAAATTTTTCATAAAAAAAATTTTCTGTAGAAAAATCTTTCATAAAAAAATTTTCTATAGAAAAATTTTCATAAAAAAATTTTCTATAGGAAAATTATTGATAAAAGAATTTTCTATAGAAAAATTTTTGATAAAAAAATTTTCTATAAAAAAAATTGTGATAAAAAAATTTTCTATAAAAAAAAACTTTCATAAAAAAATTTTCTATAAAAAAGTTTTTGATAAAAGAACTTTCTATAGAAAAATTTTTCATAAAAAAATTTTCTATAGAAAAATTTTTCATAAAAAAAATTCTATAGAAAAATTTTAAATAAAAAAATTTTCTATAAAAAAATTTTTCATAAAAAAATTTTCTATAGACAAATTTTTGATAAAAAAATTCTATAGAAAAATTTTTCATAAATTTTTTTTTTAAAAAAAATTGTGATAAAAAAATTTTCTATAAAAAAATCTTTCATAAAAAAATTTTCTATAAAAAAGTTTTTGAAAAAAGAATTTTCTATAGAAAAATTTTACATAAAAAAATTTTCTATAGAAACATTTTTCATAAAAAAATTTTCTATAGAAAAATTTTTCATAAAAAAAAATTCTACAGAAAAGTTTTTAATAAAAAAATTTTCTATAGCAAAATTTTTCATAAAAAAATTTTCTATAAAAAAATTTTTCATAAAAAAAATTTCTATAGAAAAATTTTTCATAAAAAAATTTTCTAAAGAAAAAGTTTTGGTAAAAAAAAAATTCCATAGAAAAATTTTTCATAAAAAAAATTTTCTAGCATTTTAATTACGGGTTGTACAATTATAGGGGACTGATCCCCTATAATTTCAAAAATGGATTACCCTCTCATGTATGGACTGCTGCCTTAAGGCAACCACGGTCAAACAATTCATTTGATATCACTAGTTATAGGAAAATAAAATTTGCAGTCACACATACATTATACATAAAAATTGTAAAGAGCATAGAGAACTTTGAAAAACCATCATTATATGGCGTCCAGTTCGATTGAGGGGGAATTTTTTTTCTATTAAGTCAAACCAAGGACAATAAAAAAAATATATTATACTCCATTACTTTTTTTTCTGTCAAATGTGAAATTAAAGCGGATAAAGAACAATGAAAAAACCATATAAATGCAAAAACAAACATACATTTCATGAGCACGTGTGTGTGCCTTAGCTTTCTCTCATTGGATAATCGTCTCCATTGGTTGTTTCCCGATTAGAGTAAAAGCAGCGGTATACTCTCTTTTTAATGGGATTTTTTAAAACGATTATACGGCAAATCAATGTTTGGAAGTACAACATCTTTATAAATCATTCATTCTTTGGTTAAACCATTCTAATCGAATTCTGAATTCTCAGATCGGGGAAATTGCTTTCCCCCTCTCCCTTTCTTTATTATGATCATAATGTGATTGCGTTAATTACAACTGCTTACAATTGTATTAAAACTGATAATATTATGATCACATTTAAATATATAATATAGTTTATATTTATAATTTTTATGGTAGAATTTATAACTTATCTCATTTAAAAGCGCTTCCTCCAACCTTTCTTGCCAACAACAAAAATCGTTCGTTCATGAAAACTACTTACAAGTATTTTTCCAATTGTTTGGAAGTTGTTGTTGGGGTGATTGTGGCTTTTTATTGTGGATTTTTATGTTCGAGTACAATTGTTTTTTAATTATTGTATTTGTGCAGTGAATCGTGTGAAAAATGGTGGAAGTTGTAGTTTTTTTCTATTTCATTATATTTTAAACATGCAATCAAAGTATTAAAAATGTTATTGCGAATTTTTTTTTCTTTCGTTCAAATTATTTTAAAAATTTTGTTCAAAACTACTTTTTTCCAAAAGGGGGGAATAATTCTAGAAATTCTGTTTATAGTGATGACTTTATTAACTTAAATGGAGAATTTTAAAAAAATTACTTGATTGAGAAGATAATGAAATTCATATTTTTAAAATTAGTGAGATGGTTTTCTGGATATATAAATCAAGAAAGTTTACGAGTCCGTCTGTCTTTTTTTTCTTTAGTAAAACCCAATGTAAAGTAAAGAAATCTCTTTATAATATTTTCGAAAATACCTAAAATACTTATTAGAGAAATTTTAAATCTTTTCAAGAAAATTATTAAAATCCAATTGCTTTTTTCCTTAAAATTCCTTATTTTTCAAAAGAGTTCGGTTTAAAACATTTTCTAATTTGTAACCACCTGCCGCTTCAAAGTCATGAAACTTGCTATGACTATAACCCTACAACATGCCAACTTTCTATCATGATCTTTTTTCCGTACCGTGTTTGCATAGCAGGACATTGTTACAACTGCCTGAAACTGACTGTCAAGGAAAACGAAAAAATAACAAAAAAGGCAAAAATATTTATGTCCACAATTTGCAAAAAGGTTTAGCTATGAATTTTAATGATCTTCAAACAAACTTGGCCTTCATTTTTTTTCCTCAAAAACTGAAATAAAACCCATATAAATAAAGAAATACATAAAATTGAAAATAAAACTAAAAACCTAAAACCAAAGCAAAAATGTTTAAGAAAAAAAAGTAAGAAATCAAAAAAACCTGTGCGTAACATTTTTCACTTGTTGTCGTCGTCGTACGTAAATATTTCAGTATTTAAAATTTAACTCAATCGTATTAAGTTGTGGTGGACAATTGCAGACATTTCTTTTCATACTCTGATGTCTTCGAAAAGTCTGTTTTTTAAGTTTTTAGTTAAAATACTCGATTGTACGAATGTACACTTGCTGCTTGTTTTATACAATATTTTTGAGTTTAAGACTTAAATATTTTTTAGCTTCTGCTTTTGTTGTTCTTGTAGACGTTTTGTTTTTTTTACTTTTTCTTTTAAGGCAGACGTCAGTCAGTCACTAAAACCAATCTGGAAAAAATACAATTTTTGACAATGATAAAATAGTTTAACCTCCGCAATGTGCGCGTTTTGAATTTGAAATTAACGAAAAAATACACTCTTCTTTTACGTATTAACAAAATTTTTTTCTAAAAGAGTTTTGTCATATGTATGTAAAGAATCAAGCGATCGCAGATCGGTAACTAACTGACACGAGATTTTGATAGTTTAACACTAATATTGGGGGCTTAGCACCCTGTGGAATCTAGTTTTGCCTAGTTATGTTAAAAGTTATTTGTTACCAATATTTTCAAAGCTTTATATTATTTTTGATTAAAAAATTTTCTATAAAAAAATTTTTGAGAAAAAAAACTTTTATAGAAAAATTTTTGATAAATAATTTTTCTATAGAAAAATTTTTAATACAAAAATTTTCTATAGAAATTTTTAATAATAAAAATTTTTTTATAGAATAACTTTTGTAAGAAAACTTTCTATAGAAAAATTTTTGATAGAAAACTTCTTGATGAAAAAATTTTTTATGGAAAAATTTTTGAGAAAAAAAATTTTTTATAGAAAAATTTTTCATAAAAAAATTTTCTTTAGAAAAATCTTTAATAAAAAAAATTTGTCTATAGAAAAATTTTTGTAAGAAAATTTTCTATAGAAAAATTTTTGATAAAAAAATTTCCTTAAGAGAATTTTTGATAAAAAAATTTCCTAAAAAAATTTTTTTTATCAAAAATGTTTCTATAGAAAATTTTCTTATCAAAAATTTTTCTATAGAAAATTTTTTTATCAAAAATCTTTTTTATGAAATTTTTTTTTATCAAAAATTTTCTTAAGGAAATTTTTTTATCAAAAATTTTTCTATAGAAAATTTTCTTACAAAAATTTTTCTATAGAAAATTATTTTTTTATTAAAAATTTTTCTTAGAAAATTTTTATATGAAAAATTTTTCTATAGAAAATTTTTGTATCAAAAATTTTTCTATAGAAAATTTTTGTATCAAAAATTTTCTATAGAAAATTTTTGTATCAAATAATTTTCTATAGAAAACTTTTTGATAAAAAAATATTCTATAGAAAAATTCCTGATAAAAAATTTTCTATAGAAAAATTCCTGATAAAAAATTTTCTATAGAAAAATTTTTGATAAAAAAATTTTCTATAGAAAAATTCCTGATAAAAAATTTTCTATAGAAAAATTTTTAATAAAAAAAAATTTCCTTAGAAAACTTTTTGATAAAAAAATTTTCTATAGAAAAATTTTTGAGAAAAAAAACTTCTATAGAAACATTTTTGATAAAAAATTTTTCTGTAGAAAAATTTTTGATAAAAAATTTTTCTATAGAAAAAATTTTGATACAAAAATTTTCTATAGAAAAATTTTTGATACAAAAATTTTCTATAGAAAAATTTTTGATACAAAAATTTTCTATAGAAAAATTTTTGATAAAAAAATTTCCTAAAGAAAATTTTTGATAAAAAAATTTTCTATAGAAAAAGTTTTGATAAAAAAATTTTCTATAGAAAAATTTTTGATAAAAAAATTTCCTAAAGAAAATTTTTGATAAAAAAATTTTCTATAGAAAAAGTTTTGATAAAAAAATTTTCTATAGAGAAATTTTTGATAAAAAAATGTTCTATAGAAAATTTTTGATAAAAAAATATTCTATACAAAAATTCTTGATAAAAAAATTTTCTATACAAAAATTTTTGTAAGAAAATTTTCTATAGAAAACTTTTTGATAAAAAAAATATTCTATAGAAAAATTCTTGATAAAAATTTTTGTAAGAAAATTTTATATAGAAAAATTTTTGAAAGAAAATTTTATATAGAAAAATTTTTGTAAGAAAATTTTATATAGAAAAATTTTTGATAAAAAAATTTTCTATAGAAAAATTTTTCATGAAAAAATTTTCTATAGTAAAATTTTTGATAAATAAAACTACTACAAAAAAATTCTTGATAAAAAATTTTCTATAGAATAATTTTTGATAAACAAATTTGATGAAAAAATTTTCTATAGAAAAATTTTTAATAAAAAAATCTACAGAAAAATTCTTGATAAAAAATTTTCTATAGAAAAATTTTTGATAAACAAATTTTCTATAGAAAAATTTTTGATAAAAAAAATTTATATAAAAAAATTTTTGTAAGAAAATTTTCTAAAGAAAAATTTTTTATAGAAAAATTTTCTATAGAAAAATTCTTGATAAAAAATTTTCTATATAAAAATTTTTGATAAAAAAAATTTCCATAGAACAATTTTTGATAAAAAAAATTTCTATAGAAATTTTTTTTTAAATTTTCTGTAGAAAATTTTTTGATTAAAAATTTTTCTGTAGAAAAATTTTTGATAAAAAAATTTTCTATAGAGTAATTTTTGTCAAAAAAATTTTCTATAGAATAATTTTTGGCAAAAAAATTTTCTATAGAATAGTTTTTGGCAAAAAAATTTTCTATAGAAAAATTTTTGATAAAAAAATCTGCTATAGAAAAATTTTTGATAAAAAATTTTCTATAGAAAAATATTTTAAGACAATTTAAAATCTTTGGTTCTACAGAATTTTTTCTACCAAAAGTGAAATTAAAGTGGATAAAAAATAATGAAAAACACATAAACGCACAAACAAATATACATTTTGTAGGCACGTGTATGTGCTTTAGCTTTCATTAGATAATCGTCTCTATTAGTTGTGTTTTGGGACTTTTCAAAACGACCATACGCCAAATCAATGTATAGAAGTGCAACATGTTTATATTATAAAGTCTTTGATAAGAGGCACACTTGATGAGGCCTTCTTCTTTAGTACTTTTTGGTTTTAGTACTTTAAGGTCGAAAGTAATATTATGACAATCCTTTATATATTTTTTCATTTGATGCAATTTGGGATATCGTTATCTATGTTACCAAATCACGATAAGGCTTCATGAATTTGTGGATTTTTCCTTATTATTAATATCTAAAATATTAAATAGTTATTTTGGGCTGTTTTAGAATTTGTATCATCCCACTGTGCATTGCTCTTTACTAGCAGATGTAATTTCCAAAAATGAAGAAACAAGCTTTTTTTAATACAAGTTTTAAGAATATTTTTAAAAATAACTTATTATAATTTTACTAATGTAATAAACTTTAATGTAACTCTTCAGACCTTCTTATCAAGACGAATAGTTTTGGATTATTTTTTAAGGTCCAAATGAAATTTTCAAAAATTTGTTTACTTATTAGTGATATTTTTGATTTTTTAGATGTTGTTAATTTTACTTATATCAATATGTTTATATAAACATAGGAGTTTGCTAAATTTGCTTTTTGATTTCAATTTTGTACTGATCAATCTGAATGCGTGTTCGGACTAAACAAGTAAATAAAAAATAAAAATAAGAAAATAAGAAATATATAAAACATATTTATTCGCACTGAAATCCAGTCTTTTTAAACTACTCAATTATTCTTAACCTGTAGCCGGAATGTCTTGTTGTTGGTGGAAAACAGTAGCAAAACTAAAGCTACTACTACTTTTATATAAACATATATTTTGTTAATAATTTGGCAACAAATTCTCGTAAATTACTAGTGGCCATAAGAAATGCAAGAAGTGCTTAATGTTTCGGAAAAAACACAAATTTGTGATCACTCCCTCACTTACTCATTCAGTCATTCACTCGATCGCTTACGTATTTATATATAAATGCGTTATATTCATTTAAATAAAATTCAAAAACATTTTAATAAAGCAGCAGCAACAGCAGCAACAACTACGAGTATGAAGACAATATCAAGCAACAAATGACAATAAAAATAAAATAATTGCGGTCATAAATAAATTTATTTAAAAATCCAGTAGTAGTAAATCTCTATTTAAAGTCATGTTTCATTTGTAGCCAACCAACAATTTAATTTAGTATTTAGCATTTCGGCTGCTTGTCTTTTAATGTTAAAAATGTTAATGTTAAAAAAATTTTTTGTTTGTTTTAATTTTTTTCTTTCGATTTTGTGTTTTTCGGGTGACATTTGTTGCATATTTTATGTAGAGTTTTAAAATTAAATTTATTATATGGCTTGATCTCTTTGAAATCTAAACATAAAATAATGCATTAATGATGAGTAGTTTAGAAACAATTAGTTTTGCTTTATTAATATTATAAGCAAATTAGCGCAATTAGTATTAATTATCAAATAATTAAGCAAAAAAAAAGTCTTAAAAAAATTTGATTTGATATTTGCATAAAACGTTTGTTGCTTAAGTCTTTTGTTTTTGGGTTAGTTCTAAATGGAATTTCCTTAATATAATGGAAATATTTTTTAACGATTTAAATGATTTTAATGTAAATTCATATGTTAATAGCAGAGATAATTAGTGCATTTAATTATAAAATTTCAATTGCCGACAATTTATTGGAGTGCCACTATTACGTCCTTTGTCTTTTTTAACAGATTTAAAAGATCGCATTCAAAATAAATTCCTGTAATCCTTCTCAAAACCGAATATCCTTAGGAAGAAGAAGCTTGTCTTTATCTATTACATGTTGCTTAAAGTAAAAATTTGTCTAAATACTTGCATAAAATCGGTATTCCATACCGATTTAAATGGTTTTGTTATAATTTCATATGATTATAGCAAAAATATTGATTCATTTAAATAAAAGTAAAAAGACTAAACTAGTCTAAGTTAATAGGTTTTGTAGGTCAGTTATCATTATCGTTCCTAAAACTGAATATTCTTAGAAAAAAGGAGAATATAAAAAAATATCTGAATTAATATATTAGTTTATAGCAAAAACGAGATGAATTTTCTATTTTGTTGGACCCAATTAGTTCAACTGTGAAGTTAACCTATGAGTGTTTACCGATCAAAAACTGGGAGTTTTAATTGTGTGTGTAAAATCCTAATAGTGCTAATCGATCACGCGTTAAAATTTGAACTAGCCAGTGTTTGTATAGTAAGTATGAAGTGAAAATCAAAGGATTTGAGCAGCAGGAGCTAGAGACAAACACTAGGAGGCTACAAAATCCTGGAGGTTACTAAGTTCCTTAGTTCAAAGTGGAATTATTGTTTCCTATAAGTGTTTCTCGATCAGTTACAGAGAAGTAACTAGACACCGAAGAAGTCGAACGAGTTAAGCAGGTGATTATAAACACAAGGAGACTAAAATATCTTGGAGCGGCAGACAGGCAGACACGGATCTCAACAAACATCAGGATAATACTATATCACAGAAGACAAGCAGCAGACTACGATCTCTCATCTATTTTCAATTAAAGTAACAAAATATTATGTCGTCGAACATGACTACAGCCACACGGACCCAACAAAATTTGTATGTACAAGCTTATAAAACAATATATAATTATGATGTTGTAGGGTATAAAAGTGATCATAAGCACGGGTCGGCGCAAAGAGAACAGAACCAAAAAATAGTCGGCCGAGTTGCCGTTTTTTATACTTTAACTAAAATAGGTATTTTTTCCAATGTGTAGTTCTAACGTTTTTAAAAGAAAAAGATTTCTAATCCATTTATTTTAAATATTTTATTAAACAAATTTTCTATCGAAAATTTTTTTATCTAAAATTTTTCTATCGAAAATTTTTTTATCTAAAATTTTTCTATCGAAAATTTTTTTATCAAAAATTTTTCTATTGAAAATTTTTTTATCATTTTTTTTAAATTTTTTTAATCAAAAATTTTTCTATCAAAATTTTTTTTGTCAAAAATTTTTCTATGCAAAATTTTTTATCAAAAATTTTTCTATAGAAAATATTTCTATCAAAAATTTTTCTATAGAAATTTTTTTTTATCAAAAATTTGTCTATAGAAATTTTTTTTATCAAAAATGTTTCTGTAGAAAAGTTTTTTAACAAAAATTTTTCTATAGAAAATTTTTTATGAAAAAATTTTCCATGGAAGATTTGAAAGTTTTTTGATATAAATTTGATATAAATATTTTTTATCGAAAATTTTTCCAAAGGAACATATTTTTATTAAAAATTTTTCTATAAAAAATGTTTGGATAGAAAATATCTAAAAAATCTAAAATTGTTTAATATTAGAATAAAATATTCCCAATATTTACAAAAATATTCCCAGTATTTGCAAAAATAGTAGTGTCGTGGCAACAATGTTTGAGATTATATTTCTTTGTTCTCTTGAACCATATATTTTGTTGCTATAAATTGGATTTTGATTTGTTTCTTCCTATTTCGTTTTTGTGCGGCACCAACCAACTCTCTTAACATCGAAATTTCAGCTAAATGATCTTAATACTTATTTTCCCGAGTTTTATTAATGATCGTGGTAATTAAGAAAATTACATAAAATTCATTGGCTTCTGGTGGTATGGGCTGCCTACTCCTGATCATAAGTGACATGGCAAAAAAAGTAATCTTAAGTGGCATGGTAAAAGTTTTCTTTTGTTTCGGTAAAAATATTAGTTATTTTTGACTTTTATTTTTTCTAGTCAAAAAAAGTAGTTTTTTGACTTTTGTTTTTTTTTTGAGCAAAAATAACAGTTTTTTAACTTTTAATTTTACGAGCAGAAATAATAGTTATTTTTTGAGTTTAATTTTTTCGAGAAGATATAACAGTTATTTTTAACTTTTATTTTTTCGAGTAGAAATAAAATTAATTTTTGACTTTTATTTTTTCGCTCGAAAAATAAAAATCTAAAATAACTATTTTTTTTTTCTTAAAAATAAGGTCATTATAGAATTATAAAAGTATATTTTTTCAGGAAGAAATAACAGTTATTTTTGACTTTTATATTTTCGAGTAGAAATAAAATTAATTTTTCACTTTTATTTTTTTGCTCGAATAATAAATTCAAAAATAACTATTATTTTTTTTTAATAAAATCATAAAATTATAAAAAATTAATTTTTCGTTAAGAAATAACAGTTATTTTTGACTTTTATTTTTTCGGGTAGGAATAGAATTTATTTTTGACAATTATTTTTTTGCTCGAAAAAGTTATAGTCAAAAAATTAGTACTATTATTTTTTTTTTCTAAAAAATGAAATGATTGTAAAATCATAAAAACTTGGTCTTATGCAAAAAAAAAAAAAAAATGGTATACATTCTTGGTTTTTTCTCCGACGTTTTCTTGTGGTTGATTTTTTAATCAAATGTTAAAAATAACAGTTATTTTCGGTCCCTGATTTCAATGAAAGATGATAGCAAGAGTCCAATAAATCAAAAATATATTAAATGAAAATTTTTGGATCCAGTCTAACTTTTTGTTGCTTTTGGAACCACTTTTCTTTTTTTTAGTATAATCGAAATTAATATTTTTGATTGATTTGTTTTTTTACAGAACGTGGGCTTCGATTCCTTCAATATTATGTTCAATATCCTCTTAGTTACTAACTTTTCAAACAAAATCTCTTCCTACCTGCAGTCAATGGCTGACGTTTTATTTATTTCTTACCTCCTCCATCACGTGATCATGTTTTGAAGTGTTAATTATTTTTTTTGGTGGTTGAAATAAATTTTTCTTGAGATTTTTTGTTCAAACTAATTAAAATTCATACAAGAACACTTCCTCTTTTAATTTCGATTACTATCAATTGAAATCTTCTTTAATCTTTAGACACATTAAATGGTTCCTTGTTTTGGTTAAATTTAAGGTGGGCTTTTATTGACTTAGACTGGGGACCCTACGGACATTTGTAAAACGGAAGTAATGTCTAGAAGTTCAAGGAATTAATAGCAATTTATTTGAGAACTAAAGTTTTTAATAAAAAACTCCGTTAAAAAAAGATTTGGAATTGTCTTAAAATCAAAGTGTTTTAAATAGTTAAAATAAATATAAAGGAAATATTATTCAAAGACTTTCTTTTTTGAAAAAATAAGTTTTTTTCTTTCGTTCAAGTGACACTATTTGTCGGTTATAGAGAATGTAAAAATGTCTGTAAATATGAATGAAGCATGAAAACGTTTTGAAAGGTTGATGAGTTTATGTCTTGGCAGAAAATGTCCAGTTTTTAGGTTTTTTTTTATAAATTTATATATTTTTTATTTTAACTGTCATACTTTATATTGTATATCTTTTCATTTAGGTTTTTTTTTCAAAACTTTTTGCTGTTGTTTGAGTTTTTCAAACAACGTGACTTTGCGGCTTATTTTGTTGTGCGCAGTTTATGAACGGAGTCGAGTTTGAGTTTATTTTCCTGCGTTTTTGCACTTTGAACGTGTTGCCGATATTGTTTTGTTGATTGCATTCGAACAAAAGCCCAAAGAAGTTTCTAAATAAAAGAAACTATAAAAAACCCCAAGTAAAATATTTATTTTCTTTTTTGAAATTTTTGCAAAAAAAAAACTGTTTTAAGTTTATGAGTATTCACATACGGTCATATATGTATTAATAGCTAAAATAGTGAAGCTTTTATTTACAAAAAATCGAAATAATACAAAAAAAGTTTAGAATTTCTTTATTTTAACCTGAACTATTAAAGCATAAATTCTCTAGTTAAATGGCGCTAGTTTCTTGTTACTTTTTAAATGATTTAAAATTTTTAATAATTTCAATAACATTTTTAGCGGCTTTTCTTTATCATCATAGAAGCGTAAAGTTATTATAAACTGGAACGTGTCAAGTTTTTATACCAGTTCCTTGATCATTACTTTTTGTTGTAAGTCTTATATAACACTTGCAATCGTGATAAATATGTTAAGATTTTGTTTTCCTTTTTAAAGTTGCTCTAAATGAAAGCTACATATATATATATATATATATATATATATATATATGTATATGTTAAAGCTATATCTGATATAATCTTAGTTTTGCAAAAAAATTTCGATATAAAATTTTTCTACAGAAAATTTTCGATATAAAGTTTTTCTATGGAAAATTTTCGATAATAAAAAAATTTTTCTACAGAAAATTTTTGATATAAAATGTTTCTATAGAAAATTTTCGATATAAAATGTTTCTATAGAAAATTTTCGATATAAAATTTTTCTACTGAAAATTTTCGATATAAAATTTTTCTATAGAAAGTCTTCGATATAAAATTTTTCCATAGAAAATTTTCGTTATAAAATTTTTCTATAGAAAATGTTTGATATAAAATTTTTCTGTAGAAAATTTTCGATATAAAATTTTTCTATAGAAAATTTTCGATATAAAATTGTTCTATAAAAAATTTTCCATATAAAATTTTCCTATAGAAAATTTTCGATATAAAATTTTTCTATAGAAAATTTTCGACACAAAATTTTTCTATAGAAAATTTTCGACATAAAATTTTTGTATAGAAAATTTTCGATACAAAATTTTTCTATAGAAAATTTTCGATATAAAATGTTTCTATAGGAAATTTTCGATTTAAAATTTTTCTATAGGAAATTTTCGATATAAAATTTTTCTACAGAAAATTTTTGATATAAAATGTTTCTATAGAAAATTTTCGATATAAAATGTTTCTATAGAAAATTTTCGATATAAAATTTTTCTACTGAAAATTTTCGATATAAAATTTTTCTATAGAAAGTCTTCGATATAAAATTTTTCCACAGAAAATTTTTGATATAAAATTTTTCCATAGAAAATTTTAGATATAAAATTTTTCTATAGAAAATTTTCGATATAAAATTTTTTTATAGAAAATTTTCGATATAAAATTTTTTTATAGAAAATTTTCGATATAAAATTTTTCTATAGAAAATTTTTGATATAAAATTTTCTATAGGAAATTTTTGATATAAAATTTTCTATAGGAAATTTTTGATATAAATCATTTTTATAGAATATTTTCGATCCCAAATCTGTTACATTTATTTATTACTGTAACAGAATAATTTATTGATAAAAAACCAAAAAATGTTTGCGGAGAAACCAAATTCCTCGACGCGTTTCTATAGAAAATTTTCGATTTAAAATTTTTCTATACGAAATTTTCGATATAAAATATTTCTATAGAAAATTTTTGATATAAAATTTTTCTATAGAAAATTTTTGATATAAATTTATTCTATAGAAAATTTTTGATATTAAATTTTTTAATAGAAAATTTTCGATATTAAATTTTTTAATATAAAATTTTCGATACAAAATTTTTCTATAGAAAATCTTCGATATAAAGTTTTTCTATAGAAAATTTTCGGTATAAAATTTTTCTATAGAAAATTTTCGGTATAAAATTTTTTAATAGAAAATTTTCGATATAAAATTTTTCTATAGAAAATTTTTGATATAAAATTTTTCTATAGAAAATTTTTGATAGAAAATTTTTCCATAGAAAATTCTTCTATAAATAATTTTCGATTTAAAATTTTTCTATAAAAAAATTTCGACATGAATTTTTTTTATAGAAAATTGATAATTTTTGAAAATTGAAAATTTGTGATAAAAGTTTTTCTATAGGAAATTTTTGATTTAAGATTTTTCGATATAAAATTTTTGTATAGAAGAATTTCAGTATATTTTTTTAAATGTTTCTATACAAAACATTCGATTTAATGAATGCATAAAGTTCCTTAATTCATAAAGTAATTATGCCTTCTCAAAAATAAAATAAGTTTTCTTGAATCCATTCAATATTATTAGGATAATTATCACCTTCACTTTTACTTAATTTCATTCTTTTTAAGAATAATAACGTTCGTTTCGCTTTTTGATTTATCATTTCTCTTTTACATCTTTGATACCTTTTCATCTCAAAAAGATATCATCTACGAAAGCTTTTAAAAGCATTTAAAGCGATATTTTGTACGTGATATTGTTAAAAGGTTTTAATTGAAGTCTCTCAATTAATTTTTAGTTATAGCGTCCGTCATATTTGCTTACAAAGCCAAAACTCTGAGGATACTTACGAATATAAGAAGATGAGCTATAAAAATATAACATTTTATTAACTACAGCCAAACGGATCTATGTCTCGTTGTATGAATGAAAATCTTTACTTCAGTGCAAGAATGATTTTCAAGATCTGCAAAAGAAGATGAAATTTGAAAAAAAAAATGCTCAAAACTGGTAGCATTATTTTGTATAACAGACATCATCTATCTACAAGCTCTTGAATGTATCTTTTGATTTCATAAAAATTCTTATGATATAAAATTTTGCGATATTCGCGGCTGTTTTCTTGTTGTTAATATTGAGGGATTCTCTAAATTATGAAACACCTGACTGATGTTGTTTATGTTAATGTTTGATTGTTCTTGGGCTCTTGTTCCTGATTAAACTAATTTCTTTTCCTTCTTTTCTTCAAAGTCTTTTGTGTTTTGAACATCAAATGCAATCAAAATATTGTCGTTAACATTTATTTTCACTTCCAGTAGAGTCCAGAAAGTAGCCGAGGAGTAGTCGAGGATCTACGTGTTATGTTTGGTTGTTCCTTTCAAAGTTATTTTAATAAACTGCTGTACGTGAGAAGAATTTCCTTAAGAATTCCATACCTTCAATTTAGCCACAACACAAACTCGCCACTCTATCCCCATGATTACATTTGATTTCTTTTAAAACAGCAAAACATCAAGAAAAAGAACAAACCTTTAAGAAGTTTTAATTTAACCGGACTAGTCCACCCATCCATCCAGGCATCTAGTCAACCTTCTTTCCATTTCGCTTACCACAACATTCCATTTAGCCATTAGTTATTATACTTATAGGAGTAGCAAGTATGATCCTTCTACCTATATTTGATTGTTGGTATGAATGATGTGATATAATCGAGTTAGGCTTTTTTTTAATAATTTTCCAAAGTTAATAATTTAACAGTAGCCAACTACAACAAATATTACAACAGTTTATCGTACAAGAATATTCTTAACATTTTAAACATCTCCAACATCTTTCACTTTTGGTTCTTCTTGTGTTTAAGATGTTTTTCAAAATTGGCAGTAGCTGTTCAGACAATGTTTTTAGTTTTATTTCCTTTTTTTTTATTTAATGATAATAATAGTTTATTAACAACAACACCATCACAATCTTGATATAAGTCATATTTCGAAGATTGAGGAGTTAATATATTTTGAGTATATTTTGTTCAATTTTGTATGTACATTCTACATCTAGAACATAATTGGTAGGTATCCTGGAATTTTTGACAGAATCGTAACAAGATTATTGATACCTGAATTTAGGAATGGAAAATGTGTATACAATCCGTCTATTCTTTTACAAAATTTTCTACAGAAACATTGGAAACCGAAAGTTTTTTATACGAACATTATATGAAATATTTCCTATAGAAGCTTTTATATCGAAAATTTCCCCCAGAAAAATTTTATATCGAAAATTTTCTTTAAAAATATTTTGCTATGGAAAAATTTTATATCGAAAATTTTGTATAGTAAAAATTTGATATCAAAAATTTTCTATAAAAAACTTTTTATTGAACATTTTGTATAGAAAAATTTTATATCGTTTATTTTTTTAGAAAAATTTTATATCGAAAATTTTCTATAGAAAAGTTTTATATCGAAAATTTTCTGTAGAAAAATTTTATATCGAAAATTTTCTATAGAAAGATTTTATATTGAAAATTTTCTATGGAAAATTTATTTATTGAAAGTTTTCAATAGAAAAGGTTTCCCCACCAATATTTTTTGGTTTTATCAAAAATCTATTTATTACAATAATAAATAATTGTAATAAATTGGGATTCTTAGTGCAATGCACTACAGTAAAACTTTTTAATTAAATGTTTGATGTCCCAATATTTTGATAAACCTTTTTTAGAAAAACTTTATATTGAAAATTTTCTATAGAAAAATTTTATTTTATATTGAAAATTTTCTATAGAAAAATTCTATATTGAAAATTTTCTATAGAAAAATTCTATATTGAAAATTTTCTATAGAATAATTTTATATTGAAAATTTTCTATAGAAAAATTTTATATCGAAAATTTTCTATAGAAAGATTTTATATCAAAAATTTTCTAGAGAAAGATTTTATATTGAAAATTTCTATAGAAAAATTTTATATTGAAAATTTTCGGTAGAAAAATTTTATACCGAAAATTTTCTGTAGAAAAATTTTATATCGAAAATTTTCTATAGAAAGATTTTATATCGCAAATTTCTATGGCAAATTTTCAATATAAAATTTTACTATAGAAAATTTTCAATAAAAAAATTTTATATCGAAAATTTTCTATAGAAAAATTTTATATCGAAATTTTTTTTTTTGTATCAAAATTTTTCTATGGGCAAACTTTATATAGAAAATTTTGTATTGAAAATTTTTGTATCAAAAATTTTATATCGAAAATTTTTATATCAAAAATTTTCTATAGACAAATTTTATATCAAAAATTTTCTATAGACAAATTTTATATCAAAAATTTCCTATAGAAAAATTTTATGTGTAAAATTTTCTATAGAAAAATTTATATCGAAAATTTTCTATAGAAAAATTCTATATTAAAAATTTTCTATAGAAAAATTCTTTATTGAAAATTTTCTATAGTAAAATTTTATATTGAAAATTTGCCATAGAAAAATTTTATATTGAAAATTTTCTATAGAAAAATTTTATATTGAAAATTTCTATAGAAAAATTTTATATTGAAAAATTTCGATAGAACAATTTTATACCGAAAATTTTCTGTAGAAAAATTTTATATCGAAAATTTTCTATAGAAAGATTTTATATCGAAAATTTTCTATAGAAAGATTTTATATCGAAAATTTTCAATAAAAAAATTTTATATCGAAAATTTTCTATAGAAAAATTTTATATCGAAATTTTTTTTTTGTATCAAAATTTTTCTATGGGCAAACTTTATATAGAAAATTTTGTATTGAAAATTTTTGTATCAAAAATTTTATATCGAAAATTTTTATATCAAAAATTTTCTATAGACAAATTTTATATCAACAATTTTCTATAGACAAATTTTATATCAAAAATTTCCTATAGAAAAATTTTATGTCTAAAATTTTCTATAGAAAAATTTATATCGAAAATTTTCTATAGAAAAATTTTAAATCGAAAATTTTATATAGAAAAATTTTATATCGAAAATTTTCTATAGAAAAATTTTATATCGAAAATTTTCTACAGAAAAATTTTTTATTGACAATTTTTTACAGAAAAATTTTATATCGAAAATTTTCTATAGAAAAATTTTATATCGAAAATTTTCTATAGAAAAATTTTAAATCGAAAATTTTCTATAGAAAAATTTTATATCGAAAATTTTCTACAGAAAAATTTTATATTGACAATTTTTTACAGAAAAATTTGATATCGAAAATTTTCTATAGAAAAATTTTATATCGAATATTTTCTATAGAAAAATTTTATATCGAAAATTTCTATAGAAAAATTTTATATCGAAAATTTTCTATGGAAAAATTTTATATCGAAAATTTTCTATAGAAAAATTTTATATCGAAAATTTTCTATAGAAAAATTTTGTATCGAAAATTTTCAATAGAAAAATGTGATGTCAAAAATTTTCTATAGACAAATTTTACATCGAAGATTTTCTATAGAAAAAATTTATATCGAAAATTTCGATAGAAAAATTGTATATCTAAAATTTGCTATTAAAACATTGAAATTTTTCTATTTTTCTACAGTAAAATTTTGTGTTAAAAATTTTGTATGGAAAATTTTCTATATAAAAGTTTTATAATTCATTTTTGATTTTATTTGTTCGACCTTTTTAATTGTCTTTGAAAAATTTTACATCGAAAATTTCGTATAGAAAAATTTTATATCAAAAAATATTACATCGAAAATTTTGCATAGAAAAATTTTATATCTAAAATTTTATATAGAAACATTTTATGTATTGAAAATTTTCTATAGAAAAATTGTATATTTTAAATTTTCTTATATCGAAAATTTTCTATAGAAAAACTTTATATCAAAAATGTTCTATAGAAAAATTTCGTATAGGAAAATTTTTTATAGAAAATTTTGTATAGAAAAGTTTTTTAGCCAAATTTTTGATAGAAAAATTTTATGTCGAAAATTTTATATAGAAATATTTTTTATTGCAAATTTTTGATACAAAGATTTAGTATAGAAAAAATTGTATATTGAAAATTTCTATATACAAATTTTATATCTACAGAAAATTCAATAGAAAAAAATTATATCAGTATAAATAACGGTTATGCCAGTAGAAATCACTGTAATAAAAATAAGCCTAAGTTCCATATAAGACCCACCTAAAGTCTGGGTATTTTACTCATGCTATGATAAACTGGCTTCCGTTTGAAAAAATGTCTCAACATATGACCCTCGATTGAGCAATGGGGTCTCCTCTATACACTTTATTAAACACCAGATGGCGCTGCAGTTAGAAACATTAGCAAAAGACGCTAAAATTTCTCGAACAATTTAAAACACAAACATGTCATAATCTTAAAGTTAAATGCTAAAATTTTTTGCCTAATCTATAAACAAGAGATAATTATTTGTTTTGCTGTTTTTATTATAGTAATTTATTTATTTAAAATAGAAAAAAATATTTACAAGTTCGTAAAAAGTTATTGTACAAACAAATATTTATTAATTAAGTTACATTAATTTATAGTACAACTTATCGCTCAATGGTCAGATGGATTAAAGTAGTTTTATACTTCATGTAAATACCGGTATCTAAAAGTACGAGTATCTGTATCTGCCGGTCTATGTAAATTTTATTAAATTTTCAACTTAATTTAAATATTTTTCATTCACTGTTGCATAAAATTAAAGTTAAATTTAAAACTAAAATATTTTAATATTATTTTTTTCTCCTGATAAATATTTTACTTTTATTAAGTGTTTAATGTCTTTGCATTATTTTTCATATTCAGTCGGTATTTTTTTATTTTCTTGCTGCTGTTTTCCATAAGATACAGATACAAAATAAGTCGGGGGAATAAGTATTTGCAAATATTCCTTTAGAGTGGAAATGTTCGTATTTTTCTGATCAATGAATGTGTTTATAAGTCTCAGTTTATCGGTATGTAAATGTCTTCAGGTGGAAATACTTTTTTCTCTACTTTAATTTTTTTTCTGTTCAATATTGAAATCGTATCTCGTTTTATCGTTTGTCTTGAGCGAATGTTTAGCTGAAAGTGTTGCGTCTGTTTGGATTTTTATAAGGAAACAGGTAAATTTTGTTGTGGCTGCTGCTGATATTTTTTATTATTATAGACCGACAACTGACTATAATTATTGACTGACCACCACCTTATAATTACAATGCAATGGATAAGTACAACAAAAGCAAAACCAAACTGAGGGAAATGCTCTGCTCTGGCTCTAAGTGCACGCGCGTGCTACAAATGCATTAAATTTTAGTACTTCAGTTTTAGTTTTTTTAATTTTTTTATTACAAGTATTTTGATTTCAAGTTGTTGTTGTTGTTATGGCTATTGGTGTTCTTTTTGTTGCTATTTGAGGCAATAAAAAATATTTTATTCGTATCAAGAAATAAAATATTTTTATTTTGAAATTTATTTTAGTGCAAGAGACGTGTAAAATTCCTTAAGGTTTTTATATATTTTTTTTATTTTATTTTTTTGATATGAGTATCTTTTTCCACCATCTACGATCAATAGCAAGTTCTTGAGTTTTTCCTTCATTCGTGTTATTTTTATTATTTAAGCCGAGATTATGTTTTAATTTAGTGTTTATTTTTCTCAGTTCTTGGCTGAGGCGCAATCTTAAGCTTTTAATTATTTTTTTATGTGTAACATTAACTGGAGTTGAAGTCTAGGTGAGGATTTAAAAATCACCTACTTCAAAATGGGTAATATTCTCAGTAAATTAAGGACTTAAGCCAACTTTAATTATGAAAGAAATGTCATTAAAAATGTTATTTATAGAAAAAGTTTTCAACGATCTGAGAGTCAATCCCGCTTATTATCTAGAAGATTTCAGATACCAAAAACACACTTCTCTCCATGTGGATGATGTAGGACTTGGGCTTATCGATCATTCCATTTATGATAAGCAGGAGTATGCAGCCCATACCACCAGAAGCCGATGATGTTTTTTCAATTTTTGTGAATACCACGATCATTAATTAAACTCGCGAAAATGAGCATTAAAATCATTCAGTTTGAATTCGGATGTTAACAGAGTTGATGCCGCTTTTTTAAAGAAAAACAAAATAGGCAAGAAACAAATCAAAATCCAATTTATAGCAACAAAACACATGGTTCGAGAGAACAAAAAATATAACCTCGAACATTGTTAACACGACACATTGGTAATATTTTTGTAAATATTAGGAATATTTTTTAAAACAGAAATAAATTCTAAATTAGATTTTTATAATTTTTAGATATTCTTATAATTTTTAGATATTTTTCTTCAGAAAATTGTACAATAAAAATCATATTTTATAGAAAATTTTTCTGTAAAAATTTTTGATAAAATTATTTTTATATCAAAAAATTTTAAAATTTTCTATAGAAAAATTTTTGATAAGAAATTTTCTATAGACAAATTTTTGATAAAAAAATTTTGTCTACAGAAAATTTTTTCATCAAAAATTTTTCTATAGAAGATTTGAAAATTTTTTAATATAAAAATATTTTTATCAAAAATTTTTACAGAAAAATTTTCTATAAAATATAATTTTTATCGTACAATTTTCTGAAGAAAAATATCTAAAAATTATAAAAATATCTAAAAATTTTAAAAATCTAATTTAGAATTTTTGAAAAAAAATTTTCTATAGAAAAATTTTTGATAAAAAAATTTCTATAGAAAAATTTTTGATGAAAAATTTTTTTTGTAAGAAAATTTTTGTAAGAAAATTTTGGTAAAAAAATTTTTGATAAAAAAATTTTTATAGAAACATTTTTGATAAAGAAATTCCTATAGAAAAATTTTTAATAAACAATTTTCCATAGAAAAATTTTTGATAAAAAAATTTCTATAGAAAAATTTTTGATAAAAAGATTTTCTATAGAAAAATTTTTAATAAAGAAATTTATATAGAAAAATCTTTGATAAAAAAATTTTCTTTAGAAAAATGTTTGTACGAAAATTTTCTTTATAAAAATTTTTGTAAGAAAAGTTTCTATAGAAAAATTGTATTTAATGATTGTATTTTGTTCAGTCGATAAACTGCGCTTTTAATTATGGTTTATAAACATAATTCTTAAAGATTTTGTTTGTAAATTTTGTAATAATGCGAGGTTTTCGATCTGTCTAACCAACCATAAAAACGCGTCGAGGAATTTTTTGGCTTTTTATCAATAAATTATCTGTTACATTAATAAATAAATGAAACAGATTTGAGGTCAAATGCGAATACTTTTTCTGTTTGAAAAAATTTTCTATAGAAAAATTTTTGATAAAAAAAATTTCTATAGAAACATTTTTAATAAAAATATTTTATAGAAAAATTTTTGATAAAAAATTTTCTATAGAAAAATTCTTGATAAAAATTTTTTCCATAGAAAAATTTTTGATAAAAAATTTTCTATAGAAAAATTTTTGATAAAAAAATTTTCGATAGAAAAATTTTTGATAAACAAATTTTCTATACAAAAATTTTTGATAAAAAATTTTTTTATAGAAAAATTTTTGATAAAAAAATTTTCTATAGAAAAATTTTTGATAAAAAAATTTTCTATAGAAAAATTTTTGATAAAAAAATTTCTATAGAAGAATTTTTGATAGAAAAATTTTCTATAAAAAAGTTTTAATAAAAAATAATATATAGAAAAATTTTTTAATAAAAAAAATTTTCTATACAAAAATTTTTGATAAAAAAATTTTCTATAGAAAAATTTTTGATATAAAAATTTTCTTTAGAAACCCTTTTGATAAAAAAAATTTCTATAGAAAAATTTTAAATATAAAAATTTTTTGTAGAAAAATTTTTGTAAGAAAATTTTCTATACAAAAATGTTTAAAAAAAATGTCTATAGAAAAATTTTTGGACTACTACTCGGGATGGCCAATTTTTTCTGTAAATGGACCTAAAGAGATAAAAGCGTATAGATCTAAGTCGAAAAAGTAAAACCAGGGCTTTTTTGTGACGTTCTTTGGGAAGGACAATTTTTTAAAGCTCCCTGATTTATCCAGAATTAATTAGGCCTATGATATACGATAGAGACATTCGTTTAGATGTTGAAAATCGTCATATGTTCTCACACTTGAATACCGGGTATCTCTTAATGAAATGCGAGATATATCAAAACAGAATTCTTCTGGGTACACAGTAATCTTACCTATATATCACTTTTCATCTGTGAATGGAAAAGAAGGTATTTTCTAAACAGAAGAGTTTCAAAACAGGTATGGCTCTTCTACTATAAAAAATGTTGCGTAAATTTAGTATCCCTTCCGCTTAACAGGCTTCACAACTCAATCTTTTCAATTGATAATTTTTTTTATTAAAATTTTAACTTTGGAAAATTTTCAGTTAAATTGAACATGCAAGTTTGTGTCTTAAGTCTTTTGTTTTGCTTGAAGAAGAAATTTTCTACAAAATGTTTCTGCTTCTATTTGTTGTTGTTTTAAGCTTTATTTGTTGCTTTTGTGGACTTTTTAACATTATTTCTTGTAAATAATTTGTTTATCGGGTATGTTGCTTAAGTCTTTTGTTTACTATTTGCTTGTTTTATCTAGATGTTTTTGTTATTTTTAATTTCTTCCATCAAATCTCTTTTAAATCATAAAACTAAAGCTCTTATACTTAAATTATATAATATATTTGAATATTAAAGATAATCAAATTTGTAATATTATATACAAATATATGGTTTTCGATCTATCTAAAAGTAGGGATACTTCCCCTGAAGAGATGGCCTAACCAACCATCGAAACGTATTAAGGAATTTTGACTTTTATCAATAAATTTTCTGTTACATTAAGAAATAAACCCAGTAAAACTTTTCATTACCAAATAATGAGTTAAACAGTTAAACTATTAAACACGAACTACTTACTCATTCGGTGTTTAAGTCATTACATTAACATGGGGATGTCATTGGAGGCAAGTACTTACCAATTGCAGAAAAGTAATGACTTGGGAAAGCAATTTGAAAGCAGCAACAACAACAGCAACAACTTTTTTGTTGTTGTTTTATTAAAAACATATATTTTTAAACGAAATACAAAATTTTTTTTATGATCCCATGGGGGCTCGAACCCAGACCCTCCGACTGCTAGGCAGAGACTCTTCCACTGAGCTACTTCATATGTTGAAAACTTAGCAGCTTATAATAAATATAAACAATTTTTATTTTTAGATCCAAAATCATGTGAAAGTAACTTTGTTTTTCCTTGCTTTTTTTGCTTTGTTGTAATTTTTGAAAAAATATTTTTATACGATTTTTTGTAATTATTTTAAAACTTTTTTAAAATTATTTTAAAACTTAAACAATTTAAATCTTCTTTTTTGTATAAGTTTTTACATAAGATTGACTCTTACTTAAATGTTACAACCTGTTAAGGTCAAAGTCCGAGCATGTTTTAGAATTCCATGGATTTCGATCTTGTGCGAATATTCTCCAATTTTATAGGCCAAGCTTTGAAAAATGTTCCTCTACTTGATCTTTCTATCGATGTTTCGGACATCCTATTCTAACATTGGGTAGTGGGACATTTCAATTCTAATTTTATCCTCTTCATTGTATTTTTTTTCAAGAGAGGGTTACTAGCCCGTAATCCTAACCCATTTTTATCGATCTTATGGGACAACTCTCGGAACATGTTAACTTACAATGTTAATGGGTGTTAAACTAGCTCCCCGGGTGATACCATGAGGAGGTGTGTGTCCACAGTTGAGATGAAGGATGACCCAGATAAATGGGGCTTACCAAGTTAAGACCAATTAGAATCGTGTTTGGTATTCAACATCCCCTACATAATCAAAATTGACTCATGATGGTATTTTTTCATTAACGTGAGTTAGTTTTACAAATTTTTTTTACAGAAGATAATATTTAAGTTCTTAAAATTCAAAAATCATTTAAAAAGACTCTTTTAATAAAAAAAAAAACTAAAAAAAATTGTTGCCCTTGGTGGGATTTGAACCGGGGCCATTCAGTTTAAATTACCATCTTAATTACAAATAAGTACTTCTGTAATAACTTATTATTTATTCGGATGGTATGTTGTAGTCGTTACAAGGTAACCAGTTATCAGAGTACTTGCCATTACCAAAGTTTTGCTGGGAATTTAATATATTGGGATCAAATGCGAATACTCTTTCTTTCTCAAAACATTATATCAATAAATTATTTAATAGAAAAAATATTAAAATTTGTTTATATATAAAATTTATATATAAAAATTTTCATAATTACAAATTTTTTAATGAAAATAATTTTGTTGTTAAAATTTGTTAGTGCAGAAATTTCAGTTATTATTGTTTTACATTTAAAAAATTGTATATGTAGCAATTTCAGAATTCTGCCAATATCTGTAACGACGTCTCCTTATTATTTCTTCATAAATACTTACAACTGAAAGATAGTCTTCACGTAAGAAATAGAAAATTTTGTAAAAAATTGTATTGACAGTAGCCTAAAGCATTACATAAGTTTTATTAAAACTATTTTATCATTATTATTATTAATATACATATTGAACAAGTACAAAAAAATATAAGTTAAAGGGTGGTTAAGGTGTTTCTTCACTCAAAGAAATTAATGTTCAGGTGTATTTCATTTGTATTTCTGGTATATTTATGTTTTGTCTTTGCAATATATTTTAGAAGTCTTTACTAAAGTGGGTGTTACTTTTAAGTTACATTTTTCTTAAGTCTAGCAAAAAGAACTATCGATTTCTTTTGCTTAAGGCGACAAATATTTATTTTGCTTTAGATTTTGAAGAAACATTCTAAAAGTTTTTGAAATAACTAAGATAAGTTGAAATAGAATTATGTGATAAGGAAGTGAAGGGTATAAATAAATCCTATCATTTAATGAAATTTGAAAAAGGCTTAGAAATTCTAAAAAAGTCAATAATGGCAAACAACTGCAGTTTTTTAAACATATACATTGTCAGTATTTTGGTTTCAACTTTTATAGTTTTGCCTTGACTCTTTGTAAAAATTTGAATCTGTGTAATATTTTTAATGGTTCAAAGATTAAAATCATGTTTTGCTAAGAGCTAGAATTTAATAATATTCCAAACACTTGTTTCTAATTTCTAAACAAAGATGTCTTTACATATATTCCCATTTCGTTTAACAGCCCTCTTAAGCTTCAAGCAAAAAAGGTGGAATTAAGAATTTATAACAGTCTCCTTCAAAGATCACAAAAAAGCTTAAGACTTTATACTTTAGAATATAATGACAAAGCCTATAATTATAATTGAAATAAATTGATTTATACGCAACATAAACGATCCAGCCAACCAACCGAAAAATACAATTTATTAAAAACATAAAAGACTTTAAAAAACTTCGAAAATAAAAGAAGAAACGCAAAAACCAAAACACAAGACTTTGGCTAAGGCTTAAATTACGATTTTGCCCCTAAGACAAATATGTGCAGTGATAAGGTCATGAACAAGTGTCAATGTTGGGCATAAATAATAATAAGCTGCTATAACAGCAGACTTTAGGCCAAAGTCCCACAAAGAGGGGCGAGCGAACAATTTCAACAATAACTGAAGAAATAAAATGAAAAATAACTAGACAAAAATAGAGTTGCTTTACAAGAAATGGGTGGAGAAAGAAGTTTGTAGAAAAATATAAAAATCAATAATATTAAACAAATGATTTTGTACCCAAACAAACAAACACAATTTTTTATCGATTGGGTTCAATTTGTAAGTTTGTGTCTTAAGTCTTTTGTTTTGCTTAAAGGTTTTGTCCATGAATTTTGTTTAAAATATTTCTTCAGTTATTTCTTTATATTTTAAGCTTTCTTTGTTGATGTTGTTGACATTTAAACATCATTTCTTGTTAATAATTTGTTTAACAGGTTTGTTTGCTTAAGTCTTTTGTTTATTATTTGCTTTTTTTTTCTGGGTGTAAAGAAATTCTTTCACTTTTTCCAACAAATCACTTTTCAATCATAAAAACAAACATTAAACACTAAAATTATTTTGAATTGTATTTATGTTGGGGAATATTTTCTATGACAAATTTTTGGCGTGGCCTTTACTCGAGGCTCCCCAAGCACGTCTTTGGAAATAATTGTTTTACACAAATTTTTTTCTTTCTTTTTAAAACTAAACTATTGGCTTAGTTTAAGTAAAAGATTTTTTTTCAATTTTATTATTATAACAGTGCGTTTTAATTGTTCCCTAGTTTTTAAAGCGTGAGTAAGTGAAAAAAATGAAATACTGCAATTGGACGTTTTAAAACAATTATGAGTTTACTAAGTACTTAGGCTTCTCTTTAAACCACCTAAATGTCTTTAAAATATTTGTGAAAAAACAAACAAATAAATAGTCACACATTTATCTGTTCGTCTGTCCTTACAAAAGAAATAAACAAAACGTTTTTAGTGAAAGAGACCCACCAATTTTTTATGGCCTTAAGTATCGAGTAGTTACTCAAATGTGTTAATCTGTTTGCCAGTCACTTTATTATTGTAGTGGCTTTTAATGCTGCTTCTTCAGTGTAAGTAGTTTTTGTTTTTCTGAAAAAAAAAACAACAAAAAAATTTAAAAATTGTGATTTGAATTTCTAATTGCAAATACAAGTTCAATCACGTGCATGGTACAAACACTTCGGGATGATTGCTGATATTTAGTTGTTGTTTGAGGAGGAAGGACGCTAAATAAAATTGAAGCAATTATAATAGAAATTTTTCTAAAGAAAATTTTCGATACAAAATTTTTCTATACAAAATTTTTGATAGAAAATTTTCGATATAAAATTTCTATGTAGAAAATTTTTGATATAAAATTCCTATGTAGAAAATTTTTGATATAAAATTTTTCTATAGAAAATTTTCGATATAAAATTTTTCTATAGAAAATTTTCGATATAAAATTTTTCTATAGAAAATTTTCGATATAAAATTTTTCTATAGAAAATTTTCGATATAAAATTTTTCTATAGAAAATTTTCGATATAAAATTTTTCTATAGAAAATTTTCGATATAAAATTTTTCTATAAAAAATTTTCGATATAAAATTTTTCTATAGAAAACTTTCGATACAAAATTTTTGTATAGAAAATTTTCGATATAAAATTTTTGTATAGAAAATTTTGGGTATAAAATTTTTGTATAGAAAATTTTGGGTATAAAATTTTTCTATAGAAAATGTTTGATATAAAATTTTTCTATAGAAAATTTTCGATATAGAATTTTTCTATAGAATATTTTCGATATAAAATGTTTCTATGGAAAATTTTCGATATAAAATTTTTCTATAGAAAACTTTCGATATAAAATTTTTTTATAGAAAATTTTTTATAGAAAATTTTCGATATAAAATTTTTCTATAGAAAATTTTCGATATAAAATTTTTCTATAGAAAATTTTCGATATAAAATTTTTTTATAGAAAATTTTCGATATAAAATTTTTCTATAGAAAATTTCGATATAAAATTTTTCTATAGAAAATTTTCGATATAAAATTTTTCTATAGAAAATTTTCGATATAAAATTTTTCTATAGAAAATTTTCGATATAAAATTTTTCTATAGAAAATTTTCGATATAAAATTTTTCTATAGAAAATTTTCGATATAAAATTTTTCTATAGAAAATTTTCGATATAAAATTTGTCTATAGAAAATTTTCGATATAAAATTTTTCTAAAGAAAATTTTCGATATAAAATTTTTACATAGAAAATTTTCGTTATAAAATTTTTCTATAGAAAACTTTCGATATAAAATTTTTCTATAGAAAATTTTCGATATAAAATTTTTCTATAGAAAATTTTCGATATCAAATTTTTCTATAGAAAATTTTCGATATAAAATTTTTCTATAGAAAATTTTCGATATAAAATTTTTCGAAAGAAATTAATTTTTCTATAGAAAATTTTTGATATAAAATTTTTCTATAGAAAATTTTCTATAGAAAATTTTCGATATAAAATTTTTTCATAGAAAATTTTCGATATAAAATTTTTTCATAGAAAATTTTCGATATAAAATTTTTTTATAGAAAATTTTCGATATAAAATATAGCAAATTTTCGTTATAAAACTTTTCAAAAAATAACAAAATAGTGGGATCAAATGCAAATACACTTCTTTTTGAATAAAATTTTTCTATAGAAAATTTTCGATATAAAATTTTTCTATAGAAAATTTTCGATATAAAATTTTTCTATAGAAAATTTTCGATGTAAAATTTTTCTATAGAAAATTTTCGATATAAGATTTTTCTATAGAAAATTATCGATATAAAATTTTTCTATAGAAAATTTTCGATATAAAATTTTTCTATAGAAAATTTTCGATATAAAATTTTTATAAAGAAAATTTTCGATATAAAATTTTTACATAGAAAATTTTCGATATAAAATTTTTCTATTGAAAACTTTCGATATAAAATTTTTCTATAGAAAGTTTTCGATATAAAATTTTTCTATAGAAAATTTTCGATATAAAATTTTTCTATAGAAAATTTTCGATATAAAATTTTTCTATAGAAAATTTTCGATATAGAATTTTTCTTTAGAAAATTTTCGATATAAAATTTTTCTATAGAAAATTTTCGATATAAAATTTTTCTATAGAAAATTTTCGATATAAAATTTTTTTATAGAAAATTTTCGATATAAAATTTTTCTATAGAAAATTTTCGATATAAAATTTTTTCATAGAAAATTTTCGATATAAAATTTTTTTATAGAAAATTTTCGATATAAATTTTGTCTATAGAAAATTTTCGATATAAAATTTTTCTATAGAAAATTTTTGATATAAAATTTTTCTATAGAAAATTTTCGATATAAAATTTTTCTATAGAAAATTTTCGATATAAAATTTTTCTATAGAAAATTTTCGATATAAAATTTTTCTATAGAAAATTTTCGATATAAAATTTTTCTATAGAAAATTTTCAATATAAAATTTTTCTATAGAAAATTTTCGATATAAAATTTTTCTATAGAAATTTTTTGATATAAAAGTCTTAATCAAAACAAAGATATAAAATTTTTTTATAGAAAATTTTTTTATAGAAAATTTTCGATATAAAATTTTTCTATAGAAAATTTTCAATATAAAATTTTTCTATAGAAAATTTTCGATATAAAATTTTTCTATAGAAAATTTTCGATATAAAATTTTTCTATAGAAAATTTTCGATATAAAATTTTTCTATAGAAAATTTTCGATATAAAATTTTTCTAAAAAAATTTTGTGTAGAAAATATTGGATGTTCTTGTTTAGCTTACCTTCCCTCATTCACAAAAAGCCTTAAACTATTTAAAAAATTATATGATTTTTTTTTTCTAACAACAAAAATGTAGATTTTAACAACGGGCGTTTTAGATGGTTAGAAAACGCCCGAATATCTTTTTTTTATTGTTATAGAAAAACGTGTTGCCAGAAGCAGCCAACAAAATAAATAAGTTTAACAAACAACGAACAGCTACAAAGTAAATTGGTAACAAAAACATTTACTAGCAACAATTGCAGTTAACAAACAAAAATGTCTCTAATGAATTTGAGGTAATTTCTTACATTTCATTAAACAGCAAAAAGCAAATGTTAACACGATACAGGTGCAATTTTAATTTCCAAAGGCATTTAAATGATCAGACTGTGAGGGAGTGAGTGAATACCAGCGATTTTGAATTAAATTGTTGGCCTGACGGACTGACCGTGGCTAAAAATAAAACAATTATTATTTAAATAACAACTTGTAAAGAATAGTTAAATGTTATAAAAAGAAGCCATCATTGAGCCGGCTATTTATGTTTGAGCACCTTTTTATTTATATGTATATCAAAAGCTAACACCAATCAACAAAATAACCGTAACTGCCAACATTAAGTGCGATCAGTATTAACGTCATTATTTGCTGTTTTTTTTATTTTGGAACGCCAATTGCTTTTGCTCGCTTAGTGCTCTTATTGGTAATTGTGTTTTTCCTAAATAATTTTTCCATTTTTTTTTGTATCATTGCCACCGACGCTTTGGCTTCTTTGAAATTAAACAAAATTTAATTGAAATTGAAAAAACATGTAAAATGTTTGTTGTAAAATGTTTCATGGGCTTGAGACTCTTTTCTGCCACTTCGATTTATTAACGGCCAAAGAAGAAACGTTTCAGTCACTGAACTCACATGGCCGTTTGTTAAAGAAATATCATCATTATTACAATCCGCAATTGCATTTCGTGCTGAAGGCTGAAAGCAAAATGCAATTGTTTTTAATAATTGTAGAGGAATTAATAGTTTTTTTTTCTGAAAGAAAAATATAATTAAATAATTTGTAATTTACCACTGCCATTATTACATTGTAATATGCACAAGGAACTGAAATTCGTTGTATGGTAAAGAAAAATAAATTGAATTTTTTCACCGCCTTTAAAATTGTACACTAATATACGAATTTTCCTGACACCCTATTGGATTCACTAAGTTTAATTAAGTTTTTGTTACCTCTCAACAGTCACAGTCTAATCCTTAACATGATGACTGACATGTCGCCTGAATAATCGGGCAAGTTTTGGGATCAGCTACCGGATCACTGTAGTGTTCTTTAGGACAAAGAAAGTATTTTCAGAGATGTTATTTAATTACAACACTTACAAACCAACTTTTCTGCACAGTGGGTTGAAAAAAAAAAAATGATTCAAGAACTTCTAAATTGTATTACCATTATGATAATTGAGCTTAAAGCTTAATTATCGTGAAATCACATGACTATTGAGGAGGAATATTCGAGCTTCAACTTAGAATTTGGATTTTAGAATTTGGGGAGTTATATGCCCTCAAAGTAGGGCAGGGTTTTTCGAAAATTTAAAAAGATCAAGAAGTCACATTTTTGACTCGATATAAAAGATTTCATATATACGAAATCTGCTACCTGAGGTCAACGTATGGTATGGTTTATCTCCTATAATTTACGAGATATTTGAATTAAAAAAAATTTTTTTTGATGATTTAGGCCTACGTTTTTGCTAATATCGGATCCAAATTTTTGCAGATTTTTCCGAAATTTGTTTTATTTTATTTCTAAGGAATGTATAGATCACCCAAAAGCCATGTGAAATTTCATGATACTTGAGTCTATCGTTTAAAAGTTCTTGAATTATTTCCCTAATTTTTTTAAGCCCACTGTGCGATATTTGGTAGGAATGTTTTAACAGGAGGAGCTTCTTGTAAGTTTCCAGTGACCTTTTTATTCTCTGTGTGAGTCTGATTAGTAGACTACCACACCGACCTAACACTATCTTTAGAAAAAATTTAATTTTTCTTAAAGCTTTTTTTAAATCAAATTTTTGTTGAAGTAGATGGACATTTTTCGTAAAAGACGTGCTTGCAAGCTTTTTTAGATAGATGAAAAGCTTCCTTATTGTATGTTTTTGTTAGATAAGCACAAAGAACCAGAAGTTGTTTCCAATACAAATAAAAGTTATATACAAAAAAAACTTTAATCTTACATTTAATAGAGAAAAGATGATTTTGGTAAAAGTTTTTATTTAGGGCTTTTTGAAAGAAAGCTTATTTTTAAAACAACATTATATGAAAGCTTTCTTTATTTATGTTAGGAGAAGCCTTTTGTTGTACTCATATGTAAGTTTATATTTTATGGAGAAAAAAGCCTTAATTTAGAAAAAAAGCTCTTTTTGAAAAAAAGTTTTTCACATTTTTTTTTTTGAAAAATATTTTTGAAAAAGCTTTCTATTAATCTTTATATCAGTAAGGCGTAAAGTTTTGCCAAGAAAAAGCTATTTTACACTCTTTTACCGAGGAGCTTTTTGTAATTTTCATTTGAATGTATAAGTTTATACATATTTACAGAAACAAAGTGTGTTGATACAAAAACTCTTTATTTAGAAAAAGTTTCTTTATAGCTTTTTCGAAAAACATTTTTAAAAAAGCTTCCTGTTTATCTTTATGTTAGTTAAGCGTAAAGTTGTAAGAAAAAGCTTTTTTAGTGCTTTTTCATAGAGTGAAATTCATTTCAATATAAACAAATAAATTTATTAGAAAAAGGTAATAAAAAAAGGCTTTATTTAGAAAAAAATATTTTTGAAAGAAAATAAGGCTTTCGAAGCTTTTTTAAAAGCTTCCTACTTATCGCACTAAAATTGTAAGATAAAGCATTTTTTAATTTTTTTTTACTGAGGAGCTTTTTTGGAACGTTCTTGTGAATATATATTAGAGATAGCTTTTCTTTTTCTTGAGTTTTTGTGTGAACCAATTTATCAAGAAATTGCTTCAAGACTGATTTGGATAAATTTATTGTTTTATTGACACTTTAAATAACTAACAATAGAGTCTCTCTAGATAATTTTATTAAGAAGAACTAAAATAACTAAAATTCCTCCAAAAAAGGTTGAATCTTAATTAAATCATTGTCATAAAATGACTTAATTAAAACGGATCTAAATCTCAAATAAATCCCCAGATTTATCTTAAATGACCATCTTTAGAAAAAGTTAAAGCCCAACATTATTATAAACCCATAAACAATTCTTTTTTTGTTTAAACAAATTTTGAATTCAAAACAATTTGGTTTCAAGATTCATAAAACTTCACTCACAAAGATTCAAATTATTTTAAATAAGCTCTTAATTTGTGATCAGATAATAAAACTATTTAACTTTTTGTATAATTTGAAATAATGTGGAATAATGCTGAAAATTATACAAAAAAAAAAACAGATAAAATATTTTATGACAAAATAAAATTCACACAAATCTGTCTACTAAAAGAATGTCTGAAATTTTGTATGATATTTGTTGAATTTCAGACCAATTTGTTTGAAAAAATTGTTGCTTTTAAAAGTTGATTATCACAAAAATTAACAAGGTTTTTTACAATCCACCAGAAAATAAAAGAGTTATTTAGGCCTGAATTTATTTCCAAGATTAAAATATTTGAATAAAAATACTAAAATAAAAACATTGATGTTTGGGATTTCAAAACCGTTTTAAAGAAATAAATGTTTGCTGTTATTATTCAGAGTTGGGGTGTTAAAAATTATTTTGCTATAAATGATTTAAGTGATAAGGAAAATTTTAATTAATTCGAGCTTTTTTTTATTATTTTTATTAGCAGTTTATCACATTCTAAGAGGATATTGACACAATTTATTAGAATTATGGAAAGGACTACAGCCTTAGTTGGCGACACCGCCTTAGTTTCCAAAGAATAGTTGGCGATCGCTTCACTTGGCGATCGCCTTAGTTTTCTTTAGAAAAGTTGGCGATCGCCTTAGTTTTCTATAGAAAAGTTGGCGATCGCCTTAGTTTTCTATAGAAAAGTTGGCGATCGCCTTAGTTTTCTATAGAAAAGTTGGCGATCGCCTTAGTTTTCTATAGAAAAGTTGGTGATCGCCTTAGTTTTCTATTGAAAAGTTGGCGATCGCCTTAGTTTTCTATAGAGAAGTTGGCGATCGCCTTAGTTTTCTATAGAAAAGTTGGCGATCGCCTTAGTTTTCTATAGAAAAGTTGGCGATCGCCTTAGTTTTCTATAGAAAAGTTGGCGATCGCCTTAGTTTTCTATAGAAAAGTTGGCGATCGCCTTAGTTTTCTATAGAAAAGTTGGCGATCGCCTTAGTTTTCTATAGAAAAGTTGGCGATCGCCTTAGTTTTCTATAGAAAAGTTGGCGATCGCCTTAGTTTTCTATAGAAAAGTTGGCGATCGCCTTAGTTTTCTATAGAAAAGTTGGCGATCGCCTTAGTTTTCTATAGAAAAGTTGGCGATCGCCTTAGTTTTCCATAGAAAAGTTGGCGATCGCCTTAGTTTTCTATAGAAAAGTTGGCGATCGCCTTAGTTTTCTATAGAAAAGTTGGCGATCGCCTTAGTTTTCTATAGAAAAGTTGGCGATCGCCTTAGTTTTCTATAGAAAAGTAGGCGATCGCCTTAGTTTTCTATAGAAAAGTTGGCGATCGCCTTAGTTTTCCATAGAAAAGTTGGCGATCGCCTTAGTTTTCTATAGAAAAGTTGGCGATCGCCTTAGTTTTCTATAGAAAAGTTGGCGATCGCCTTAGTTTTCTATAGAAAAGTTGGCGATCGCCTTAGTTTTCTATAGAAAAGTAGGCGATCGCCTTAGTTTTCTATAGAAAAGTTGGCGATCGCCTTAGTTTTCCATAGAAAAGTTGGCGATCGCCTTAGTTTTCTATAGAAAAGTTGGCGATCGCCTTAGTTTTCTATAGAAAAGTTGGCGATCGCCTTAGTTTTCTATAGAAAAGTTGGCGATCGCCTTAGTTTTCTATAGAAAAGTTGGCGATCGCCTTAGTTTTCTATAGAAAAGTTGGCGATCGCCTTAGTTTTCTATAGAAAAGTTGGCGATCGCCTTAGTTTTCTATAGAAAAGTTGGCGATCGCCTTAGTTTTCTATAGAAAAGTTGGCGATCGCCTTAGTTTTCTATAGAAAAGTTGGCGATCGCCTTAGTTTTCTATAGAAAAGTTGGCGATCGCCTTAGTTTTCTATAGAAAAGTTGGCGATCGCCTTAGTTTTCTATAGAAAAGTTGGCGATCGCCTTAGTTTTCTATAGAAAAGTTGGCGATCGCCTTAGTTTTCTATAGAAAAGTTGGCGATCGCCTTAGTTTTCTATAGAAAAGTTGGCGATCGCCTTAGTTTTCTATAGAAAAGTTGGCGATCGCCTTAGTTTTCTATAGAAAAGTTGGCGATCGCCTTAGTTTTCTATAGAAAAGTTGGCGATCGCCTTAGTTTTCTATAGAAAAGTTGGCGATCGCCTTAATTTTCTATAGAAAAGTTGGCGATCGCCTTAGTTTTCTATAGAAAAGTTGACGATCGCCTTAATTTTCTATAGAAAAGTTGGCGATCGCCTTAGTTTTCTATAGAAAAGTTGGCGATCGCCTTAATTTTCTATAGAAAAGTTGGCGATCGCCTTAGTTTTCTATAGAAAAGTTGGCGATCGCCTTAGTTTTCTATAGAAAAGTTGGCGATCGCCTTAATTTTCTATAGAAAAGTTGGCGATCGCCTTAGTTTTCTATAGAAAAGTTAGCGATCGCCTTAGTTTTCTATAGAAAAGTTGGCGATCGCCTTAGTTTTCTATAGAAAAGTTGGCGATCGCCTTAGTTTTCTATAGAAAAGTTGGCGATCGCCTTAGTTTTTTATAGAAAAGTTGGAGATCGCCTTAGTTTTCTATAGAAAAGTTGGTGATCGCCTTAGTTTTCTATAGAAAAGTTGGCGATCGCCTTAGTTTTCTATAGAAAAGTTGGCGATCGCCGTAGTTTTCTATAGAAAAGCAGGCAATCGCCTTAGTTTTCTATAGAAAAGCAGGCAATCGCCTTAGTTTTCTATAGAAAAGTTGGCGATCGCCTTAGTTTTCTATAGAAAAGTAGGCGATCGCCTTAGTTTTCTATAGAAAAGTAGGCGATCGCCTTAGTTTTCTATAGAAAAGTTGGCGATCGCCTTAGTTTTTTATAGAAAAGTTGGCGATCGCCTTAGTTTTCTATAGAAAGAATAATCGATTACCTTAGCTGTCTATTGAAGAATTGGCAAAAGCCTTAGTTTTCTGTTGAAAAGTTGATTAGCTTAGTTTTCTAAAGTTTTCTACGATCGGCAATTTGTGTAACAACAAAATATTTATTATAATTGAGCCTTTATCAGTCATAATATTGTTTGTAAATACATGACCCCTTAATCATTTTGATTTATCAATTTATTATAGCTTTTATTGGACTTTTAATTAAAAAAATTGGAAAATAACAAAACAACCATAAAACTTCTTTGGCCACCTTAAACTTAAAAAAGGTTCCTAATAAAAATATTTACAGCCCTCCTATGTAAAATCTACAAAGTCAACCAAATTTCTGAACAGAGTAAAATTTTTTTCCTTCTCAAATTTTTGGTCCAACTAATGCTAATAATAAAGATGATTAGACTGATTGAACTTTAGCGATAATAAAAGTTTTAACAAATATCTCTCGAAATTACAACAAACACTCAAAAACACTCGGTGGGATAAAAATTTTATGACTTTTTTTGTTTTGTTTTTGGTTACAAAATAAAGGGTTTCAAAATAAAACTGAAAATCTAAAATCGAATGAAATACTAAAGAAACATAATTAGCTACGAGAAACAAGTTTTTCTTTTTGTTACATTAATTTTTTTATTTATTTATATTTATGGGCCGAGTGTCTTTTTTATGGAGAAGATTTACGAAATAAGATTTTTGTTTTTGATATAGATTTTGTAAACAGGTGGGTTGGATTTTGAATTTTGAATGTTGTTGTTGTTTGGATTTCGATTTAATTTGGTTTGAAAGCATGTGCTTCATTCAATTCAAAGTCATCGTCTTGGGAATGATGCAATGCCAATGTTTTCTAATGGCTCAGAGGTTGGCTAAGTTACCGAAGAAGTCAAGTGTGAGAAAATTTAAAGAAGTTAAAATATGGGGTTAAACTAAATTTTTAATTTTTTTGTAGATTTAGCTTAAGAGATCACAGAAAACCTGCTGTAAGATAATTCTGTCATTTAGCCAAATATCCCACACAAAGGCTAATTGTCATGATTTATGTTTATACAAAAGTAAAAAATATAAAACAACATAAAATTAAAGAAAAAAATTTATTTATGAAAAATTTTTTACAACAAATTTTATATTAAAAATTTCTATAAAAAGAATTTTACATGGACAATTTTTTATAAAAAATTGTACTTTAAAGCTTTCTACAAAAATTAATATTTTAAAAACTTTCTATAAAAATTTTTATTTTGAAAATTTTCTTCAAAAAGAAAAATTTCTATAAAAAATTCCTATTAAAAATTTTGTATAAAAGTTTAGAAATTCTTTACATTAAAAATTGGCATTAGAAAATTTTTAGATCTACAGAAACTCTTTATATCGAAAATGTTCTACAAAAAATCTTTGAATCGAAAATTTTCTAAAGAAAATCTTTAGATCGTAAATTATTTACAGAAAATTTTTAGATCGAAAATTTTTTATTTACAAATTTTCTGTAGGAAATTTTTCTTATCGAAAATTTTCCATTGAAATTCTTTATATCGAAATTTTTCCATAGAAATATTTTATATCGAAAATTTTCTTTAGAAATTTTTTACATCGAAAATTTTCTATAGAAATTTTTTACATACAAAATTTTTCATAGAAATATTTAACAAAAAAAAAAAAAAAAAAAAAAAAAAACGAAAATTTTCTATAGAAAATTTTTATCTCGAAAATTTTTATCTCGAAAATTTTTTTGTATCGAAAATTTTTGTATCGAAAATTTTCCATAAAATTTTTGTATTGAGAATTTTGCATAAATATTTTTATATCAAAAATTTTCTATAAAAATTTTTAACATTGAAAATTGTCTATAGAAATTTTTTACATCGAAAATTTTCCATAAAAATTGTTTACAACGAAAATTTTCAATAGAAAGTATTTATAACAAAAATTATTTATAGACATTTTTTGCATTGAAAATTTTTTACAACAAAATTTTCTACAGAAATTTTTTACTTCAAAAATTTTTTATTTAAATATTTTACATCGAAAATTTTCCATAGAAATATTTAACATCGAAAATTTTCATAGAAAATTTTTACCTCGAAAATTTTCCGTAGAAATTTTTTGTATCGAAAATTTTTCATAAAAATTTTCTATAGAAATTTTTATCATAGAACATTTTCTATAGAAATTTTTAACATAGAACATTTTCTATAAAATTTTTTACATAGGAAATTCTCAATAGAAATTTTTTACAACAAAAATTTTCCATAGAAATTTTTTCTATAGAAATTTTTTACATCAAAAATTTTCTACAGCAATAATTTTTTATATCGAAAATTTTCCATAGAAATTTTTTGTTAAAAATTTTTATATAAAAAATTTTCTATAGAAGTTTTTCACACCGAAAATTTTCTATAGAAATTTTTTACGTCGAAAATTTTCTATAAAAATTGTTTGCATCAAAAATTTTCTATAAAAATTTTTTACATGATAATTTTCAATAGAAATTTTACAACAAAAATTTTATATAGAAATTTTTAGAATCGAAAATTTTCTATGACAATTTTTTACATGAAAATTTTCAATAGAAATATTACAACAAAAATTTTCTATAGAAATTTCTAATATCGAAAATTTTCTATAAAAATTTTTTACATTAAAAATTTTCTATAGAAATATTTTACATCGAAAATTTTCTATATAAAATCTTAACATCTTTTTCTATAGAAAATCTATTTATCTAAATTTTCCATAGAAAATCTATCTATCAAAATTTTCCATAGAAAATATTTAGATCAAATATTTTCTATAGAAAATCCTTAGACTGAAAATTTTGTATAGAAAATCTTTCGATCTAAAAATTTAGAAAATTTATAGAAAATTTTTATATCAAAAATTTTCCATAGAAATTTTTTGTATAGAAAATTTTTGATAGAAATTTCTTTTGTTTTTTCAATAAACATTTTTTACATCGAATATTTTCTGTAAAAATTTTTTTACTTCGAAAACTTTATATAGAATATTTTACATCAATAATATTTTATATAGAAATTTTTTACATAAAAAAATTTTTATTGAACTTTTTTACAACTTAAATTTTCTATAGAAAGTTTTTATATCGAAAATTTTCTATCGGAATTTGTTAGATCAAAAATTTTCTTTAGAAATTTTTTACATCAAAAATTTTCAATAGAAATTTTTTACATCAAAAATGTTCTATAGAAACTGGTTTTATATGGGAAAATTTTCTATAGAAATTTTTTACATCAAAAATTTTCAATAGAAATTTTTTAAATCAAAAATGTTCTATAGAAACTGGTTTTATATGGGAAAATTTTCTATAGAAATTTTTTACATCAAAAATTTTCTGTAGAAATTTTTACATAGAAAATTTTCTATAGAAGTTTTTTTGCATCGAAAATTTTCATTAGAAATTTCACATTAAAAATATTTCTATACATTTAAAATTCTTATTTGATTTTTGTTTGGTTGTTTTTTTTGCACATTTTACCCCCAAATAGATTTTGCGCAATAACCACTTCCGTTTCATATTCCGAATCGTCGTAAAAAGGTTGTTTGTTTTTAAGGGGAGGTTTCATTTTCACCAAATTCAACATAAGGAATTGAAATGAATTTAAAAAGGTAAATGTCTTGGCTAAATTTGATTTCTCCCCTAGAATTTAATAATGAAGAGTTAAGGCTACTGCTTCCGGTTTTGAATTCTTTCTGCTAAATATTTATTGAAAACAAAAAATGAGAGCAAAGTTTTAGATTCAATTTCGAAAATGTTTTTTAAGAAATGCGTTTTGAAGTTCTTCAAATAAAAACTTAATTTATTATTCCCTAAAGTCTTACAATAAATGTCATAAAAGGGTCTGTTACCAAAAGGGGGAGTTAACCTAAACTTGGGTGAATTTTGAATTCTTTTTCATCTGGTTAAATGCATTTGCTGCCGCTGTTGTTCTTTTTTTGGTGATTTCAAAATTAATTATATGCACATTTGTAACATTTGATGTTAAAAGTTTTTATTTATTAGAATTTTTCCAAATTTCCACAAGAGTTCAAAGTATTTTGCATATTTATTTGGTGTAATCAATTGTGTTGTTTGTTTATATGTATATATGTGTGTGTGTGAATGAATTAAGCATGAGTGTATTTGTGTATGTTTTTGTGCATTAGCGTATTTAAGGAAAAAATCGCGGTTGCGTTAATGATATGCACCCTTTTATATTATTTGTAGGTCCTCTTTTCGTTTTTCGTTAACTATTTAATTCCATGACCCCTAAAGGCCTTTTAATGTTGGTTTATGTTACTTTTTCGATTTTCTAGTTCCATATTTACTTTTTGTATTTAAATTTTTTTTATTTGTTATAATTTTTTTTAGGAAGTTGTTAACTAGGAGTCAAATAGACAAACATGTTTAATTTTTTTGTCATGGAAGTGAGTGTATGTTTGTTTTATTTAAATTTCCTTTTTTCAATGAAAGTGTTTTTTCTTCTTTTGTACAGGTTTTATGGTTTTTTGTCATATTGTCAGTTTTTCTTTGGTTGTTTTGTTTCATTTTAGTTTTAGCTTTTAAGTATTTTTTAGAAGTTGTCTTTGTGTTCATTTTTAAGGTTAAAAGTGGTTAAAGAAATTATTGAGGAAGTCAATAGTGACTTAGTGACCTTCTTATTACGAAGTAACAAAAAACGAAAAATTCTTATTATATGTGTATTTTGAAAGGAAGGGGATCATTAATGTAAGAAAAAAGAAATGAGTATTTATAGTTTTAAAAGTATTGTTTTATAAAATATGTGGTAAGATCCTACACTTAAATTTCGGAAAATTAAGGCTCTAGAGTCTATATAATTGAGTGAAGGGAAGTTACAAAGATAAAAATGCTCTGCAGAAATGTTGAAAATTAAAATTCTTTTTGATCAGTTTTACTATTTAAAGATTATAATTTCTTCAGTCTAGAGTCCAGAGTTTTTGTTTGTACAATTTTTTTCATCAAAAATTTTCTAAATAAAAGTTTAGAAACCAAAATTTTTTTGGTTTTATCAAAAAATTATTTATTAATATAATAAATGCAATAAATTGAGATCTTAGTGGAATACACTACAGTAAAACTTTTTAGTTAAATGCTTGATGTTTTCCACGAAAGTTTTCTATAGAAAATTTTTTCCACCGAAAATTTTCTATAAAAAATTTTTTCCACCGAAAATTTTCTATAAAAAATTTTTTCACCGAAAATTTTCTATAAAAAATTTTTCCACCGAAAATTTTCTATAAAAAGTTTTTCCACCGAAAATTTTCTATAAAAAATTTTTCCACCGAAAATTTTCTATAAAAAATTTTTCCACCGAAAATTTTCTATAAAAAATTTTTCCACCGAAAATTTTCTATAAAAAATTTTTCCACCGAAAATTTTCTATAAAAAATTTTTCCACCGAAAATTTTCTATAAAAAATTTTTCCACCGAAAATTTTCTATAAAAAATTTTTCCACCGAAAATTTTCTATAAAAAATTTTTCCACCGAAAATTTTCTATAAAAAATTTTTCCACCGAAAATTTTCTATAAAAAATTTTTCCACCGAAAATTTTCTATAAAAAATTTTTCCACCGAAAATTTTCTATAAAAAATTTTTCCACCGAAAATTTTCTACAAAAAATTTTTCCACCGAAAATTTTCTATAAAAAATTTTTCCACCGAAAATTTTCTGTAAAAAATTTTTCCACCGAAAATTTTCTATAAAAAATTTTTCCACCGAAATTTTTCTATAAAAAATTTTTCCACCGAAATTTTTCTATAAAAAATTTTTTCAACGAAAATTTTCTAAAAAAATTTTTCCACCGAAAATTTTCAATAAAAAGATTTTTCCACCGAAAATTTTCGATAAAAAGTTTTCCACCGAAAATTTTCTATAAAAAATTTTTCCACCGAAAATTTTCTATAAAAAATTTTTCCACCGAAAATTTTCTATAAAAAATTTTTCCACCGAAAATTTTCTATAAAAAATTTTTCCACCGAAAATTTTCCATCAAAAATTTTTCCACCGAAAATTTTCTATCAAAAATTTTTCCACCGAAAATTTTCTATAAAAAAATTTTCCACCGAAAATTTTCTATAAAAAAAATTTCTCAAAAAATAACAAAAAAAACAAAATAGTCGGGATATAAATATTATTTAAAAAGAAGAGTATTCGCATTTGATCCCTAATCTGTTACATTTATTTATTAATGTAACAGACCAATTTATCGATAAAAAGCCAAAAATTTTCTTTAAAAAGTTTTTCACAGAAAATTTACTGTAAAAAATTTTTCCACCGAAAATTTTTTATAAAAAATGTTTGCATGCGAATTGTTTCTTTCAAATTTGAATTAAAATATTAAATATTTTCTATAACAAATTTTTACACTCAAATTGTGAATCTGAGATTTATTAATGTCCTTCCGTATATCATGTTCATCTAATCAAAATGTCTGTCCTTCCGTTAAAAAAGGAAACATTTTATATTTTTGGCAGATGTAGAATTGCATTTTTATCTTAATATTGAAATGTCTTAAAAAAAAAAATCGTTACTCTTTGACAAAATTTTGCATTCATGAGAAAACTAAAAAACCGCATATGCAAAAAAGAACAGCTTAACCCATGTAACTCTACTAATACTTCGCATGTAAATCCTTGCAATCACAATCAATTAAACCAATTTCTTCAACAAAGTAACCCATTAATCATATGCAAAAAATAATTTGGCATGCAAATTTTCTTTTTGCGAGTCATTAAAAAACTCACACCTTTAGGTAAAATTTGCATAAGCCTAAGAAAACACTCGTACTTACATCCAAAAAATAAAAATTGTAACCGTTCTTCTCTAAGATTACAAAACACAAAGAATTTTTGCAATACAAAATTTATTACCCTTCACCCCTTTACGCCTTTTCTTTCGCAAACAGTAAAAGGATGCTAAGAAAATAAGTTTTATATAAATATGCAAATCTTGGGTGAATCTTAAAAAAATTCGCAATTGTCTTTGATACGCATTAAAAAAAATAAAATTTGCGTACAACTGCCTTAAATAGGGAAGGAAAAAAATTTGGCGCCAAAATAAAATAAGAGATAATGAATTTGCATTACAGCTTATGAATATTTAAAAAAAAAGTAGTAAAATAATATTGAACTGAAAGAGGTATTAAACCCTTTCCTAAACAACCCCCTTTTATTTGTTAGAGAAGATATTAGGCAAAAGGTCAGCGGCCGTCAAGAAAAATAGAAGACGTTCTGTTGAAAAGTCTTAAAGACAATAAACAAATGCATAAGGATGAGCACAAACACAGACACACACACACACATACACACAAGCAGAACTATCCCTCATTACGCATGTACGCAAATTATCCTTAAACAAAAACCTTAAGAGATACCAACTCTTGAACAATTTTGAATATAAGCAAATGTTTAAGAAAAATTGTTAAAAGGATGACAGCAAAGGATGAGTTTGATGTCCTTTATCTTTTTATAGAGAATATCATATGTGATTTTATTGTAATAACCAACAGCTGAGCAATATTTGCAAAAATCATTTAATCAAAGGGTTTTCTTCTTTTTTTGTTGCTTTTGTATTGAATTATAGATGCATGCAAAAATTGAAAATCCTTTAATATCTATTTTCGCGTATCCTTTAATAGGATGATATAGTAGTTTCTCTTTTTTTTCAATTGTTCTGTTAAAGTAACGGTTGTGGAGAATCCTTTCACTTTCCATTAATTTACCTAGAGGCCCAACAGCAAAAACGAAAACTCCTGCTATGCAAAATATCCTTAAAATACAACAAAAAAAAATTAAATTAACATAATTTAAATAAACACATACACAGATAGAGACAGTCAACCAAACACATGCTTATAGTTACATGAGAGTGTGTGTGTGTGTGTGTGTTTGTGTATGTGTTTACTCTCACTTATCCTTTTCTGCACCAAAACTACCTTAAATATGCAAATTAGTTGGCAAAAAATTTTAAATACGCGCCAAAATGTTTGAGCAAAATAAAGGAAACTCTTGTTTTTTTTTCATATCATTTGCCTGCCACCATGAAAATGTTATTGCGAAATTTAAAATTTTATAGTGCCTTAACCCATCAAATAGGTTGAACATATCCTAGTCCCTTCTGTTGCTTTTAGGTTTCAATGTTGGTGATTTGACATTTTTTAGGGAAGTTTTTTTTTTCATTTCATTGTTTTTTTGAATTATTCAACTAAATATGCAAATTAGTTTGAGAGTTTAACATTTATTATTGATAGATGTTCAATAATTTATCTGTTTTTTTTTGTATTTGAAAACTCTGTCTATAGCTTTTAGAATTAAAGCGATACTTGATTAAATTGTTGCAAACATTTTTTTATTTGTATGTATGTATTTTTTTTAGCAGATTTAGGATCACCTGGTTAAATTTTCATTGTGATTTTTATTCATTTATTTATTGATTTTTTTGCTGTACAAAAGCATTTGTTCATCTCATGTGTGTAGATTTTTTTAAATCTAAATTTTTTTTAATTAGATGCACGTTTTTTTCTCTTTGATTTTTATTTTTTTACTTTGATTCTTTTTAATAAAAAAATGAACATTCATTATCGTTTGGAAAATTTACAATGAAATTATATAATCAAATTAAATGGTTTGGAAATTAAAGAAATTCATTTTTTAATTTTGTCATATTCGATTTTTTGTGTACAACTCAATTTTATTTAAGAATTTTATTTTTTGTTAATATTAAATTTTAAAATTATACCTAATAATGATATTATGCCAAATGAAACAATTATAGTTTTTTTAACTTTTTTATTATTTTCTTCTAAATTACATTAATTTGTTATTAATAATACAATATTTTTTTTTTAATTAAAAAAAAAATCTTTGCTAAAAAATATTCTTTTAATTTCAATAAATAATAGAAATAATATATAAGAGAGGAAGCACTTACGACCCCTAAAGGTGGGTTGTCAGTACACGCGGCATTCCGTTACGGGCCGTCGTAGGCCTACCACTTTAACACTCCCTCGTTGTGCGCCGATCTTACTGAAAAATATTTAAATACTCAATTTTGAATAGTTTAAAGAATACTTGAATATGCACATAAAATGTTTAACAATTAGGAATATCCAAACTAACATAACAAGTTATACAACATCGCAACATTTTTTCTTAGAGAGAGAAGGAACTCCACTTCTTTTTGCTAAATGAACTCGATAAAAACTCTAAGAACTTCGCTTGCACTGAACTTAATGATTCTACTTCTTATTATTCTTAAAATAAGTTATTGTCCCTATATTAAGACCCCCTCAAGTATTTTAAATATAAGACCTTGGCTACCGTTGTTTGAAATAAACATTAGAATTTGATATATGAATTGTAACTCGTTCATAAAATTCAACTTTTTGCCTTAAATTTGATTATTATACCCTTCTGCATCATAGGTGGAATGGGTTATATAACGCATGAAAATATTTGTCTTAGACCCACCCTGAGTCAATTTAGCGATGTCAGTCCGTCCGTCCGTCTGGCTGAACGGCTGGCTGGACCCCCATGAAAACCATGTAATCAAAGTACAGGTCACAATTCTAAAGATAATTTGATGAAATTCGGCACAGATAATTTTTTGGGACTATGGCTATTGAAATTCGTCAAAATCGGCTTATTATTTATGGTACCTCCCATAGGAATTGATATTTTGATTATAAATATCAATATCTTTTCATGGAATTTAAAAAATACTGCTTATTTAAAACAAAATCACTGTACCAAATATCGTTGAAACCGGTCCACATTTGTCCATAGCTCTCATAAAACTCTTCTGTCAAAACGCACTTAATGAGACAAAAATCTCTAAAACGCTCATAAATCTGAAGATAATGAGAATTTTTTTGCATACATAATTTTTGTAAAAACTGTAATCAATTTGCCAAATTACGAGATAATCGATTCACATTTGACCCTTTCTCTCATATAAGTCCAAATGACGAAAACAGCTTAAATAAAAAAGTTTTGAGGAAATGTTTGAATGATGGTAAAATTTTGCAAATATTTGTCTTTATACGGGAAAAAGAACACCTTTGACCTTAGTGGTGAAGAGTATCGTATGGTCGGGCTTGACCGACTATAGCACTTTCTTGCTTGTTTTTTATTCATTATGGTCTACTGATTATAAAAAGTTGGGAAACTTAATTTTCTTTAAAATGGTTTAATTTAAAAATTTCTTGTTGTTTTTTATTGTCAATTTTACCATTTTTAAAAACGCTGATCCACCGATTTTATCATATCTTTGGAACCGATTGTTTGATTTAATTAAAAGTAACTGAATATGATAGTGACAAAAATGATCTTAAAGTCGCTTTAAAATTATTTTCCTATATGCTAGTGAATTTTTTTTTTTATAGAAAAAATCTATTTCTTTAAAATTCATAAAAAATAGAAAATGGCAAAAACCAACCATTTTTATTACATGATCTTAATTATACCCTTCACCACCATAGGTGGAAAGGGTATTATAAGTTTGTGCTGATGTTTGTAACGCATAGAAATATTTGTCTTAGACCCACCTTTTAGTATACCAATAGGCTTAGAATCACTTTCTGAGTCGATTTAGCGATGTCCGTCCCCGTCCGTCCGTCGGGGCTGGACCACCATGTAAACCTTGTAATCAAACTACAGGTCGCAATTCTAAAGATAATTTGATGAAATTAGGCACGGATCATTTTTTTTGATAATGGGACCAAGGCTATTGAAATTCGTCAAAATCGGTCCATTATTTATGGTACCTCCCATAGGTCCCACTTCCCGGAATTGATATATTGGCCACAAATATCAATATTTTTTTCATGAAATTTAAAACAAATACTGGTTATATAAACTAAAATCACTGTACCAAATTTCGTTGAAATCGGTCCACATTTGACCATAGCTCCCATACAAACTCTTCTTTAAAAACGCACTAAATGAGACAAAAAATCACTAAAACTCTCGTAAATCTAAAGATAATGAAAATTTTAAGTTTATTTTTTGCATACATAATTTTTGTAACAACTGTAATCAATTTGCCAAATTCCACATTTGACCCTAGCTCTCATATAAGTCCAAATGACGGAAACAGCTTAAATATATAAGTTTTGGGAAAATGTTTGTATGATGGCAAAATTTAGCAAATATTTGTCTTTATACAGGCAAAAGTGCACCTTTGACCATAGTGGTGAAGGGTATCGTATGGTCGGGTTTGACCGACTATAGCGCTTTCTTACTTGTTTTTTTTTTATTACACGATCTTAAAACCTACATGATCTTGAAACTGCGAATATTCTAAATTAAATATGGAATTTTTCTTAAAAAATCCATGAAAAATTAAGATTTTATTCACAATAAAGTAAATAAATTTGGATTTAAGTCATTTCTGTCATTGGTTCTTATATGGGAGCTAATATCAAAAGTGAACCGATTTTCTCGAAATTTTACAATTTGATTACAAAAATAAACATGAAATTATTATTATCTCTGACTTAGGCTGTGTTTGTTAATTTTGACGCATTTAAGTTGCTTTTGTCAGAAGGTCTTGTATGGGATGTATGAATGAATTCAACAAAATTTGGTGCAGTGATTTTTTTCTTTATACAAGCAATATTTCTTCTAAATTTCATAAAAATATACAGGCCTCAGTCTTAATTCCGGGAAAAAAAAACCAGAATTAATTAACCGATTTTGTCCACTTTCAATTGTCTTACTTAAAAAAAACCGGTGCCAAATGTTGTATTTTTAAGAAATGTAAAACTATATTCCGGGAAAAAAATAGTTTAGAGGTACCCCAAAATTCTTTACTTATAACGATTTAGTGTCCTTTTACAAAAAAGATATCTCATGCCCCAAGTCTCATGAAACTAAATTGAAAATTATGACCTTTCCTTAATTTTTTTAAATTTTATTAAAATTTGTTTTCCTAAAATTGAGTATTTTCACTTTAATCTTAACAAAATCACTACTTATCTGTGGATTTTCATAATATGAGACAATTTGAGAAAATCTATCTTAAAGTTTTTACTTCATTTTTCTTAAAAACTATACGATAGATATCCATCAAAACAAAAAAATCTGTTTTGATGGAGAACAAAACAGACACTATTTATCTCAGAAAATAGACAAGATAGCCGAAAACCTAAAGTGGCATCATTAACTCAAAATGTGTAAAATGGCCAGTCAAGTAAACATATCATTATGAGCTTTTACAAAATCAGGACAAAATTCAAAAATGTAAAAAAATTATTGATTTTATATCCAAAAATTAAGAACCTAAACTTTCGCTGTGGATCAGTTTTCATCAAAACAATTTGATTTAAGATTTCTCAAATTACTCACACAAATTATGACATTTTTATAGCAAATACTCGTAATATTTGAATATTTATTTGAGTGTATTTAAGCTACTATAAAACGATCAATTAATTATGGTTTAAACATTTTTAGTATGCAAATAATTTCACGCCAATACCAAACGTTTTAATATTGACTTAAACGTTAAGTGTTAAAATATTTAAACAAAAAACAGTTCTAGACAATTGACAAAATGATAAGAAATTACACAGTACAACAGTCAATTAATATATTTACACTTGAAAACAAAACAAAAAAATAATATTTACTAATTTTAAAACGCACCTTTTTTTAATTTGTGTTAATTTTTTTGCAGGCATTTAAAATATCCATGTTTTAAAAATCAGGTATGTTAAATTTAATACTAATATTTATTATTAACCAAAATGCCATATATTTTAAAAATTTATTAACAAATATTATGCAAATTTTGAAGTTATTTTTAATAATATTTTAAGCTATTTTTGTCGTCACTTAAATATTTTAAGTAATTTTTTTCATCAAATGCCTAAAAAGCCAGACAGACAGATTTTAACTAATAATATTAAAATTTTTACTTACAAATGCATATAAAAGCAACAACAAAAACATCAACTGAAAATGCTAATTTGTTGAAATGTTTACTTAACCACATTAACATTGTCATCATCATCATAATCATCACAATCATCTTCATCGTCATTTGAATCATTAACATAATAAATGTGTCCTAATCGTTGTCTTGTCTCGAGTTTATTTGTAGGCTTGTGTAAAAAAAAATATTAACTTTTTAACAATAAACAAATATTCTCTTAAATTTATGCACATATCCATAAATATACTTAAATACTTAGTTACTTAAGAGTGCACAGTGGTGAGTTTACCCCAAATTAATCAAAAATCTTCTTATTTGATATAAAAATAAAGAAGTCGAACTAGGAGTCAAGGGTGTTCTTAGTCAGTTCAAATGAAGTTGACCTTCACAGTGGTAGTTTTTTTTCTCTTAAAGGCATACTAAGTATCTAGATAAATTGTACATCACTGGAAAGGAAATTATTTCTATATTTATACGTACCATCAAAAAGAATGGGGGTATATTGAGATTGTCATTTCGTTAGTAATTTTCATAATATTAGCTCAAAAACCAAAATTATTAGCTCAAAAACCAAAATTGAGGTATATTCTGAATCTTTATGAAATTCCATGACGATTAAGCGGTGTCCGTCTGTCTTTCCGTATGTCTGTCTGCCTGATATAGGTCACTGAAATTTCGCATAAATATTCTTCATTTCTTGGAAAATTTTGGTATTGAAAACGGGAAAAATCGGTTCACATTTGACCATAGCTCCCGTATAACCTCGTCTAGGATAATCGCTTATTTGCTAATAAATGACGAATTATTACAGCTATGAGTACTAGCATATCAAATTTCATCGAAATCCGTTCACTTACTGAAACAGCCTAAATTTTCCTTAAATATACTTAAATGCCAATAAATAATAAACTGTAATAGCTTTGGCCACTAAATTTAACACAAGGAAGTCTTGTGTCAATGCCAGCCAGTGTGCAACATTTTGTCGCAATTTGACCATAGCTTCCATATAAAAAAAAAAAAAAAAAAATACGGAAACACACAAATACAAAAAGAAAGGGCTATAATCGGTCAAGCCCGACCATACGATACTCTTCACCATGCACTGTATAAAGACAATTATTTGCTAAATTTTGCCATTATACAAACCTTTTTTAAACTTATATATTTAAGCCGTTTCCGTCATTTCCACTATATGAGATCTAGGGTCTAATGCGGACCGATTATCTCGAAGTTTTGCAAATAGATTACGTTTTTTACAAAAATTATGTATGCAAAAACACATAAGAAAGAGCTGTAGTCGGTCAAGCTGACCATACGATACCCTTCACCACTGAGGTCAAAGGTGTTCTTCATCCGTATAAAGACAAATATTTGCTAAATTTTGTCATCATACAGACATTTTCCCAAAACTTATATATTTAAGCTGTTTCCGTCATTTGGACTTATATGAGAGCTAGGGTCAAATGTTTACCGATTATCTTGAAATTTATCAGATGGATAGCAGTTGTAACAAAAATTATTTATGCTAAAAATAAACTTTAAGTTCTCATTATCTTCAGATTTACGAGTGATTTTAGAGATTTTTGTCTCATTAAGTGCGTTTTGACAGAAGAGTTTGTATGGGAGCTATGGTTAAATGTGAACCGATTTCAACGAAATTTGGTACAGTGATTTATGTTTACTAAGCATTATTTTTTTTAAATTTCATGAAAAAATATTGATATTTGTGGCCAATATATCAATTCCGGGAAGTGGGACCTATGGGAGGTACCATAAAAAACGGACCGATTTTGACGAATTTCAATAGACATGCTCCCACTATCAAAAAAATTATCTGTGCCAAATTTCATCAAATTATCTTTAGAATTGCGACCTGTAGTTTGATTACAAGGTTTGCATGGGGGTCCAGCCAGCCAGACGGACGGACGAACGGACTGACATCGCTAAATCGACTCAGAAAGTGATTCTAAGCCTATTGGTATACTAAAAGGTGGGTCTAAGACAAATATTTCTATGCGTTACATACATCAGCACAAACTTATAATACCCTATCCACCTATGGTGGGAAAAGATCTACAGGGACAAAATTTTACAAAAGTATTTTTGATATCTTGAGAAATTTGTATATTGAAAATGAACGAAATCGGTTCATATTTAGTCAGACGTCCCGCCCAGGGAATCACATTTATGCTGAAAAATCTAATACAATTTTAACAGCTATGCAGACTAATTTTATAATAGGGAAGTTTTATGTAACTATTGGTCAGTATATCAAATATTATTGGAGTCGGTCCATATTTAACTATAGCTTTCATATAAAAAACACTGCCGGAAACCAAAAAAAAAAAAAAATGTGGCAAAGGCCAGTTAAAGCTAGTAAATAAGAAACTATGAAGCTTTGGCCACTAAATTTTGCAAAAATTAGCTTTATATAAATACCAGCCATTGTGTAAAATTTTGTTACAATCGGTCACCATTTGGCTATAATTCTTATATATATAACATCCCCTATTTATGCCCACCACCAAAAAGATTCGGAGTTACATTCAGCAAGTTAAGATTGCACGAAGGAAATTAGATAGCTATTAATCAATGTCCAGACTTCATATGAGATAGATGCGTTAGGAACTCCTTACAAAATACATGGACCTGTCTTATTACTATCAACATGTTTATCCTAACTAAATATTAAGCTAAACGAAAATTATTTAACAGATTATTAATGCCCGGTGATGAGCTTACATTGTGTGCAAAGTAAATACTAGGGAAACCACTTAAATACTTTTAAATGTTGAACTATAAAGCTATGCAACCGAATTTAGTCCAAATATTTTACCAACAATACTAACTAGCGTAACAATTTTTTTTTTAATTTAGTCCACATTTTGAATTAGCTGCACCCTCGTAGATGTATGAGATATCTTTCCTAATTTAACACAACTTGATGGTGGTAACACTCTTACTTGTTATACCCTTCACAACCATAGGTGGAAATGGTATTATATATGTAACGCATAGAAATATTTGTCTTAGACCCACCTTTTAGTTTACCAATAGACTTAAAATCAATTTCTGAGTAGATTTAGCGATGTCCGTCTGGCTGGCAATTCTAAAGATAATTTAATGCAATTTGGCACAAATCATTTTTTGATAATGGGACCATGGCTATTGAAGTTCGTCAAAATCGGTCCATTATTTATGGTACCTTCCATAGGTCCCACTTCCCGGAATTGATATATTGGCCACAAATATCAATATTTTTTTATGAAATTTGAAACAAATACTGCTTCTATAAACTGAAATCACTATACCAAATTCCGTTGAAATCGGTCCACATTTGACTATAGCTCCCATACAAACTCTTCTTTAAAAATGCACTAAATGAGACAAAAATCATTTAAACGCTCGTAAATTTAAAGATAATGAGAGTTTTAAGTTAATTTTTTGCATACATAATTCTTGTAACAATTGTAATTAAATTGTCAAATTTAGAGACAATAGGTCCTCATTTGACCCTAGCTCTCATATAAGTGCAAATGACGGAGACAGCTTAAATATATAAGTTTTGAGAAAATGTTTGTATGATGGCAAAATTTAGCAAATATTTTTCTTTATACAGAAAAAATAAAACCTTTGATCTTAGTGGTGAAGGGTATCGTATGGTCGGGCTTGACTTTCTTACATATTTTTCTATAACTTTAACATTTATAAATTTGTTTGCTTTATTTTTCTCAAATACGCCACTGTGTACTGCAGGCTTATTGTTAACTCGACAATCTAACTCTTGTTGTCTAAGGCGTTAAATAAAATTTAAATGAACAAAAAAATTTTGAAAAATGCTAATGATGACTAAATTTTCGGTTTCCATTTCATTCATAAATTTTGTCACAAGGAAATGATAATGAAAACCAGGACAGACTGACACAAGACATTCATTGCCCACAGAGTGGACAAACAGAAGGAAAGGCAGACAGACAAACGGAGGGGCGTTTGAAGAAATATAAACATAACAAAAGGAAGAAGATTTAGTTCTTAAAATTAACAAAATATTTAGGCAAAATTTAAAAGAGAGCGCAATAAATATCCTTAAAGTGTTTGTTGTAGATGTTTTCTAATCCTGTTAGTTTGAAGTTTATATGTAGTTAAAGATGTCCGTTCATTCTTCCCTATGTCTGTCTGTGTGTCCGTCCATCTGTGAGTGATTGTCCTTTATAATCTGTTTAAAAACTGATTAGCATAAGTTTGTTTCTAAAATTGTTCCACTTCGACTTGTGTCGTCTATATGCAAATATTTTATTTTGAGTAATTTAAACACTCTTAAACATATTTTCCTTTCCTTCCTCTTTATTTTAAATTCATTCATTCATTCAGTCATTTATTCATTCATTCATACAACAACTATCTCTACTATCATCTATCCGTTTCTTCTTCATGCAACAAGTCCTTTTTGCTTAAGCTGCTGCTCTTTTGAAGCTAAAAAAATAAAAATTATTTAAATTTTTTTGATACCAAAAAAAAAAAGACGCTGCTGCATTGGCGCGTGCGTATTTAGCATAATTTTATTCAGAGTTTATAAAATTGTTGGCTGTTAATATGAAATGGAAACAGGATTTTTGAATTTAATTATAATTATTTAAATATTTATATTCTTAACAAAAACAAGCAGCAAAAGCAACAGGAGTTAACAACAGACAAAGTAACAAATTTGCCTAATGAAAATGTTTTTTGTTTGTGTTATTATTAGTAGACTATCAAAGTTAATTTAAATAATTTTTTACCTCAAATCAAGTGGTTTTGGTTTTGTCATTCTAAAGCAAAAAATAAATCATAAAAAAAACCCTTAAAAACAAGACAACTATTTCTATTTCAAGTGTTTTTTAAGTTTCTTATAAATTATTTATCAAAAAAGGATTTTTTGTCTATATTTTGAAAATTGACTTCAAAATTAATTAAATGACCTAGAAATTAAAATTTTCACCAAAATGCCTTTATTTCTCACTTAAATTTTAAAATGTTTTTTTCATTGACTCTTTAAAATTCCTTCCTTTTCATTCATTATACAGACCGACAGACAGACGATCGGCAAAGATTAAAGCTTTCTTGGGGATTTGTAATTTGTTAATTTTTCTGTATTTTACATTTTCATTTGCTAAAATTTTCTAACGAAATTAGCTATTTATACCCTTCACCACCATAAGTGGAAAGGGTATTATAAGTTTGTGCTAATGTATGTAACTCATAGAAATATTTGTTTTAGACCCACCTTTTAGTATACCAATAGGCTTAGAATCACTTTCTGAGTCGACTTAGCGATGTCCATCCGTCTGGCTGACTGCACCCCCATGTAAACCTTGTAATAAAACTACAGGTCTCAATTCTGAAGATAATTTGATGAAATTTGAAACAGATCATTTTCTTGATAATGGGACCATGGCTATTGAAATTCGTCAAAAGTCGGTCCATTATTTATGGTACCTCCTATAGGTCCTTCTTCACTTCCCGGAATTGATATATTAGCCACAAATATCAATATTTTTTCATTAAATTTAAAACAAACACTGCTTATATAAACCAACATCACTGTACCAAATTTGAAATCGGTCTACATTTGATCATAGCTCCCATACAAACTCTTCTATCAAAACGCACTAAATGAGACAAAAATCACTAAAACGCTCGTAAATCTAAAGATATTTAGAATTTTAGTTTAGTTTTTGCACACATAATTTTTGCAACAACTGTAATTCACTTGCCAAATTTCGAAATAATCGGTCCTCATTTGACCCTAGCTCTCATCAAAGTCCAAATGACGGAAACAGCTTAAATAAATAAGTTTTGAGAAAATGTTTGTATGATGGCAAAATTCAGCAAATATTTGTCTTTATACAGAAAAAAGAACACCTTTGATCTTAGTGGTGAAGGGAATCGTATGGTCGGGCTTGACCGACTATAGCACTTTCTTACTTGTTATTTCCTTCTTTAATTTTTTTTTGCTAATTTTGTTGTCCATAGTTTAAATTCGAAATATTTAGTACAGAAGTACAAGTTCTTTTGTATAATTAAAATTTTTGCTAGTTTTGACCTGTGTCTAATGTTTGGTTTAAAGTTGTTTATTTTTTCACTTTTTCTTTTTTTTTTGCTATTTTGAATTTAAATTTGTTTAAATTAAATACAAGTATTTGTTTTAAAATAGCACAAATTTTAGAAAATAAAAATTGTTGTACGCATAAACTTTGAACTGAACGTTAGAAATGGAAAGGAATTTTTTGGACTAACCTATTTCGGGTTTTACAGGGTAATTTTGTAGGACAGTATTTAAGAAATAAACAGAGTAAAGTTGTAGAATGCTGAAGTAAAAATTAATTTAAAATTGAATTTAAGTGATTTTAGATTTTTTAAATTTTGTTTGAGAAGAGCTAAATTATTCATGTTTGTGCCCGAAATCGGACCATATCATTTTTATCTTATTTTTCACATATTGCATCCATTGAAGGATCATTTCATCGATTTCATTTTATTTTTAAAATTAGATAATTTTATTATTTATTAATTGGAGGCTAAATTTGCGAATATATGCAGGTAGTTTATATGAGTATTATATTGTCTTTCATTTAAGATAAATATTATATTCGATTTAGTTAAAAAATATCTCAAGCTAAACTTGTATCATTCAAAAAATAAATTATTAAAGGAAAATAATATAAATTTATCTTGTGCAATTTTTTGTAAACTCATTCTGTTGGTTTATTTAATTTTGACATTCTAGTGCAATAAACTTGTTTTAAACTTTAAAAAAATATTTATTATTTTATAAAAAAATATTTATTATTTTATTTTTGGAGTTCATTGAGTTACCTACTCCACATTTAGGAGATTTGGCATAGAAATTTTGCATTTCTGATTCAGAAATTTTTAAATAATCTTACGAAGAATTCAAACATTAAAAAAATCTCACTTTTTCGATTATGTCAAAATCCGTTTACAAAATCATAAATTGTGCAGATGATATGACTTTTCGATTGCTATAAGTCTACAAAGATAGTTCCCTTTACCCAAAATAATTAAATTGTTTATAAAAATAATTTCGAGCAATTTTACAAGTCTGAAGTTGAGTCTGAAGTTCTATTGTGTAACAGATTTGTATTGAAAATTTTCAAAAATTTACTATTTTTATAGGAAATTTTTCAAAAATCTACTATTTTTATAGAAAATTACTATTTTTTTCAAAAATTTACTATTTTTATAGGAAATTTTTCAAAAATTTACTATTTTTATAAGAAATTTTTCAAAAATTTACTATTTTTATAGGAAATTTTCAAAAATTTACTTTTTTTATAGGAAATTGTTCAAAAATTTACTATTTTTATAGGAAAATTTTTAAAAGTTTACTATTTGATGGGAAATTTTTCAAAAAAATTCCAATTTTATAGGAAATTTTTCAAAAATTTACTATTTTTATAGGAATTTTTTCAAAAATTTACTATTTTTATAGAAAATTTTTCAAAAATTTACTATTTTCATAGAAAATTTTTCAAAAATTTACTATTTTTATAGGAAATTTTTCAAAAATTTACTATTTTTATAAGAAATTTTTCAAAAATTTATTATTTTTATAAGAAATTTTTCAAAAATGTACTATTTTTATAGGAAATTTTTCAAAAATTTACTATTTTTATAGGAAATTTTTCAAAAATTTACTATTTTCATAGAAAATTTTTCAAAAATTTACTATTTTTATAGGAAAATTTTCAAAAATTTACTATTTTTACATGAAATTTTTCAAATTTTTTTTTTTTAATTTACTATTTTTATAGGAAATTTTTCAAAATTTTACTATTTTTATAGGAAATTTTTCAAAAATTTACTATTTTTATAGGAAATTTTTCAAAATTTTTTTAATTTTATAAAAATTTTTCAAAACTTTTTTGGTATTATAATAATTTTTAAAAAAATTTTTTTATTGGAATTTTTTTTTATAAATTTACTAGGAAAATTTTAAAAAATTTCTTTTATTTATAATTTCTTTAGAAAATTTCTTAATTTTATAGGAAGTTTTTCAAAAGTTTCTTATTTTTATAGGAAACTTTAAAAAAAATTTTAATAAAAATAAATTTTTAAAAAATTTCCTATAAAAATAAGAAATTTTTTTAAGTTTTCAAAAATTTTCCTATTTTTATAGGATTTTTTTTAATTTCTTATTTTTATAGGAAAATTTTTAAAAATTTCTTACCAACAAAATCCCTTTTTTAGGTTAGCTCAAGCTTAGTTCAGGAAAAGTAACAGTTTTCGAGTTACGCGAATATTTATTGCGCAACCTCCTAAATTTTTTTAATAACGCTACATCTCGATTTTTTTTGAAATAACGCTATATCTCGAAAACTGGAGCTAACCTAAAAAACATTGACCACTTCACAGCATTCTGCACATAGTAGCCAACGGCTGCCTCAAGAGCTTTTGCTTTTGATTTACAAACATATCCCAGCAAAACTTTGGTAATGGCAAGTACTCTAATAACTGGTTACCTTGTAACGACTACAACATACCATCCGAATAAATAATAAGTTATTACAGAAGTACTTATTTGTAATTAAGATGGTAATTTAAACTGAATGGCCCCTGTTCAAATCAAACCAAAGGCAACAATTTTTTTTAGTTTTTTTTTTTATTAAAAGAGTCTTTTTAAATGATTTTTGAATTTTAAGAACTTAAATATATCTTCTGTAAAAAAAAATTGTAAAGCTAACTCACGTTAATGAAAAAATACCATCATGAGTCAATTTTGATTATGTAGGGGATGTTGAATACCAAACACGATTCTAATTGGTCTTAACTTGGTAAGCCCAACTTATCTGGGTCATCCTTCATCTCAACTGTGGACACACACCTCCTCATGGTATCACCAGGGGAGCTAGTTTAACACCCATTAATATTGTGAGTTAACATGTTCCGAGAGTTGTCCCATAAGATCGATAAAAATGGGTTAGGATTACGGGCTAGTAACCCTCTCTTGAAAAAAAAATACAATGAAGAGGATAAAATTAGAATTGAAATGTCCCACTACCTAATGTTAGAGAAGGATGTCCGAAACTTCGATAGAAAGACCAAGTAGAGGAAAATTTTTCAAAGTTTGGCCTATAAAATTGGAGAATATTCGCACAAGATCGAAATCCATGGAATTCTAAAATATGCTCGGACTTGGACCTTAACAGGTTGTAACATTTAAGTAAGTAAGAGTCAATCTTATGTAAAAACTTATACAAAAAAGAAGATTTAAATTGTTTAAGTTTTAAAATAATTTTAAAAAAGTTTTAAAATAATTACAAAAAATCGTATAAAAATATTTTTCCAAAATTTACAACAAAGCAAAAAAAAGCAGGGAAAAACAAAGTTATTTTCACATGATTTTGGATCTAAAAATAAAAATTGTTTATATTAATTATAAGCTGCTAAGTTTTCAACATATAAAGTAGCTCAGTGGAAGAGTCTCTGCCTAGCAGTCGGAGGGTCTGGGTTCGAGCCCCCATGGGATCATAAAAAAATTTTGTATTTCGTTTTAAAATATATGTTTTTAATAAAACAACAACAAAAAAGTTGTTGCTGTTGTTGTTGTTGCTTTCAAATTGCTACCCAAGTCATTACTTTTCTGCAATTGGTAAGTACTTGCCTCCAATGACATCCCCATGTTAATGTAATGACTTAAACAGCGAATGAGTAAGTAGTTCGTGTTCAATAGTTTAACTGTTTAACTCATTATTTGGTAATGAAAAGTTTTACTGGGTAATTCGTAGTGATTGTGTTTGTAAAATAGGTAATAATGCGAGGTTTTCGAAAACCAAAATACTTTTCAATCAAGATTGATGTACGTAAAATTTTAGAAAGCAAACTATAAGATATATCGGATCTGTATGTACGTTATTTATAAAGAAGTAGATACACAACAATACTTTTTGAAAATTTAAAGGGGAAAAAAAGAACCCAAGAAAAAAATTAAAATTATTTTAATACAAAATTTTGATTCCTTTCCGTAAAGCGGATCAAAGGACGACTAAATAATTTATTTTTCATTTGAGGCGAATATTGTCAAAAAAAAAGAAAAATATTACAGTAAAAGAAAGCTCTTTCTTAGAAGAATACTTATACCAATACTTTATGCCAATACTGGCATAAATTATAAGAAAAAGACTTAACTAATATACAAATAATTTTGAGAAGTTTGTAGTTGACTTTTTGTATATAATTCTGAAAACAAGCTCATAATAAATAGTCCAAATCACTTAAATATCGTTTTCTGTTTTTAAAACTTCTTTTTTTAACTTTTTCTTCTGCCTCTTCTCTTATCTATAAGATGCTATGAAAAACCTATGTTACATATCGATGGCTTAATATAAAAAAGGCCTAACTTGAGTTTTTGTTACTTTACAGGAGAAAGAAAAAAACATTGAATTTTAGACACAAGAAACAATTTTTTAAATGGTAAATAAAATGCATTGTTTTTCTGAATTTAAAATCGTACTAAATTTTTTTTTTTTGTATCTAAAATTGTACAGTTTCCGTTTAGTTTTTTCCTTCTCCTGTAAAGTAACAAAAAATCGAGTTAGGCCTTTTGTTGTATCAAGCCATCGATATACAAAAACATTCCACAACTCAAAGAAAGAATTTCATTTATTAACAAAACATATGGGAACAAAGCTCGTGTCACGTTCTTAATAATTTCGCACACATTTTTTTAAGAAATTTAAACAAATTTGAACTATAAATTTTAATTATTTTCAAACACTTTATGATTTTTTCAATTACTAAAAATTTTCTTATAATTTTCTGCAATTATATTCGATGACACACGGTTGACACGACACTTTAACACAATTCTCTCTCTAACTTTTGTGCGTACAACAACAGCAAGAAAATCATTTAATACAAAATAAAATATTTAATGACAGCAACCCAAGTCAAGCGTAAATGACACCACCCACTGGATCTGGATGACAGGAGCGATGACAGAAAAAGAGATTCAAAGCTTCGCACATACCAATTTAGGACAATTTTAATGAACCAAAATGAAAGCAAAAGTGAAGCTGATGATAACTGTCTAAAGGAGATGTTAGTTTTTTTTTATTTATTTTTGAAAAAGGAAATTTCGAAAATTTGCAAAAGTTTTTAATATTATTTTTTTTAGAAATTCTCGCGACTATTTAAGGAACAAGAGACAGAGTCCAACTGCTGCAGAAGTTGGCTAAAATAGAGTAACAAAGCCCCAAAAATGTATGTATGAACACAATGATGGATGGATGGATGTATGGTATGAATGAAGGTTTGAACGAATATTCTTTTGCATACTCAAAAGTATGAGCAACGGTACAAAGTGGAAGAAATTTAAATGAACAGAAAAAAAATGTTTATACTTCCTTTCAAAAAAACCAGAGTTGGCGGCATAAAATGAGTAGCATTAACTTGTAAACAGTCGTGGCTTAAATTTTTCTGAATATATATAAAATAATCAAAAAATAGTGTTATAAAAAATGTAACTTAAATATCAGAGTGAAATGTTTCTAAATTTTTTATTTATCACAAAATTCAAAATTTCTTTGATCTTATTTTAACACTTTTGTGAATTTGTTATGTTTGTTATAGATATCCCGATTATATTGAAGAGAGGGTGTTATTTGTGGTTTTCCTTTCTTTACAAAAACATTAGGACAATGAATTTAGCTCTCTTTCTAGCACTCAAAGGTAAACAGTAATTAAAAATGTCACTACGACGGAACAATAGCACAAATCCAGCAACAACAACAAAAAATACTGACAGCAAAAAACAAAAAAAATGCTCTAACAATTGTTTCAAATGTAATAAATAGGCGTAACATTGGAATAGCCAGTCTTCAATTTTCTACTCTTTATCTCTCTCTCCCTCACAAATGATGTCCGAGTGTGAAAATGCTCTTTAGGCGAATAAAAAAAATCTTGTGAATACGCTTCAGAAAACAATATTTCCGCATTACTCTACACTCGACTGGCTTCAAAAATCAGACTTGTCATGACTACTTCCATTTCTATTACAAGTAATCCAAGATTTAAAAACTCTTGTAATGTTATACTCTTTTTTGTTATTTGTTTTTGCACAAGATATTTAACAATTGCTCTCTTTATCACAAATTCTCATTGTTTAGTCTCTTTCCAGTCACCAAAATATTGAAACTTAAAATCCAATATGAATTTTCCATCTAATGCTATTACTTTCTAACTCATAGGTTTTAAAGAAAAGGCTATCTCTGTTTTGCTTATTTAAGAGTTCGATCAAACATGTCTTACCTTGTCGCACCTAATCAAAATAATACAGTTATACTTTGCAAATGCTTTCTCTTTCTTGTTTACTCATTTTCTGATACTTTTGTTACTGGAAGTTGTTGCTTCTTCTTCCTCCTCTTTGTAGTCTTTTTCGTAGTGGTTCCGTTTGTGAGTTTCTATGTGTGAGTTTGTTGAGAGTTGTTGCTGTTGTCTGTCGTTGTTCCCCGTGTGTGTCTGTTAAACATCAGAATGCGTGTAGAGAATTAGTAGTGGTGTGTGTGTGTTTGTGTAAGTGCGGCTCTGTGCGAGTTTAAATTTCTGTTTCCTTTTGTAATTGTGTGTTTCGTTGTTGTTTCCATGGGCCAGAGACTGCCTCAGTGTGCGTCCGTCGTATCGGTGTGTGATTGTGTGTAGAGTTGTAGTCAGTTTCTTGCCTTTTGCTTGCTCTCTGTACCTTCGTTTGACGATGCATGACGTTAGTTCACTTCGATAGCTCTACGAGTTTACACGTGAATTTATTAAAGACTCCGCAAGAAAAACAACTCACACACATAATAAAAATTTTAAAAAATTCTTTCAAGTTAAAAAAATAAATAAGAAAGAAAATTACAAAAAATTAGAAATTATTAAAAAAAAAAAAAAACACACACACAAAAAATTTCATAAAAATCTCAAAGAATTCGTATATACAAATCCAAAAAAAGTTAATTTAAACAAACATTAAAAAACGAGATCTTGAGCCTATAACTCATACGTATTTTGTAAAAAAGTTTAATCAACAATAAAACGGTTAAAAATACGCGGGTGCTTAAAAATCTAAGACCAAAAAAATATTTTGTTTGAAACCTTAAAAAGGAAAAAAAACATCAAAAAAATTTTGAAAAAGAAATTTAAATATTAAAAAATTCTTATAACTAAAAAAAAGTGTTGTAAAAATTAATTAACAGTGTTTACTAGAGAACAATAAAAAAGTTCTAACACCTGCCCAAAGCTGCCTAAAATAAAATTTTTGTTGTCTCAAAAGAAAAGCCGTCGGTTTTTTTGACCTCTCCAAGTTTAGCATTCAACTTGTTGCATTTTGGCGTTACAGTTTTATTATTTTCACACACGCTTTTTGATTACTGTTGAGCTTAGCTTTTTTTCGAAAAGGCCGCTCAACCCTTTGCTGGATAAAAATTTTCGCTTGTTTTCGTTACGACGCAAGACTTCAAGACGGTTGCCTCACGGTTTGAGTGGAATGAGCATAGGGACCCTGGTCTTTCTTTCGATAGATCGGTTTTCAAAGTCGTTAAACTGAGCCCCAACTTGGAGCCCTACCCCGCCAGCGTGGAGGGCCTGAATAGCCCTAGAGCGGTGGGGATGGCCGCCACCTCATATATGACACCGTCCAGCGGTGATTTGGATATGGCCTTGGGAGGCGGTTATCACACATCATCGCCGCGTTCGGCTGCCGATGCCGGCGAAATGAAATATATGCAACATCACCATCATCATCATGCCGCCGCCGCGGCTGCCGCTGCTCACCATCAACTACCCTCATCGCCTAGTCCAAGTACCATAGGTGCTGGTGGAGGCGGTGGTTCGGGTTCTGGCGTATCAGCCAGCCTTAGTTCGGTTACCCCCACCGGTGGCCTCAGCTCAAATCCCTGGACTTCATTACCTCCCACAGATCCCTGGGCTTTACAGTCTCATCATTCCCATCATCATCCCGCCGATGCTGTCAAGCAAGAAATGTCACATCTTTCACAACAACACAGAGTACAACAGGGCATGGCCTCACCACATGCCTGGCATGCTCCCGTACATGCTGCTGCTCACTATGCTCCCACAGGAGGTTCGCCTTTGCAATACCATCACGCCATGAATGGTATGTTACATCCCGCACATGCAGCCCATCACCAAAGTGTGGCTCCTCTACATCATGCCTTAAGAGGTGAATCGCCTTCTTTGCCCATCCATCCCCATCACATGCACGGTGACCGCGATGTCAGTGGTGGCGAGGAAGATACACCCACCTCCGATGACTTGGAGGCCTTTGCCAAACAATTCAAGCAGCGCAGAATAAAGTTGGGTTTCACACAGGCTGATGTGGGTCTAGCGTTAGGTACCCTCTATGGCAATGTCTTCTCCCAAACCACTATCTGCCGTTTCGAGGCTTTACAATTGAGCTTTAAGAATATGTGCAAGCTGAAACCTTTGCTACAAAAATGGTTGGAAGAGGCTGACTCCACCACAGGCTCTCCCACCAGCATTGACAAAATAGCGGCTCAAGGTAGGAAACGCAAGAAGCGTACTAGCATAGAGGTTAGTGTTAAGGGAGCCCTGGAACAACATTTCCACAAACAACCAAAGCCTTCTGCCCAAGAAATCTCCTCGCTAGCCGACAGTTTACAGCTGGAGAAGGAAGTGGTGAGGGTATGGTTTTGCAATCGTAGACAAAAAGAGAAACGCATGACTCCACCCAATACCATGGGTGGTGATATGATGGATGGTATGCCTCCAGGTCATATGCATGGTCATGGTGGCTATCATCCTCATCACGATATGCATGGCAGTCCCATGGGCACTCACAGTCACAGCCACAGCCCGCCTATGCTTAGTCCCCAGAATATGCAATCTGCCGCAGGTCATCAGTTAACGGCTCACTAGCAATCAGAAATCCAGGAGTCGAACTCAGCTGCAGCTGCGTCTACTCCTGCCTCCCTTCACCAGCAACAACAGCAGCATAATCAACAGCATAACCAACATCAGCAACAACAGCATGGACCCAATACACCCTCTTCGTCAGCAGGGTCTTCGGCCACCATGACCACGAATGTGATGTCACCTCAGAGTCCTTTGGGATCTACAAATGCTAATAATAACAACAACAATAATAATAACAATAACAACAACAACGATAATGAGCATTTATCACAGGTCAAGCAACAGCAACAAGCCTCCTCCATAGCAGCCGCTGCAGCAGCTGCCATGTATATAGATCCCATGCGTTATCACAATGCCGCCGCCGCTCACCATCATCATCACCAGCATCCTCACTTAAATCCCGCCCATCATCCGCATCTGTTCCATACCAGCGATCAGGCCTTGCAACACTCCTCCTCCCAGCATCATCACCTGCAGCAGCCCCAAGCCTCTCCTGGAGGCAATAGCACGAGTGGTGTCTTACAGGCACCTTCATCGGCCGCTTCACCCTCCTCGGTTTCTTCAGCCTTGGGTGTTAGCGGAGCCAGTGGAATGCATCATTTGAATTTGAATCCCCATTCCTTGCATCAGCATCATCACCAGCAGCAGCATCATCACCACCACCAACAGCAGCAACAGCAATTGCATGCCCGCCGTCTGTTCGAATGGAGTTTACAATTCGGTGCTGCCGCCGCCCCAGGAGCCGTTAGACATTTTAATACCTTTGGCGGTTCAGGTGAATAGCATACGTCAGCTGCTGCCGCTGCAGCAGCCTCAGCCGCATGGTTTGGCTATGAATCGTCTTAAGGAATATAAATCAAAGGACGTTTCGGTAGAGAAAATTAAATGTCCCAAAAGTTTTTGTGGTTTATCTTGCCCCGAAAGGACTTGGTTTTTCCTAAATCTTAATGTGATTAATAGGAAGTGTCTAGGAAATCTTCTAAATTTCTAAAGGATTCAAAAATTTTGAAACATTTACTTTTCCCAGCGAAGGATTTTATGATCTTGTCTGAAGCTGAAAAAAAGCGTTTTGATATCCGAGAGTGTAGGATCGAGCTAAACCAGTGCATTAGTCTGTGTTAAACATTTTTAATAAAAAATTTCTTTTTTAAAGAAATTCTTTGGAAACTGAATTTTATGGAATTCTTAAAGAAACTCATTTCTTTTTTTTTTGTAACAAATTTTTAAAAAAAGTTTTTAAAAAACTTTTCTTTTATTTACATTAAAAAAATGAAGAAAAAAGGCAATTCAAATCAAACGAGTTACAAAGTGATGTTTTATAAACAATTATCTATTATTATAAATTAAATTAATTCAATTTTTTTTTAATATAATTTTATTATTTTTATGTTCTTTTGTAAGTTTTTTTTTTTTTTGGTTAAAACCACGAAAATAATTAAATTTTAAGATTAAATAAATAACTAAAAAAATTAAATAAAAAGGATAAATTGATTTATTTAAAAAAGAAAAAGAAGTTAAAAAAGAAAATGGAAAATTGAAAAAATAATTTCAAATGAAAAAAGTGAGGAAAAGTGTGAATTTTTTAAAATTTTGACTACAAGCCGGCGTTATTCGAAAACAGGTAAATTTTGAAATACAAAAAACACTTTTTAACACTTTTTTCACTTTCCAAAATTTTAACAATTTTTCTTTAAAAACAATTTATTGGTTTTATTCAATTTTTTACCCAAAATTTAATTTCAAAGAAATCTTAATGTAAATCTATCCACTCCAATCCAATCCACTCCAATCCACTCCCCTTGTGTAAATAGTTAAGTCATTAGTCAGTAGGAATTTTTATCTTAATAATTTTTAAATATATTTCAAAAAAAAAAAACAACATTTTAATATTTAAACAATTTAAAAGTAAATAAATAAAAAAAAAATTTATGAAATCTCGAAAAAAAAACAAACTGATTTTTCAAACAAAGAAAGAAATCTTTGAGGAAAGAAAGAAGAATTCTTTAGTTATTTTAGTCAAAAGCGAAAAACAAAACGACAAACAAAAGTTGTAGGTTAAAAAATTGAAAGAAAAACAAATAATTAATAAATAAATATTATTATAAACAAGTAAGAAAGTTTTAAAGTCGGCCAAGCCAGACCATATGATACCCTACACCACTGAGGTCATATGTGATCTAATAGTCAACCAATGTTTCTTTTCAAATCATAAAGACATACATATTTATGCGTAAAATATTAACATCATACAAACATCTCAAAACGTATATTCTCGTATATTTAAGCTTTTTCCGTCATTGGGGGTTATATGGAAGCTAGGGTCAAATATGGACCGATTATCTTATAATTGAGTTGATCAAAATCAGATTATAGAAAATATTTTTTGTTTAAAGTGACTTTTGACAGTAGATCTTGTATGGAAGCAATGTTCAAATTTGGACCGAATCCGGTGTAATTTTTTTAAAAAATGTTTATGATAAATTTTCTCAAAATATACTGAAATTTGTGGCTGGGAGTATGGGGAGTCAGTCTAATGAAAGGTACTAGAAATAATGATTGGATTTTGGCCACTCTAAATAGTGATGGTGCCAATGCCAAAATTAAAGTGGAAAGTTTCTTCAAATTAGACTTTAAATTACGCTTGATAACAAGCTTTACATGGGCAGCCAGACGTCCAAACGACGGACTACAAAGTTTAATCAACTTAATATTTTTATGAGTTACATACATCAGCCCAAACTTATTAAACCCTTCAAACGTTTGGTGGTGTAGGGTATAACAAATAATAAATATTTAACCACAACCAGATTTAAATGCCTCTTAAATTTTTGAATTAAAGAAGAAATAAAAAATCCACAAAAAATTAAAAAAAACTTAGTTAAAATTTAACAAAATTTTTCTTTAGCCCGTAAGTTGTGTATAAAATTTATATAATTATTAAAAAAAAGTTAAACTTAATTTAATTTTGTATAAAAATAAAAAAATCCAAAATTTTCAAACAAATCTTTATTTTTTTTTTTAAATTTAATTCTGTTTTAAAAAAATTTTCTCAGTGTAATATTTTTTTGAAAAATTTAATTTTTTTGATTTTTTTACATGTATAAAATTTTCTTTATAATTTAATATTCCTTGATTTTATAAACAAAAAACTTCCTAAAAAACAAAAATTTTATCTATAATTGTGAAAATTTTTAAGTGTTGAACATTTGTAAGAAATTTAAACAAAACAAAAAGAAAAAAAAAACTTATGTAATAAATTAATTAAATATTATTAATGGTAATCTAATAATGGCTAAAATAATTTAACAAAAAAATCCCAGAATTATTATAAAAATTTGCAAAATCTAACAAAAACCATTTCCTTCAATAAAATTGTAAAATATTTAAAACCCACAAATTTAAAAAGAAAAAAAAAACACAAACCCCTAAGCAAATTAATTAAAATAATTTAAATGGATTAAATGATAAATAAGTAATAAAAAATAGAAAAAAAAACAAGTCATCGGTTCTTACCACCACAATTCTATACAAAAAAATTAAAAAAAACAACAAAAAAATACAAAAAATCTAAAAAAATAAAATAAATATTATTAAAAAAATTTTAAACAATTTTCTTTTTATTTAAACCTAAGAAAAGAATTTGCCGACGGCAAATGAAATATTTTCAGAAATTCTCAAAAACTATAATTTTAGTCTTAGTATTTCTGTATGTTTCAGCCTTTGCTGTTACCCATTTAGAACGAAAGTTTTTCTTAAATTTAGGAGTATTTTAAAATAATCCTTTTTCAAAGGCCAATCGTTCAATAACATTAAAGTTAAACTACTTTTTTAATGTGTTAAGTGTATAAACACCAAAATTATTACATTTGTTTATCGAATACAATTTAAAAAATTTTTTTTTTCAAAAATTTTGTATTTTGAGGAAGGTCCTAGTTAGTTTACCATATCTTCTCAAAACCGCAAAAAAGCTTAAGCAACATAATTTGGAATTGGCGTTTTTTTTTTTATCAAAATTAATAGCCCGTGCTTATTTACACCCAGTCCTAAAATTTCACCGACGTTCATAGTACCTTTACTATCTTATATCAAAAACAATTCTAATTATGCTATTATATAATAACTTGTTACTTAAGATACAATTTTCTTAAATATTCAAAGGAAAAAAGGTGCTAAAACTTCTAATAATATTCAAAATCATATATAAGTAGACAAATTGTATATCACTGGAAAGAAAATTCTCTTATCTGTTTAAAAGAAAATTTTAAAGCTTAACGCGGGTTTTTGTTAAAGTTAAGCTAAAAACGAAAATGTTTTAATTAAAGGCAAATATCTTCTAAACTATAAAAGATAAAGAATCTGTGTCAAATTATAAAAATGTAACATTTTGTTTTATCAGAACATACATGCAAAAATTACATTGACCGACAGTTTTTTCATACCATATGACAAATTTGTCTCTCCCCAAGACAATTTTTGCAAATACTTACAATGTAATTTAATAATTTCCTAAAAACCTTGATTCTTCTATATCGACGTTTTAAGTTTCTATATCATTTAACTAAAAATTTAAAAGTTACAGAGTTAAAAGCAAATTAAACATCATTTTGAAAAAAAGTTGATTACAAAAAACAAGTAAGAAAGTGCTATAGTCGGTCAAGCCCGACCATACGATACCCTTCACCACTAAGGTCAAAGGTATTTTTTTTCCTGTATAAAGACAAATATTTGCTAAATTTTGCTATCATACAAACATTTTCTAAAAACTTATACATATATTTAAACTATTTCCGTCATTTTGACTTATATGAGGGCTATATGGACCGATTATCTCGAAATTTGGCAAATTGATTTTACAAAAATTATGTGTGCAAAAAATAAACTTGAACTTAGCATTATCTTCAGATTTACGAGCGTTTTAGTGATTTTTGTCTAATTTTGTGCGTTTTGACAGAAGAGTTTGTATGGGAGCTATGATCAAATGTGGACCGATTTCAACGAAATTTGGTACAGTAATTTAAGTTTACATAATTTCATGAAAAATATTGATATTTGTGTCCAATATAACAATTCCCGGAAGTGGGACCTATGGGAGGTACCATATATATTGGAATGATTTTGACGAATTTCAATAGCCATGATCCCACTATCGAAAAAATTATCTCTGCCAAATTTCATCAAATTATCTTTAGAATTGCGACCTGTACTTTGATTACATGCATTACATGGGGTCCAGCCAGCCAGACGGATGGACTGACATCGTGATTCTATGGCTATTGGTATACTAAAAGGTGGGTCTAAAACAAATATTTCTATGCGTTACATACATCAGCACAAACTTTTAAAAACCTTTTCACCTATGGTGGTGAAGGCTATAACAAAGAAAAAACTGACGGCAAAAAAAGCTTAAGGGACATAAACAACAGATATGTTTTGGAGTTATATACATACATCAATGTTGGGCAAAGTCACTCTGATTTTGTCTTTTGCTAACCCTAAGGTTAGGAAAATATAAAATAAGAGAGAATCAGAGAGACTTTGGCCAACATTGACATACATATATAGCTATGTTAAAAAAATCATAAAATGTATGTAAATCATAATATGTAAGAATTATATTTTGAAAATCTATCGTCTATTAGTAATTTTACTGAGAACAACTTGAAAATAATCCATTAATAATCCAAAAATTTGTAAAAAATGTTATGGCTTATAAACATAATTCGTAAAGATTGTGTTTGTAAAATAAGTAATAATGTGAGGTTTTCGATCTGTCTAAAAGTGGGCATACTCCTCCTAAAGATATGACCTAACCCGCCATCAAAACGCGTTGAGGAATTGGTTTTCCCCACAAACATGTTTTGGCTTTTTATCAAAAAATTATCTGTTACATAAATAAATAAATGCAACAGATTGGAATCAAATGCGAATACTCTTTATTTTTGAATATTATTTTCATCTCGACAATTTTGTTATTTTTTTATTTTTTTTTTATTAAAAAAAAATACTCATAGCTCTTAAATGTTTTTGCGTCGGTGCAAATTCACTTGCTTATACAAATTTAAATCAGATTTAATGAATAGATTAATTAAAAACATTTTAGTGCTTATATTGGTTAACACCTAATATATTCTTATTATCACCTAAAAAATATTTTAATTATTTCTAAGCCAATTAATTTAAAAAGTCTTAATCAAAAATATTTTTTTATTATTTTACATCCAAATGAGCTTAACATTTTTTATAAAAAAATTTTAGTAAATAATTAAATATTTAGTAATTTTCAATATTTCAGTATTAAAAATATTCTAAAAAAGTTGTAGCATTTAAAATTTGTATAGTAATTAGTATAAAAAAATATTATATAAAAGTTATTTAATATTATATTAAATTATATTCAAATTTTTGGTATCAATTTTGCTATTACAAAATTTTTAGTACCTAAATTTTTTCCAAAAAATTTTTTGGTACTAACTTTCCTTTCATTGTACTTTTTATACTCTTAACCACAATAGGTGGAATGGGTAAATTGAGTTTGTGCTAATGTTTGTAACGCATAGAAATATTGGTCTGAGACCCACCTTTTAGTATACCGATCGACTCAGAATTACCCCCTGGATTGTTTTATGGTTATCCGGCTGTCTAGGAGAATAACTATTTAAGATTGTTATCAAAGTACAGGTCGTAACTTAAGAGATAAAAAATGGCACAGACTCATATTTTGGTCTAAGAATGATACCTGTACTTTTTAGTCAAAATAGGATTACTATTTGGGGTACCTCCCAGTTTTTGGCATTTTACAGCCACAAATTCAATTGTGTTTTATTAAGATTTAACATAAATATTGCTTATGGAACCCGAAATCAGTGTACCGAATTTTGCAGGAATCGGTCCATATTTGACCATACCTCACATACAAGAAACATTCTCAAAAGTCTTATAAATATCCAGAAAAGCACAAAAACGCTTATAAATCTGAAAAATAATAATAATAATAAAAATAAAAAAATCATTTTATTACTAAAACTTTTCACAGATAAATATTTCGTATATATAAACCGATTAACCGAAATTTGGTAACAATCGATCCACATGTGACCCTAGCTCCTTTATCAGGTCCTCAGCCGGAAATTAGATAAATCTACTAAAATCGTGATATGGAAGTCTCTAAGACTTAAGGAAAACCTGTTAAATTGTTGGTCCATATTTAACCTTAGTAAGGAAGTGTTTCATATAGTCGGGTTTGACCGACTAAAGCTTTTCTTACTTCTTTTGTTTAATTTCATAAAAAAGCTGATGTTCAAAAAAATGTTTAAATTTAACGACCAATCTCTTTAACGACCTATCTCTCAAAAACTACATGACCGATCGAAAAATATTAGAAAGGTTTTGCTGTATTATTTGGTTCCTAATCTCTTAGAAATTATTTCGCACTTGTTTAGCAAGAGGGTATTAACTCAAAATTTTTTAATTTTCACTTTTTAGAAGAAATTGATGTGTAGTGGTCTTATCTACCCTTTGTAAAAATCTGACATCATTTTCACTATAATTTCGCCAAAAACTACAGTTTTACCCCTCTTCTTTATATGAAAGTAGTAGTAAAATAAAATAGTTTTTTTGACTCTACTGAAAATTTTAAAATTTTGAGTTAATACCCCCTTGTTGATCAAGTGCGATTTGTGTGATTTTAGGTATGACGACAAAAAAGGAGTATTTTAAATTTAGAATATGAACTTGTTTTAATCATAATACATCAGTGTTTGCTTATTATAATTCTCATTTCGTCTATGTATCAGGAGATATACAGGAGGTATACTTTTATTATAATGATTTGAACTTAGGATTAAATTCGTGTTTTTTTTTTGTCCAATATGGGACGATTAAGATGATTTTTATTAACTATTTTTATTAGCTATTTTATACATTTATTTTGGTGACTTATGGTGACTTTTAAGACTCAATTGGACAGGCAGATAGTAGAAAATAGAGATGTTATCAACAAAATCAAATTAAGAATATGTTTGTGTATTATTGTGTAAAAATGGTGTAAAAAATGTGATTTAAAAGTACATTTTAACTGATTTCAAAATATTTAATTACGAGTCAAATCAAACATTTTCGAACACATACTCCGAATTGAATGAAATTTGTTAAATACATTCTCGTTACTTATACAATTTTTAGAATTCTTCAAAATTTTTAATTTCGTTTTGGTTAAGATTTTATGGCGGTCCAAAGTTCGTTTTTTTCAAGATTTTTTTCAAAAAATACCCACTTTATATGCCTATAACTTTTGATATGGTTATCCGACTTTTTTAAAGCCAGGCTCATATTTTAGCGTATGACCTTTAGTTTCATGATCTTTTAATTAACAATTTTATAATGTATTGGAGAAAAAGGAACATCAAGTATGTTCTTGACTCAAGGAAATCTCAAAAATCATATCTTCCATTTTCCTTAGCTTTCTCTTAAAAATGGATTATAGTGTTGACATTAAAATACAAAAACCAAAAAAATGGGCCCATTGGGGGATCGAAAAATAATAGACTTTTTGTAAAACAACTTATGTTATTTCAGTATAAATTTTAAAATTTGAAAAACTCTAAAAATTGTATGATCTATGAGAATGTATATAAGTATACGAAATTTCAACAAAATTTGAGATGGTGGGGTTCAAAATTTTGATTTCACCCTTTAATTTATTGTTTATTTGTTTTTTCTGTAAAAATGCCTTTTTTGTGCATTTTCAGACATTTTTAAATATTATTATAATTATAATTTTACTTTTAAGATAAACATGAAAGTTCTATTTTTAGCCTGAAATGATTTAAATTGCTAAATTAAAAAATATATTTTTTTTTATAAAAATGAGTAGGTATCTAATAAATTAAAAAAAATATACTTTAATTCAATAACTTTTTATTGAATTTAGTAATAATTGATTTAATTACAGAAAAAAATTTTAACAGGTTTAAAAATTTTGGAATAAAAAACTTCCAGACAATTATTTAATACATTTTTTTCCAATAATTAATTAAAAATTAATTATTTATAGAATTTTTAGCACAAAAAAACATATTTCTAAAAATTCTTAATTTAATTTATATTATTTCTTATTGAGTTCTAATTAATAATGCAATAGCTTTTTTACTGACTACAAAGTAGTCAAGTTGTAGTGTGATCGTTAAGTTTTAAGCATATACAAATTGGGATTCAAACTTAATTAAATTTATACATATATAGCAATTTCAATGACTTATATTATTTCTAGTAAAACCTTAGTTTTCAACAAAATCTTTGTTTTTTTTTTTTTAAACACACTTTACCGTTTACAAAGTAGACAAACTGTAGTTATTGGAACATTTTTTGTGGATTTCTCTATAAATATTTTTTTTCTTAGTAATATTGTCATATTAGAGTTCACTTGTATTTTAATTAATAATGCAATAGTTTAGGTACTTTTTACTGACTACAAATTAGACAAGTTGTAGTGCGTTAATTTTTAAACATATACAGATTGCGATGCAAACTTAATTAAAGTTTTATATAGCAATTGTAATTATATTATTTTCATAATAAAATCTAAGTTTTCAACAAAATATTTGTTTTTTTAAAACACACTTTATTGTTTACAAAGTAGGCAAAATGTAGTTAGTGGAACGTTTTTTATGAATTTCTTTACAAATATTATTTCTTAGCAAAATTGTCATAAAACTTAAGGAAGATATTATGTAATTTTGAAATGATAATGTATTCATCATATGAATATGTAAATCCCCAGACAAAAATTTTGAATGTAAATATTTAAAATTTACAAAATTATTATGTTTATTTTAAAAAGTCGAAGTTCACTTTGGGCCAAAAGAAAGTCTTCCGTTTTTTTTTAAATTTTAAAATTTTACGAAAACAAATTTTTGAAAACACAAAACGCACTTGATTTTGAAACTTGTGTTTTAAATTATGACATTAATTGCTCATAAAATCAAAAAAAAAAAAAAAAATCTCTTGGCGAAATCCTAATGTAAAGTTGCATCATCTTAAAAATTTCGAAAAAAAAACATTCAAAATTAACTTAAAAAACACTCTAATTCCGAGTAAATTCAATTCAATTCAATTAAAAACAAATTTGCTAAAATAACAATAAATTTTTATTTGTGAAAAAAATAAGAAGACACTTTCATGGTTTAACTGTTAAAATAAATTATTTTATTTATTAACAATTAATGATTCAAATTGAACCAGTTTTAATGTTAAAAGTGACAAAAAAATAAATGTTATTAAAGAAATTTAATCAAAAACAAGAAATTTTATTACTTTATTTATTAAATAAATATTTTTTTGTTTGTTTTTAAAGTTTGCGTTTTTATTTTGAAATTTTTAAAATTTGTCTTCTTGAAATCTTAAAAATTTTAAAATAGTAAAATGTTATTTATTAACCCCCTAATTCATAATAAAAAAATAATACTATGACGAGCTTATAATTCAAATTTTCCATACAAAATTCCTACGATAAGTCTTTGATAATTTTATAATTGGTTTATTAATTAGGGGGTAAATTTTTAAATTAGTCAATGAAATATTTAATGGTTTATATTAAGCAATTGTTTGAACTCTCCTGTAAAAAAAATAACTGTAATAAACTAGCATCCTAATGCAATACTCTTACATATGTATAACTTTTTAGTAAAATGTTTGATATCCCATAGTTTTTGAAAAACTCTTTTGATATGATTTTTATTTCTCCTTAAAAGAGTTAAGATTTTTCCCTAAAAAGGTTTCACACATGTTGACCATTTCTCATTAGAGTCTCTAAATTTTAAAATTAACCCTTCTTTGTCATTGTCTTCAAAAACCAAAATATGTTTTTGTGTGTGTGCGTGAAATGACCGTTTGTCTTGATGGATTTAAATTCTAAGGATATGTCAGAGACATCTCACAAAACCAATTCATAGACATAATTTGTTTTACACTGTTTCCAAAAATTATATTATATACATATATAGAAGTCTCCGATTAAAATGTGTAATGCATTACAATTTGCCTACTTTGTAGACCTTACCACAAAGTAGGCAGACAAAAAGAAAATGTCAATAATTGTCAATTTACGATAGGGTTAAGTTATATTATACTCCAAACTAAACAATTTTTTTTTGCTACTTCACGAGTTTTGCCGGCGGTAAAATTTTTATATTAAAGAATGTAATATTTCAAATATGAATAGAAAATTTTTCAATAAATATAAAAGTTCGAATAATTGATTCCCAAAATGTTCAAGGATTTTGAAAATCTTTGATTTCCGACTGCATTGGACAAAGGTATCCTTTTATAGATGACTTTAAAATAATCGATTTTTATGGAATTTTTGAGCTGCCTTAAAAAATTTAGCGGTATATCGGCAACAAATATTTTTTGGCGTCTTAAAAATTATAAAAAAATATAAATGAGTCAAAGCAAAAATATTCAAACACGTACTGAACACGTACGTATCAAATTTTTATAAAACTAGGCTCATAAGACAAAGGACATACGCTAAATCCTGTCTTCATGTTCTTTTAATTAAAAATTTGTTAATAAATTGACTCAAGAATAGCTCAAGTATTGATTAAGGTACATGGCCAATACACGCGGCATGCGGCTGCGGTCGTAGTATTGCCAGTACATAAAATGTGCGCTTGTTTACAAAAATGTTCATATAAAAAAATATTTGAGTAGGATATAATTAAATCTGGCAGCACTGAAAAAATCTGCCGAGTGGAAAAGTAGAACAAAGTTCTACTTTTTTCCATTGCCGCTTGAAATTTGACAAATCAAAAAACAGCTGATTGCCGCCCGCAGCCGCTTGCCGCGTGCATTGGCCTTCTACCTTTAAAGTGTTGATATTAAAATATAAAAAGCAAAAAAAGTGGGACCATGGGGGATAAGAAAATAATAGACATTTTGTAAAACAACTCATTTTATTTCAATACAAATTTTTAAATTTTAAAATTTTTTCATTAACCGATGGAAATTTTTTATATTTTTTTGATTTAGAATTGATGAAAAAAATTAAATTTTAAAATAAGAAAACTACTCACATTATTTTAGTATATACATATGTACTAAAATAATGTGAGTAGTTTTACAAAAAGTCTAATGTTTTCCGATCCCACCATTGCTCACTTTTTATACCTACCATCAAAAAGAATGGGGGGTATATTAAGATTGTTGATTTTTGAATGTTAATGCCAACTCTATAATCCATAGTTGGAAGAAAAATAAAGAAAATGGAAGATATGCTTTTTGAGATATCCTTAATTAATTTAATTTTTTAATTAAAATAACATGAAGACCAAAGACATACGTTAAAACATAAGCCTTGTTATTAAAATCTGATAACTGTATTAAAAGTTATAGGCATATAAAGTGGGTATGTTCTGAAAAAAAAAAAAAATTAAAAAACGAACTTTGGACAGTCATAAAACCTAAACCAAATTAAAACAAGTAAGAAAGTGCTATAGTCAGTCAAGCCCGACCATACGATACCCTTCACTACTAAGGTCAAAAGTGCTATTTTTTCTGTATAAAGACAAATATTTGCTAAATTTTGCCATCATACAAACATTTTCTCAAAACTTATATATTTAAGCTGCTTCCGACATTTGAACTTATAAGAGAGCTAGGGTCAAATGTGGACCGATTATCTCGAAATTAGGCAAATTGATTACAGTTGTTAAACAAATTATGTATGCAAAAAATAAACTTAAAATTCCCATTATCTTCAGATTTACGAGCGTTTTAGTGATTTTTGTCTCATTTAGTGCGTTTTTAAAGAAAAGTTTGTATGGGAGCTATGGTCAAATGTGAACCGATTTTAACGAAATTTGGTACAGTGATTTTAGTTTACATAAGCAGTATTTGATTTAAATTTCATGAAAAAATATTGATATTTGTAGCCAATATATCAATTTCGGGAAGTGGGACCTATGGGAGGTACCATAAATAATGGATCGATTTTGACGAATTTCAATAGCCATGTTCCCATTATCAAAAAAATGATGTGTGCCAAATTTCATCAAATTATCTTTAGAATTGCGACCTGCAGTTTGATTACAAGGTTTACATGGGGGTCCAGCCAGCCAGCCGGACGGACGGACGGACGGACATCGCTAAATCGACTCAGAAAGTGATTCTAAGCCTATTGGTATACTAAAAGGTGGGTCTAAGACAAATATTTCCATGCGTTACATACATCAGCACAAACTTATAATACCCTTTTTTTGAAGAACTTTAAAAATTGTATGAGCTAGGAGGAGATTGTGTATACAAAATTTTAACAAAATTTTTTCGTTCGAAAAATTTTGATTTTACCAAAATTCAACAGTTTCTAAAATTATTGAATTCTAAAAAGGTTTGGACTTGATGAGGATTTTATAACGATCTGCAGTGAATTTCAACGTTTTACGGTCGCCATTCTTAAACTACGCTTAACGCAGATGCTTGCCTTTGGTGACACATTTTAATGCCCTTTTTAATACAATATAATTAGTGCCAAATTAGCTAAATCATTTTTGGGGTTTTCGGTTATATATTAGACTTTTGATGGCGTAACAAGCAAAGTTTCATCTATTAGTGAATTCTTACTATCGGACAAATCATTAAATCGTTTTAGGTTAAATTTTTAGATATAATAAAAAAGGTTCAGAACAGGTGTTCATGGAATTGATAAAAGTCGCTACTCTATAGATATGACCGTTTGTATTTGCAGTTTAAAGTTTGTAGTACATTTCATAAAAAAAGGTTTTGTGGGTTCTACTAGAAGTTACTAGTGTTAAAATAGCTTAAAAATTATGGGCGGCCGTTTTTCATAATTTGGCGACGGCTTTAATTTGCCAATCATGTGTTTTTGAATGAAGTATATCAATATCAATATTCTCTTTCAATAAAACGAAATGATATGACAATGTTACTCTCGATGATCGTTCAACGTTTGAAGTAGAAATGGCAGCTATAGAAATTTTTGATATACATATTTTCAAACAAGAGGACATTCTTTTGGTATTAACTAGAAGGTGAGTCGTACAACACATTTCTATCCTCCTACATGTTTGTGTATTTCAAAAACCTCCTGTTTATCTTCGAAATTATAAAGTTCTTGATATTTATATCTTTCCAAAAAACTTTATATTAAATGTTGGCGATGAACAGTTTTTTTTTTTGAAAATGTCGGCAACAAAAAATTTTAAAGTTTTTTGGTTACGTTTAAAACTTTTGACGGCGTTACAAAAAGACTTTCAGCTATGAGTGAATTCCTAATGATCGAACCACGGACTGCTAGCTTAAATCTAAAACTAACTTCTAGTATATAAAAGGAAAAATAGTTAAACGGGTCTATATTTAAAGAATCTTTTTAAAAACATCCAAAATTATATTTATAATGTAAAAATTTTCAGAATTTATTATATAAAAACCTGGTAATACTAATTATATTTAATTTCTTATATATTTTTTTTTTAATTATTACTTATATATTTTTCACTAAAAATTTTTGTTCTGATTACAATTGAAGCATATGTACATGTTATACCCAAAATGAAAAATTTAAAAAATAAATTATGAAAATATTTTACAAAATTTATTTGTATGCAAATAAAAAAGATTTATTAAAAATTTTAATTTTTGTCGAAATACCTACAAGTTTTGTGGCTGGGTCTTAAAGGGTTAAAAATAATGCTAAAATAGCTAAAATTTGTGATCACAGAAAAAAAATAGTTCCTAGAAAAAGTTTAGAATTATTAAAAAATATAGAAAATTTCGTTCAAAAATTTAATGTTTTTAAATTTATATTCGAAATTAAAAAAAGTTAAAGAGATATAAGTTAAAATGTGTGTCATTTTGGATTTTTCTAATAGTGAAATTTATAGTAAAACCAAGCTAATTTTATTTTTTTTTATGTCCTACGATCTTCCACTGTCGTTTTATAACTTTTAGTTTATGCCTCAATTTACTAGGGAAACAGTGCTATTTAACCCTTTTACCTTAGTGACAACTCAATTTAGACACACATGATTTTTAAAGTCAAACTTTGTTGTTTAAATTTGCTGTGAACCTTAAATTAGAAACATACGTAAATATTTCTTTAAAGTCAACATTAAGTTAAATTTTCTTATTTCCACACATTGAGTTGTTTAGACACTTTAAGACTTTCCCGGGAGTGACACGTTTTTTTGTTAGTATTTTTGATAGTTTTGTTTTACTAAGTTTTTTTCTTATTTTATTGTCAAAATTAGTGGGTGTGAGAAGTTATTTAAAAATGCTAGAATTTCGAAATGAAAATGTTGAAAAATGAAATTCCCTAAAGGTTTGCTAATGACTGCGTAGCTGTTAAATTCTTTTTTCAAATTCTTTTCTTTATTCTAACTTAAATTACATACTAAATAGTTTACTACTATTTTTTATATTTTCTTTTTTTTTTTTTTGTAACATTTTCTTTAATAACATGTTTCAGTTGTTAGTTTTAGTCTAGAAAACAGAAAAATTCTCTCATAAATAACGCGTTTTATTTACCCAAAATTCTTTTTGTTGTTAGAAAACGAAAAAAACCACCCGCTAGAACGCCATTTTGCTGTTTTTCTATTCAAGCTTTGGCTGGTTTCGAGTACTTTTTATTTTGTTTGTTTGTTTCGATGTTGGTTTTTTTTTTGTTACAACAACATCTGCGATAGCAACAACAAAAACAACAACGACACCACCAACAGTAACAATAGTAATTTCAACAGCAACAACGTCAACAATGATGGCCACATTGTTATTACTATGACTACAACAACAACAACAGTAAATGCCAGCCAACAGCCAAACCGATTCAAACCAAACCGAATCCATTCTCAACCAAAACCATTCATTCTTCTTCTACTCGTATTCCAACCATTCGATTCGACTCCATATTCTCCTTTAAACATTTCATACATTTCAAGCCAAATTCTACTTTAAACTTTTACACACATTCCTCTTCTTCATACTCGCACTTACAACATCAAACAATGACTTTTACATATAATTTTAGTTAAATATATTTACTTACACTCGTTACATACTCTCGTACTTATCTACAATTACAATTTTTTTTTATTTTAGTTATTTACTCTCTCACATTTGCACTGACAAATAAAAATCTATTTAGACGTCGCAAACAAAAGCTGAAGCTGAAATGTTGTTACACAAATATTTTATGCCAAAACCAAATCGAGTCAGCACCAGCAAAACCATCAGCCGTTGGCCCATCCTCTCCTCACAGCCACTTTTGACAATCAGTTTGTTCTTGTAACAATAAACCAAAAAAAATGCTATTCCAAAAATCTGCAAAAATATGAGTATTAATAGTTTAAGCTGTCACTTAAATGCCCTACAACAGATCCTTATTCAAAATATTTTATAACTCTACAAGCGACACGAGTCATTACAGAAATAAAAAGATTTTGAATCGAGTTTGATATAAATTTTTTTTTACTCTATACAAGTGTTAAATTGTTTGGTCCTATTCTATTACCAATGTATTCAAAATTTGGTATTATTTGGTTATTCAAAAGCTATCACAGAAATCGATTATAAATTAGACGTTATTTCTGAAAAAAATTAGTTATATGATTGTTATCATATTTGAAATTCCCAAACAATGACTTAGGGCCCAATAAAGTACCCTGTTTTTTTTTGTATACATTTTTTAATTTCGAGGAGTACCGGATTATTGTGTCATTTGGTGAGGAATATTAACCCTGAAAATTTGAGCCAAATCGGATAACTTTAAAAAGAGGCTCCCAGGCCCTTAAGTTTAAAAATACGTTTACAGGGGAAAACGGATATTTTTCGGGGTTTGCCACATAAGAGCTATTTGAGCTAACTTTTATAAAATTTTCCCCAAAAAATGCTAGATTCCCAGCAAAACTTTGGTAATGGCAAGTACTCTGATAACTGGTTACCTTGTAACGACTACAACATACCATCCGAATAAATAATAAGTTATTACAGAAGTACTTATTTGTAGTTAAGATGGTAATTTAAACTGAATGGCCCCGGTTCAAATCCCACCAAGGGCAACAATTTTTTTTAGTTTTTTTTTTTATTAAAAGAGTCTTTTTAAATGATTTTTGAATTTTAAGAACTTAAATATTATCTTCTGTAAAAAAAATTGTAAAACTAACTCACGTTAATGAAAAAATACCATCATGAGTCAATTTTGATTACGTAGGGGATGTTGAATACCAAACACGATTCTAATTGGTCTTAACTTGGTAAGCCCAACTTATCTGGGTCATCCTTCTTGTGGACACACACCTCCTCATGGTATCACCCGGGGAGCTAGTTTAACACCCATTAATATTGTGAGTTAACATGTTCCGAGAGTTGTCCCATAAGATCGATAAAAATGGGTTAGGATTACGGGCTAGTAACCCTCTCTTGAAAAAAAATACAATGAAGAGGATAAAATTAGAATTGAAATGTCCCACTACCTAATGTTAGAGGAGGATGTCCGAAACTTCGATAGAAAGACCAAGTAGAGGAACATTTTTCAAAGCTTGGCCTATAAAATTGGGGAATATTCGCACAAGATCGAAATCTATGGAATTCCAAAATATGCTCGGACTTTGACCTTAACAGGTTGTAACATTTAAGTAAGTAAGAGTCAATCTTATGTAAAAACTTATACAAAAAAGAAGATTTAAATTGTTTAAGTTTTAAAATAATTTTAAAAAAGTTTTAAAATAATTACAAAAAATCGTATAAAAATATTTTTCCAAAACAACAAAGCAAAAAAAAGCAGGGAAAACAAAGTTATTTTCACATGATTTTGGATCTAAAAATATAAATTGTTTATATTAATTATAAGCTGCTAAGTTTTCAACATATAAAGTAGCTCAGTGGAAGAGTCGCTGCCTAACAGTCGGAGGGTCTGGGTTCGAGCCCCCATGGGATCATAAACAAAATTTTGTGTATTTCGTTTAAAAATATATGTTTTTAATAAAACAACAACAAAAAAGTTGTTGCTGTTGTTGTTGTTGCTTTCAAATTGCTTACCCAAGTAATAACTTTTCTGCAATTGGTAAGTACTTGCCTCCAATGACATCCCCATGTTAATGTAATGACTTAAACAGCGAATGAGTAAGTAGTTCGTGTTCAATAGTTTAACTGTTTAACTCATTATTTGGTAATGAAAAGTTTTACTGGGATTAACATATTTTTCTACTATTATATTAAATTTTTATACAAATTTCCACTTTTTAGGAATATCTAAGCTGTTACTGTGATTCAAATAATATTTCTTTTGCTAAGAAGGCTTAGCACTAAAAAACTATTTAGTTAATAACAAATTAATAACAAAGATCATATAAACGATAAATATTAACCCTTTCGTGGACAACAGGGACCAAAATAATCCCAAAAAATTAAATTATTGTTTTTTATGATTTCTATGTAGTAGACAAAAATAGAAATAAAAAAAAATTAAAATAACATTTTGCGGTCCCATGTTCCCGATTTTTTCGATTCAAACCTCCACAACCATTTTTCGTGCCGAAACTACTCGGAAATCACATAATTTCAAACAAGGACTGCCAAATTTGAGATACTACCAATAATATCGTAGTTTGCAAAAACAAAAACTAACAGTCCTTTAAAAAATTTTGTATAATAACAAGTAAGAAAGTGCTATAGTCGGTCAAGATCGACCATAAGATACCCTTTACCACAATGGTCAAGAGTATTCTTTTTCCTGTATAAAGACTAAATTTAAATTTGCCCAAAACTTATATATTTAAGGCGTTTCCGTCATTTGGACTTATATAAGAGCTAGGGTCAAATGTGGACCGTTTACCTCGAAATTTGGAAAGTTTATTACAGATTTTATAAATTATGTATGCAGAAAATAAACTCAAAATTCCCATTATCTTCAGATTTATGATCGTTTTAGTGATTTTTTGTCTCATTTAGTGCGTTTTGATAGAAAGTTTGTATGAGAGCTATGGTCAAATGTGGAACGAAATTTTGTACAGTGGGGCTTACATAAGCAATATTGGGTTTACAAAAGCAATATTTGTTTTAAATTTCATGAAAAAACATTGATATTTGTGGCCAAAATATCAATTCCGTTAAGTGGGACCTATAGGAGGTACCATAAATATTGGACCGATTTTGACGAATTTCAATAGCCCTGGTCCCACTATAAAAAAAATTATCTGTGCCAAATTTTATCAAATTATTTTAAGAATTGCGACCTGTACTTTAGTTACATGGTTTATATGGGGGTCCAGCCAGGCAGTCGTCTGGCATCGCTAAATCGACCCAGAAAATGATTCTAAGTCTATTGGTATACTAAAAGGGGGGTCTAAGACAAATATTTCTATACGTTAGATACATCAGCACAGACTTATAATATCCCTTCCATCTATGGTGGTGAAGGGTATTAAAGTGAGTAAGAAAGTATAATTGTCTTTCAAGCCAGACTAGATGAAGTCAAATGTGGACCGACTGTTAAAAACTTGAAGTGTTTTCAATGCTTTATTTTATCATCTTATTAAATATATTTCCCGGTAGTGGGTCTTGTAGTGAGAGCTCTTATATGGATCTTTTTTTTTTGTAACTGGATCAACAGTTTGAAGTTGGCTACCACACATACATATCGAGCCATAACCGCCAAAAGGGCTTAAGCGACATGATGGACGATTTTCGTTTTATTATTAAAATTTAGTTTTCATGATCATCTGCATCATCTCACAAAATATCAGGGCAGTAGAATTTACTGTTATGATTTTACAGCAAAAACAATAAAGACTTAAGTATCGGGTGTTTTTTATTGAGGTATAGAACTTTAAGTTGGCATCACTTTTTTAACTGGCGGCCATTTTGTCAGCTGTCAAGTGATTAATATTTAGTTTGGTTTGCCATTTCATCATGAACAGGTTGACAAAAGAACAACGCTTGCAAATCGTGCAAATTTATTTCGAAAATAATGGTTCAGTTCGCGAAGTTTACCGCAAGCTCCGTCCATTTTATGGTCGACATAATCGTCCATCAGAGCAATTAATTCGGTTAACCATGGATCGTTTTCGCACTACGTTTACTCTATGTGATAATACGCATACGCAGCGACGTCGAACAGTGCGCACCGAAGAAACAATTGCCGCTGTAGAGCAAAGTGTTGAAGAGGACCCGAATGAATCGATTCGCCACCGTGCACAGCAATTGAAGCTTTGTCCATCAACTTTATGGAAGATTTTGCGCAAAGATCTTGGCTTGCGACCTTACAAGATCCAGCTTGTGCAAGAATTAAAGCCGCGAGACCATGCAATGCGTCGTGATTTTGGTGTATGGCCCGAAAATGAGATTGATCTCGATGCTGATTTTCATCGCAAAATTTTGTTCAGTGATGAGGCTCATTTTTGGTTGAATGGCTACGTCAACAAGCAAAATTGCCGCATTTGGAGTGAAGAGAATCAACATGAGACCCTTGAGACACCATTACATCCACAAAAACTGACTGTTTGGTGTGATCTATGGGCTGGTGGAGTCATTGGGCCATATTTCTTCCGAAATAATGCTGGATAGTCAGTTACCATAAATGGAGACCGGTATAGAGCCATGATAACCGACTATTTTGTTCCCCAATTGGATGGCATGAATGTGGATGAGTTGTGGTTCCAACAAGACGGCGCTACATGCCACACAGCGCACGTCACAATTGATTTATTGAAGGAAACATTCGATGAGCGCATAATTTCGCGGAATGGACCTGTCAATTGGCCACCAAGATCGTGCGATTTGACACCACTGGATTATTTTCTTTGGGAATATGTGAAGTCGCTCGTCTACGCCAACAAACCAGAAACGTTAGGGGACTTGGAAGCCAACATTCGTGGCGTTATTGCCAACATACGGCCCCATATGCTCGAAAAAGTAGTTGAAAATTGGACCTGTAGAATTGGCTTTATTCGAGCCAGCCGCGGCGGCCACATGCCCGAAATTATATTTAAATATTAATGGCATAAAATTATCCTTCCAATAAAGCCAAATTGATGGACATTAAAACGATTTTCTTGTGTTTTATTTCAATTCGAAGTTCTATACCTCTAAAAAAAACACCCATTACAATTCACTGTCCAAAGTTATTTTAAAAAATGCTTCTCCTGTAAATTTTAGTTTCAGGTGCTTGAGTCTTTTTGGCGGTTAGGACTCGAAAAAAGGTTTATGGTTAAAAGAACAGAGGGGAGTAGAGTTTGTAATCATCTTTATGAGATGTTTATGCCACATACGGATAGTGCAGCTAAAAAATATAATTTCTTTGTAGTGTATTGCACGATCAACTTTCCAATCAAGAACAAATGTATGAATTTTTGAAGACATACCTACTACAAACACAAGTAAAAAAGTCAGAACGAGGTCCCTGATTTCATTAGATCAAGTACTATTGTAATTAAGTACTATTATAATTAAATTAAATAAGTACTATTATAATTATTAAGCACCTTCGTCCCTTTTTGTATTCATAGTATCAGCCCCATCAATTAGATTTTCATTTCATTTTAAAGTACTGGCCTTCTGAGTCTATCAATGTACCTATAAATATTAGTACAAATTTCTATATTAGTATCCTAAATCCTAAAATCAGAAAAACACATAAAAATCAAACGATAATTGAAGTCTGGTGTAAATTAGAAGAAGTGGTGTAAATCAAAAGTTTTTGAAATTTAGTTTTTTACAAGCATTTATTTTCGAGTGTAGAAATTTGTATTTTATTATGTTTATCAATAGTAGTAATTTTTAGTGTTGTTTTGTGAACAATATTTTAATGGCTGGTAGTGCGTTTATTTTTAGTTATTTTTCCACTAGTACCTACTTCACTTCATTTTATGTTTAGTTTTTAATTTTGTTTTCGTCTGTTTTATATTGTCTGTTGTTTTTCAAATGCTTATCGTCGTTGGGTCTCTGGTATTGCTTTGGGGGTCTGGTCCCACGGGTAATTATTGACACGGTTGTATGCACGCAGAAAAACACGCAAACTCCTCTACAACTGGCAAAAACGAAAAAAAGGCACAAATGGATGAGTGAAATAAATGACTGAGACTGGCTGCTTGGTTGTTTGATATTTAGCTGCAGTTTCATCAGAGGCAAATAAAAACTAACAAAAATAGAAAACCAAAATTGGGCAAAAAATACAAAATAAGGGATTTTTAAAAATTCAAGGAAATTTAAAGAGACTTTAAAGCATTTAATATCTTAAATTCATATTTTCTTAATTATAATTCTCAATATAGGCTTGATTCAGTTAAATAAATATAAACAACAATACCAATGAAAAAATAAAAGGTCCTTCGAACCGGATCTTTTTCTTTAAATCTAATTGGCTTTTAATTTGCACTAATTGTTTTTTAGCTTCAAAAATTAATTTATTTATATTTTTTATTATATTCATTGTTAAATTTAAACATTTAACGTAATACATATTAAAATCAATACAAAATTATAAATATAAATTTGTTACATGATTTTCATTTAAAGTCGATGATGATGATGGAAAAAATAAATTATATTCATTTATTATTTTAGCACGTGATAACGTGAGCGCATGCGCCATAAAGATCTTTAATAGAGATCAACAAAAATTTATTGTTTTTTGCATATTTTAACAAAAAATAAAAAAAAAAACACAAAATGCCGGCATTAAAATTAATTGATAAAACATTTTAAATAAATAATTATTGTATAAAAACAAATTTTAATACACTTAGAAAATTAAATATTTTTTTAAATAAAGCCTATTTAAAGTTTTGAATATTTAAAAATTTTCAAATAGAATTTTGGGTGCCTTATTATTATAATTAAAACAAATATTTATTTATGCAGTTAATTATTATATATTTAACATAATTAATAAATAATATATGTAATAATAAATATTTTTAAGTTAATTTCCAATAAATGTCAAATAGTTAAATATAAAATCGTAATAAATTCCAACAGCTTTTTAACCCTAGACTCAGAGATATACAAGTTATTTACTGCTGCTGCTGCCTATTATTGAATAATTGACAATTGAAAAAAAAACCCACTTGCAATTTTATATCAATCTAAGACAGAGTTTTAAATAAATGAATTGTTTAGTTTTATTAAAAACAAGTAATGTCATATGATCCACTGAAAGTTCATCTGACATATCCAAGAGCCAACTGACAGTTGTCACGGCCAATCATTACAATTATTCGGTGTTTTGGTTTGTTCGATTAATTATGCGAATAATTATTCGGTGTTCATACTTGATCGATTAATAATCTAATAATCACGAACTATTCGATTAACCCATTAAAACTGATTGTGAAAAATCAAAACTAGTTTTTCTAGTTTAAAAAAAACAATATTCCATAAAAAAAAATTTTTAAAGAAACATTTTCGATAAAAATATTTTTCTATAGAAAAATTTTCGATAAAATTTTTCTAAAAAAATATTTTTCTAAAGAAAAATTTTCTAAAAAATTTTTGATAAAATTTTCTATGGAAAAATGTTTGTTAGAAATATTCTTTATAAAAAAATTTTTGATACTAAAAATTTTCTATAGAGAAATTTTTGATAAAAATTTTCTATAGAGAAATTTTTGATAAAAAAATCTTCCGTGGAAAAATTTTGGATAAAACAATTTCCGTATCGGGATAGAGAAATTTTGGAAAAAAAAATGTTCTATATAAAAATTTTGGATAAACAAAAGTTTTGATAAATATATTAAAAAACAAATAAGAAAATGCTATAGTCGGTCAAGCCCGACCATACGATACCCTTCACCACAAAGGTCAAAGGTATTCTTTTTCGTATAAAAAGACAAATATTTGCTAAATTTTGCCATCAATCAAATCTTTTCTGAAAACTTACTCGTATATATTTAAGCTGTTTCTGTCATTTGGACTTATATGAAAGCTAGGGTCAAATGTGGACCGATTATCTCGAAATTTGGCAAATTGATTACCTTTGTTACAAGAATTATGTGTGCAAAAAATAAACTTAAAAATGTGGACCGATTTCAACGAAATTTGGTACAGTGATTTAAGTTTATATAAGCAGTATTTGTTTCAAATTTCATGAAAAAATATTGATATTTGTGGCCAATATATCAATTCCGAGAAGTGGGACCTATGGGAGGTACCATAAATATTGAACCGATTTTGACGAATTTCAGTAGCCATGGTCCTATTATCAAAAAAATGATATATGCCAAATAATGCGACCTGTAGTTGGAATACAAGGTTTATATGGGGTCCAGCCAGCCAGACGGATGGACGGACGGACTGATGTCGCTAAATAGACTCAGAAAGTGATTCTAGGCCTATTGGTATACTAAAAGGAGGGTCTAAGACAAATATTTCTATACGTTACATACATCAGTACAAACTTATAATACCCTTTCCGCCCTATGGTGGTGAAGGGTATACAAATAATGGAGTAGAGAACTTTTTATATTTAAAACATCAGAAGTACACATTGAAAAAATACTTTGAGTATAAAAAACTGCAACTTTGCAAAAGATTTTTTTCGTTTAAACGGTTAATCATTACAAATTATTCCGTTATTTGAATTGTAAATTTGTAAATTTTTAAATAATCGATCAAATAAAAAAAAAATAAATTAATCGGTTAACCGAATAAAGGTTAATCGATTGAATACCCCAGTATAAACACCATATAATCCCAATGCTCGGGAAACTAGTGTAATGCTAATAAATATCAAGTTAAATTTCTTATGATACTAAAATTTTGCGCACAGGGGTTTTACATGACATGACATGTCTTAAAATCGGTCCACATTTAAATATAGCCCCATAGCTATTAAACTATATACATATACACATTTTTAAAAAAATTCGTAGTATATCTAAAATTATGACACTACGATACAATATGTCTTATCAGGCATGAAACACCTCAAAAATCTGGAGTTACGGAAAAGAAAACTGTTTTTCCATTTTTTTTGTTATTAGCCTAATACACTAATTAGTCATTAGGGTGTTCTTTTGCTTTTTTTAATATCAAGGAGTTCCAGTAGGATTATTATGTGACATAATAATCCGACTGGATAATTTATAATTTATGTCATTTGATGAGAAACATAAATCCTGAAAATTTGAGCCAAATAGGACAAGTTCAACACGTGGCACCCAGGATCAAAAACTGAAAAATGCGTAATACAGATTTAAAAATTTTTGAGAAAAAAATTTTCTTTAAAACATTTTTTGATAAAATATTTTCTATAAAAAATTTGTTTTATTAAAAATTTTTCTAAAGAAAAAAATTTTCTTTAGAACATTTTTTGATAAAATATTTTCTATAAAAAAATTTTCTACAGAAAAATTTTTGAAAAAATTTTTTTCTCAAAAATTTTTCTATAGAAAATTTTTTCATCAAAAATTTTTCTATAGAACATTTTTTCATAAAAAATTTTTCTATAGAAAACTTTTTTTCAAAAATTCTTCTATAGAAAATTTTTTCACCAAAAATTTTTCTATATATTTTTTTTCAAAAATTTTTTTATATATTTTTTATCAAAAATTTTTCCATAGGATTTTTTTTTTTTTAAATTTTTCTATAGAAAATTTTTTTATTAAAAATTTTTCTATAGAAATTTTTTTTATCAAACATTTTTCTGCAGAAAATTTTTTTATCAAAAAGTTTTCTATAGAAATTTTTTTCATCAAAATATTTTCTATATTTTTTTCGATTACGCAAAGTAGAGATGTTTTCATGTGATTTTTATGATTTAAAAAAATTTATGATTTAAAAAAATTTGTTAAGCGAATTTTGAAAATTTGCAATTTGGATCCAGTGATTTATTACGAATGGGTCGAAATTGGGTCGATGGCTTTTCCCATATTCCCATGCTTGTGACTTAAAGTCAAATGATTTCGGAAAAAGTACCCTTTTTAGAGAAATTTTAGAAAAATTTAATAATTTTATATTTGTTTACATTTTAAGCAAAAATGTATTTATTGATTATGCGTAACACCATATAGAATCAGTGGATATAGTTTACCAAAATTAGAAATATTTAACCCTTGCGTTACCGGGGTAAACATAATTTTTGCAAAGAACGAATATCTAAGCTATTGCTGTAGTTCGAACAATATTTCTTATGCTCACCCTTTTAAAAAACTATTTAGTTAATAACAAAGATCACATAAACCAAAAATGTAAACCCTTTCGTGACCAATGAGGACCAAAATGACCCCAATTATATAAAAATCTGGTTCCTTCCTATGGCCTCAAAACACGTACCTTTTTTAAAAGGAAAAAATTCAAGATTTAATGAAAGTTTTAGATCGCATTCAAATATGTCTAGAATTTACCGAGATATGAAGTTGTTGATGCAGGAAATTAGGTTTGAGTAAATTTCGTATATCAAAAGAAATAGTTTTTATAGACCTACAGTTCGAATTTGTCAAATCATTCATTCATTTTCGTTACTGAATTGCAAAAATCTCTCATACTTTACATCCATTTATATCTCTAAAAGTTTGTCTGACGTTGTCGTTGTTGGAATGTTTTCTTTTTAATTTTTTTGCTGTTGTTGTTGTTGCTGTTGTCAGTAGAGTGTCGCATGCATTGCACTTGACCGTGATTAGTTGTTTATAATGTTACTGCAGCAACTTTTGAGATTGATGTTGTTTCTGTTGCATTTGGTTGGGGCTAAAATATCTAGCAAATATTGTTGCTGCTGGTTTTTTTATTTTCTGATGTCAGTCAAAGCAGTTGCATCGCCCAACAAGCTTCAAACATTTTTTTTTTGTGATTTTTCTACATTTATATACTGATTAATTCAAACACCAGGGTATATTTTTGAAAAAAAAAAAAAAAAAAATATAGAAAAAAAATGTTAGTGCATATATTTATTTTTGTATTACTCACATCGATACTTGCTAACTAAGTGACTTGAGACTAAAAAATATTGAAATGTTTTTTTTCTTCTTTTTACTTAACAAGACTTATCAAAGACTTGCAATTTTAAATAGATAAACACATGGAAATTTAAACATTTTTACTAAAAAGAAAAAAAAAAATTAAAACTATTGATGTTTAAACTTAAAAAACAGTCAATACTAACTATAAACTACGTCTAAAGTAACCATCGACCGAACGATCGATCGCTTTATCAAACCCCACCACCACGATCATGGTTATGGGGTATGAGTTAATGGGTATGAGTATGAGTAAGAAAAAAACTACTGGATTTAACTAAGTACAAGTTTATGTTTTTTTACAGTAGCGTTTTTTATGTATTTTTATTTAAGTCTTAACTCTATAGACATTTGCTAAAACCAACAAAAATTACAGCAACAGCAGCAACAAACCATATTATTATTTGTTTATATTTATTTCAAATTGTTAAGAAATAAACAAATCCATTACCAATAACAAAGATACCCTACACCAGAGAGTTTGGCGAAAATTCCAGGATTTACAATAAAAAAAAAGTATTTAAAATCGGTGGAGTTTTATAGGTAATGCCTTTAGGTAAATTTTGCGTTATATGTCAATGTCTTGAGATTTTTTGATATCAAATTTTTCTAAAGAAAATTCTTGATAAATATTTTTCTATCGAAAATTTTCGCTGCAAAATTTCTCTACAGAAAATTTTCAATGCAAAATTTTTCTTTAGAAAATTTTTGGTGTAAAATTTTTCTAGTAAAAATTTTCGATGCGAAATTTTTCTATAGAAAATTTTTGATGTAATTTTTTCTACGAGTATATAAAATTTTTCTATAGAAAATTTCGATATAAAATTTTTTAATAGAAAATTTTAAATGTAGTTTTTTTTTAGAAAATTTTTTTCTACCGAAAATTAAAAATGTAAGAGTTTTTTTTATAAAAATTTTCAATGCAAAATTTTTCTTTAGAAAATCTTTGATGTAAAATTTTTCTAGTAAAAATTATCAATGCGAAATTTTTTGAAAAGGTTTATCAAAATTTGGGACATCAAACATTTAATTAAAAAGTTTTACTGTAGTGTATTGCACTAAGAATCCCAATTTATTACAATTATTTATTATTTATTTTTTTATAGAAAATTTTTGATGTAATTTTTTCTATATAAGATTTTTCTATAGAAAATTTCGGAATAAGTTTTTTATAGAAAATTTTAAATGAAGTTTTTTTTAGAAAATTTTTTCTACCGAAAATTAAAAATGTAAAAGTTTTCTTAAGAACATTTTTGTTGTCAAATTTTTCTATAGAAAATTTTTGAGGCAAAATTTATTTATAAAAAATTTTTCATGTTAAATTTTCTATAGAAGTTTTTTGATGTAAAATTTTCCTATTGAAAATTTTCGATGTAAAATTTTTCTATAGAAAATTTTCGATATAAATTTTTTCTATAGAAAATTTTCGATATAAATTTTTTCTTTTGAATATTTTTGATGTAAAATTTTTCTTGAGAGTTTCGGTCAAATGTAGACTAAAAATTTTGTCATATTTTACTTTTCATTATATATATGTGGAACCATTGTCCTACTTGAAAGAAAACAAAAAGTATTGGAACAGAATGACGAAATATAAATATAAAAAAAATTGAGATTACTTTCCATTTGTATATTAAACTCTTAAAAATCAAAATTAATAGGGCTCATTGTTAGTATCAAAAAATGAAATGCCTCCATTTGTTTTTAAATCATAAAAACTGATTCTCAGTCGATCGGTATACTTAAAGATGGGCGTCAGATCAATATATCTGTGATAACAAAAATTACCATAAACTCACGTATAATACCCTCTCTACCTCTGCTGGTGTAGGGTGTAAAAAAAGTTGTTTAAATTAAAATTGAAATATACGCCAGTCGACCTTCTCATGTTTTTGCCAAATGTCAACCAAATTTACCACATTTTTAAATGTTTTTTGTTGCTGCTGACTCTGAAATGCGCCAAACGCAAGTTTTTGGTTTTAAAAATTTTAAATCGTAAAGAACAGCAACAACATTTAAAACATTCCGCCGCACAATAGGTTGACAAATAGATAAAATAAAAATATTTTTGTAAGTTCTTAACTTTAACTCTTGAGGATTTGAAAGCTATAGAAAATTATATAGATTAAATTTTAGGGATCTTACTACTTACACACCTACTATACCTCTATAGATCTACATAGTTAGGGGATTCGAGATAACCTATTCGTGCCTTATTTAAGTCAGATCAACTGTAACAATTGGAAGATACGCAATTATATATATCTAATTTCTGTTTAGGTAAATGTTTAAGTGTCTCTCCTCCTCTCTCTCTCTACCTGAAGTTACTAACATATTTCCATATTATATTGTTCCCCAACCCACTGTGAACACTTAAGTTTGATATGTATATAAATAACAGCCTATCCGCCTGCATTTATGCAGTTAAACTAATCGTTTATTTTTTTTAATTTTTTTCCAAAAAGTTTTCAATACTAAAAACTTAAACATTTTTGGGTGATTTCATAATTAATTATTAATGGTTGTTAGTAGTTTTTGGTGGTGGCGATATCGATGTTGTCTCTGTAGTTGTCGTTGGTGTTACCAATATTTATTGTCGCCAAGTGTAAAATTTACTAATAGAATCAAGTTTATTGAACAAATTATTTGTCGGTAAATTGTACAATTTGATGTCGTTGTTTGTCGAAATGAAAACAATTTGCGGCATTGAAACTGCGTCTAAGTCAATAAGTATTACAAGTTAATGCGGGTAAAGAAAATCTAAATACATTTGATACAAAATTTGTCTATAAAAAATTTTGGTTTAACATTTTTTTTATAAAAAACTTTCTATGCGTAATTTAAAAAAAAAATTTTCGATGTTAAATTTTTCTATACAAATATTTCTATATAAAAGTTTTCTATAAAAATTTTTGAATTTTTTTTGTAGAAAATGTTTGAAATTTAGAAAATTTTTGATGTAAAATGTTTCTATAGAAAATTTTTGATGTAAAATTTTCCTATAGAAATTTTTGATGTAAAATTTTTGTACAGAAAATTTTTGATGTAAAATTTTTCTACAAAAAATTTTCGATGTAAAATTTATCTATACAAAATTTTCGAAGTAAAATTTTTCTATATAAAATTTTTGATGTAAAATTTTTCTATAGATAATTTTCTATATAAAATTTTGCTATAGAAAATTTTTGATGTAAAATTTTTCTGTAAAAACTTTTTGATGTAAAATTTTTGTATAGAAAATTGTTGATGTAAAATTTTTCTACAGAAAATTTTTGATGTAAAATTTTTCTATAGAAAATTTTTGATGTAAAATTTTTCTATAGAAAATTTTTGATGTAAAATTTTTGACGTAAAATTTTTCTATAAAAAATTTTTGATGTAAAACATTTTAAAAGAAAATTTTCGATGTAAAATTTTTCTACAGAAAGTTTTCGATGTAAAATTTTTCTACAGAAAGTTTTCGATGTAAAATTTTTCTACAGAAAATTTTCGATGTAAAATTTTTCTATTGAAAATTTTTCTATAGACAATTTTTTATGTTAAATATTTTTATAGAAAATTGTTGATGTAAAATTTTTCTATAGAAAAATTTTGATGTAAAATTTTTCTATAGAAAATTTTTGATGTAAAATTTTTCTATAGAAAATTTTTGATGTAAAATTTTTCTATAGAAAATTTTTGACGTAAAATTTTTCTATAAAAAATTTTTGATGTAAAACATTTTAAAAGAAAATTTTCGATGTAAAATTTTTCTACAGAAAATTTTCGATGCAAAATTTTTCTACAGAAAATTTTCTATTGAAAATTTTCAATGTAAAATTTTTCTATAGACAATTTTTTATGTCAAATATTTTTAAACAAAATTTTCGATATAAAATTTTTGATGCAAAATTTTTCTATTTAAAATTTCTCTTTAGAAAATTTTCGATATAAAATTTTCCTTCAGAAAATTTACGATGTAAAATTTTTCTATAGAAAATTTTCTATGAAAAATTTTCTATGTAAAATTTTTTTTATAGAAAATTTTCGATACAAAATTTTCCTGTTAAAATTTTCTTAAGAAAATTTTCGATGTAAAATTTTTTTTAGAAAATTTTTGATGTAAATTTTTTCTATAGAAAATTTTTGATATAAAATTATTTTATAGAAAATTTTCGATGTCAAATTTTTCTAATGAAAATTTAAGATATAAAATTTTTGATATAAAATTTTTCTTTACAAAATTATCGATATAAAATTTTTCTATAGACAATTTTTATTGCAAAATTTTTCTACAAAAAATTTTCCATGTAAAAGTTCTCTTTAGACAATTTTCGATGTTAAATTTTTGTACTGAAAATTTTCGATGTAAAATTTTTCTATATAAAATCTTCGATATAAAATTTGTTTATGGAAAATTTTTGGTGTAAAATATTTCTAAAGCAAATATTCTATGCAAAATTTTTCTATTTTCGATGTAAAATTTTTCTATTGAAAATTTTCGATGTAAAATTTTTCTATTGAAAATTTTGGATGTAAAATTTTTCTATTGAAAATTTTCGATGTAAAATTTTTCTATTGAAAATTTTCAATGTTAAATTTTCTATGGACAATTTTCGATGTTTAATTGTTCTATAGAAAATATTTTTCTAAAGATATAGATGTAAAATTTTTCTGTAGAAAATTTTGGGTTTAAAATGTTTCTATAGAGAATCTTGGATATAAATTTTTTCCATAGGAAATTTGAAGTAAAATTTTCTATAGAAAATTTTTACTGATTTTCGACAAAAAATTTTAGATATAAAAGTTCTTTTTAGAAATATTTCGATGTAAAATTTTTCTACAGATAATTTTCGATATCAAATTTTTCTATAGCAAACTTTTGATGTCAAATTTTTTTAAAAATATTTTTATTTTTAATTTTTTGTTTTTAATTTTTTATTTTGAATTTTTTATTTTGAATTTTTCTATAGAAAATTTTCAATACAAAATTTTTTGAAAAATAATTTATAATTATAATTTATAGTTTTTTGAAAAATAATTTTTTATGTGAAATTTTTCTTAAGAATGAAAAAAATTTTCTACCATAATTTTTGATAGAGAATAAAATTTTTTTACAGAAAAGTTTCCTTTAGAAAATTTTCGGTTGAAAATTTTTCATTACAAAATTTTCGGTATAAAACTTTTTTCTAGAAAATTATCGGTAAAAATGTTTCTTTATCGTTTAGAAAATTTTTTCATAAGAAATTTTTAGTATAAAATTTTTGATGTATATTTTTTTTTATAGAAAATATTCGGTATAAAATTTTGCTTTAGAAAATTTTTGGTATAAAATATTTCTTTAGAAAATTTTCGGTATAAAATTTTTCTAAAAAACCTTTTTCAATTGGAAATTTTTATATAAAATCTTTCTACAGAAAATTTTTGGTATAAAATTTTTCTATCGAAAATGTTAAATTCAACAATTTTTTGGATGTAAAATTTTTGTGTAGATAATTTTCGATGTAAAATATTTTTCGAAAATTTTCGATCTGTCTAAATTGGGGATAATCCTCCTGATGGCCTAACCAACCATCGAAACGCGTCGAGAATTTTGGTTTCTCCGCAAACAATTTTTGGCTTTTTATCAATAAATAAATGTAACAGATTTGGGATCAAATGCGAATAGTCAGTCTTTTTGAGTAAAATATTTCTATAAAATTTTTTGATGTTAATTATAAACATTTTTTTTTATATCTGGATTTTTTCTATATAAAAATTTATTTATAAATTCATAAAGTAGCACATATTAATCTTAAAGTAACTACAAATTGCAAATAAATGGCGAGTAAATGAAGCCATCAAATAACTATTTAACGCTTAATTTATTTATGATTAATAATTTTAATAATTAATTAATTGATTGATTTGCATTAAACATTTCGGTTTAATGATTTGTGATCATTAAACCATTAAACGATGAACTTAATTGGCATTTACAATCAAATTAAAAATCGAACACAAAAGTTTTGAATAAAATATTTTGCATAAAAATAAACGTGATAATAAAATTGACTACTTTTAACAAAAGATAAATCAACATTTAAGTAAATAATACAAATTAAATCTACATATTTTTATATTAAATATAAAAAAAAAATTGAGGAGAAAACGGGAAAATTAATGATATTTGGGTAACAAACTGATACCGGTTGGGTGTCATTTCTAAGAATTTTACTTATTCTCGCAAGGGAAAATTAAAATTTACAAAATTATATTTAATTCAAACAAGTTTCATTTTTAATTGGATTTTCTTAGTTTTACTAACAATTAAATAAGAATCTCATATAGACAAAATGTGAACCCCGGAATACTCCTGTAATTGGCTTGAATTCATTTTATTCCACTTTTCTATGATTCGAATATAATTTCTTAATATATGTTAAATTTATTGTAACATTTAATGCCCACTTTACAGTTGAGTTGAAATTGGAAATTATGATAAAAAAAATTAAATATTTAAATAATTAAAAATTACTATTAAAATGCGAAACAAAAGCGTAATAAATACATGTTAATATAAATATAAATATTAATATCAAATGTAATTTTATTAATAAAAACAAATAAAATAATAATTACTTTTTTTATTAATTATTTATTTATACTTTTTGATGGTGATGGACAATTTATATCAGAGATAATCATTATTATGGATTTTTGAACCATAACAACAACAAATATGTGTTAATTAATTAAAGATAATTGTGGGAATTTTTTACATAAATTATAGGGAGTTTTTTGTTTACCCTACAGCATGTGAACAGTATTCAAAGTTTGTCGGAATGTTTGGAATATTGAAAAATTTTTCATGAAATTATTAATATCAAAAATTTTTACAAAAAATTATGGAATATCAAACATTTTATTAAAAAAGTTTACTTAAGCGTATAGCCCAATTATAGCAATTTTGCATCAAAAATTTTTCTAAAGAAATTTGTTATTTCCAAATTTTTTTTTTAATTTTTAATACAGGAAAATTTTTATTATATTTTGTTTTATCTAAAAATTTTTTTTAGAAACTTTTTCATTGAAATATTTTCTATAAGATTTTTTTTACATTAAAAAAATTTTAATAGAAAAATTAGTAAATTAATAAAACAGTTTAATTAGAAATTTTTTTATTGAAAAATTTTCTATAAATTTTTTCGATAAAAAAATTTTTATAGCAAATTTGTCAATAAAAAAAATAAATCTATAGAAAATTTTCAATCTAAAAAATTTTTTATAGAAAATTTTTGAATAAAAGAAACTTTAGTAAAAAATTTTTCAATAAAAATTTTTCGATAAATTTCGAAAAAAATTTTTTGATTAATTTCGAAAAAAATTTTACAAAAATTTTTTCATTGAAACATTTTTATAGATTTTTTTTATTGAAAATTTTTCTATAAAAAATTGTTCATATTGAAAAATTTTTTATAGAAATTTTTTTCCCTGACAAATTTTCTATCTAAATTTTTTTATCAAAAAATTTTCTATACAAATTTTTTTCGTCGAAAACTTTTCTATAGAAATTTTTTTTCGTCGAAAACTTTTCTATAGTAAAATCATCAAATCGAAAATTGTCTATAGAAGCATTTGGTTATACATCGAAAAATAAGCTATTGAACAATTTTTAATAGAAAAATTAGTAAATAAAATAGTAAAACTTTTTAATTTGATTTTTTTTATTTTCTATAAATTTTTTCCATAAAAAATTTTTGAAAGAAAATTTGTCAATGAAAAAAATTTCTGTAGAAATTTTTCAACGGAAACAAAATTCCGTAAAAATTTTTTCGATGAAAAAATTTCAATAAAAATTTTTCGATAAATTTCAATAAAAATTTTTCGATAAATTTCGAAAAAAATTTTTTGATTAATTTCGAAAAAAAATTTACAATAATTTTTTCATTGAAAAATTTTTATAGAATTTTTTTTTATTGAAAAATTTTCTATAAAAAATTTTTTACATTGAAAAATTTTTTATAGAAATTTTTTTCTATAGAAATTTTTTTTCGTCGAAAACTTTTCTATACAAATTTTCTATAGTAAAATCATCAAATCGAAAATTGTCTATAAAAGCTATTGAAAAATTTTTAGTAGAAAAATTAGTAAATTAATAAATTTTTTTAATTAGAATTTTTTTTATTAAAAAATATTCTATAAATTTTTTCGATAAAATATTTTTTAAAGAAAATTTCTCAATGAAAAAAATTTCTGTAGAAATTTTTCAACGGAAACGAAATTCCGTGAAAATTTTTTCGATGAAAAAATTTCAATAACAATTTTTCGATAAATTTCGAAAAAAAAAAATTTTAAAGAAATTTTTTCGTTGAAAAATTTTCTATAAATTTTTTTTTATCGAAAAAATTTATATAGAAATTTTTTCGGTAAAAAAAAAAATTTAATAAAAATTTAAAAAAAAAAAAAATTAATAGAAATTTTTTCAAAAAAAAATGAATTTATAAATTTTTTTTATTGAAAAATTTTTTACATTAAAAAATTTTATATACAATTTTTTTTCATTGACTTTTTTTTATCGAAAAAATTTCTATAGAAATTTTTTTTCGTCGAAAACTTTTCGATAGAAATTTTCTGTAGTAAAATCTTAAAATTGAAATTTTTATAGAAAAATTTTAACAATGAATGATTTTTTAGAAAAATTTTAGTATCGAAAAATTTTCTGCAGAATTAAAAAATCCAAAAGTTTTGTATAGAAGTTACATTCATTGAAAAATGTTACCTTCATTGAAAAATGTAATTGTCTATATAAATTGGAATCGAAAAATATTTTCCATCAAAAAGTTTTCTATGGAAACTTTTGTTTCTTTTTTAACGCTGAAGAATTTTCTATACAAAAATTTTTACATCGATAAATTTTCTAAGGACAAGTTTAAACATCAAAAAAATTTATATTGAAAATTTTTTTACATAAAATTTTAACATCAACTAATTTTTTATAGAATACAAAAAATTTTAACATCATAAGATTTCCTACATATAAAAAAATTTTAACATCAAAAACTTTTCTATAAAAAAATTTTAACATCGAATTTTTTTTTTAATTTTTTTAATCGAAAATTTTTTATAGAAAATTTATATAAATTTTTTTTTACATTGAAAATTTTTCTATTATAAATTTTTCAATATTTTTTTTTTAATCGGAAAAATTTCTATACAAAATTTTTCAACTTTAAAAAATTTTTATAGACAATTTTCAATGAAAAAAATAACTATTAAGAATTTTTCGAAATTTGTTGAAAAATCTTTTATTGAAAAATTTTCTACAAAAAGTTTTTGACAGAAAAATTTTATATAGAAATTTTTTCATTTGCAAATTTTCTTTAAAATTTTTTTTATCGAAAAAATTTCTATAAAATTTTTTTTTTATCGAATACTTTTTTATAGAAATTTCTCTCCGCCGAAAACTTTTCTATAGAAATTTTCTATAGCAAAATCTTAAAATCAAAACTTTTATATTCAAATTTTAAAAATCAATAATTTTTAAAAAAATTTTAACAACGAAAACTTTTCTGTAGAACTTTTTTCATCGAAAAAATTTGTAACGAAATATAAAAGTTTTTATAGAAATTCCATCATTGAAAAATTTAATATCAAAAAAATTCAAATAGAAAAATATTTTTCATCAAAAAAGTTTAACGTCGAAGAATTTTCTGCACAAAACTTTTATATGGAACAATTTTTTAAAAAATTTTCTTGTAACAAATTTTTTTGACATTAAAAATTTTGTATAGAAAAATTTAAATATCGAAAATTTTTAACATCAAAAAGTTTTCTATAGAAAAATTTTAATATCGAAAAATTTCTATTGAAAAATTTTAACATAAAAAAATTTTGAGATCGAAAAATTTTCTCTAAAAAATTATGATATAGAAAAATGTTTTATTGAGAATTTTATCATCGAAATTTTTCTCAAGAAAAATGCTCTTAAGATAAATTATAAGTTATTTTTAAATCGAACAATTTTTTTGTTTAATTTTATAACAGCTTCGAAAAATTTTCTATGAAAAAATTTTTACTAGAAAAATTTTCTTTGCAAAAATTTTACCATCAACAAATTTTCTCCAGAAAAATTTTGGTATCAAAAATATATCTATAGAATTACTTTGTTTCGAAAAATTATATAAAAATTATTCCATATAAAAATTTAAAAATTTTCTGTAAAAAAAAAAATTTAAAACGAAAATATTTGAATTTCAAATTTTTCGAAAGAACAATAATTTTCAATAAAACTTTTCTTATATTTAACATAGAATATTTTTCTGTACGGAAATTTTCAAAATGAAACGATTTTGTATAGAAAATATTTAAAATCAAAAAACTTTTTATAGACAATTTTTGATATAAGAAATTTTTGTTTTATAAAAATCTTTTAATATCGAAATATTTTCTATAGAAATTCTTAAATATCGTAAAAGTTTCTGTAGGAAATCTTTTAAATCGAAAGATTTTCTATATAAATTCTTTATTGTAAAATCTAATTTAGAAAATCTTTAATATCGAAAAAATTTCTATAGAAAATCTAATAAAGAAAATTTTTCCTAAGAAATTATCAAAATATGTTTTGATGCTAAAAATTTTTAATTTTTTTTTGTAGAAACATTTAAATTTAAAACGTAGCGATATTCGATCAAACTCAATGAGTTAAATTGATGATTATCTCTGCAATTTGACAACTCGACTGTGGTCGAGGGCGCTAAGTGCTGATGACGTCCTGTGGCGGGACAGAAATTGCAATCCACTGAGCCGCGTTCAAAAATAATTTTTTCAGTTTTTCTCCACAATTACTTTTCAAATTTTCAAAATTAATAATTTGAAAGTTAAATGAACTCAAGCCTGATTAAACCTAATTTTTCAATTAATTCTAAAGTTCGAATAATTAATTCCCAAATATATAGAAACATTTTTCTATAGAAAATATTTTGATTTATTTTTTTTTCTTTAGGATATGTTGTCGATGTTATCCTTTTTTTAACTTTTCAATATTTAAGATTTGTAAAAGTTTTATTTTTCTATAGAAAATTTTTCGAATTTAATGTTTTCTATCTAAAATTTTTGATATTAAAGATTTTTTACAAAATAATTTTTAACAACAATTTTTTCCAAATGTAATTTTTTTTTTGCTAATTTTATTAGATAGAGCTAATTTAGAATCTTTCATTACTTCAATAGTTCATCAATACAAATGTAATAATATAAAAAGGTAATAATGATGCTAATGATAATGATATCCGTGATGAAGTTGTTTTAAAACACTCCCTGATTAATTGCCACTAAATAAGAAATAAATTGAAATTATTAAAAATAATATAAAGATTATTAATTGTTTTCTTTTCTCAACATTTGGAAGCTTTTTAATAAGGAAATTGTTAATAAATATTTCCTAAGATTTATGGTTTTTGTTTGTGTCGCTGGTTCCAAGAAATTTAACTACTAACCTCAATTTATAAAGTTTTTGTAGATTTAGACAATTTGTTTAAAGTGATTTTTTTGCTAAGGGCAAAATCTTAAAATTTTTAAATTATTTAAATAAAATTAATGATATTTTTTTGAGGCTGTTAGAAACTGAAAGTTAAACATATTTTCGTTTCAAACAGTAGTCATTTTGTTTTGGGCCTTTTTTTTTGTGGTGCCAAAGTAAAACTTTTGTCTTCAAGCCCTTTTTCTGATTTCAAGGTTTGTTTTGTTTGCTGTGATTTATTTTTTATATTCTTATTTATTTGTATATAACTTTTCTAACATTTACTTTTGTAAATGTTACTTTTATGTATTTTTTCGTATTAATTTAAATTTGATTTTATGCAAAACGGCTAGAAAAACGCCTACATTTAAATGAGATCCATTTGAAATTTTATGCAGGAAAAAAATTATTGTTTGACAATTAGTTTGAAACGAGTCTTGAGCAATGTTTTACCCTATAGAGATTAATTAGGAATAGACAGAATTTAAGAGTTAGAATGACATAAAAGTTCTACAACCGGTTTGTTTCTTTTTAAGAACTGCCACTTCATGCATTACTTTGTGGCTCTTTAATGGTTAGCATTTTATATTTAAAGCTTTGCCACTTCAAGGGGTAGATATTACCTTGAAATAAGCTTTAAAGAGTAGGTTGTTTGCGAGCTTAGCTAAAAGTTTCTAACTGCATTAAGTTTAATTCTAATCATGAATCTAAACTAGGGTTAATTTTGTACCACCTTTTGCATTACTTTGTGATTTCTTAGGTGTTATAATTTTATAATTCTCTTAACATTTTAGATTATGTGTGAGTTCGCTTTGAATAAAGATAAATTTAAAACTAAGAAAAATTTATGAGTTGGTTTCTGAAATAACGTTTATTTTTAAATATCCTCCTTTACATTACTTTGTGTCACTTAATAGTACCCCCTACTTTATTATTCGTTCCTAGCAAGTAATTATGTTAGTTAATTTCTTTTGCATTATTTGATGGTTCCTTAAAATTTACTTCATATTCCGGATGGGTCTTAAGTGCTGATATCTGAAGAACACAAAAGGAAATTATATTCATTTTTAGCAACCACTTTTTGCATTACTTTGTAGCGCTTTATTGAAGTAACTTGTTAAATACTGCAATATACTTAGCTATAGATAAACCAACAAAAATATTGAGTATTAAACTGACTTTTAATTATAATTAAATTCTGCATTACACTGTGACACTTTAATGCAAAGTATAATGCATTCAATATTTCAGACTTTATGTAAGCTTAGTATACACACTTAGTATACATACATAGTCTGTGAACCGCCTTGGTATAGCAGGTTAGTCATCCGCCTAGCATACCAGAGGTTCAAGTTCGATCCCCGGCCAGACAACTTGAAAAAAAAAAATAATTTTCAAAAATGCGGCGGTTCACCTCATAACTCAGCTAGCCACTGGTTATTGAGTATTAGGCTATGGAAAACTTCTCTAACTAATGCATTTGCCGTTCGGAGCCGGCGTTAAAACGTAGGTCCCTTTCAATGAGTCTAAAAATATAATCGGATGCAGTCATTGTCTGAGAGAAGTACCCCTTGTTCCAATTCTAACTTAAAACTAAGGGGAAAATTAGTATACAACTGACTATAATTAGAATTATTTTTCATCACCACTTTTTGCATTGCATTGGGCCACTTTTAGAGGTAAAACTAGAAAGTTTTACCGGTCAATATTTAGGATTTTCTGTAAGCTTTGGTATGGAAATAGGGCACACAATTCAGAGCTGAAAAAGTAATGACTTTTTTCAAAAAAAATCCCTTATATGTAGCCTTTTAAAATATTCGTTCTTCACCTACAATTTGTGGTACCTTGTATTGAAGGCGTTTTATTCTTTGTTTCTGATATCAACTTCTTTTTTATTTATAGCTTTCAAAATAGCAGTCAGTACGCATGCTTAAACGTTGTTACTAGATTTCTTTGCCCATTCCTCCCAATGTGGCCCTCACCGCTGCGCACTGCAGTCACATGTCATTTCCATTTGAATTATGGTCTTTTGTGGGTCACCAAGGTAAACAAATTTGTTGATGAATTGTTTTTGGTATGAAATGAGAAAACTACTTTGCTTGTTCCATGTGGTTCGAAAAGAAATTTACAGTTTGTTCTTTTCAAAATAAATATGTACTTAACCCTTTTAAGCCCATTGTTGAGTAAAGGCGACATTAATAAAAAAAACTATTTTTCTATTTAAGTATAAAAAGGAAACTCAATATCTTCTAAAATAAAAATGATTTAAGTAAAATGTTTTATGTTAAGATCAGCTTTGAACATAAGAACAGGGTAAAAACTATTTCTTGGTACTTTTTAACCCATATGTATCTTTTGAAGCATTGGATCAGAAACAAGATTTCAAATTAAAAAAGTTCGAATAAAAGTCAGGACTTTTGAAATTTTAAGGAAATAATAAGGCAAAAACAAGGAAAAATTTGAAAAGTTAGGTACTTTTTGTTGAAATTTTTCATTGTTTGAACAAAAGTACCAATTTTTTAACTGATAATACATTTTATAACCTAAATCATTTATATAAAATATATTAAACATGTATTTGGTACCTTTAAAGTTAATCGGTTAAAAAAGGGAAAAAATCTGTAATACAAACATAATATCATATCTCAGAAACTAAGCAATTTTAATATTCCATAATCAGGGGCTAAACATTGTTTAAATCATGTTTTTTTAACCAATAAAGTACTTTTATTTTTGTTTAGAAACTTTAGTAAGATAAAATTTTTAGTTTCGCCCAGCAATTCGTTCGGTCCCCGATAGTTTGATACAACTTCTATATTTTTCTAATTGTAAAGACTTGAATACCATCATAAAAGTAATTGGTTGTTAAAGGGTTAATAGTTTTTTTGTTGTTTTAAAAATAAAAAAAACTAAACAAAAATCGTATAAATCAGTGTTTAAGAAAATGTTTTAGAAAAGAACAAATGAACAAACAAACAATGAAAACCGTTAGTAAGAACAACGAACGACACACCCATTATGTTTAAAACTTTAAAATAATAAAATTTATTTAAATATTAACAAAAAAAGAAACATTTAGAATTTATTTAAATATTTGCATGTTTACTGGAGTTGTTTGAACTAAAAAAGATTTAAATTTTTTTCTATTTTCAAAAATTTTGATGTGATTTTCGAAAGTTTTTTTTGAAAAGAAAAACTATGCATTTTTTTGAAATCTCTAAGTTAAACATTTTCCGTCTAGTTTCTATAATAAAACCCAATATTTCGTAATAACTGTACTTAATCGCAAAAATATTCAACCCCATTAAATTTTTTTGGGTTCTTATAGTCGCCTAAAAGAATTTTCGTTTTTTTGCATTTTAATATAAATTATAAAATATAGCCTTTTTTAAATGATTTTTGGTAATACGTATTACTAAATAGTGGTATACCAGGTTAGTGATACCTTCGGTCCCAAGTTCGATCCATGGCCAGACGCTCTTGAAAAAATAAATTTTCAAAAATGCGGTTTATCTCATAACCAGGAGTAGACATAACATACCACCAGCAGCCGATGAATTTTTTTTAATTTTCGTAAATACCACGATCATTAATAAAACTCGTGAAAATGAGTATTAAAATCATTCAGTTGCAATTTGGATGTTAACAGAGTTAATTGGTGACGCTTTTTAAAGAAAGTACAAAAACAAAATTGGGAAGAAACAAATCAAAATCCAATTTATAGCAACAAAAATACATGGTTCGAGAGAAGAAAAAAATATAACCTCTAACATTGTTGCCACGACATTGTTATTTTTGTAAAAATTAGGAATATTTTTGTACATATTGGGAAAACAGAAATTAATTCTAATGTGAAACAATTTTAGATTTTTATATTTTTTAGATAATTTCGATCCAAAAAATTTTCTATAAAAAAATTGTTGATAAAAAATTTTTATAGGAAAATTTTTGATAAAAAATTTCGAATTTAAATTTCGAAATAAGGAAATTTTTTTATCAAAAATTTTTTTATAGAAAATTTTTTTATCAAACATTTTTCTATAAATAATTTTTTTATCAAAAATTTTTCTATAGAAAATTTTTTTATAAAACATTTTTCTATAGAAAATTTTTTTATCAACAAATTTTCTATATTTTTTTATCAAAAATTTTTCTATAGAAAATTCTCTTATCAAAAATTCTTCTTTATTTTTTTTTATAAAAAATTTTTCTATAAAAAACTTTTTTATCAAAAATTTTTCTATAAAAATTTTTTTATCAAAAATTTTTCTATAAAAAATTTTTTTATCAAAAATTTTTCTATAAAAAATTTTCTTACAAAAATTTTTCTATAGAAAATTTTTTTATCAAAAATTTTTCCATAGAAAATTTTTTTATCAAAAATTTTTCTATCAAAAATTTTTCTATAGAAAATTTTTTTGTAGGGTGTTTTATATAGTTGACCTGTGTTGGTTTTGTGTGAAGTTGTTTGTTTGGCTAAAGGTCTTCTTTTGAAATTAATAAAAACAAATTGTTTATAGTTTTATAAACATTTATTTATCCAATATTTCGGTTAACACCGTTAACCATTTTCAAGGATTCTAAAAACAAAGATAACTTTTTATAGCAATAACAAAATATTTAAATTTAATTTAACGTACTTTTCTTATAAATATAAAAGAACTTAAATTTAAGCTCCTTGTACTGTTCGTCTTAATGTTTATATGTTTACTAAATTTTGTTTCTTTTTATGTTTGTTTATAATGTGTCGATATAATTGAGCACAATTATCTGTGTCCGTTTTGTAATTGAGACGTTGATTTGTTGGTATATTTATGATGTGTAGCATTTCCAATGTGAATCTCTTTTTATTGTTATTTTCTTGTTGTAATATTCTTACATTCTCAAAATCTGGCTTGTGCTGGCTTACTGCACAGTGGGCAGCAAGCGCAGTTTTTTGCTCTATTGGTTTGTCAACAGCTTTTATATCCGATTTGTGAGAGGAGATTCTTGTTTTTAATTTTGTTTTTGTTGTACCAACATAAACTTTGTTACATTGGTTATTACCATCACCGTTGCAATCGATTTTGTATATTAAATTTGATTTGTCATCTATTTTCAATGGATCTTTCATTTTGCTAAATAGCTTATTCAATGTGTTATTTGTCTTCATTGCTAACTCGTACTTTTTGTTATCATAAATATCTGTATTTTTAAGTCTATCAGACAATCCTTGTATGTATGTGACTGTTTTATATATTTTCGGGGTTTTGTCATTATTTTTAGTACTCTTTGACTTTACATATCTTAAAAGATGCATTGCAGTTTTCTTTGGGAATTCGTTTTTGTCAAGTATATTTTTAATCTTATGAATATTTTTCTTATGGAAACTTTTATCGCTAATGTCAAGAACTCTTTGGATGAAGTTAGTGGCAGTATTGATGATGATTTTGCGGGGATGTTTGGAATAAAAGTTTATTAATCTGCTTGATGCCGTAGGTTTTTGATACCAGTCTAGTTTAATTATTCCATCTTTTCTATTTATTATTGCGTCAAGATATGGTAACTTGTTGTCATGTTCTAATTCTTTTGTGAATTGAATTTGTCTGTTATAAGAATTTAACTTGTTTAATGTGTCCTCTACTAAATTAGTTTTAACAATGGCGAATAAATCATCGACATATTTCGTCATTAATCGGGGTTCCTTGTCCATTTTACTTATAGCTACTTCTAAAAGATCTTCCATTACTATATCCGCTATAATTGGTGATGCTGGGGAGCCCATTGGCATTCCTTTCCGTTGTTCGTATATATTTCCATCATATTTAAAGTACCGAGTGTCTTTAATGCAGAAATTTATGATTTCCATAAATAAATTTTGCGGTATGTTTGTGTATTGTTGTAACGTTTCCCACTTACTTTCAATTGTTTTGATTGCTAAATTTACTGGGATGCTTGGAAATAGTGATATAACATCAAATGAAATCAACATTTCATCGTCTTCAATAATTGTGTCATTTATCTTTGACTTAAACTCTATTGCATCTTTTACATTATATTTAGATTCTTTTGTCAAGTTCTTAAGGATATTTACTACGTATTTACAAAGTCCGTATGCTGGGGAGTTAATGGATGAACATATTGGTCGTAATGGTATTCTGGGTTTATGTATTTTTGGTAACCCATATATTCTCGGAGGTACAGAGGTTCTATTTACTAGTATTGCTTTATCCCGTGCGTCAATCAATCTTAAATTAAAAAGTTTTTCAACTAGAGCATTATTCTTTGCTTGTAACAAATAGGTAGGATCTTGTTTGAGGCGCTTATATGTGCACATATCCCACAGTAATTCCTTCATCCCACGTTTATAATGCTCTTTGCTTATAGCTACCGTCTTGTTACCTTTGTCAGAACTTAAAATTAGTATGTCGTCATTTTTATTAAGATATTCTTGTGTCTGCTCTACTGTGTCAAGTATTATTCTATCCCTTTGATTCAAATTCACATTATTTAGGTGATCATCAATAAGAGAAGTCAATTTACTTCTAGCGATTTCTTGTTCTTCTTTGGTTTCCAATGTCTGTACAATATCTTCGTTGTCTGCTATACATTTGAATAATGGAAATTTTTCTTTAGTATGTGGTAAGGCGTATTTAGGACCCAATGATAATAACCAACTAATATTTGTTGGTATTATTTTGTCCGTTGTGTTTACAAACCAATCTTGGTTGCTCTTAATATTTAATTGTTCAATCATGTTTGCTCTTAATTTCGTCAGTTTTTTGATATGTGTTATTTTTGTTTCATTTCTAAGTGTCTCATTTATTTTTAACTCGCTCTCCAATAGAACCGTTATGTCGCGCTCACTCAATAAGTTTCTCATTATCATCTCTGTTTTGGTTATTTCTTTTTTAGTTTTGTCGATTTGTTTATGTTTATATTGAATAAGTATGTTTAATACGATATTATGAAACTTAAAAATACACTTTTCGATATCTTTCTTAACGTTAATATTAGTTTTGTCATTAAAATTAAAAATATTGTATACGTTTTTAGTTGTGTTTCTTATAAAATTTGGTACTATACCTAGTTTTTTACATTTCATCAAGAATGTTGTAGATGATTTTAATCTTATTAATGTCTTATTTTGTTTTGAAAAGTTACCAATGATGTTGATGGTGTTTTTGTTGTATTTAGCTTTTAAATTTTTATATAGATGCATTTTGTCTATATGTTCCGGTGTGCCTTCCGTGTTGTTTGTAGGGTGTTTTATATAGTTGACCTGTGTTGGTTTTGTGTGAAGTTGTTTGTTTGGCTAAAGGTCTTCTTTTGAAATTAATAAAAACAAATTGTTTATAGTTTTATAAACATTTATTTATCCAATATTTCGGTTAACACCGTTAACCATTTTCAAAAATTTTTTATCAAAAATTTTTCTATAAAAATTTTTTATCAAAAATTTTTCTATAAGAATTTGTTATCAAAAATTTTTCTATAAAAATTTTTTATCAAAAATTTTTCTATAAAAATCTTTTATCAAAAATTTTTCTATAAAAATTTTTCTATAGAAAATTTTTTTATCAAAAATTTTTCTATAAAAATTTTGTATCAACAATTTTTTTCTAGAAAATTTTTTGGATCGAAATTATCTAAAAAATATAAAAATCTAAAATTTTTCAAAAAATTTCCTATAGAAAAATTTTTGATAAAAAATTTTCCTAGAAAAATTTTTGATAAACAAATTTTCAATAGAAAAATTTTTGTAAGAAAATTTTTCATAGAAAAATTTTTGATAAAAAAATTTTACTAGAAAAATTTTTGATAAATAAATTTTCTATAGATAAATTGTTGATACAAAGTTTTCTATAGAAAAATTTTTGATAAAAAAATGTTCTATAGAAAAATTTTTGATAAAAAAATTTTCTATCGAAAAATTTTTGATAAAAAAATTTTCTATAGAAAAATTTTTGATAAAAAAATTTTCTATAGAAAAATTTTTGATAAAAGAATTTTCTATAGAAAAATTTTTGATAAAAGAATTTTCTAAATTCTTGATAAAAGAATTTTCTATAGAAAAATTTTTGATAAAAAAATTTCCTACAGAAAAATTGTTGATAAAAAAATTTTCTATAGAAAAAATTTTTGATTAAAAATTTTCTTTAGAAAAATTTTTGATAAAAAAATTTTCTATAGAAAAGTTTTTGATAAAAAAATTTTCTATAGAAAAATTTTTGATAAAAAAATTTTCTATAGAAAAATTTTTGATAAAAAAATTTTCTATCGAAAATTTTTTGATAAAAAAATTTTCTATACAAAAATTTTTGATAAAAAAATTTTCTATAGAAAAATTTTTGATAAAAGAATTTTCTATAGAAAAATTCTTGATAAAAGAATTTTCTATAGAAAAATTTTTGATAAAAAAATTTTTATAGAAAAAATTTTTGATTAAGAATTTTCTTAAGAAAAATTTTTGATAAAAAAATTTTCTATAGAATAATTTTTGATAAAAGAATTTTCTATAGAAAAATTTTTGATAAAAGAATTTTCTAAATTCTTGATAAAAGAATTTTCTATAGAAAAATTTTTGATAAAAAAATTTCCTACAGAAAAATTGTTGATAAAAAAATTTTCTATAGAAAAAATTTTTGATTAAAAATTTTCTAAATTCTTGATAAAAGAATTTTCTATAGAAAAATTTTTGATAAAAAAATTTTCTATAGAAAAATTTTTGATAAAAAAATTTTCTATAGAAAAATTTTTGATAAAAAAATTTTCTATAGAAAAATTTTTGATAAAAGAATTTTCTATAGAAAAATTTTTGATAAAAGAATTTTCTAAATTCTAGATAAAAGAATTTTCTATAGAAAAATTTTTGATAAAAAAATTTCCTACAGAAAAATTGTTGATAAAAAAATTTTCTATAGAAAAAATTTTTGATTAAAAATTTTCTTTAGAAAAATTTTTGATAAAAAAATTTTCTATCGAAAAATTTTTGATAAAAAAATTTTCTATAGAAAAATTTTTGATAAAAAAATTTTCTATAGAAAAATTTTTGATAAAAGAATTTTCTATAGAAAAATTCTTGATAAAAGAATTTTCTATAGAAAAATTTCCTATAGAAAAATTGTTGATAAAAAAATTTTTTATAGAAAAAATTTTTGATTAAAAATTTTCTTAAGAAAAATTTTTGATAAAAAAATTTTCTATAGAATAATTTTTGATAAAAGAATTTTCTATAAAAAAAAAAATTATGATAAATAAATTTTTTATAGAAACACTTTTGATAAAAAAATCTTCTATAGAAAAATGTTTGAAAAAAAATTTTTCTATGGAAAAATTATTGATAAAAGAATTTTCTATATGATAAAAATATAAATAAATGGAGTAGGAAACTTTTTCTTTTTGAAAAATTAGAACTACACATAAAAAAAATACTTATTTTAGTAAAAAGTAAAAAAAAAAAAAACGGCAACTCCCGTCTTCATAACTCAGCAAGCCACTGGTTATTGAGTATTAGCCTACATAAAACTTCTCTAACTAATGTATGTGACGTTCGGAGCTGGCGGTAAAACGTAGGTCCTTTTCTATGAGTCTTATTCCAATTGGAATGTTGTTGGTGAATTATATATATTATTAAATGGAGGTACCTCTCACAAATGTTTCTCCATAATTTTGATTAAACAACATTTGTTGTGATTTGTTTATAGAACAACATTTGTTTTGATTCGTTTATAGAAGCTTTATGAGATACCCGTATTTTCTTATAAACATTTGAAAAAGTAGCCACTTTTATTTGCTTCACTTCATTTTAAAAGACTTTTTCTAAAATACCCATTTTGAGCTCTAAAAGTTTAACTTTGAAGTTCTTGTTGATCTTGCAAAGAAATTCTGTGGAACTTCTTTATGAATTGATACACATATTATTCTATAATAAAAACAGTAATATCTGTGTAAAAATTGTCTGCTTTTACTTGCCTTAATTTATTTGGTAAATATTTTTAAAACAACCTCTTTATAAACCACTAAAATTAATTTTTCCAAAATCTTGTCGATGCTAAGAAAAAGATCCATTAGTTGCCTTGATATTTTGATATACAATTTAATCTATGATAACAGAAGTAACGTAAGTTTCAAAAACTTAATGCTTTTGTTTGCCTCTTTTAATTTTGGAAGGATTTTTCTTAAAATATCTTTATTTAGTAAACAAATTTTTTGTCCAAAATTGAGATATTTCTTAATTTGTTTAAACATAAATATGCCCCAAATGTGTTATTTTATTTCCAAAATTATGTCAAACATTTGTTTGTTCATCACCTTCCACATTCAACTTTAAAAACTAAACACATCCTTTATAAAAATTAAACTTTTTATATAAATTTTTTTTTATTATAATTCCTTTTTTTGATTTTTTTAATCAAAGAATTATTGCTTAACACTTGGTTAAGTTGGGTTACATCAAATGTTAAAACATGGCTCATAAATCTCAATATTTACTGCTCAATTGTTTTTATTTTTCTTTCTTTAAGACCAACCCAACCTCCTCATCGACATTATCATCTCTACAGCGGACAAACATCTTCTACTCTTTTCCTTTGACTTAAGTTCAAAAGTGGCTGAAGTGGTTGGTCCCTTTTTACAGCGGGCGAAAAAAAAAGCCAATAAAAGTCTTAAACAAATGACATCAAACTAGTAAATAAATCTACAAAAAGAAATCCCTCAATTCATTCAGTTGATTTTTTGTTTCCTTGGGTTTGATTTTAATGTTGGCTGTTTTGGCTTTTTTCCTCTGATGGTGTTTCATTGCTTCATTCGCTGATAAATAATTGCCAACATTTGAGAAAATCGTGTTTGCGGTAATGCAAGATGAATTTCTTATATAGAAATCTCATTAAGACAAGGAATGAATTCAAGGATATTTTTAAACTTCTATTAAGGTGGACAGTGAACCGCCGTGGTATAGCAGGTTAGTCATCCGCCTAGCATACCAGAGGCCCAAGTTCGATCCCTGGCCAGACTCACTTGAAAAAATAAATTTTCAAATAAGCGGCGGTTCACCTCATAACTCAGCTAGCCACTGGTTATTGAGTATTAGGCTATGTAAAACTTCTCTAACTTATGCATTTGCCGTTCGGAGCCGGCGTTAAAACGAAGGTCCCTTTCAATGAGTCTAAAAATAGAATCGGATGCAGCTCATTGTCTGAGAGAAGTACCCCTTGTTCCAATTGGAATGTTGTCGGGGAATTATATATATATATATTAAGGTGGACAAAATATAGTTATCATTTTAAAATGAGATACTTAATTATTAAGTGAACCGCCGTAGTCATCCGCCTATCATACCAGAGGTCTCAAGTTCGATCCCCGGCCAGACCAGACTTGAAAATAATAAATTTTCAAAAAAGTGGCTGTTTACCTCATAACTCAGCTAGCCACTGGTTACTGAGTATTAGGCTCTGTAAAACTTCTTTAACTAATGCATTTGCCGTTAGGGGCCGGGGTTAAAAAGTAGAGAAGTACCCCTTGTTCCAATTGGAATTTTGTAGGGAAATTATATAGATAAATATAAATACATATCGAGCCATAAACTCCAAAAGGGCTTAAACGACATGATGGACGATTTTCATTTTATTATTAAAATTTATTATTTAAAATCATCTGCATCATCTCACAAAATATCAGGGCAGTAGAATTTACTGTTATGAATTTACAGCAAAAACAATAAAGACTTAAGTACAATTCACTGTCCAAAGAAATTTTAAAAAAATGCTTCTCCTGCAAATTTTAGTTTTTGGTGCTTGAGTCTTTTTGGCGGTTAGGGTTCGATATGTATACTTAAATATATACTTATTATTAAGAGCTTTACATATGTATGTAAGTGTATTGCATTAGAATCCCAAATTATTAAAATATTTATTATTGTAATTTTTAGATGAAACCAAAAAATGTTTCCATGGGCCATCATCATACGGAGACATTCCCTAATTCTAGGTCCCTTGAAAACCATGCATTATATCTAATTTGTGTGACAAAATAAATACGAATTATAGTGTCTATGCAAAATTTCAAAATAAAGCATAAATTATCGTATAAACCGAGTTAAACACACAACATTTTTCAGTTTTATCTTTTCTTTAACCCAGTAAGAACAGTGTCAAATGTTTGAAATATGATGACGTTATCAAACGATTTTTCAAACTTTTTTCAGACCTGAACAGATGTTTGAGATACACATTCATTTTCAAATGAGGGTTCATTTGAGAATAAACGTTTGAAAAATGATAATTTTTCAAATTGAGAATAAAGGTTATTCTCAAATCATTATCAAACCCTAAGATGATTTGAGATTAATTTGAAAAATGGTGTTATATAAATTTAATATCAAACCTTATTTTAATTTTTTTTTAAACTTTAAAAAAATAATAGTTATAAATATTAAATAAAATTGATGTTTAAGATATTCTAATGGAATGGCAATGCATTTCAAAGAAATTTGTTATTTCTTTTAGATTTTATAAAATTGATCCATATTTGACCATAAAACCTTGCTTAAAAAATGTCAAGATTAAAAATTCAGTAATATTCATTTTTTTCTTTGTTTCTTAAATTTTTTTTACCTAACAATAAAAAAATTATATTTAAACAAAAGAATTCAAATGTGATGCACCGTTTTCAAAACAAAATAAACAAACTCAAAAATACAACGCCATTTTATTTATGTTCCACATGTAGATGATATCCACATTTGAAAAACCTTTGAGAATGAGGTTTGATAATGATTTGAGAATAAAGGCTTTTCTCAAATTGAGAATAAAGTCCTCTTTTTGTTGAGAACGCTATTATTCTGAAATCAGTATCAAATCGGTATCACACGTTTGACTTTTGAAAAAGGATTTATTTTCAAATCATCCTCAATTTGAGAGTAAACCTTTTTTCTTACTGGGAAGATTTTTACTGAATTTTAAGTGAAAGCTTTGAATTTAGTATCACTTTGCTTATTATATGAGCGATGCTTAATGAATTCTTTTACAGCTCTGCCTTCTTATTCTATAAAATAACATTATTTTCTTAAGTTGTTTTTAATTTTTTTCGTTTACCTTTATAGAGCAGAAGAAAAAACCAAACTGAGGAGGAGTGTTCAGTTCATGATCATATAAATAACTATAAAATGCATAAGAATGACTTTTCAGCTGAACATGCGTACCCATCTGAACACCCTGTATTTGGTGTTTTTTTTTTGATTATTTTATTAAAACATGTGTTGTTTGCGAATTGTTTAACAAATACGCAGGTTGTAGTTGAATGAATTGTTTGTTCATTTTTTATGCCACAAAAATAACATGAACGAACATGTTCCCTGTTGTAAGAAGAATAGTACGAAGTAAATATTGATTATGGGCCATTATGCGAATTTATGGCAACAAAAAGGAAATTTATTGAAATTTTCTTTTCGAGAAGGAGCATGTTTTGTTCTTTATTTACTGACTGTTTAGCTGATGATTATGTTTTTTGCACGATTTTATTGGTTTGAATTAGTTTTTTTTGCTGCGAAAAAATTGATTTCATTTAAGTTAAGGAAGAAAATAATTTCGGCAACAAATGTTTGTGATAAAAATATTTATAAAGTTCTGATCAAGGCTAGGGAGTTAGGGGCATTGGTAGGTTTTTTTACATTTACATTTTAGGGGCATTGGTAGGTTTTTTTTACATTCTTTAATCAATTACAAATGTCTTGATTATTTTAAGATCTTCCTTGATGTAGTTCTTTCGTTCGTCATTTAAAATAATCCAGTTATTTTTATTGGTGTTGATCTGTTTAAAAATATTTACGTATGAATGTAATTAAATCGTGAAACATTACGTTTCATGACTATTTGAAAGTCTTAATGAAACTTGTTTTTTTTTTGTTTGTTTAGGAAATGTCATTTATGACGTTAAGAATTTGCAGGTTCCAGTTTAAAAAAATGTTTATCATTTACAACTAAATAAATGCCTGGGTTTGAGTATGAGGGTATTTTGATAAAGTTGGTTATAATTGAATGAGGAAAATGACGCTAAAAATTTTGCATATAGACAAAGTAAGCCCACTTTCTGGATTACGAAATAGGAAAAAAGTAATGCCTTGTACTTTTACCTTCATTTTAAATCCTATTTCAAGTTAAAACAATATTTAATAAGTCTACAGCCTTCTATCTAAAATTTTATACAACTTTAAGTATTTTTTTTCCTATGTCCCCTTTGCTGATTACAAAGTAGATAAATAGTAGTTTGTTGCAAATTTATGCAATTTTATTAAAAATTTTATAATTTTTTATTTTAATTTGCTAACAAAAAATTAAGAAGAGTTACTGCATTTGATAAATGGGCTTAAAATAATGACCATGATATTTTTTAACGCCTTCTAAACAGTTTACAAAATACAACAAAAAACTGTTTTTTTAACAGTAGTCAATTAATCGATAAAAAATGGGAAAGTTTTGTTAGCAGCAGTTCCTAGTGTGATATGTTGTTACATTTTGTGGTAGGAACTCGATCCTAACTAAATTTTCGAGTGAGGTTGTGCAACAAGGTTCGATTTAACGACCGTAAGTCGCAATGCTGTGTGTTAAGAAGTACGAATTATGTTGCTTTACCTCTACATATTAATGGTATGAACATTGAGGCTCTTGATCATCTAGTATTTAAAGTGGACTTTACATATACATATTTCAAGTATTGAAAAAAGCATTGAAATGTCTCGTTTCTTAAAACTATGCAAGATTTACTTCATTCCATCTGATCTCCTTAACATTTGTCCGATCTTTCTCGAAAGGAAAATGGATTACAACTCTCATATGTATGTGAACCGGTGGTTCGAAGTGTATTTTAGAGCCTATCCACTTCGTATAAGAGAGGTCTATTGATTCTCTAAAGCTTCGCCAAAAAGACCTGTGTTTCTTTGTCCTATCGTTACTACATTCGAATGTTCTCTGATAAAATTAGATAACTTGTTTCTGATGCCAGTACTTTCATACAAAATACTTGGTCTTCAACCAGAGCTCATCACTTTATAATTGAGTGGCCTGTGAATCGCAAAGACACTTACTTAAATGGCCTATATTGACAACCTATTAAGGTCAAAGGCCGAGCATATTTTAGAATTCCATGCGCTTTGATCTTGTGCGCATATTCTCCAATTTCATAGGCCAAACTTTGAACTATATTCCTCTACAACATTAGGATGGCCCGTTTTTATTCTAATTTTAGCTTATTCACAGAAATTGTTTTTTTTTTAAGAGCGGGCCCGACATTCTACCCCATATTTTTATATTTCTTGTGGAAGAAATCGCGGCACATGTTAGCTATCTACATCAATGGGTGTTAACCACGGGTAGGCGCAAAGAGAACAGAACATAAAAATAGTTGGCAGAGTTGACGTTCTTTATAATTTGAACTTAAATAAATATTTTGTTCAATGTGTAGTTCTAACGTTTTAAAAAGAAAAGTTTTCTACTCCATTTTTTTTTTTATATTTTTATCAAAAATTTTTCTATAAAAAAATTTTTTTATCAAAAATTTTTCTATTTTTCTATTTTTATCAAAAAGTTTTCTAAAGAAAATTTTTTTATCAAAAAGTTTTCTAAAGAAAATTTTTTTATCAAAAATTTTTCTATAGAAATTTTTTTTATCAAAAATTTTTCTATAGAAAATTTTTTTATCAAAAATTTTTCTATAGAAAATTTTTTTATCAAAAATTTTTCTATAGAAAATTTTTTTATCAAAAATTTTTCTATAAAAAATTTTTTTATCAAATATTTTTCTATAAAAAATTTTTTTATCAAAATTTTTCTACAAAAAATTTTTTTATCAAAAATTTTTCTATAAAAAATCTTTTTATCATTTTTATATAAAATTTTTTTTTCTATAGAAAATTTTTTTATCAAAAATTTTTCTATAGAAAATTTTTTTAACAAAAATTTTTCTATAAAAAATTTTTTTATCAAATATTTTTCTATAAAAATTTTTTTTTATCAAAAATTTTTCTACAAAAAATTTTTTTATCAAAAATTTTTCTACAAAAAATATTTTTATCAAAAATTTTTCTATAAAAAATTTTTTTATCAAAAATTTTTCTATAAAAAATTTTTTTATCAAAAATTTTTCTATAAAAAATTTTTTTATCAAAAATTTTTCTATAAAAATTTTTTAACAAAAATTTTTCTACAAAAATTTTTTGAACAAAAATTTTTCTACAAAAATTTTTTGAACAAAAATTTTTCTATAGAAAATTTTTTTGTCAAAAATTTTTCTATAGAAAATTTTTTTATCAAAAATTTTTCTATAGAAAATTTTTTCATCAAAAATTTTTCTATAGAAAATTTATTATCAAAAATTTTTCTATAGAAAATTTTTTTATCAAAAATTTTTCTATAAAAAATTTTTTTATCAAAAATTTTTTCTATTAAAAATTTTTTCTATTAAAAATTTTTTTATCAAAAATTTTTCTATAGAAAGTTTATATCAAAAATTTTTCTATAGAAAGTTTATATCAAAAATTTTTCTATAGAGATTTCTTTTTATCAAAAATTTTTCTATAGAAGATTTGAAAATTTTTCGATATACAAATATTTTTATCAAAAATTTTTACAGAAAAATATTTTTATCGAAAAATTTTCTTTAAAATATAATTTATATCGAACAATTTTCCAAAGAAAACTATTTTTATTAATAATTTTTTTTTAACAAATTGGATCAAAAATATCTAAAAAATATAAAAATCTAAAATTGCTTAATATTAGAATTTATTTCTGTTTTAAGAAATATTAACAATATTTACAAAAATAATAGTGTCGTGGCAATAATGTTCAAGATTATATTTCTTTGTTCTCTAGAACCATATATTTTGTTGCTATAAATTGGATTTTGATTTGTTTCTTGCCTATTTTGTTCTTGTCTTTTCTTTAACAAAGCGGCACTAAGCCACTCTGTTAACATCCAAATTCCAACTGAATGATACTTATTTTTACGAGTTTTATTAATGATCGTGGTATTTATGAAAATTAAAAAAAATTATCGGCTACTGGTGGTATGGGCTGTCTACTCCTGGTAGTAACACAGTTCTCCGGGTGTTCTAGTACTAGGTGGTCATTGTTCGCAGTTGAGAAAAGGGATAATCAAGATAAGTCTGGGCTAACCATGTTAAGACCAATTAGAACCGTTGCTTAGTATCTAACATTTCCTACATCAACCAGGTACTTCTCTGAGACAATGAGCTGCATCCGATTCTTTTTATAGAAGGGGACGTATGTTTTAACTTCAGCTCCGAATAGCAAATGCATTACTTAGATAAGTTTAAGACAGCCTTATACTCAATCAATGAATACATAAGTTATGAGGTGAACCGTTATTTTTGAAAATTTATTTTTTCCAGGAATCGAACTTAGGACCTCTGGTATGCTAGGCGGATGAATAACCTGCTTAAGCACGGCGGTTCACAATACACAATACAGAGAAAATTCGTCATTCCTTCTCACATTTTCATGGTTCCAATAAATTCATTGCGTAGAGGACATTATCTGAATGCAGAAATAGGTGTAACCCAAGAAGGAGCAGTTTTGACAATTCCCCAAGGAGTTTCAACTATTTCAATAAATTTGTTATTAGAAACCTTCTACAAAAAAACTATAAATGAGGTAGGGCTAGCCAGTAAAAACCAAGCCCTTTACCATAAATCAGATGACGAAAATTGTGATGCTCATCAATTTGCTTTGTGGTTTTGACAAGTACCTATAAGATATATTGATCTGTTGATCTTCTATTAATTACCGTGACAAACATTTCAATTAATAATATTTCAACTAAGTACTTAGTACATACCTTGATCTCTTACAATCAAAATGCTTCCCTGTTTGATTAACTAAAACGGAACTTCCTACTTGATAACGAAAAACCCCTCGTATTATGGTTTTTTCAAAACCCACATTCTATTTTATCATCAACTTTATGGAGTGTTTGCAAAGACCAGCCTCGAAAGCAAACAAACAAACAATCAAACAAACAGACTCTGGTGTGACAATAATCAACACATTAAAATTTAAACTAAAGTAGTAAAAATAAAATTAAGTCTTTGATCAGAGTCTTAGACTTTCGTGAAAGCCATAAAAATTCATTCATGATGAGGAAACCTTCCTCTTTTTTCGTTTGATTATGCAAATAATCGTAAGCTTTGGAAATGACATTTTTACAATCCTTTCCAGAAATGAAGCGGACAAAGGAAACCAAAGTAAGTATTTGATCTAGGCTTAAGAAAGATGTAAGTTAAATAAATATCTTAAGGCTATAAAAATCAAATTATTTTGTTTCGTTTGTGTTTGTGCTGTCCGTCTGTGTGTTTGTGCCGATAAGTGATGAAAATGAAGAGATCTCGGAGAGATCATGTAATCATTATCTGCAAAACTCATTATGACATGAAAGCGCCACATGTTTAACGTATTTTTGTGACTTCTTTAAGTTGAGGTGTTGGGGAGACTCGTAATGAAGATGATCATGAAAATGTTGACGTTGTTTTCTTTTACATCCATCCTTTTGCATTGATCTTTTCATTTTGGCATTGCCCAGCAGGCGTTTTACACGCCTTCTATTTATTGCTGATTTGCTGGGGATTTAATGTTGTTGTTGGTTGTGGTTGTGGTGGTGGTGATCCTCTTATTTATTTACAGCCAGATCAATGAGTGTCTGAAGATGGAAGCCAAAAAAGATGAAGTTTTATTTCTTTTGATTATTTGGTTTGTGGCTTTTTTATTTGTCGTGATTTTTTTGTGGGTTATCTGCTTTTTGGTTTTTTTTGTTTGGTTAACATCAGTTCCATTAGTCGGAGATCTGTTGTAGTGTTTATTTAAAAATTCTTGGGTAATTGTGCGAAATGTTGTTATTTGCGTTCTTTTGCTCTGCTCTTAAGCTTTTTAAATGAAATCAGCAGCATCTTCACGATCTTAGTAAAGTTACACTGACAGAAATTAGTAAAGTTACACTGACAGAAATTTGGTGATTTGGATTAGCGAAGCGGAAGGAATAAAAAATTTACTGGAGAGTTCAGAGGAGAAAGATGAACAGGATGATAATTCGACGGAGGATGTAGGTAAGATGGAATGTTAAAATATAAGGATGCAAAATTCAGTTAAGAAGAGAGTTGCGAAAGTAAACAAAGGAAGGAATGAAGAATGGAAAGAAGCAAAAAAAAATAGAGGGAAAGAAGTAAAGGAGGAAATGTGGATGGTGAAATGAAGGAAAAAATAGGAAAAATAGAAGGAAAGAAGAAACGAAGGGAAGAACGAAATAAAGATAATAAGGAATAAAAAAAAGGAGAGAAGGTGGAAAGAATTGAAGAAGTAAATGGGGGGAGAAGACCGGAAAGAAATTAAGATTAAAAATATAAAGAAAAACGAAGATGAACGAATGTAATTATGGAAAGGGAAATAAAATAAACAAAATAAAGAATGTAAAACTGCGTAAGAAGAGAGGTGACGATGGAAAGAACTAAGGTCATAAAGTGGAAGATAAAGGACAAGAAACAAGGAAAGTATAATATTATTATGTAATAAAGGTAAATTTAAAAAGAATTCAAGAAGAGTCGTAGAAATATGTTAAAAATTAGGCTTCTGGAATGTAAAGAATGAGAATTTAAAAGAAATGAACGATTTAAAGGAATAAGCAAAAGGAAAAGAATGTGAAGGTATATACGAATAAATATGTATGAAGTAACACAGAAATAAAGGAAAGAAAGATTGAGAGATTAGGATGGACATAAAAGAAAATAAAAAACTTGAATGTGAATGGTGGGAAAAGTAGAGTAAAATAATGCAGTCACTATAGGAAAAGCAAGAGAAATAGAAGGAATATCAATGAAGGTAGAAGGAACAGGTAAAGGAAAGGCAAAAAAGCAGACGAAAATAGGGAAGCATAGGAGTAATAAATGGGAAGAAAGCAGCAATTAAAGTTGGATATTAACAAGTTGTGTTTAGTAAATAATAGGAACGAATGCATGAGGGGAGGACAAGGAAAGATAAAGTCCTTACTAAATTTTTCAGTGTAAAAGAAAGATCGGATTGGAGTTTTTTTTTATGACTTCTTATTGCAGCTTCTTTTTTATAATGATTAAGATTTAAGTATCATTTCGCTGACATCTTTATAACATTTTGATATTTGTTGCTAGCGTTTTTATTTAAGTTGCATTAAAGGGAGATTGTGGTTGGTTGCATGGCAGATATTTAGTTGTTGGGTTTAAATTTAAGCTCACGTAATGTGTTGACGTAAAGTTGCAACATCGGCAGCAGCAGCAGCGGCAATAAGAATCAAACTGTAAAAAAAAGATGTGAAACAGAATCAGTCAGAGTCCACTTGTTTTATTTTGTTGCAGTTTAAGTGAATGGAGGAAAGGAAGCCTTTTGGGTATTTATTATTATGTGCGTTTTATTTGGTTTTAGCAGGCGTTTTTAATGCCACACTACGAAGGCGTTAAATGCATGATTTGTGGTTGCACTTGGTAATGAGTTTTAAGCCTCAAATAAGTTCAAAGCAACATCAGCCTCAGCCTTGCCACAATAATGACCAACTACATCAATGATGATGATGCTGCTGCTGATAATAGCGATGATCGTCATCATTACAATTTTTACTAACATGCAACACAAACAATTTTTAAGTCTTGTGTCGAATGGTACGAGTATGTTTGAGTTGCATTTAATAAAAACTGATGCCAGTGGCATGCATGTCTGTAATTTTCTTGTTTTCAATTTCATTTCTTTTAAAGAACGAAATAAAATTTTATTTGTTCTTCATACACTAATGAAGCTGTTCAATTTTAATTTACATCATTTTTATTTATTCTTGTTTTTTTTTTGTATGTCTTAAGCAAGGAAATGAGATAAAATATTTAAAAATTATTTAAGAGTTTTGATGCTCCGGAAGATGGTTGAGGTAGGTAGAATTATATAGCCGAATTTTTCTAATAGATTTTGATTTATACAATGATTTTTGAAGCATCGGAAAGATGCCAAGTTTCAAACATAATTTTTATTTTTTGAAGTTTCTGAAATATTTATGGCTTTGTCTGTTATTTTTTATTGACCAAATTAAATAAAACACTTGATTAAACCTTTAAAAAACTTTCTTTAAATTACGGAAAAAATTCCCATAATTTGTTTGTGTCATTGTGGTGCTGGTGCTTTTTTTGTCAACCATCATATAAAACTGACACACACTCAAAGCTACACATATACAAACAATAAAAAATCTATTTTAAAACCTAAAAAATACCCGCGATCGATAGAAAAAAAATCGAGCAACGCATTTGCCTCACCCATCAATTGTATTTGTATTCCAGCAACTTTCTCCAGCTAATGCTGGCAATAGCTTTTGTTGGAACAAATGTTTCAAATGTTTAAATTTTGGGTTTTTAGTTAATTTCTTTAAAATTTGGATTTGGAAGATCTACTTTTGGTTTAAGCTTAAAGAAGGTACTGAAATAAAAAGCAAGTGAAAGAAAGGATGGAAGTTTAAGGAATGCAAAGACAGGCAAAGAATGTAAGGAATTCAAAAGCAAAGAAACGCAATTAAAGATGGCAATAAATGGGAAACAAATTGCTATGGCAAGATGTATCATAGGCAATGGACACGAGTGACTCCTTGGCAATGAAAAGAAATGTAAAGATTGTCACCAGACATCAGCTGAAGTAATATGTTAACGAAAGCAGAAGGTATCTTGGAAAGACTTTTACAAAAATTGTGTTAAATCTACTTCATTTTAATACAAATCCGGATGAATTGGGTTTATTAATTAAATTTGTAGTTGTTGCCTGATTTATGTGATTTCTATAGTATTTTTATTTGATTGTATTGTTTTGAGTTTAGCTTTTTAAGCTTTAAAGTGTTTTGTCAATTTTAGTGGTTCGGTTGGCTGGTTATTTTACTGTCCAACTAATTTAGTTAGATGAGCTGAGTTTGTTTGAGTTCGAAGTTAAGAATGACCATTAATTTTGTTTTTATGGCCAATTTATTGCATTTTTATTGATTTGACTTTGACTAGCGTTTATTTTATTGTCTAAGATGATTTTTATTTTCTATAAGACTTTCAATCCAAGAGACAAAAAAAAGTTGGAAAAGTAAAAAAAGATCTACTCGCGGAAATCCAACAAAAAACATTTTTTTGATAGTAAAAATGTTATACTGTTATTTCTATAAAAATGACATAAAATGAAACGGCAATCAGGAATGTTGATTAATTTAATGGCCACTTATTTAAAATATTTTTTTGTTTGAATGGGAAAATCTTTAATTTGTTTTAATTCTAATTTGCCGTTGCTATATTTTAATTAAATGACATTTTTCTTTTAGTATAAAGAACATAAATAACAATTAAAATTAACCTTATTATTTGCTATTATTTTATTTCTTTTCATTTGCAAACGTCACCTGCGAAATAGTAATTAATTATTTTTTTAAAGAAATCAATTATGGCCAAAAGTCATAAAACGTCAACACCATTAACACGTGCCACAGCTAAAACAAATCTACATTCGAAAAATCTTTTAAACTTAAAATAGCGTTTTATAATGACTTCGAACTGACCATCAATTTAATCAAGACCCGGCTTTAAATTTATTTGTTTTCAATACCTTTTTGATATTTTGCGTTCCTTTCCAGTTTTAATTTCGATTTTTAATATTTGTTTTAGAAATATTTATCTTCACTAAATGGAAATACATAGATTTTGGTACGTTTGTTTTTTTTTGATATTCATTATGAACCCAATAGGAAATATGAAAATTTTAAAATAATAGTAAAATTTTGAAATGGTACAGTTTTGAAAATTTTACTATAAAAATAGTAAAATTTTGAAAATTTTACTATAAAAATAGTAAAATTTTGAAAATTTTACTATAAAAATAGTAAAATTTTGAAAATTTTACTATAAAAATAGTAAAATTTTGAAAATTTTACTATAAAAATAGTAAAATTTTGAAAATTTTACTTTAAAAATAGTAAAATTTTGAAAATTTTACTTTAAAAATAGTAAAATTTTGAAAATTTTTCTATAAAAATAGTAAAATTTTGAAAATTTTACTATAAAAATAGTAAAATTTTGAAAATTTTACTATAAAAATAGTAAAATTTTGAAAATTTTACTATAAAAATAGTAAAATTTTGAAAATTTTACTATAAAAATAGTAAAATTTTGAAAATTTTACTATAAAAATAGTAAAATTTTGAAAATTTTACTATAAAAATAGTAAAATTTTGAAAATTTTACTATAAAAATAGTAAAATTTTGAAAATTTTACTATAAAAATAGTAAAATTTTGAAAATTTTACTATAAAAATAGTAAAATTTTGAAAATTTTACTATAAAAATAATAAAATTTTGAAAATTTTACTATAAAAATAGTAAAATTTTGAAAATTTTACTATAAAAATAGTAAAATTTTGAAAATTTTACTATAAAAATAGTAAAATTTTGAAAATTTTACTATAAAAATAGTAAAATTTTGAAAATTTTACTATAAAAATAGTAAAATTTTGAAAATTTTACTATAAAAATAGTAAAATTTTGAAAATTTTACTATAAAAATAGTAAAATTTTGAAAATTTTACTATAAAAATAGTAAAATTTTGAAAATTTTACTATAAAAATAGTAAAATTTTGAAAATTTTACTATAAAAATAGTAAAATTTTGAAAATTTTACTATAAAAATAGTAAAATTTTGAAAATTTTACTATAAAAATAGTAAAATTTTGAAAGTTCTACTATAAAAATAGTAAAATTTTGAAATTTTTACTATAAAAAATAGAAAAATTTTGAAAATTTTACTATCAAAATAGTAAAATTTTGAAAATTTTGCTATAAAAATATTAAAATTTTGAAAATTTTACTATAAAAAAGTAAAATTTTGACAATTTTACTATAAAAATAGTAAAATTTTGAAAATTTCACCAAAAAAATAGTAAAATTTGAAAATTTTCCTAAAAATAATATTAAAATTTTGAAAGTTCTACTACAAAAATAGTAAAATTTTGAAAATTTTACTATAAAAAATAGTAAAATTTTGAAAATTTTACTATAAAAAATAGTAAAATTTTGAAAATTTTACTATAAAAAATAGTAAAATTTTGAAAATTTTACTATAAAAAATAGTAAAATTTTGAAAATTTTACTATAAAAAATAGTAAAATTTTGAAAATTTTACTATAAAAAATAGTAAAATTTTGAAAATTTTACTATAAAAAATAGTAAAATTTTGAAAATTTTACTATAAAAAATAGTAAAATTTTGAAAATTTTACTATAAAAAATAGTAAAATTTTGAAAATTTTACTATAAAAAATAGTAAAATTTTGAAAATTTTACTATAAAAAATAGTAAAATTTTGAAAATTTTACTATAAAAAATAGTAAAATTTTGAAAATTTTACTATAAAAAATAGTAAAATTTTGAAAATTTTACTATAAAAAATAGTAAAATTTTGAAAATTTTACTATAAAAAATAGTAAAATTTTGAAAATTTTACTATAAAAAATAGTAAAATTTTGAAAACTTTACTATAAAAAATAGTAAAATTTTGAAAATTTTACTATAAAAAATAGTAAAATTTTGAAAACTTTACTATAAAAAATAGTAAAATTTTGAAAATTTTACTATAAAAAATAGTAAAATTTTGAAAATTTTACTATAAAAAATAGTAAAATTTTGAAAATTTTACTATAAAAAAAGTAAAATTTTGAAAATTTTACTATAAATAATGTAAAATTTTGAAAATTTTAGTATAAAAATGTAAAATTTTGAAAATTTTACTATAAAAAATGTAAAATTTTGAAAATTTTACTATAAAAATCGTAAAATTTCACTATTATTATATGGAAATTTTTAAAATTTCATTATTTTCCTAGGGAAATTTTTAAAGGTTCATTTTTTTCGTAGGGAAATTTTTTAAATTTCATTATTTTCATAGGGAAAATTATTTATATAGGAACATTTTAAAATTACACTATTTTTGTAGCGAAATTTTTTAAATTTCATTATTTTCAAAGGGAATTGGGGAATATATTTTTTGTTTTTGGAACATTTTAAAAACTTCTTCACAGAAATTTCAAAATTCAATTTTTATTTACAAATTATATGTTTATTTTTAAAACGAAACAATTTGGGTTTCATATTTTTTCCAATTGGGTTTTTAAGTTATTCCATTTTGAAAAATATTTTATCTTTTAAACTATGTAACATATTTTTATACCCTTCACCACCATAGGTGGAAAGGGTATTTTAAGTTTGTGCTGATGTATGTAACGCATGGAAATATTTGTCTTAGACCCACCTTTTAGTATACCAATAGGCTTAGAATCACTTTCCGAGTCGATTTAGCGATGTCCGTCCGTCCGTCCGTCTGGCTGGCTGGACCCCCATGTAAACCTTGTAATCAAACTACAGGTCGCAATTTTAAAGATAATTTGATGAAATTTGGCACAGATCATGTTTTTGATAATGGGACCATGGCTATTGAAATTCGTCAAAATCAGTCTATTATTTATGGTACCTCCCATAGGTCCCACTTCCCGGAATTGCTATATTGGCCACAAATATCAATATTTTTTCATGAAATTTAAATCAAATACTGCTTATCTCAACTTAAATCACTGTACCAAATTTCGTTAAAATCGGTCCACATTTGACCATAGCTCCCATACAAACTTTTCTTTAAAAACGCACTAAATGAGACAAAAATCACAAAAAAGCTCGTAAATCTGAAGATAATGGGAATTATAAGTGTGTTTTTTACATACATAATTTTTGTAACAACTGTAATCAATTTTCTAAATTTCGAGATAATCGGTCCACATTTGACCCTAGCTCTCATATAAGTCCAAATGTCGGAAGCAGCTTAAATATAAAAGTTTTGAGAAAATGTTTGTATGATGGCAAAATTTAGCTAATATTTGTCTTTATACAGAAAAAATAACACTTTTAACCTTAGTGGTGAAGGGTATCGTATGGTCGGGATTAACCGACTATAGCACTTTCTTACTTGTTTTTTTGTGTATTTATTGATTAAAGCCATTTCTACGATTGACCACAATCCTATAAATTAATGTCTAAGATTTCGTTTTATTAAAGGTTTTTTGTTTTTTTTTTAATATTAATATTTTGCTTCTTTTAGACGTTGATTATTTTCATTAATTTATTAGGGGGTCGCTAAAATGTCTGCGTTGTTTTTCTGTGACTCTACGAAGAGTTTTGTTCGTTTGAATTTTTTCTTTCCACTTGATCATTAATATTTTAAACGTCACAAAATTCATAATTAATTTTATAGTTTTATTTGTTGCTATTTTATTTATTTACTTAATACTTACTATAATTTTTCGAAGTTTTTTTTTGGGTAAATAAAAAATTTGTAGCATAATTATAAAAAAGCCATAAATTTCCATATTTAGCGAAGGTCGTCAACACTTGTGTCTTATTAAAGTTTTGGCTTAAAAGATTTTTAGTGGACTTTTTTTTTTTGTGGTGTTGTCAACAAAAGTTGATAGTTAACAAACTTGCATTTGGGGGAAAAAAACTTAAAAATAAAAAAAGCTTAATTTATGTTTAAATATGCTTAAATAAGGGTTATAAACCAATTAGGAAATGTTATCAAATTATAGTTAAGAAAAATGTTTAAAAAAGTTTAAACAAAAAAGAAACAAATTTTCATTAAGAACCGGATTGAGGTGGTTTTTTTAAAGCCGGCTCTAGTTAATTTTAATTAATTTTTTCGGCTGAAATTTACTGAAATAGTTGTAGCAAAATCATTAAAATGTAAAATGTTGTTTTAATTAAAGCCAGATAAAGTTAGTCTACCCCTTACCTTTTAAATAACCCAGAAGACTTCTATCAAAAGTTTTAAGATTCTTTAAAGTCAATAACATATTTATTCTTTCCGCTTAAAAAATCATTAACAAACTGATTAGTCATATATATTTTTTGCATCTTTTTGTAACACTCCCACTTCATCATTATCATTATCAGCATCATCATCACCATAATTTTATTTTATTCATGCAACAAACATGACTGACTACCTCCCCAAATACTTTTTCCGAGTATGAATCTGTGCTTTGGCGTTTTTTGCTGCCACTTGAAATTAATTATTCAGTTTGAACACATCGATTTCAAGATTTAATCACTTTAATTTTTTGCTAAAAAAAAACACAAAAACAAAAACTTAAGTTTTCTTAATAGTTTCGCTTAATAATCGCCAATTATTTAATAAGAAATTAAATTTATAAAAGAGAATTTATTAAGCAATATGTAATAAATATTTAATTATAAGTTTTTAAAGATTGAATTACAATTAAAACAACAAACGGCTAATAATGTGGCATTTAAGAAATAATTTTATGTCTGTATCTCGTTATCAGTTTTCAAAGGATACGAGAGCTTATGTGAAAATTTAGTTGATGGAATCAAGAATTTACAGCTGAAACTAGTTGTTAAAAAATTGAGAAAGTGACGACTGATGATTTTCGATGTAAAATTTTTTTATAGAAAATTTTCGATGTAAAAATTTTTTATTGAAAATTTTCGATGTAAAAATTTTTTATAGAAAATTTTCGATGTAAAAATTTTTTATAGAAAATTTTCAATGTAAAATTTTTTTAGAAGATTTTCGATTTAAAATTTTTTTATAGAAAATTTTCGATGAAAAAATTTTTTATAGAAAATTTTTGATATAAAAATTTTTTATAAAAAATTTTCGATGTAAACATTTTTTATAGAAAATTTTCGATGTAAAAATTTTTTTATAGAAAATTTTCGATGTAAAAATTTTTTATAGAAAATTTTCGATGTAAAAATTTTTTATATAAAATTTTCGATGTAAAAATTTTTTATAGAAAATTTCCGATGTAAAAATTTTTTTAAAGAAAATTTTCGATGTAAAAACTTTTTATAGAAAATTTTCGATGTAAAAATTTTTTATATAAAATTTTCGATGTAAAAATTTTTTATAGAAAATTTTCGATGTAAAAATTTTTTATAGAAAATTTTCGATGTAAAAATTTTTTATAGAAAATTTTCGATGTAAAAATTTTTTATAGAAAATTTTCGACGTAAAAATTTTTTATAGAAAATTTTCGATGTAAAATTTTTTTAGATGTTAAAATTTTTTATAGAAAATTTTCGAAGTAAAAATTTTTTAGAGAAAATTTTCGATGTAAAAATTGTTTATAGAAAATTTTCAATCTAAACATTTTTTATAGAAAATTTTCGATGTACACATTTTTCATAAAAAATTTTCGATGTAAGAATTTTATTCTATAAAGTCTTCAATGTAAAAATTTTTTATAGGAAATATTCGAAGTAAAAAATTTTTATAGAAAAGTTTTGATGCAAAAATTTCTTATAGAAAATTTTCGATGTTAAAATTTTTTATAAAAAATTGTCGATGTAAGAATTTTTTATAGAAAATTTTCGATGTAAAACTTTTTTATAGAAAATTTTCGATGTAAAAATTTTTTATAGAAAATTTTCGATGTAAAAATTTTTTATATAAAATTTTCGATGTAAAAATTTTTTATAGAAAATTTTCGATGTAAAAATTTTTTATAGAAAATTTTCGATGTAAAAATTTTTTATAAAAAATTGTCGATGTAAGAATTTTTTATAGAAAATTTTCGATGTAAAACTTTTTTATGGAAAATTTTCGATGCAAAATTTTTTTCAAGAAAATTTTCGATGTAAGAATTTTTTATAGAAAATTTTCAATGTAAAATTTTTTTTTGGAAAATTTTCGATGCAAAATTTTTTTCAAGAAAATTTTCGATGTAAAAATTTTTTATAGAAAATTTTCGATGTAAAAATTTTTTATAAAAATTGTCGATGTAAGAATTTTTTATAGAAAATTTTCGATGTAAAAATTTTTTTTGGAAAATTTTCGATGTAAAAATTTTTTATAGAAAATGTTCGATGTAAAAATTTTTTATAGAAAATTTTCGATGTAAAAATTTATTATAGAAAATTTTCGATCTAAACATTTTTTATAGAAAATTTTCGATGTACAAATTTTTCATATAAAATTTTCGATGTAAGAATTTTTTATATAGTTTTCGATGTAAAAATTTTTTATAGGAAATATTCGAAGTAAAAAATTTTTATACAAAAATTTTGATGTAAAAATTTCTTATAGAAAATTTTCGATGTTAAAATTTTTTATAAAAAATTGTCGATGTAAGAATTTTTTATAGAAAATTTTCGATGTAAAATTTTTTTATGGAAAATTTTCGATGCAAAATTTTTTTCAAGAAAATTTTCGATGTAAGAATTTTTTATAGAAAATTTTCGATGTAAAATTTTTTTTTGGAAAATTTTCGATGCAAAATTTTTTTCAAGAAAATTTTCGATGTAAAAATTTTTTATAAAAAAAAAATTTTTTGGAGAAAATTAATAAAAAAAATTTAGAGAAAATTTTCGGTCTACAAATTTTTTAGAGAAAATTTTCGGTGTAAAAATTGTTTATAGAAAATTTTCGATGTAAAAATTTTTTATAGAAAATTTTCGATCTAAACATTTTTTATAGAAAATTTTCAATACAAGAATTTTTTATATAAAGTTTTCGATGTAAAAATTTTTTTTAGGAAATATTCGAAATAAAAATTTTTTATAGAAAATTTTTGAAGTAAAAATTTCTTATAGAAAATTTTCGATGTTAAAATTTTTTATAAAAAATTGTCGATGTAAGAATTTTTTATAGAAAATTTTCGATGTAAAATTTCTTTACGGAAAATTTTCGATGCAAAATTTTTTTCAAGAAAATTTTCGATGTAAAAATTTTTATAAAAAAAAAATTTTTTGGAGAAAATTAATAAAAAAAATTTAGAGAAAATTTTCGGTCTACAAATTTTTTAGAGAAAATTTTCGGTGTAAAAATTGTTTATAGAAAATTTTCGATATAAAAATTTTTTATAGAAAATTTTCGATCTAAACATTTTTTATAGAAAATTTTCAATACAAGAATTTTTTATATAAAGTTTTCGATGTAAAAATTTTTTTTAGGAAATATTCTAAATAAAAATTTTTTATAGAAAATTTTTGAAGTAAAAATTTCTTATAGAAAATTTTCGATGTTAAAATTTTTTATAAAAAATTGTCGATGTAAGAATTTTTTATAGAAAATTTTCGATGTAAAATTTCTTTATGGAAAATTTTCGATGCAAAATTTTTTTCAAGAAAATTTTCGATGTAAAAATTTTTTATAGAAAATTTTCGATGTAAAAAATTTTTATAGAAAATTTTCGATGTAAAAATTTTTTGTAGAAAATATTCGATGTTAAAATTTTTTATAGAAAATTTTCGATGTAAAAATTTTTTAGAGAAAATTTTCGGTGTAAAAATTTTTTAGAGAAAATTTTCGGTGTAAAAATTGTTTATAGAAAATTTTTGATGTAAAAATATTTTATGGAAAATTTTCGGTGTAAAAATTTTTTATAGAAAATTTTCGATGTAAAAATTTTTTATAGAAAATTTTCGATCTAAACATTTTTTATAAAAATTTTCGATGCAAAAATTTTTTATAAAAATTTTCGATGCAAAAATTTTTTATAGAAAATTTTTGAAGTAAAAATTTTTTGTAGAAAATTTTCGATGTAAACATTTTTCATTGAAAATCTTCGATGAAAAATTTTTTAAAGAAAATTTTCAATGTGAAATTTTTTATAGAAAATTTTCAATATCAAATTTTTTATAAAAAATTGTTGATGTTAAATTTTTTAAAACTTTGATATAAAATATTAATGTGAACAGGTTTGTAAAAAAAATTTCAACGTAAACAGGTTTGTAAAATATTTTTGATGTCAAAATTATTTTTCAAAAATTTTTTTTATAAGGAACGAAATTTGAAAAAAAAACTTTTTAAATTAAAAGGTTTCTATAAAAAAATGTTCGATGTTTAAATTTTTAAAATTACATGAAATTTGAATTTAAATTTTTTTGTAAAGAAAATTTTTGAATATTAAAATTTCTCTATAGAACATTTTCGATCTTAAATTCTTTCTGTAAAAGATTATTTATGTATATTTACTTTTTTTTTATATTATGAGATATCAATTTTTATTTAAGAGTTTTACAAAAGTGTATTGCACTAGGGTTCCAACTGTTTATATTTTTTCTATTGCAATAAACAGTTTATCTATAAAACCAAAAAATGTTTGATTCCTTGACGCAGGTTTAATTATAAAATTTTTCTACAGAAAAATTTTACATAAAAATTCTGTAGAAAATGTTTACATTAAAATTTTTCTATAGAAGAATTTTGCATCGAAAATTTTCTTTTAATTCTACATTGAAAATTTTATATAAAAAAAATTGTTATCCAAAAATTTTTCTTCAAAAATGCTCTATCAAAATTATTGCATTCAAAAGTTTCTATAAAAAATTTGACATCAAAAATTTGCTTTAGAAAAATTTTGCATAAAAAGTTGTTTATTGAAAAATTTTGCGTTAAAAAAGTTTTCTATCGAAAAATGTTGCCCTAAAAATGTTTTATAGAATCAATTTACATCAAATTTTCTATAGAAAAATTTTGCATCAAAAATTTGTTGTCGATAAATTTAGCATTTACAAATTTCTGAAGAAAAATTTTACATAAAAAATTTCTGTAGAAAAATTTTGCATCCAAAATTTTTGAGAGAAGAATTTTATAGCAAAAATTTGCTGAAGAAAAAATTTTAAATCAAAAATAACATCAAAAATTTGAATAAAGAAATTTAACGACTAAAATTTAATGTCGACAATTTTAAACTGAATTTTATTAAAACAATTTTAATTGAGAATTTTCTTTAAAAAAGTAATACAAAAATTTTGATAGAGACGTTTTATACCGAAAATTTTTATAGAAAAATTTTTCATTGAAAATTTTATAAAAAAATTTTAAGTCGAATAAGAATATAAGACATTTTATTGAAAACATTTGTACAAGACCGATTGATGTCAAAACTAACATTATTGGTGCTTAGTGAATAAATAAGCACTTCAGGAATGACTACAAGGTAATGCAAGAAGTGGCAAATACAAGAAATAAAATAAACTTTTTTTTTAAATTTATTTAAAAGTAGAGATTTTTTATTGCCTTTCTATAAGTGTATAAATAAGTTTCCAATAAAGTGTTTTTAAAAAATAAATAACATGCTTTTTATACCCTACACCACCATAGGTGGAAAGGGTATTATAAGTTTGTGGTGATGTATGTAACGCAAAGAAATATTTGTATTAGACCTACCTTTTAGTATACCAATATACTTAGAATCACTTTCTGAGTCGATTTAGCGATGTCAGTCCGCCCGTCCGTCTGGCTGGGTCCCCATGTAAACCATGTAATCAAACTACAGGTCGCAATTCAAAAGATAATTTTATGAAATTTGGCATAGGTCATTTTTTTGATAGTGGGACCATGGATATTTAAATTCGTCAATCGGTCCATTATTTATGGTACCTACCATAGGTCCCATTTCCCGGAAAAAAATCAATATTTTCATGAAATTTTAAACGAATACTGCTTATGTAAACCAAAATTACGGTAAAAAATTTCGTTGAAATCGGCTACATTTGACCATAACTCCCATACAAACTTTTCTGCCAAAACGCACTAAATAAGACAAAAACCACTAAAACGCTCGTAAATCTAAAGATACAGAGAATTTTGAGTTTCGAGATAGTCGGTCCACATTTGAACCTAGCTCTCAATAAGTCCAAATGACGGTAACAGCTTAAATATATATGTTTTGTGAAAATGTTTGTATGAAGGCAAAATTTTGCAAATATTTGTATTTTTATAAGAAAAAGAGCATCTTTTTCAAAAATTTTCTTTAAAATAAAAATTTTACATCGAAAAATTTTTATAAACAAATTTTAATCGAAAATTTCGTTAAAAAATTTAATATCAAAAATTTTTTTATAAAAAATTTCGTATCGAAAATTTTCTATATAAAATTTGACATCGAAAATTTTCTATAAAAAATTTTACACTGAAGATTTTCTACAATAAATTAAACATCGAAAATTTTCTATAATAAATTTAATATCAAAAATTTTACATCGAAAATTTTCTACAAAAAATTTTACATCGAAAATTTTCTATAAAAAATTTACCATTCAAAATTTTTTTACATATATATAGAAAATTTTCTATAAAAAATTTTACATCGAAAATTTTCTATAAAAATTTTTACATCTAAAATTTTCTATAATTAATTTAACATCAAAAATTTTTTATAAAACATTTTGCATTGAAAATTTTCTAAAAAAAAATTTTACATCGAAATTTTTCTATAAATAATTTTACATCGAAAATTTTTATAAAAAAAATTTACATCCAAAATTTTCTACAAAAAATTTGACATTAAACATTTTCTATAAATAATTTTAGTTTCGAGATAAGGTAGAAACACAATAGGCACGAATGACTAATTTCGTCCAGCACGACGAATTCGGCTTTAAAAATTCGTCTTGAAAATTCGTCCATTGAACACATTTGGGACGAATAAACGCTGTTGACGCCATTTTTGATGATTCTTTACTTGCACAAATTACTTACACTTTCGGAAATATCGCGCACTCACAACATTTTCAATTTTTTTTTATTTTATTCCATTATTATTGCACAAGATTATTGTATTTAAATTATTTTTTTTTTTAAATAAAAATTTTTTTTGTTTACATTTCATAAGGTGGCCATATTTAACAAGAAAACATATAATTTCTAATATTTTACAACAGAAATAGAAATACAGTCACTCTAAACCAGTTTAGTCGTCGTTCGTATGCGTATGAAATAGAAATAAACCTATCGCACTGTTCGTTACGCACGACGAATTTCGTCGTACGCATCAATTGTAAGCACACTCATATCAACCCATATGTTCAATTTCTAACGACGAATTTTCGTTCCGAAAAATTGGTCGTTCGTTCCAATTGTGTTTCATACTATAATCGGTTCATATTATAATCTAGCTCTCAATAAGTCCAAATGATGGTAACAGCTTAAATATATATATTATAAGAAAATGTTTGTATGAGGGCAATTTAGCAAATATTTGTATTTATACAGGAAAAAGAACACCTTTGACCTTTGTGGTGAAGGGTATCGTATGGTCGGGCTTGACCGACTATGGCATTTTCTTACTTGTTTTATATATATTTTTTTTAATAACTCAAACAAGAGTTAATAAAAACCACCTTTATAAACGTTAGTTATGGAGAAAAATTATAAAAATAAAACTAAATGATGGAGGCTGGAAATATTATATTTGCACAAAAACAGATAAAACTATTCACAGAATCTCGGCTCAGCAGACAACATTTAAACGTTATTACAAAAAAATTATTAGATTCCTAAGTTTAATAAATTTATATATTTACAATTCAATGAATTTGTTGTAGCTCTGGTTAATGGAAACGATGTTTAGCCGATTTCGTTGTTGTAGTAGCGGTGTTACTATTATTAATATTATTATTATTATTATATTTATTATATTCTTTAGACAATAATAATGATTTTTTTCAAATATTTTTGTATAGATAGATGTTGCATATAAACACAACGTTTTTTATATACTTGTGGTAGATGCATACATATTGTTACATACATATGTATATGTATGTATTTTTCAATTACATTATTCAACGTTTAATTAACTCAACGTGCAATTATTTCAATTAAAACTGCTTCCCAGGCGTATGAGTAACAACAAATATTTATTATTATTATTATTATTAAACAATTCTTTTTTACGAGTCATGAAAATTTTATATAAAAAAAAAACTATAATAAAATAAAAACAAAAGATAATAATGGAAAATAAAACTACACCTTTAAATAAAAGTAAATAAACTGTGCGAAAAATGCACGGTATACCAAAAATTCCGCCTGCCACAACACTGACTACCTAGTAATGCTAAAAGTATCCAATTGTTATTCAACCCTTTCAACCAGACATTCGAATCGGAATGATGCAATAAAATTATTGGTAACAGCAGACTATTTAAGCTTCAAATGAGATATCGGTGAATGAAAGTCTGAAATACTTTTAAAAGATGTTTAAACTTGGATTTAAACCAGGGGTACTCAACAGGAGAACATTTCAAAATAATTATGTGTTTGTGGTTTTACATGTGTTAGTATAAAAATAATCTTATGCAGCGTTACCGATGAAAAGTAAATCGAAAAATGATATGAATACACATAAATTTCAGCATTGGCAATGCAGGCTGAATAATTTCTTGTGTGTTTGTTGTTGTTTTTAAGAAATCTGACCGACATCAACCATCTTCGTTGAAAGCAGCAAAGAGACTAAGTGAAATATTTTTGTTTTTCGTTCTCACTTATTAGAATTTGATTACAGTTCGTGTTGTGTCTGTGAATCAGTATTAACAACAACCAAATGTTAAATTACATATGGATCATGCCAAAATTACACATGAAATTAAAAATTACACATGATTTTTTTTCCAAAATAACATACTCTCTGACTTGGCCTATATTTACAACCTGTTAAGGTCAAAGGCCGATCAAATTTTATAATTCTATGCGTTTCGAGCTTGTGCGCTATTCTCCAATTTCGTCGGCCAAGTTTTGAAAGACTTTCCTCTACTTGGTTTTTTCATCGATGTTTCGTACTTCCTCTTTTAATGTAAGGGACTATTTTTGTTCTAATTTAAGCTGTTTCATAGTAATTGTTTTTTTTAGCTTTTTTTAGTTCGCGGCACATGAGCTCATTACATTAACGGGTGTTAAAGTAATTCCCTGGCAGCAGTGTTCAAAAACGGCAAAATAAAAATATAGTTAATAATTTTTTTATATAAAAAAATCTGTCTTCCAAGGTATTCTTTGAATAAGAAACCTATATCCAATAATCTTCTGGCTCCAAATTGCTGTGAAGCCTAAAGTTTCAAAATCTAAGAGTGCATTTGCAATTTTGAGATCACAATATCGACAATTATGTAAATATCATCATTACAATTAAATGTTTTTTTTTTAATTAGACGAATTGCCTCGATATAAAACTCTCGGCTATCTTGAAGTATATTTTTTTTCCAATAAGTATTGGGATTTTAAAACATCCATTTTTAAAAAGTTTGCATTATGTTAATTATTTCGATATCGAAAGGGACGTACAAACATTTACTTTTTAAAATGCATGTGTTGAAAACTGTTAAAAAAATATTACGAAAGCTAGCACTCAAAAACGACAAAAATTTAAATTACACATGAGTTACACATGCATCCAGTAACACATCGTCTACACATGAAAATAAAAATTACACATGATATGTGTAATTACACCTAAAGTGGCAACACGGGTCTGTGAATATATGTTAAAAAACCGATTGGTACTCGGGTTCTGAGTGCAATGGTTGAGTAAGGCTGATTTAAACTCATATTTACCATTTGGGACGAAAGGGTTTAATGAAAAGATACCAAATAAATACAAATAGGTTAATAACTACTTCCCAGTAAGAACAGTCTCAAACGTTTGAAATATGATGACTTTTACATTTGATATCAAACGTTTTTTTCAAACTTTTTTCAAACCTGAGCAGATGTTTGAGATTCACATTCATTTTCAAATGAGGGTTCATTTGAGAATAAACGTTTGAAAAATAATAGTTTCTCAAATTGAGAATAAAGGTTATTCTCAAATCATTATCAAACCCTAAGATGATTTGAGAATAATTTGAAAAATGGTGTTATATAAATTTGATATCAAACCTTATTTTAAACTTTTTTCAAACATTAAGAAAAATAATTTATGTTAAAAAAATTAATGTTTAAGATATTTTAATGGAATGACATTGCATTTCAAAGAAATTCGTTATTTCTTTCGGATTTTTTAAAATTAATCCATATTTCACCAGGTTTTATGCTTAAAAAATTTCAAGATTAAAAATTAAATAATATTCATATGCATAAGTAAACTTTCTTTGTTTCTTAAAATTTTTTTACCTAACAATAAAAAAATTAGATTTTAAGCAAAAGAATTCAAATATGATGCACTGTTTTCAAAAACAAAATAAACAAACTCAAAAATACAACGCCATTTTATTTATGTTCCACATGTAGATGATATCCACATTTGAAAAACCTTTGAGAATGAGGTTTGATAGTGATTTGAGAATAAAGGCATTTCTCAATTTGAGAATAAAGTCCCCTTTTTGTTGAGAACGCTATTATTCTCAAATCAGTATCAAATCAGTATCAAACGTTTGACCTTTGAAAAAAGATTTATTTTCAAATCATCCTCAATTTGAGAATAAACCTTTTTTCTTACTGGGTTATCGTCAAAATTGTAAGAAATAACATGGAAATATGGACAATACATACATAACTATAGAATTTATTCTTTAGAGTACTCTCAATAACATTGAGTAGTGAATAGAGCTTAAAGACATTTTAGCGAATATAACATTAAAGTAACAATCAATGAATTTTAGCCCACTGTTCTGTTATATGTATGTATTTTCCCTGTTTTATTTAAAATAGCATGAAATAGTTTTATTACATAATCTAAATAAAAATCAGATTAAAACCTCTAAGATAATAAATTAATCTTTTCGAAAAAGATCATGTAGAAGATCGTGTAGTTTATAGTTTTTCTGTTTTAGAAGTTAATAATAAATTTAACTCAACTAAAAACTTGACGCTTGGCTGAATAACTTAATGAGCTACAGCTGTTAGAAATTCTATATAAATCAAATGTATAACAAATTTTGTTTGTATAACAGTTTTAATCAAATTTTATTGAAAGTGTATATTGGGTTCATTCTAATGTTTGTAACGCAAAAAAGGATTAATTTTGCACCCACCATTAGGTATACTCAAAAACCTTTTCTGGATCGATTTAAAGAAATTTCACTGAAATTTCCTTTGGTACAAGGAAGAACTCTATACTTTTTGAACCACATTCGTACGAGATTGTCATATGATTAGTTCCTAGTAGTCTCCGGTGGGGTTTTATGATCAAATTTTTTATACAACATCAAAAAATGTTTAATCTGATCTATCTAGAATTGAGGTAAATTTCACCTGATGATGGACCAAAAACAAAAAATTGTATATTAAAATAATCAAAATTTCTAGTAAATTAGGATCCTAGTGCAGTACCATTATGTAAAATTAAGTAAAAAATCAAATCTTAAAAATGTGTTTATTTCTGTTTAGAAGATAAGATCTCTAAAAAATTTGTACATCGAAAATTTTTCGTCAAAATTTTTATAAAAAATTTTTCGTCAAAATTTTTATAAAAAATTTGACATCAAAAATTTTTAATGTAATTTTTTTTATATTTTCATCGAAATATTTCTTCTCTAAAAAATGTTTGCACTAAAAATTAAATAACTGACCATATCAGCCTAAAGTAACCCCTTATGAAATCAATAATATTTACGTCGAATATTCTCTATAAAAAATTTTACATCGAAAATTTTCCTTAAAAAATTTTTATATAAAAAATTTTTTACAAAAAATTTTTACATCAAAAATTTTCTAAAAAAAAATTTTATATCAAAAATTTTCTGAACAAAATTTTTACATCGAAAATTTACATAAAAAATTTTTTAATCGAAAATTTTGTATAAAAAATTTTACATCAGAAATTTTTAATGCATACACCATAAATTTTATATAAAAACAATATTTCATTAAAAATTTTCTATAAAAAAATTTTCTACAAAAAATTTTACATTCATTCATAAAAAATTTTAAATTGTAAATTTTGTAAAAAAATTTACATCGAAAGTTTTCTTTAAAAAAATTTACATAAAAAAATTTCTACATCGAAAAGTTTCAATAAAAAATTTTAAATATCAAAAATTTTCTTTAAAATAAAAATTTTACAAAATAAATAATTTTACATCGAAAAATTTTTATAAACAAATTTTAATCGAAAATTTTCCATTAAAAATTTGACATCGAAAATTTTTTTATAAAAAATTTCTTATCGAAAATTTTCAATATAAAATTTTACATCGAAAATTTTCTATAAAGAATTTGACATTGAAAATTTTTTAGAATAAATTTAACATCCAGAATTTTCTATAATAAATTTAGTATCGATAATTTTCTATAAAAAATTTTATATTGAAAATTTTTTATAATATATTTTATATCAAAATTCAATATAAAATTTTCTATAAAAAATTTTACATCAAAAATTTTCTATAAAAAAATTTACATCGAAAATTGTCTATAGAAGAATTTTTCATCGAAATCTTCTATAAAAAACTTTACATCGAAAATTTTTGATAAAAAATTTAATATCGAAAATTTTCCATAAAGAATTTTACATTAAAAATTTTCTATAATAATATCAAAATTTAATATAGAAAATTTTACATTGAAAATTATCTACAAAAATTTTAACAATAAAAATTTTTTATAAAAAATTTTATATCGAATATTTTCTATAAAAAATTTCACATCGAAAATTTTGTATAAAAAAATTTTACATCAAAAATCTTCTATAAAAAAATTACATCGAAAATTTTCTATAGACAAATTTTTTATCAAAAGTTTTTTATAAAAAATTTTACGTCGAAAATTTTCTTTAAAAATTTAACATTGAAAATTTTCTCAATAAATTAAACATCGAAAAAAAAAAAATTTAATATCGAAAATTTTCTATAAAAAATATTACATTGAAAATTTTCTAAAATATATTTAATATCAAAATTTAATATAAAAAATTTTACATCGAAAGTTTTCTATTAAAAATTTTACATTAAAAAATTTCTATGAATAAATTTACATTGAAAATTTTCTATAAAAAAATTTACATTGAATATTTTCTATAAAAAATTTCACATCGAAAATTTTCTATAAAAAATTTGACATTAAAAAATTTTCTATAAAAAAATTTACATCAAATTCTTCTATAAAAATTTTTATGTCAAAAGGTTTTTAGAAAAATTTTACGTCGAGAATTTTCTATAAAAATTTCTACAATAAATATAACATCGAAAATATTCTATAATAAATTTAAGTTCGAAAATTATCTATAAAATATTTTGAAAATTAAAATTTTCTACAATGTATTTAATATCAAAATTTAATAAAAAAATTTACATCGAAAATTTTCTATAAAAAGTTTAACAACAAAAATTTTACATTGAAAATTTTCTATAATAAATTTAATATCAAAATTTTCTACAAAACATTTTATATCGAAAATTTTCTATAAAAAATTTTACATCCAAAATTTTCTATAAAAAAAAATACAATAAATATTTTCTGTAAAAAAAAATTTACATCGAAAGTTTTCTAAACAAAATTAACATTGAAAATTTTCTATAAAAAATTTTACACGAAAATTTTCTGTAAAAAATTTTACATCGAAAATTTTCAATTAAAAATTTTACATCGAAAATTTTTATAGCAAAAATTTTCTATAAACAAAAAAAAAAAAGAAAATTTCCTAAAAAAATTTTTATATCGAAAATTTTCTTTAAAAAATTTTGATATTGAAAATTTTCTGTAAAAAATTTTACTTCAAAAATTTTCTATAAAAAATTTTACATTTAAAATTTTCTATTAAAAATTTTACATCGGAAATTTTCTATAAAAATTTTAAATCGAAAATTTTCTATAAAAATTTTTTTCGAAAATTTTGACATTGAAAATTTTCTATAAAAAAATTTTATATCGAAAATTTTCGATTTAAAATTTTTATAGAAAATTTCCGATGTAAAATTTATTATAATTAATAAATATTTACATCGAAAATTTTCTATATAAAAATTTACATTGAAAATTTTCTATAAAAATAATTTACATAAAAAATTTCCTATAAAAAAATTTGAAAATTTTCCATAAAAAATTTTACAACAAAAATTTTCAATAAAATAATTTTACATCGAAAATTTTCTATAAAATAATTTTACATCGAAAATTTTCTATAAAAAACTTCTCATCAAAATTTTTCTTTAAAAAATTTTACATTGAAAATTTTCTATAAAAAAAATGTACATCGAATATTGTCTATAAACAATTTTACATCAAAAATTTTCTATAAAAAAATTCAAATCGGAAATTTTGTGTAAACAAATTTTACATCAAAAATTTACTATAAAAAAATTTACATCGAAAGTTTTCCTTTATTCAAAAAGAAAGAGTATTCGCATTTGAAAGATTTTTTATAAAAAAATTTACATCGAAAATTTTTTATAAAAAATTTTACATCAAAAATTTTCTTAAAAAAAAATTTACATCGAAAATTTTCTATAAAAAATTTTTATATATTATATATATATATATTTATATTATATATATTTTTTATTAAAAAATTTACATTGAACAAGTTTTTTTCTCAGTTATTTTTTCTATAAAATTTGTTACTGCAGAATATTTTTGTAAAATTTTTAAAATTCAAAAATTTTTTAATCTAAAAACTGAACTTACTTCAAGTTTTGATTGTAACTGTTAATTTGTGCAATTAGAACTAATAAAAATCGTCTACGAAATTGGCTGTTAATAAGAGTGATTATAAAGAAATTGTCTTAATTATTCGAATGGGAAAATAAAACATTTGGTCTATTCTCGTCTACAATAAAAATGAGTAATTATTTAAATTATTGAGAAAATTTATTTATAGCGGACGATTAAATGTGGTCAATAGTTAAATTTAAATAATTAGCCTCAATTTTAACACTAAAATATAGACAGATACAGTAGACAGTTTATTTATAAAATTTTTGCAATTATAAGATTTGTTAAACTATTCATTTGTGAAAACTAGTTAAAAAAAAATCAATGAAGTTTTCATTAAATTAATTACTTATGTAGTCGTTTTGAAAACGGGATAAATTTTAAATGAGTCAATTTTAAAGGCGGGTAGAAAATATTCTACCAAGAACGTTTAGAACAATATTTTGATACTTTGAAAAACATGGGAAGAAGCTCAAACTAAAGATTAATATGTTAAGAATTAAATTAATGTAATTAAATGGTTTATTGATACAAAACGATTTCTCTGATTAGGAAAAAAATATAGATTTGTAAGTGATCTGGACAAATGTATTTGTCAATGATTGAGTAATAATAATCAATTTGCATTTAAACTATAGTTAATGGAATCTTAAAGCTGTAATGGAGAAATCCTTTGAAAGGATTTTATTTTCCGTATTATTAATTTAACGGCTAGTTTTATCTAAAATCTAAACTTGACGTTTAATTTTATTGCATCAGCTTTTTATTGTATTTTAATTGTGAGTGATTTGGATGTTTTTAAATTTTCAAATCTACATATAAATAATAAATTTTTAATGATTTCGTTGAACTTTAATTTAAAATAGTTTTTAATCAAATTGATTTTTTTTCTTCAAATTTTATTTATGTTGCTAAATTAACTTAAATCATTCATTTTTTTGTTGCCAAAGTGTTATAAGTAGAAAGAATCAAATCAAAATATTATTAAACATAATTAAAATATAAATTTTTGAAAAACAAAAAATTAACATAATAAAAATCATAAAAACTAAGAGACATTATGTTACAGACGGACGTTTAGGCATTAACATATTTTCGAAGATTTTGCAGAGATAAATTTATAAATTTATTAAATAGATTCATTTAAACATTAAAATGTTTATCAGACGACAACAAATTATGAAAAGAAAAAAAAAAAAAACGTATAGAAATCAAACTAAAACAACAACTAATTCCAATTGAAATGAAATCGAATAAAATAAAATGAAATAAATATCATTTTGGTCGCTTGAACTTTTGTTTGTATCTCAAATCATTTATGTAGAAAATAATAAATTAACATATAAAATGTTCTTTAATTCTTTTGACAAAATTAAATTTATGCAAATACGAATTTCTGTGATTTTTTTTACTGTTTCTGTTTTTGATGATTTTTGCTAATAATTTTTGAACAAAAAAAAAAAAAAAAAAAAATCACATAAAATTAGAAATAAACTTTTCAATGTTCATTAAAATAAAACCAAGCTAAAGACTTAAATTTCTTTAAATTAAATAAACAAAAATCAGGCGAAATTAAATATTTTATTAGTTAAATTAATGAAAACGAACAAGAACTAAATATGTCGCAAATCACAGTGGGGCAAAAGTTAGCAAAACACAAGCATTTAAATCTCTCAAACAGAAAAGTTTTGAACACAATGTTTTTATTAAGATTTTTCATAATCAAAATACTGATATTTGTCTAAAAATTTTCAATGTAAAATTATCTAAAATATATCTCCACTTATCAAATTTGTATAGAAAAATTTTCGATATAAAATTTTTAGGTATGAAATTTTATAAGAAACATTTTTGGATTTCAAAATTGAATTCGATTTTTTATAGAAAATATGTGAACTTTCAATAAAAAAATTTTCGATGTAAAATTTTTATAGGAAAATTTTCGGTATCAAATTTTAACAGAAAAATTTTTGATAAAAAATTTTTATAGAAAAATTTTCAAAACAAAATTTTTATCAAAAAATGTTCAATATAAAATTTTTATAGAAACATTTTCGATACAAAATTTTTATAGAAAAATTTTTATAAAAAAATTTTTACAGAAAATTTTCAATATAAAATTTTTATAAAAAAATTTTTATAGAAAATTTTCAATACAAAATTTTTATAAAAAATTCTTCGGTATAAAATTTTTATAGAAAAATTTCCGATACAAAATTTTTATAGACAAATTTTCAACATTCACAATTTTTAATTTTCACAGAAAAAATTTTGATGTAAAATTTTTATAGAAACATTTTCAATATAAAATTTTTATAGAAAGATTTTCAATACAAAATTTTTATGGAAAAATATCAATTTTTAAAGAAAAATTTTCGAATGAACTTGTTATTGTTACTGATATTTGTCAAAAAATCTTCAATGTAAAATTATCTAAAATATATCTCCACTTATCATATTTTTATAGAAAAATTTTCGATACAAAATTTTTCGGTATGAAATTTTATAACAAACATTTTTGGATTTTAAAATTGAATTCGATTTTTTATAAAAAAATTTTCTATGTGAACTTTCAATAAAAAAATTTTCGATGTAAAATTTTTATAGGAAAATTTTCGGTATCAAATTTTAACAGAAAAATTTTTGATAAAAAATTTTTATAGAAAAATTTTCAAAACAAAATTTTTATCGAAAAATTTTCAATATAAAATTTTTATAGAAACATTTTCGATACAAAATTTTTATAGAAAAATTTTTATAAAAAAATTTTTATAGAAAATTTTCAATTTAAAATTTAAAAAAAAAAATTTTCAAAACAAAATTTTTATAAAAAATTTTTCCGTATAAAATTTTTATAGAAAAATTTCCGATACAAAATTTTTATAGACAAATTTTCAACTTTCACAATTTTTAATTTTCACAGAAAAATTTTTAATGTGAAATTTTTATAGAAACATTTTCAATATAAAATTTTTATAGAAAGAATTTCAATACAAAATTTTTATGGAAAAATATCAATTTTTAAAGAAAAATTTTCGAATGAACTGGTTTTTGAAAAATTGTCGGTATAACTTATTTTAAGAAACATATTCTGTATGAAATTTTTTGTAAATTTTTTTTTATCAAAATTTTTCGTTTATTCGAATTTTTATACAAAAATTGTAGAAGTAAAATTTAATCAAAATATTTTCGATGTGTAATATTTATAAAAGAATTTTCGACGTAAAATTTTAATAAAAAAATTTTCGATCCAAAATTTTTGTAGAAAAATTTTCGATATAAAATTTTTACAGAAAAATTTTGGATATAAAATTATTATAGAAAAATTTTTAATACAAAATTTTCAATATATAATTTTTATAGAAAATTTTCAAAATAAAGTTTTTATCTCAAAATATTCGATATAAATTTTTATAGAAAACTTTTAAGTACGTATACATTTTTTATAGAATACTTTTTAATATAAAATTTTTAATGTAAAATTTTTATAGAAAAATTTTCAATCTAAAATTTTTATAGAAAAATTTTCGATTTAAATTTTTTATAGAAAAATTTTCGATTTAAATTTTTTATAGAAACATTTTCGATTTAAAATTTTAATTGAAAAGTTTTCGATACAAAATTTTAATTAAACATTTTTAACTTAAAATTTAACTGTAAAATTTTTACATAAAGTTTTCAATTTATAAATTTTATAGAAACATTTTAAAATTTTTTTAGAAAAATTTTCAATATAAAATTTTAATAGAAAAATTTTCAAAATAAAATTTTTATAGAAAAATTTTCAATATAAAATTTTTATAGAAAAATGTTCAATATAAAATTTTTATAGAAAATGTTCAATATAAAATTTTTATAGAAAATGTTCAATATAAAATTTTTATAGAAAAATTTGTTTAGAAAAATTTACAATATAAATTTTTTTTTTTTGAAAAATTTACAGTATAATTTTTGTCTGAAATTTTTAAAGAAAACTTTTCGAAATAAAATTTACCAAAATTTTCGATATTTTAAATTTTTATAGAATTTTTTTTTTAATTTTGATAGAAAAATTTTCGGTTTGAAATCTGTATACAAAAATTTCCAATTTTTAATTCCTTTAACAAAAATGTAATATAAAATTTATAAAGAAATATCTTTGACATAAAACCTTAATTTTGAAAAAAACTTTTTTATACTAAAATTTTAGTTATGAAATTTTAAGAAAAATTTTGTTAGAAATTTTTTTTTTTTGATATAAAATTCTTGTAAAATATTCTGTATAAAATAAATTTGATTAAAGAAGTTTTAGGTACAAAATAGACAAAAGCCCACTGTTTGCTGCTTTTTTTTTTTTGTTAACTAAGTCCCATAAAATTTAACGACTTTGGGTCTAAAATACTCCAAAAAAATCAGTGATTATTGTTTTCTTTCTTTCTTAATTTCTGGTTTAATAAAGAAGACTAGTTTCAATTTAAATTTAAAAGGTTTGATTTAGAAACAACGCACTCGACTCGACGCAATTCAACTCAAAACTACGAAAAAAAGAAACAAATTTTGTAACTTTCCAAAATAGCGAAATTAAAATTAAGCCACACTTGGAGATAAAAATTTGGACTATAAATTTTATTACTTTTTGTTTGATTTGAATTGTCATTTTGTTGTTGTTGTTCTTTCTGTTTTACAATACTATTAGTTGTTGTTTATAAAAAATAGTTGTTGGTGGGTAAAACAAGTTCATTTCAAAATAGCCCAACAAACCAAGAAACGATACCGTATCATTTATGATATAATATTTTTATTATTTTTTAAATCATGAATGATAAGAGAATATGATATCGTTATTGTATTATATTTTTTTTTAAATTATAATAAAATAATTATTAAGAAAAATTTTAACATAGAAATAAAAATCAAAAATTTGAGAAATATAAAAATATTACAAACATTTACCGAAAGCGATTAAAAACCAATAAATCTTTTTTATTTCGAGGGCAAAAAGGAATAAAAAATATTAAAAATTGGTGAGTTTTTAATTTGCAACAGAAACTATTTTATATTACATAAAATTTAATGAAATTATAGTTAATTTAGACATATTTCTTCTTTTCTGTGTTTTGTGTTGTGGGGTCTTCATCCTTGAATCCCAGTGGAGCATAGGGCCTGATTATGAGGTCAAGTAAGTATAATTCATTTCTACTGAAAATTTCAAGAATAATGATTCTTCAGTTTTCTAGGTTTCCATAAACATTCTTGCTTTTTAAAAAAAATGCAATACATTAGAGCTTCATCCAGTTTTTAAAATTCTTTTAGGAAATCATACAACTTAAAAGGTAATGGAACACTAATTGTTATAAATACTATAATATTCATTATCCTGGCTGACTTGCATCAAGTTTGCTCTTGCAATAATGAAAATTATTGCATTTTATATTATTAACTTCTACAATTTTACTATACAGCATTATAAAAGTATTGAATATAGAAGAAGTTATGATTTACTAATTTTTTGATATTATTTTCATGTTTTTCAGATTTTACTTTTCTCAAAAAATGGATGCTGCTTATATTGCTAATAAATATAATGAACTCCTTAAGTCACTTTCATTGCTTATAAAATTGTGTTTATATATAATATGTATTTTATTGAATTATTGAATTTGTAAAATAAATCCTTTTAATGATCGTCTAAAAAATGGGTTTCAATTAAAAAGCATTTGAAAAAAAAACTATCAATTTGTTGTTATTAGTACTATTGACGATATCATTGTAATATTATAAACTCTGAAATTATCGAGCAAAAAGTAAAATCTATCGAGAATATATCGCGCTGCTTTGTGTTTTCGATATTGCCAATGATATCATTATTTTCGAAAATTATGATATCATAATCGAGTGTACCTTTTTGTAGGAGACTACTATTACTTTAGAGTCTATAATGATATCATTCTCGGAACTGCTTGTCGAGAAAATGATATCGTTATGATATCGTTTGGTTTGTTGGGAGTTTTCAAAACGAAAATATAAAAATCTAGAAATCAGAAAAATAAATGACAACCGGCCAAAGACAGCAGAGATATACCAGCGACACACATGCGCCCGCTCTTAAGTTTGATTTTGACATTTAAAACTATTTCTAATATTAAAAGGGCTCCAACTGTGGATAACGGCCAGTTTAAGCTCAACAACTTAAGTTGCTGGCTTGAGTTGGTCGCATGTCGGGCAGGCGGTTTGTCTGAACTGTATGAAAGACTGTTTGTTTGGTTGATTGGTTATAGAGGTAATAAAAAACTAAGAAGTAAGTAAGTTTGGCAAAGTGAAGACCGACCAAACAATACCCTAGACAATTTTTGGTTAAAATATTAAAATAATGATATTCTATAAAAATGATATTCTATAAAAAATCGCTATAATAATAAAAATTAATATAATAACAAAATTAAAAAAATTCCCTATATACATAAATACTGAAATTTTGAAAATTTGTATATAAAAATAGAGAAATATGGAAAAAATCAATATAAATTTTAATAATTTTCTTGCAGAAATGGTAAATTTTTGACATTTTCTATAGAAGAATAGTATGAATTTTGAAAATTTCCCAATAAAAACAGTGAAATTTCTAAAATGTTCCTACAAAAATTATGAAATTTTGAAAATGTTCCTCTAAAAATAGTGAAATTTGTAAAATTATATTATAAAAATGGTGTACAGTTTTAAAAAATTACCTACAAATAGTGGCATTTTTACAATTACAAAAAATATTAAAGTAAAATTAGCTTATACTCGTACCAATCCCACATATTGTGGTGTAGGGTATAAATAGTTGTAACATAGGATTGTAAGCAGATCTGGCTTAATTTAGTTTCAGTTAAGTTTTTATTGTTGTTGTTGCTATTGTTTCATTCGATAGTGTTTTCTTTAAATTTGTTTAAAAATATTAAACCTTGATTAGGTTTGTCCTCTAATACACCTTAAAATTTAAAACACCTTACGATCTTACATACTCGTATCTACATACATACAAATATACAAAAAAATCTATAAGTATTTTTTGTTGTTGTATTTTTTATGATATTTCGCTGTTGTTTGTTGTGGAGCTCTGGGTAATAAATTTCATCATTAGCTTTTTGTTGCCAGTTGACCAGTGACAGTTTAAAACCAAAAGATCTTTTTTTTCTCTTCTTTTAAAATCAAAGACTAAAAACAAAAATAATTTAAACCTCTAATAAAATTTTGTTGTTGTTGTAGTTGTTGGATTTTTATGGGTTGCTTTTAATCGAAAACGAAATATATTTTAAGAGATGATGGTGACACTTCTTTAGTTAACTATTGTTGTTGCTATTTACTTATGTATGGGGATCATTTGGGGAAACTAAAGACAGATCTTAAGAGATCATTATAGTGAAGCTGTATGCCATAGCCTAAGTCTAATTATGTTAGTGCGTGTGTCTGTCTAAATAACCAGCTCATTTAAGTTTTAGATCTTTTTCTAATCCGTTGTTTGGTAATTTCAAACTTTCTATTCTTTGATCTTTATCTTGAGTTATTTTTTCTTTTAAATGATCAATGAAATTTTCATTTTTATAGATAAATTAATCAGATACTAAATAAAATTTATGTTCATTCCGAACAATAACTTTTGAGTGAAAATTAAAACCTTTTAAAAAAAATATTAATACTTTATTCTTGACTTCAAAAATTTTACTTTGAGGCTGTTGAAAGGTACATTTGTACTATAATTCATAAAGAGAATATAAAAAAATGTTTTTGTACTACAACAAATTTTTCCCAAAAATAATTAAATTTAAAAGTTTCTTACAAAAATAGTGACATTTTAAAAATATTTTAAAATTTTTTAATTAAATAACTAGAATTTTCAGAAATTCCCTTAAGGAATGGTGACATTTTAAAATGTTTCCATAAAAATAGTGAAATTTTGAAAATTTTTCAATAAAAATTGTGAAATTTTGCAAATTTCCCTATAAAAATAGTGTACTTTTGAAATTTTCCCTATAAAAAAAATGATATTTTGAAAATTTCCCTAAAAAATAGTGAAATTATGAAAATTTCCTTAAAAAATAGTGAAATTTTGAAAATTTTTCAATAAAAATTGTGAAGTTTTGCAAATTTCCCTATAAAAATAGTGTACTTTTGAAATTTTCCCTATAAAAAAATGATATTTTGAAAATTTCCCTAAAAAATAGTGAAATTATGAAAATTTCCTTAAAAAAATAGTGAAATTTTGAAAATTTTTCAATAAAAATTGTGAAATTTTGCAAATTTCCCTATAAAAATAGTGTACTTTTGAAATTTTCCCTATAAAAAAATGATATTTTGAAAATTTCCCTAAAAAATAGTGAAATTATGAAAATTTCCTTAAAAAAATAGTGAAATTTTGAAAATTTTTCAATAAAAATTGGGAAATTTTGCAAATTTCCCTATAAAAATAGTGTACTTTTGAAATTTTCCCTATAAAAAAATGATATTTTGAAAATTTCCCTAAAAAATAGTGAAATTATGAAAATTTCCTTAAAAAAATAGTGAAATTTTGAAAATTTCCCTATAAAATTAATAAAATTTTGAAAATTTTTCCATAAAATTAGTGAAATTATTAAAATTTCCCTATAAAAATGGCAAAATTATAAAAATTTCCCTATAAAAATAGCAAAATTTTAAAAATTTGACTCCAGAAATAATAAAATTTTAAAAATTTCCCTATAAAAATAGTGTAATTTTTAAAATTTCCTTATAAAAATAGTGAAATTTTGAAAATTTCCCTAAAAAAATAGTGAAATTTTAAAAATGTACCTATAAAAATAGTGAAATTTTAAAAAATTTCCCAATAAAAATATTAAAATTTTATAAATTTCCACATAAAAATAATTAAATTTTAAAAACTTTCCTACAAAAATAGAGAAATTCCCCTATAAAAATAGGAAAATTTTAAAAATTTCCCTATAAAAATAGTGAAATTTTAAAATTTTTCCTATAAAAATTTCACGATAAAAATATTGAAATTTTAAAAATGTCCCTATACAAATTGTGAAATATTAAAAATTTCCCTATAAAAATAGTGAAATATTAAAAACTTCCCTATAAAAATAGTGAAATTTTGAAAATTTCCCTATAAAAATAGTGAAATTTTAAAAATTTCCCTATGAAAATAGTGAAGTTTTAAAAATTTCCCTATAAAAATAGTGAAATTTTAAAAATTTCCCTATAAAAATAGTGAAATTTTAAAAATTTCCCTATAAAAATAGTGAAATTTTAAAAATTTCCCTATAAAAATAGTGAAATTTTAAGAATTTCCCTATAAAAATAGTGAAATTTTAAAAATGTCCCTATAAAAATAGTGAAATTTTAAAAATTCCCCTATAAAAATAGTCAAATTTTTAAAATTTCCCTATAAAAATAGTGAAATTTTAAAAACTTCCCTTTAAAAATAGTCAAATTTTTAAAATTTCTCTATAAAAATATTAAAATTTCCCTATAAAATTTTTAGAATTTCCCTAAAAAAAATTCTAAAATTTTGAAAATGTTCTTATAAATTATTTTTAAATTTCCCTTTAAAAAAAAAAATTTCCTGTTAAATGTTCCCAGTAAAATTCTTAAAATTTTCATTAAAAAAACAATGAAATTTTTTAAATTTCAATATCAAAAAATGACATTTTAAAATTTCCCTATAAAAGAGTAAAATTAAAAAAAAAATATATATAAACCTTTTGAAAATGTCCCTATAAAATTTGAAAATCCTAAAATTTTTCTTCAAAATTTGTAGTAACATTTTGACAATATATATTAAACATTTCATTTTCCAGTTTTAAACTTGAGTTACAACTAAAAATATTCAAATTCTTATTTGCAATTAACTATAATCTAGTATCATTTTTCCAAATTAAAATTTCTTGGTCATAAACAGGTTTAAAATTTATGACCATAATTTTGAGAAAATACCTCCATTTAAATACATTTCGAATAGTCAATTTAAAACAAATTTCGAAAAAAATATACAATTACACCGAAACCAAACAAATCAATAAAGTTAAACGATTTTAATTGCATTTTAAATACCAAACAAATTTGACTCTGACCACACACAAGCGTCCAGCATCTGACGATCAAAAACAAACTCTGGGGGCCAGATCTCTGAACATTCTGGTAACCAATATTCGGTGTTAATGACAAACGCACGCATGCGCCTCAAATGTAAGAAGAAAAAAAAAACAAAACTTCCTCTTGGTAAAGACACACTTGTTAAAACAACACAAAACGCCGTAATAAATTTTATAATAAATTATTTTTCTTTTTAGTTTAAATTGTTGTGTCAGTCTGTATAAAGTTTTTTTGTAAAAAAAGTAGAAAAATAAATATCTGAAATCCCATCATATCTAATTACTTGGAATCTTGGCATAATAATTAATCGATTGTAATCAGTCAAGATGAGCTTAGCCAGCGACTGACAGACACTCAGTCCGTCAGCTGAATACGTATAGATACAACAACTACCACCATCAGCCGATCATCAGCATCGATTGATCTGGCCAAGTCATGCACACGATCACTTAAGCCATCAGCAATTCTCGTATGAGTATTAAAATATTAAATATCTTGTAGTATTTAAATAACGTTAATATTAATGACAATCATCTTTATCATCATCATTTTTACGATGATCATGATTATGATGGTACGAGTAGTCATTAAATGAAAGTAATATTTATTTCATATGAGTTATTCCAACAAACAGGTCTTCTTTGACTTAACTCAATCATCATTCAATCATTCATTTAATATAAAATCATGGTTGTTTTCCGCTTTGAAAACTATCATCTGGATATTGTTGTTAGTATGTCCGTCTGCATGTCTAACTCATCCGTCCTTGTTTGATATTTAAAAGTATCAAGAATTATGAATATTCTCTGTTACTCAATTTGTTTTCTTAAACGATCATTTTCATTTCATTCATTTATTCCTCTTTTAAATAATATTTTTTTTATATATTTTTTTTTTCAATTTGTTTGTTTTGGTAATGAAGTCAATTTCCGTTTTGGAAAATGTTTTAAAACAAAAGTAATGAAAAAAAAAAACAATCTTCATTCATATATTCATTCATTCGTTTATTCGTTCATTCATTTATGCATGTATCAATTTAAAATTTATTTGCATACCAACATGTGAGTCTGTCTGTCTGCCTTTTCCTTGCCCCCAAAACGATCTCCTGGAGCCCGCTCCTCGCTCTCTCACGCTGTGTGAGATGCCTGCCATTTATGGTATGTGGGTGCAGAAGTAGAAAAGTTGTCTTTCATTCAATCTTCTAGACTGAAAGGTGATGATTTAGCCAATTTTATTCTTGTTACTGTTGTTTCTGTTGTCGAGATTGTTATTTGTTGCTGTTGTTATTCGTTGGCAACATAGAACAACAGCTTAGAACATAATGATTGATTGTTGAATATTTATGCGCGCACGACAAAACGCTCACAAAAAGTAATTAGTAAAAAGTCAGAAGGATTTTTTTATTTCACAATTTTTATAGGGAAATTTTCAAAATTTCACAATTTTTATATTTTCCCATATTTTTTATTGGAAAAATTTAACTTTTTGTATAACGAAATTTTCAAAAATTCACTTTTTTATAGGGAAATTTTCAAAATTTCACTCCTTTTATACTGAAGTTTTCAAAATTTCACTATTTTTATTGATAAATTTCTTAAAATTTCACTATTTTTATAGAGACGTTTTCAAAACTTTACCATTTGACAGGAAAATTTTCAAAATTTTAGTATTTTTATTGGGAAATTTTTAAAATTTCACTATTTGTGTACGAAAATTTTCAAAATTTCACTATTTTTATAGGGAAGTTTTCAAAATTTCACTATTTTTATGGGAAAATTTTCAAAATTTCACTATTTTTATAGGGAAATTTTCAAAATTTTTCTATTTTTATGGGGAAATTTTCAAAATTTCACTATTTTTATGTGGAAATTTTCAAAATTTCAGTATTTTTATAGGGAAATTTTCAAAATTTCACTATTTGTGTACAAAAATTTTCAAAATTTCACTATTTTTATAGGGAAGTTTCCAAAATTTCACTATTTTTATAGGGAAATTTTCAAAATTTCACGATTTTTATAGGGAAATTTTCAAATTTTTACTATTTTTATAGCGAAATTTTCAAAATTTCACTATTTTTATAGGGAAATTTTCAAAGTTTCACTATTTTTATAGGGAAATTTTCAAAATTTCACTTTTTTTTAGGGAAATTTTCAAAATTTCACAATTTTTATAGGAAAATTTTCAAAATAACACTATTTATATAAGGAAATTTTCAAAATTTCACAATTTTTAAAGGGAAATTTTCAAAATGTTATTTTTATAGGGAAATTTATAAAATTTCTTTATTTTATATAAAATTAAAAAAAAAAATTTAAATAAAATTTTAAAATTTTTATAGAGAAATTTGACTATTTTTATAGAAAAGTTACTATTTGTACAGGAAATTTTCAAAATTTTAATATATATACAGGGATATTTTCAAAATTTTACTATTTTTAAAAGGAAATTTTCAAAATTTTACTATTTTTATAACGAAATTTTTAAAGTATTCTTATTTTTTTTAAAAATTTTCGTTTTTTTTTTGTAGGTTAATTTTCAAAACTTTCTTATTTTTTATAAATATTTACAAACATTTTTTAATAGGGACATTTTCCTTATTTTTGTAGTGAAATTTTCATTTTAATTGAAAATATTCTTATGTATATGAAGAATATTTCAAAATTAAAAAATTTTCAAAAATTTTTTTCTTTATAGGAAAATTTCAAAAACTTCCTTATTATGATAGAAATTATGCAATTTTTTTTTTCTTAAAAAAAAAATTTTGTAATTTTGACTATTTTTATAGAAAAGTTACTATTTGTACAGGAAAATTTTCAAAATTTGAATAATTATACAGGGATATTTTCAAAATTTTACTATTTTTAAAGGGAAATTTTCAAAATTTTAGAAATTATGCAATTTTTTTTTCTTAAAAAAAAAATTTTGTAGAAAAATTATAAAAATTTCTTAAGTATTTAAATAGAGTTTTCCTATTTTTAAAATTTTCAAAATGTTCTTGGTTTTTTTTGCAGGCAAATTTTTAAAATTTCTTATTTTGTTATTAAAATTGAATCCTAAAATATTGTCAAAATTTCGTTATTTAGACCATTTCTATAATTTCCTTAGAAATATTTTAAAAACTATGTTAAGAAATGTTTTTAAAATATTTAGGGAAATTTCAAAAATTTTTTGAGTTGTATTTATCGAAATTTCTTTGAGTGCATTTTTGTTTTGACAACAAACCTCAACTGCAAGAGGAGCCTTCCTGCTGAGCTTAACGATGTTTAACAAATCAGGCCAACTGTAGGATCAATAAAGAACCAAGTGAGAAAACATTGAGTTTGGCAGATCTTTTGAAAGAAATAAGAATAAATAAGATAATAATCAATAACTAAAAAGCCTTCTTATATTGGAGAAGAATTAAGGCGATTAAAATTTAAACGTAATAACTTAATTTTTATAATGATAATGATAACTTTAATTTGCTGCTTAAATTCTTTTGGCTTAAAAGCCATAATTAGACAAATATTTATTGAATTTTGCTGCTGTTGAGTTTTGGTGTTAATTTATTAATAAATGTAAAACAATCGCATTTATTAAAATATTTTTTATTTGTTCTCAATTGACTGTTAAAATATTCATTACGAATATTGAAGAGTTTTTTTAAACATCCTCTGCTTCTTTTTTTTTTGTCTTAAGCTAAAAGGCGTGTGCGCATGCGTTTTGTCTGAGTATCTGTCTGTCTGCTGACTGACGCTTTAATCGAACAAAATACTCACACTTTTATTATAAATTAATTTTTTATGTTCATTTAAATATTTTTTCTTCAATATTTTAATTTAAATTCTTCAAAATTTAATGAATGATTTTTATTTAACATTTTTTTTCGTTGATTCTCCTTTTATTTGTCTGATATCGTAGTAAATAGTGGCTTCAGTAGTATTTTGTATAACTCATTATAAACTAAATTAATGAACAAAATATGTTAAATTATTTTTAAACCCACCATCAAAACGAAGTAATTTCCTTAATATTGGCTCAAAAACCAAAATTGAAGTATATTCTGAATCCTTATGATATTCTAAGACGATTGAGCGATGTCTGTCTGTCTGTCTGCCTGCCTGCCCGTATGTCTGTCTGTCTGTCTGTCTGTCTGTCTGTCTGTCTGTCTGTCTGTCTGTCTGTCTGTCTGTCTGTCTGTCTGTCTGTCTGTCTGTCCTTCTGTCTTTCTTTCTGTCTGTCCGTCTAATATAGGTCACTGAAATTTAGCACAAATATTCTTCATTTCTTGGAAAATTTCGATATTGAAATCGAGAAAAATCGGTTCACATTTGACCATAGCTCCCTTATAACCTCGTTTAGGCTAATATCTTATTGGCTAATAAATGACAAATTATAACAGCTATGATGACAAAATTTGGTATCTAGAAGTTTTACATAAGCACTAGGCAGCATATAAAATTTCATCCAAATCGGTTCACATTTAACCATAGCTCCCATACAAAAAGCTTACGGAAACAGTCTAAATTCCACCTGAAATACACTTAAATGCCAATAAATGATAAACTGTAATAGCTTTGACCACTAAATTTAGCTCAAGGAAGTCTTATGTGAATACCAGCCAGTGTGCAAAATTTTGCCACAATCGGTCACCATTCGACCATAGCTCCCATATAAAAAACTTACAAGAAGAAAATAGCTAGCTCCTTAACTACAAGAGCTAGAGAGACAAAATTGTACAAAAGTATTTTTGATATGTAACAGAAGTTGTGTACTGAAAATGGGAGAAATCGGTTCACATTTAGTTAGAGCTCCCATAAAACCCCTCCCCAGGAAACACATGAATGCTGATAAATTGAATACAATTGTAATAGCTATGACCACTAAATTTAGAATAGAGAAGTTTTATGCAACTATTGGTCAGTATATCAAATTTTATAGGAATCGATCCATATTTGACTATAGCTTTCATATAAAAAACACTCCCGGAAACCAAAAATGTAGCAAAGGCCAGTTAAAAGCTATTAAAAGCTATTAAACTATGATAGCTATGGCCACAAAAATTAGCAAAAACAAGCTTTATATAAATAACAGCCAGTGTGTAAAATTTTGTTACAATCGGTCAACATTTGGCTATAATTCTTATATATATATAACATCCCCTCTTTATATCTACAATCAAAAAGATTCGGAGGTACAAGCAGCATATCAAAATTGCACCATTGTCCAGACTTTATATACGGTATTAGGAACTCCCAACAAAATATATGGGACCTGTCGTATTACTATCAACATGTTTATCCCAACTAAATATTAAGCTAAACGAAAAGTATTTAACAGACTATTAATCCTAAACTACACCAGGTTATGAGATTAAATTTTGTGCAAAGTAAATACTAGGGAAACCACTTACATACTTTTAAATGTTGAACTATAAAGCTCCTGTAGCCGAATTTAGTCCAAATATTTTGCTAACAATACCAACTAGCGTAACAAGTTTTTTCGAATTTGGTCCACATTTTGAATTAGCTGTAAACTCGTAGATATATGAGAAATATTTCCTAATTTAATACCACTTGATGGTGGGTATATAAGATTCGGCACAGCCGAATATAACACTCTTACTTGTTATACCCTTCACCACGATAGGTGGAAAGGGTATTATAAGTTTGTGCTGATGTATATCAGTATACCAATAGGCTTAGAATCACTTTCTGAGTCGATTTAGCGATGTCCGTCCGTCTGGCTGACTGGCTGGCTGGACCCCCATGTAAACCTTGTAATCAAACTACATGTCGCAATTCTAAAGCTAATTTGATGAAATTAAGCACAGATCATTTTTTTGATAATGGGACCATGGCTGTTGAAATTCATCAAAATTGGTCCATTATTTATGGTACCTCCCATAGGTATTGCTTATATAAACTTAAATCATTGTACCAAATTTCCATATTTGACCATAGCTCCCATACAAACTCTTCTTTAGAAACGCACTAAATGAGAAAAAAATTAATTTTTGTAACAACTGTAATCAATTAGCCAAATTTCGAGATAATCGGTCCACATTTTACCCTAGCTCTCCTATAAGTCCAAATGCCGGAAACAACATAAGTTTTGAGAAAATGTTTGTATGATGGCAAAATTTAGCAAATATTTGTCTTTATGCAGGAAAAATAACACCTGTGACCTTAGTGGTGAAGGGTATCGTATGGTCGGGCTTGACCGACTATATCACTTTCTTACTTGTTTTTTCTAAGATTTTTTTGTGGTTGATGATTTTTTAAAGAAATTTGTTTAAAAATAAGTATTTTTTTTTTGTTATATTTCTAAATATATGTACATTTTTTAAAATAAATAAATATCAAGTGAATAATTATTGAAAATTAGTATTAATTGTCTCAGAGAAGAAGAGGAAGTCAATCAGTAGTCAGTCAGTCTGACAGGGTAAATCATGCGTTAGAGGGAGATAACAATAAGTGGCCTCTTAAAGATTTTAATTTGTTAATTTGATTATTTAATAATTTATACTTTTTTAATAATAAACAAAACAAACGTGATGAATGACAAATGATTTTAACTGACAGTTGTAGAGTTTTTTTGCTTCTAATTTTTTGTTAATTCATTTATTCATTCATACATTTATTCATAAATTCATTCATTTTCATTTATGCATAAGTTGTATGAATGTTTGAGTGGATGTATTTATTTATTTATATCTTAAGGTATTTTTATTAATTTTAATAATTGTTAACGGTTTTTTATTTATTTATACAATTTTTTTTTTCTTGTATCTTTAAATCTGATTAGTATTTTAATTTTTATTTTTTTAAATAAAAACAAAAGTTGTTTATTTTTATTTTTTTAATAATACAATAATTTAAAACATTTATCAGCTGATGAATATCTAATTGCTTTGATTTTATTGTCGTAGGTCAGTTTCTGTTGGAGTGTGAAAAAAAGTAAAGAAATTAATAATTAATGAATCGAATCGGGTGGGTGGCTTTTATTTGAGTTTATTTCGAGTATGTGTTTCTATTATTAACATTTTTTTTGTTTATCATTGAATCTAATTAAATGAATTAGTTAGAGTTTTTTTTATGAAATATTAATATTTTTATTTTCTGTATAATTTGAACACTTTATTTGTATGCATTTAAATCATATTCGTGGTATTTTCTCACGCTTTTGATCTTTAAAAAAAATAATTTAAATAAATTTAATTTGATGTTTTTAAATTTAGTCTAAACGTGATTTTAAAGGTTCAAGAAGTTGCATTTCAAATTGGTGGGCGTTTTTGATGAAATATTTATTATGATTTGGTAGTTAATTTTTTTTAATAAATTAAAAAAAGGTACTAAATATGTGTTACGAAATTTTTGTAAAAATTCCCTCTTGTTTTGAAATTTTATAAAGTTAAGGGAAATTCTCAAAATTGTTTTTATTTTTCTTAAATCCGTTATTCGAAACAAAATTGTTTAATTATACAGAATCGCCACTTATAAGGTTTGCCTTTTAATTTTTAATATTTCGCAAGTTTACATCAAAAATCTTTAGTTACAATCTTTAGTTAAACCCAATTTTGTGTTTGACAATTTGTAAGTTGATAAAGAAAAATTGCAGTAACTTCGGAACCCGTGTCAGGCCATAACGAAATTTTTACCGGATAAGGTCAGCTTAGTTGCCCATTTACTGCAAAATAAAGAAAATTAATTTTTTATGAAAAAGATCCTTGAAAAAGGATTTCAAATCAATTTTATTCGATAATATAAAAGAATAATTGCAGTCCTTTCCAACAACATCAAATTTGTTTTAAACTGACAAGGCTTCCAAAATTTATTGAGTCGTAAACGTTGCGAATTTTTTTACAAAATTACTCGAGACTTCCAACTTTGGGAGCCCATAGAATCTAAACCATATAAGATATAAGATAAAGTCCGGTGATAAATGTAGAATATATATTTTGACTTTAATCGAAATCGAAGAGGTTCAAATTATAAATGTCTTTGTGGAACGAAAATTTGCAAAACCATTCTATAGTATGACTCTATCATGGTTTTCTTAGTTCATGATATCCGAAAAAAAAAAATACTTTTCGAAATCGAAAGTTCTTATAGTTTATAGTTATAATAGTAGGGTTAATATAGTCCAAATTTGTGTTCTTGGTTACTGATATAGTTTTAATTTTATTTGGTATATTTGCCTCAGTCCCTTTTATGGAAGAGGTGATACAAATACGCTTTAAATTGGACATGTTGTGGAACATCTATCATGCAAACATCAGTGTTTGTGAGAAATCGGGCCAGAAATATGAAGGCACTTTTTAATGTTTCAGAAACGGTATATACATTTCTGTGCTTACGCCATAAACGCTCCTTTTTAAACAACTACGAACTGGAACAAAACCGACGCTTTCGATATCGATCAAAAACTCAAACTTTTACGCAAAGTTTTGACATATAAAGAAACAATGTAGTGAACCTTATATGTTGAGTATTATTTAGATTATCCTAAAAGTATGCTATACAAAAGTTTCTGAAATATCTTACATTTTATGCGATGTCTACTTTATTGATTTCTCTCGGGATTTTGCTTTTAAATTCTTTACCGAATTTCTATCTGAAACTTTTTAAACTTTTTTTTATTTTTCGTAAATATAACGACCATTAATGGAACTCGTGAGAATGAGTATTAAAATCATTCAGTTAGAATTGGGATATTAACAGAGTTGGTTGGTGCCGCCTTGTTAAAGAAAAGACCAAATCAAAATAGGTAAGAAACAAATCAATTTTTAGCAACAAAATACATAGTTCGAGAAAACAAAGAAATATAATCTCGAACATTGTTGCCACTACACTTTTATTTTTGTAAACATTGGAAATATTTTTGTAAATATTGGGAATATTTTTTAAAACAGAAATATATTTTAATATTTAAGATTTGTATGTATTTTAGATATTTTTGATACAAACATTTTTTATAGAAAAATTTTCGATAAAAATATTTTTGGTAAAAATGTTGGATAAAAATATTTTCTATCAAAAAATTTTTCAAATTTTTGATAAAAAAAATTTCTATAGAAACATTTTTGATAAAAAAATTTTCTATAAAGAAATTTTTGATGAAAAATTTTCTACAAGAAAATTTTTGATAAAAAGTTTTCAATAGAAAAATTTTTGATTAAGAGATTTTCTAGAAACATCTTTGATAAAAAAATTTTCTATAGAAACATTTTAAATAAAAAGAAAATTTTAAAAAAAAGATGAAAATTTTTGATATAAAAAAATTTTCTATAGAAAATTTTTGATAAAAAAATTTTCAGTAGAAAAATTTTTGATAAAAAAAATGTTCTATAGAAATATTTTTGATAAAAAAATTTTCTATAGAAAAATTTTTGATAAAAAAATTTTCTATAGAAAAATTTTTGATAAAAAAATTTTCTACAGAAAAATTTTTGACAAAAAAATTTTCTGTATAAAAATTTTTAATAAAAAAATTTTTTATGGAAAGATTTTTGATTAAAAAATTTCTATAAAAAAATTTTTGATAAAAAAATTTTCAATAGACAAATTTTTGATAAAAAAAATTTCTATAGAAAAATTTTTGATAAAACAAATTTTCTATAGAAAAATTTTTGATAAAAAAAATTTTCTATAGAAAAATTATTGATAAAAAAAATTTTCGATAGAAAAATTTTTGATAAAAAAAATTTTCCATAGAAAAATTTTTGATAAAAAAAATTTTCTATAGATAAATTATTGATAAAAAATTATTGATTTGTAGTATGCTCGTTTTGAAAAGTCCCACAAAAAAGAGAGTAAACGCCTTTACTCTAATTCGGAAACAACTAATGGAGACGATTTTTCAATAAAAAAAGCTATTAGCACGTGCTCATGAAATGTATATTTGTGCGTTTATGTATATTTTCTATAGAAAATTTTTTGATAAAAGAAAATTTTCTATAGAAACATTTTTGATAAAAAAAATTTTTCTATACAAAAATTTTTGATAAAAAAAAATTTTTCTATAGAAAAATTTTTGATAAAAAATTAAAAAAAAAATGAAGTAGAAAACTTTTTTCTTTTTAAAAGATTTGAACTACACATTGAAAAAAACCCTATTTAAGTTAAAAGTATAAAAAACGGCAACTCTGTTGAACATTTTTTTGTTCTATTCTCTTTGTGCCGACCCGTGCTTATATGACATATGCACAAAAGTTTTCGAGCATGAGCTGCTTTTCTTTTAGAAGTTTTAGGCACTTTTCGAAAGAGATGCTTAAGTTCTTTTTCTTTACCAATATCTGTTGGACGTTGTTTTCTCCTGTTCCAGAATTTCTTTCTTTGCGTATTTGTTCCACCAAAGACTCTAAAATATAAAGATGTTGCACTTCCATATTTTGATTGTCGTATGATCGTTTTGAAAAGTCCCACAAAAAAGAGAGTATACCGCCTTTTCTCTAATTCGGAAACAACTAATGGAGACGATTTTTCAATAAAAAAAGCTATTACCACGTGCTCATGAAATGTATATTTGTGCGTTTATATGTTTTTCTTCATCCACTTTAATTTTACTTTTGGCCGAAAATAAATGTATGGAGTGCAATATCTTTATATTATAAAGTCTTTGGTTCTACTTAACAAATTATAAGTTATATATTTTTTTTAATTTGAAAAAGAAAGAAAAATGAGACGAAACCGTACCCTAAATAAATTTATTTCTATTTTTGACAATTTTAAAGGTAAAACTCTAAAAACCACTCATTTGAAGCCAAACAGCTCCCACACGCTTTAAATTGTTCGAAAAAAATAAAAAAAAAACTTAAGAATAGTAAAAATCCAAGTGTTATGATCATTGGATTGAGTCAAAAATGAATGAACAATTGAAAATTGGTCCATGCAAAAGTGCGTGGTGTAGTTCTGTAATGTTTTTAGGTCGCCAAGCCAGACGCATGTCATCCATCACTTAGACGCTAGAGAGCGAGCAAACAGACAATTTTTGCGCCAACTAAAAAACAAAACGAAAAACAAGCCCAAAACAATAAGATTTTTTTTTTTAGAAAAAAAGAAGCAAAAGGAAGACAATTTAACAATTTGTGTTATTTTGTCTGTGGAAGATGATGATGAAGACGACGATGGGTGATGAAAATCAAACAGAGGGCAATTGCAATGAATGGAGCATTTATACAAAATTTTAAAAATCACCGAGAATAACCTAAGAATGAGTAAGAGATTTCGGAGTTTATAAAGTTTTGTTACTTTTGAACTAGACATGAAAGCAGACGAACTGACATAAATCACAAATCACAGTCAAACCCAACTAAACAAACAAGAACCTTTTTTTATGCCAAAGTGAACAACTAAAAAAAACCCACCAACTGCAATAATTGCAGTTGAGTAGCAAGAGGAAGCCCATTGTTGTTGTTTATATTTAAGTGTTGGCAACTTATTGTTGGACTTTTGTGTGTTGTTGTTAAATTATATTGTAGTAGAAATTGCAAAGCTCCAAAATTATGTTTAAAGTTATATGCAAAAATCAAAAAAAGGAGTAAAGTTGAGAGTCCTAGCAGTTCCGAATTGAAAAATTGTGTCCAAAGCTTGTGAAATGACAATGATTTTTACATGAAGGCAATAATGGCTGGATCTAGTCAATGTTAAATTATTGTTACGAATTTTTATGTTATCCGCCCCATTGTGCAAAGTTCACTACTTTTAATTCTTTCCCTAGTTTTCTAGAATGTTTCTGTTGATGTTGTTGTTATTCTGTCTAAAATTAGAGCAATATGTTTCTCTTATTTACTGTAAAGAGTATAGCAACATTTTCCTCTTTTATCTACATTTTATCTACTCTTTCTCTGTTGCTGTTAACTTCAGATAATCTATTTGTACAACGTATGTGTGAGTGTTTTCTTGATCATTTGAGAATGTATTGGAACATGCATGAACTTTCATAAGCCACATTGTTAGTGTAATCAACGACAGTAGCTCTTTATTAACGTCTGCAGAAAATACTAAAAACTCTCTTCTCTACTACATAAGGCCGACGAACGAATATTATGGAAACAGTTTTAATTGAGATGCGTATAAAAGAACAGTGAGACTAAGAATATTTGTAAAGCAATTTTGTGAAGTGTGTTTAAGTGATTAACTCTAAAGTTAATAAAACGATGACTTTGCAAAATTTAATAAAGTGTGTTAATTTTGTTTTCGGTTGTTTGCAAAAAGAATTCTTTCCACGTTTTTAAAGGAAAAAAGTAACAGTATTTACATGCTGAACAACTCCAATAATAATATATAACATATTTAACATTTTCGAATAATTTTGATTATTCTGGAACTACGAGGCTTTTAGTCCTAAGTTGCATGTTATGGTTGTTTGATGGTGGCATGATTATTATAATTCTAAAAGAACATCATCATTTTCGATGTATTTATACCCTTCACCACCATAAGTGGTAAGAGTATTATAAGTTTGTGCTGCTGTAAGTAACGCATAGAAATATTGGTCATCTTTAAGTATGCCAATAGACTTAGAATCACTTTCTTGGTCGATTTAACGATAACAGTCCGTCCGTCCGTCTAACTGGACCCCCATGTAAACCTTGTAATCAAAGTACAGGTTGCAATTTTAAAGATAATTTGATAAAATTTGCTACATGCATTTCTTTTTGGTACCTCCCTTTGGTCTTAATTCCCGGAATTGATATGTTAGCCACAAATATCAATATTTTTTATGAAATTTAAAACAAATACTGCTTATGTGAACAAAAATCACCATACCAAATTTCGTTGAAATCGGTCTTTATTTGACCATAGCTCTCATATAAACTCTTCAGTCAAAACTTACTAAACGAGACAAAAATCACTTTAACGCTCGCAAATCTGAAGATAATGACAATTTTATGTTTATTTTTTTCATACATAATTTTTGTAAAAATTGTAGTCAAATTTTTAAATTTCGAGATATATATCGGCCTATATTAAGCCCTAACTCCTAGTCCAAATGACAATAATAGCTTAAGTACATAAGTCATGAGAAAATGTTTGTATGATGATAAAATTTATCAAATATTTGTATTTATACATGAAAAAGAAGAAACCTTTGACCTTAGTGGCAAAGGGTATCATATGGTTGGGCTTGATCGACTATAGCACTTTCAAATTTCATGGCGTTATTTTCATTGTTTTATCATGTTCTTCATATTTTGATATTTTTAAAATTCTGTTGCTTGTTTTGTTTATTAACCCTTTAGAAATAACCAAGATTCATTATGTCCAAAAAAAAAAAAATATTTTTTGTCAAAGCTAAATTTTCGTTTTTAAGGGCCTGTTGCTTCCCAAATATACACACAAATTATGACCAATTTTGGTAACCACATGATGATGACAATGTGGTCGCTTTTTATGGCAATTATAAGTGGTTGTGGTTTTATTTTGGCTGGGTTTTGTTTTATACGAGACTTTTATTTAGCGTGTTTTTTTTGTGGTATTTCCATTTGGCTAAGAATAGATTTTATTTGAATATGTATGTTACATATTTTTTAGACGCTATCACACAGTGGTAACACTTGTTCACAAAAGTCAATTTTAAGCTTTGAATTTGATCACCACTAAATTTTTTAAATTAATTTTGATCTTTTGATAATAAAAACGGTCGAAATTTTATTTTCTTTAAATTGGTTGATTTAAAAAAAAACTTTGAAATTTTGAAAATGGCACGGGTTGTTCGATTTTGTGGAATGTCAAAGAATATAATAACAAATAAAATTATTTTTAAGTTGCTTTAAAACAATATTTAAAAAAAATGCTGGTATTTTTGTACCTTGGGTATCATAACCACAGGTCGGCGCAAAGAGAAGAGAACAAACAAATAGCCGGCAGAGTTGCCGTTTTTTATACTTTTAACTAAAATAGGTATTTTTTTTCAATTCGTAGTGTTTTGAAAAGAAAAAGTTTTTACTACTTTTTTTTAATATTTTTATCAACAATTTTTTTTATTAAAAATTTTTCTATACAAAATTTTATTATCAAAAATTTTTCTATGGAAAATTTTTTATCAAAAAATTTTTCTATGGAAAATTTTTTATCAAAAATTTTTCTATGAAAAACTTTTCATCAAAAATTTTTCTATATTTTTGATAAAAAATTTTCCATAGAAAAATTTTTAATAAAAATTTTTCTATGGAAAATTTTTTATCAAAAAATTTTCTATAGAAAATTTTTTATAAAAAATTTTTCTATGGAAAATTTTTTATCAAAAATTTTTCTATGAAAAACTTTTCATCAAAAATTTTTCTATAGAAAATTTTTTATCAAAAATTTTTCTAGAAAAAATTTGTTTCATCAAAAATTTTTCTATGAACATTTTTTTATCAGAAATTATTCTATGGAAATTTTTTTAATCGAAAATATCTAAAAAATATAAAAATTTTAAATTGTTTAATATTATAATTTATTTCTGTTTTGAAAAATATTTCCAATATTTAGAAAAATATTCCCTATGTTTACAAAAATAATAGTGTCGTGGCAACAATCTTCGAGATTATATTTTTTTGTTCTCTCGAATCATTTATTTTGTTGTTATAAATTGGATTTTGATTTGTATCTTATCTAGTTTGTTTTTATCTTTTCTTTAACATATTGGCAAAGGCCAACTCTATTTACATCCAAATTAAAATTGAATGATTTTAATACTCATTTTCACGAGTTTTATTAATGATCGTGGTATTTACGAAAATTAAAAAAATTCATCGGCTAATGGTGATATGGGCTGCCTACTCCTGATCATAACACATTTATGCAAAAATCGTTTAACTTGAACGTAGTTTATCTGTATATACATTAACTTGTAAGCCCCTTTCCACCTGGTGCTTTACACCCTAGATGGTAAGGGTTAAGTTAAAAATTGTAATAACAGTCTTCTATAGTCGTTTTAGTGACTGACTGCACCAAACAGATTTTATAAGGGCCTTTCATCTTGATCATGTGATAATCTAGTTTTAATTACAAATCACTTTAATTTATATACTTAAACGAAAAGTAAAAAAAATTGTAAAAATATAATTTTCCTAAACACTTGTATGGAATTTTGCAAGGCGCCTTAATTTAAGATTTTTTTAATTAGTATTTGCATTCTCCATACAGTAAACCCCGAGTAATTACATTCTCGAAGAAGAGAATTATTAAACTTATCAAGTTCTTTGATTTTAAAAAAGTATAAAATAAACTAGTCTTCAAAAATTGGGGACTATTTAGCTACTAGGGATATACTTCTTGGGGTTGTTAAACAAATTTTACTGTAAAACGTTTTTTGCTGCTAAAATCTTAGCAGCTGATTATTTAACTTATTCTACAATTTTTATTAATTCCATTAAGTTTTTTTTATTGGTTTAATATTTAATTATAAAATAGTTGAATACATACAAACGTAACTAGGATTGTTTGTTTATGTGTGTGTGTTTGTGTGTTATTGTAAATATTAATGGTTATCTGTAATGTCGTATTTTATAACTATTTACTTATAATTATTAGTTGTTGTGTGTTTTTTTGTCGTTGTTGTTGCACGAGTTCCAAACATTAACGCTTTAATTAAAATAATGATTATTAAATGGTTCATTAAATTCCAAAGTAAAATTTTTATTTATACTTACAAAAGAGTTACTTATGTTTGTCATCAATAAGTGTTCAATTATAAAATGATTTACAACAAAATAACAGCGGCAAAATTTAATTATTTTAAATAATAATTAAATAAATACCGAGAAATTATATAATTGCAATTGAACGAAGATACAAATATTTAATGTATTAGGGTCTTCTCTGGAAAGGCCTCTCAAAATTCTTAGTCATATTATAAAAAGTTGTATGTATGGGTCAAATCAAACATTTTTGAACTCATGCTGAATCACATCATCTCCGATTTTGATGAAATTTTGTATATATATTCTCCTAGCTCATTTTTTTTAGTTCTTCAAAATTTTGAATTTTGATTTGGTTAAGATTTTGTAGCGCTTCAAATTTAGGTTTTTACGTGAATTAAAAGAATATTAAACTACAGGCCATTCGCTGAAATATGAGTCTAGTTTCGTAAAAATCCGTTAACTGTATCAAGAGTTAAAGGCATATAAACTGGGTATGTTTTGAAAAAATCTTAAAAAAAATGAATATTGTACCGCCTTAAAATCTTAACCAAAGCGAAATTCACAATGAAGATCAAAATTTTATTAAAATCGGAGATGGTGAGGTTCAAAATTTATATTTTTCGTTCGAAAAATTTTGGTTTCACCCATACTATTCTACGAATATCCAATACCTTCTGTAGTAATGTAGCCTACAAAACGAGACTTTCCGGCAATTTTTTTAAACAGGCCAAGCATGATTTCAAGACGCAAAACATGATCAAAACTTTCCAAAAATATATCGCACTGGTTCCTTTAAATCAACTAAAAATTTTCCAATTTTCACTTCTTAAAACATTTTCTCTAAAATTTTTAAAACATTTTCTCTAAAATTTAATTTTTTTGCCTCTACAGAAAATTTGAAAATTTTGAGTTGTTAAACCGAGCACATTATAATTATCCTATAAATACGCGAATTCCAGACATTTTATTATAAATATTAAAAAAAAAAAAAAAATTTGAATTTCAAAAGTTCTCCTTTTAGTTTTCCAATTTGAAAAATTGTGTCATAAATTGACAAGTTAAGATTTGTTATACAAATAATTAAATCAGGCGATAATTTTGCTAAAATATAACTCTTTTATTAAAACTGCGACATCTTTTTAACCTATTTCTTTTTAAGAAATTCCTTAAAATATTATAGAAAAATATTGTAATAAAATAATCATTTCTATGTAAATCAAAGTTTTTGTTCTTTTTTACAGCCAAATAATAAATTTCTCTAATCACAAAAAAAGAGCTTTCACTATTTTTCAAAGGGTCCCCCCTTTATAGATTTTTATTTATGGTCATTTAAGATATTATTTTATAAAAATGTTATCTTGTCTTGTTAAAAAAATTTAAGTTTCATGTTTAAGTTAAGATTTTTGTTGTTGGCCCAATGTTTGTCTAAAAGGGGAGGGCTACAAATAATGGTCGTATTTTATTTTGATTACGAAATGAAATTTGAAACCTCTATATTTTTTTTATTATCAATTTTTTTTTTAGTTTTAGTAAATTTCAAAGCTTACAAATTAAAAACAGGTTTATTTAGGTTTTGCTGTTGTTTAAAATATAAATAAAAAATACTTTAAGTTAAGACTATAAATCGATAACGACGATCATGTTGATCATGATGACGATCTTTGAGATTATGATCGCACAACTAAATATTTTTGAAAAAAGACCCTTAACTTTGGTAACATAAAAGCTAAATCAAAATCAATATCTTTTAAACAAAAATTTTAACTTTTTGAAAATGTTGACTTTTTTTTGTTGTTTTTTGTTTGAGTATTATTATTATTATGATGATGATCTTTTTGTGATTATTTTTAAAACCTTACAATCGGCTATAAATTATAAGCCAAAGGGCATTCAAATTCAAACAAAAAACTAATTCTTGTCTTGTGGAGTTACTAACTTCAAGCTTCTTTTCAGAAAATAAAAGAAATAACCAAAACTTAAAGTCTGCTACTTAATGTTTGACTTAAAGACAATAACAACGTGTAACGACAGGTCATTTTTTCTCCGAAAAATATTAAGGTGGCTAACTTTAAAAATATTTATTAAAATCTTTCGATATTTTATAGAAAAATTTTAAATTTGAATTTTTATAGAATCTATATAAATTTCTAATCGAAAAATTTTTGATTTGAAATTTTATCGAAAAATTTTTATGTAAAAGTTTTGATATGAAATAAATATAGACAAATTTGTATGTAAACTTTTTATACAGAAATTTTCGATTTAAAATTTGTATAGCAAAACTGTTTGTTTAAATAAATAAGGATCATTAAAAAAGAAAATCGAAAATAATTGAATGCAGTTAAGAACAAGTACATGAGCTTCGAAACTGGATCTGCGATACTATCAATGCACTGCAGATAGCGTTTCTATAACTCTCTAATTCATACAAATAGTGTTTATTTCACTTTCTTTGCATTCTTCTATTTAAAACCTTAGACGAACCTGTTTTTTTTAATTGAATAAAGTTTGATATATTTTATTTTTTTTTGTATTTTAAATATTATAACATTTATAACATTTTACCAAACAAACAATAAAATACAAATGTCTTATAAAAACTTAATACAAAATAGTTAAATGCTTGAATAATACAAAAAAAAAATTGACAAAAGTACAAAAAAGAGTCATCTTTGATCGACATCGTGATCATTTATTCCAAAAACAAAAACCAAAGCTCAATTCTAGTATTAAATTGAAATCAATAATTCAAAATTTCCGAAGACATTACAAGTCTTGAGAATATGAAGTCAATATCGATATTTATTTAAAAAAAATACAAATCATGAATTTTTCCAAAAAAATTTCACATCGAAAAATTTTTTTTAAAAAATTTCACATCGAAATTTTTTTTTATAAAAATTTTACATCCAAATTTTTTCTTTTCAATTTTTAATCGAATATCTTTCTGTAAAAATTAAACATTGAAAACTTTTCTAAAAAAAAAAATTACATCGAATTTTTTTCTAAAAAATTTCATATAAAAATTTCACATAGAAAAATTTTGTATAAAAATTTTACATCTAAAATTTGTTTAAACAAATTTCATTTCAAAAAATTTTTTATAAAAATTTTACATTCTAAAATATCACATTGAAAATTTTTCTTTAAAAATTTCATATCAAAATTTTGCATTAAAAATTTTATAAAAATTTTTGGATAAGAATTTTAAATTGTATTTTTTTTATAAAAGTTTTTCTTTGTTTTAAATATTTTTTTAATAATATTTTCATCCCGACAAATTTTGTTATTTGTAGATAAAAATGTTTCTTTAAAAAAGACACATCGAGTATTTTTCACATTGAAAATTTTTTTAAAAAAATTTCACACAAAATTTTTTCTATAAAATTTTCACATCGAAAATTTTGCTATAAAATTTTCAGATCGAAAATTTTGCTATAAAAATTTTACATCAAACATTTTTCCATAAAATTTTCATATTCAAAATTTTTCTACGATATTTTCACTTCGAAAATTTTTCTATAAACATTTTGATTCAAAAATTTTTCTATAAAAATTTTGTTTCGAAAATTTTTCTATAAAAATTTTATTTCGAAAGTTCTTCTATAAAAATTTTATTGTGAAAATTCTTCTATAAAAATTTTATTTCGAAAATTTTTCTATAAAAATTTTATTTCGAAAATTTTTCTATAAAAATTTCACTCAAGAATTTTTCTATAAAATTTTTAAATCGAAAATTTTTCTATAAAAATTTTACATTGAATAATTGTCTATAAAAATTTCAATTCGAAAATTTTTCTATAAAAATTTAACATTTAAAATTTTTTCTGTAAAAATTTCACTTTAAAAATTTTTTCTGTAAAATTTAACTTAAAAAATTTTTCTATAAAAATTTTACATCAAAAATTTTTCTAAAAAAATTTTAAATCGAATTTTCGATAATTATTTAATATTGAACATTTTTTTATAAAAATTTTTCTATAAAAATTTCGCATTAAAAATTTTCTTTGAAAATTTTATAATGAAAATTTTTGTGTAAAAATTTTACATCAAAAATATTTCTATAAAAATTTCATATCGAAATTTTTTTATAAAAATTTCACATTGAACATTTTTACGTTTAAAATTTTTCAATAAAAATTTCACATCGAAAATTGTCTATGAACATTTCACATCAAACATTTTTCCATAAAAATTTTACATCGAAATATTTTCTATAAAACTTTTACATCGAAAAATTTTCTATAAAAGTTTCACATCAAACATTTTTCTATAGAAATTTCACATCAAAAATTTTTCTATAAAATTTTCATATTAAAAATTTTTCTATAAAAATTTCCTATAACATTTTCAAATCAAAAATTTTTGTATAAAAATTTCTCATCGAAGATTTTTGTATAAAAATTTCACATCGAAAATTTTTGTATAAAAATTTTAAACCGAAAGTTTTTCGATAATTATTTAATATTGAAAATTTTTTTTTATAAAAATTTTTTCTGCAAAATTTTTACATTGAAAATTTTTCTATAAAAATTTCGCATTAAAAATTTTTCTTTAAAAATTTTACATTGAAAGTTTTTCTATAAAAATTTCACATTGAAAATTTTACTTTTATAAAAATTAAGCATCGATAATCTTTCTATAAAAATTTTTCATGTAAAATTTGTCTTAAAAATTTCACATTAGAAATGTTTTCAATAAAAATTTCACTTCAAAAATTTTTTTAAAAAGATTTCACATCAAAATTTTTACACTGAAAAATTGTCCTAAAAATTTACACCGAAAATTTTTCAATAATTATTTTTTAATATTGAAATTTTTTTTATAAAAATTTCTGATTTAAAATATTTCTATAAAAATTGTTTTATAAAAAATTTACTTAAAAAAATGTTCCTTAAAAATGATAGATGAAAAATTTTGTTATGAAACGTTTTAGATCAATATCAGTCCATCTTTGATCCAAACTATTATATCCAGATATTTACTGCTAGAATGGGGCTAAAGTCTATTTTCGTTGGTCAATATATAATACATACATACATTTCAAACACACACACTTCCTTATAATATTCGAAATTTATTTGTCTGATAAAAAAGTGATTTTTTCATATTTTATAAAAAGTCAGTGTAATAACTTATAACAAATTTTTATGATTTAAGTGACCCTTGATTTTTAAACAAGTCCAAAAGCTTTAATTTGATTCTATTGATTTAAATGTGTAGATTAGACATTATCTGGAAATTATACGCAGGTTGAAATAATGTCTTGCATAATGATCCACATCCAGTGTCTAGAAGTTATTCTATTAAATAACATAACTATACAAATATCTATAAGCTTTAGCTGCTTTTATGGTGCGTTTACTTTCCGAAATCTGATGAATTTTTAAAAATTATATGTAAAAATTTGACAATTTTTATTTTGTTTTCTTTTACTTAGATTTTGTAAAAAAATAAAAATGGTTACAAGTTAAGTTTGGTCATAAATCTTTTTAATGAAAAGCTACGATGCACAGCTTGAGTATTGTAAAAGACTGATATCTAAGTATTTAAGCAGTATTTAAATTATCTGCATATATTTGCATATTTAGCAAAGTGACATGAGCTGATAAATATACACGCTGAAAGTTATATACATATCGAAAATGCTATAAATATGTGGAAACTTTTGAAATGGCGAATTGTCTGTTTTGAAAATTGTCAGTTTAAAATATTCAATTTATAATAAAAGGTTTTTATTAAAAGGCGACAATTAATCGACATTGATAATTGATACTTAATGTATACTAAGGATTACTGAGACGACCTGTAATCGACTCCATATCATTTAAAGTATCCATGATTTTGTTGCATTTGAATTTGAACGTTTTATATTCAAAACTACTTTGGATTCGATCAAAATTTATACCAAGACAGAAATGAAATCGATCGTGTGAACATAATCAATATAAAAACACAGATTGTATACAGCAAATTATGTATTCGTGATTTTGAAGCATTACATATCACCATCACTATCAACAATAATAATAATTTTTCAAAATTTGTTTACTAAATGCCTATAATGCTCCTTAAACTGCAGGTGCCCCCTTTTTAAAAAGAAAAAGTTTCCCATGAAACTCTGACAACTTAACGCGAAAAAGAAACGAAACGAAATAAAAGAAAAGAATCTTTTGCGCATAACTGTAACAATTCAAAAATATTACAAATTTGCCTTAAAGGAATCATGGGAATTTTCAATAGTTTCTCAGTGCTTCTCCTCAGTTTCGAAAACTAACTGTTAATATTCGTTTGATTATAACACTTTGAGTATATCTAATATCTAAGAATATATTATTATACTCAAAATGATAAATAATGCAAAACGGTAAATGTCATTTGGAAGCCAAACAAAACAAATTTCTAATGTTTTGTATTCTTTTTCTTTCTTTTTTTTTTTTGAAAGAAAAGAGTTGTTGCCATTAAAAATATTTTGCTCTAAATTTCAAAAAAGTATAAAAGACTATAGAGATAGAAATTTTAGAATGAAAGAAAAACAAACAATAAACCCATAAAACTGTTTGGCAGATTAATATCATTTGGATGATTGTTTTTGACATCACATCATTTTCCAATTTTATGTTTAACTGCACTTGATTATCTACAACTTGCTGCAACGACGGACGCTTTTTATGGCCTCAAAACAGGCTCTCGTTGGCTGCATTCACACAAAAATCTACTTAACTCTTAAAGTATTTCAAAGAACAGGGAAAAAAAACAAGAAAAAACGCAGGTGTATATTGTTTGTTTTGTCTAAACTCTTCTCTTATGAAATCCTTAATGTTACGTATTAATAAATTTCAATGTTATCCTTTCTCACGGCATTTAGGCAGAGTTCTCTGGCTTTTTCTTATCAAACAACCGAATAACAATGAGCAACCCTTGCCTTGTTGTGTGTTGGGTTCCTTGACTAGTCCTGGCTGTCTTTCGCATTTACTTAAGGTTTGAACAATGTGCATTTAACAAGTGTCATTAACCTCTAACACCTTGTTTTTTCCATCTTTTGTTAGTGCCAGCCAAAGGTATAGGTTACAGTCTCTATTGAATTGAATTGCATAAGGAGACCATGATGTCAAGCAAATATTAATGTGAGAAATTTTTGGAAAGTATATCAAAAAACATTCCTCGTTCTCCCCCAACTACTGCTGGCAGCATATGCAGTTTTTATTAAATACAAATATATACTAAATTAGTTTAGATGTTTGGACCCGGCGTTGTCCGTGTTTTCCAACGCTTTCGTTTACAATCCGATTCTACTGATACAAAATTTTTTCCTATGCGTAATGCAGTTTATGGATGTAGAAATTTTATTCTTAGCATGATTCTAATCCAATTACACTGTGTGCCAAGGAATTTTTTCCCGACTGAGACCAATTGTAAGTGAAAGTAGGCTATTAGTAGAGCAAAACCAATAACGGATTTTGAAAAGTTAGCTCGAATTTTTCAGTTGTAGCTTTTTGAAGTTGGGTTATTTTAAAAAATGTTTTCAAAATATTTTCTATGTGGAGCAAATCTGTAAACAAATTTAAATGTTATAATGGATTATTTTAATCATATTTATTAATTTTTCTTGCAAAATTTGGGAGAATTTCCAAAAAATTGGTGAAATTTTTACTATATCGGCCATCAAAAAGTTAAATTGTCGTTAGAGGGAAAATATTTTGTAAATAAATTTCTAAATCAAATAGACCCGAAATTTTATGTAAATCGATTTGTCGAAACCAGGGCCCTATTTCACTAAACTACAATTCTACAAGTTTACAAGTTACAATTACAAGTCTAATACTTACAAGTGCTGTTGAATTGTGTTTCATTAAAATTTTCACAACAATTGTAGCTTTTTGGACTTGTTAACTACAATTTGTGCAATTACAATTTCTAAAATTATAATTTCTACGATTATAATAAAATAAATTATTTTGATAAATAAATATATGGAGTCAAATATAAAATCTTGAACTCGCACTGAACCATATATCTACGATTCCCCTGGCCTAGACAATTTTACACTTCTTGAAAATTATTAATTTCGCTTTGGTTGAGATTTTATGGCGGTTCAAAGTTCCTTTTTTTTAAAGATTTATTTTCGAAACATGCGCACTTTATATGCCTAAAGCTTTTGATATGGTTATCAGATTTTTATAAGACTACTCGTATGCTCATATTTTAGCATATGTCCTGTAGTTTTATGTTCTTTTAATTAAAAAAATTTTTATGTTATTATGAGTTTTTGATTTCCGATCCACCATGGGCTCATTTTTTTTGTCTACACTATTATCCACATTTGAGAGAATGATAAAGAAAATAGAAGAAATGATTTTTGAGATATCCTTGAGTAAAGAACATCATTGATCTCCCTTGTTCTGCATACATGATTATATTTTCATACCCACCACTATAGGTGGAAAGGGTATTATAAGTTTGGGTTGATGTATGTAACGGTCTTAGACCACCTTTTAGTATACCAATAGACTTAGTATTACATCCTGAGTCGATTTAACAATGTCCGTCCGTCCATCTGGCTGGACGGCTGGCTGAACCCCCATGTAAACTTTGCAATCAATGTACAGACAATTCTTTTGGTAGTATGACCATGGCTATTAAAATTCGTCAAAGTACACTAAATTCGTCATGGTACACTAAGTAATGGACCACATAATTAAAAACAAACAAAATAAATAAATGAAAATTAATATTGATTTGATTTTGTGTTAATTTTACCTAATTTTTATTAAAAAAGTAGTTAAAAACCTAATTTGAATTCAATTTATCATTCACTTATAACTTGTTTGAGAGTCTTCGTCGACCCTATACAACTCTACAAGTGTACAAGTACAAATTTAGATTAGTGAAACAAAACCACTTGTAGAAGTATGACTTGTAAACTTGTGAATTGTAAAAATCACTTGTAGTTACAAACTTGTAATTGTATTTTATTGAAACACAATTATTTACAAGTTTATAATTTTACAGGCAAAAACACTTGTAATTGTAAACTTGTAGCTTAGTGAAATAGGGCCCAGAACTGAACATTGAAATAAATTTCAAATATTGGGTAAAAAATAAGACTTTTTTAAATTTTCAAAAATTTCTTTATTAAGAAATGTTTCATTGAATTAGGAAAGAAGTTTTATATTAATTATTTTAAACATCGTTCAATAAAAAATAAAACTTTAAATTGGATGAATAGTACAGCAGTAATTTCCAGTTTTGAATCATACAAATTGGCTCAACGCTGCTATTTTTTCATGTATGTATTGATTCTTTTTTTTATTAAGAAAATTACATAAAATTAGAAAATTTTGTCTTAAGTGTAACCTACTAATGAAAAAACAAGCTTATTAATCAAACTTTCCATAGAAATGTCCCACTATAAAGCTTTGATAATTTTATTATTCGTTTATAAATTAGGGGGATTAGTCTATTATTAAAATGAAAAAATGTTTCCTAAGAGAAAAAATACATTAAATCTTATATTGTTACCCGGTTTTTGTCTTCTGGATCGATTCTGGTCAGCAAATTTGGAGTACATTACTTTTAAATAGTAAGGAACTACATAAGACCGCTCCACAATTAATTTAACACACACTAAACAAATAAAAATAGGAAATGTTACTAGATTCAGCAAAAAGTTAAATGGTCGATATTGTAAATTTCACCTAATTTTAGTATAAATATGGAAAAATGGGAAATAAAGTATAATACAAATTCACAAATATTATAAAACGTAGTTTTTTAAATTTTATAAGACTAAAAAAATGCAGTTTCAACGGTTAAATTTATTCACTGATTTATTCTATATGACACTTATATGGGATATTTTATAACCAAATAACCAAACTTCAAATAGCTCTAACTTCAAAACTCGAGCTAACTTTTCAAAACTTTTCATTTAGGGTTTTGGTCTACTAATTGCCCTCTATCATCTCCATTTGATCTCATTCGGGAAAAAATCGATGACCCCTAATTTGGCGCACAGTGTTATCTTTACTTTAACAAAAAATACTAAAATCAATTGTATGTATATCTGATGAACTGCTTTAATTCATAAGATATACCATGACAAATATTAAGCTAAAATTTGACTCCTTTCTATAGGATAAACGCACAAACAAACAAACCTATATCTACATTTATATGTATATAATATAAAAAGACTGTGCATGTATTTATTCTAGAAATTCAAATTTTATCCTTTCTTTCCTTTTCCCATAGAAATGCATTTTTCCGCTACTTTCAAATTTTGCTCAAACCTAAAAATTTAGTCGAGCTTCTTTCTTTTTAGAGAAGAAGGAGTCAGTTGCCTTTTTGTGTGTATGTATGTATGGCTATGTAATCTTCAATTGCACTGTTTGCATACCAAATAAGTGTGTTCTCTGTTTGTTTGTGTGTATGTATTCGTATTTGCCTATTTGGCTTTCAACTCAGAAAATTCAATACAAGGTTAACTATTTGTTTTGACGATGGTATTCCCATTTGTAACGAGGTCGCTTCGTTCGTTTTCTTCATCCTTTTTGTTTCTTAGCGCTGAATATGTTTGTTTGGGTTTTGTTGTACTTGTATGTGTTGGGATATTTGGAAAACAGGACACTCATTTGGTAATCTATGCACGCATATGTGTTGATATCTTAGTTCTTTTTTTCGGTAGTTACAATTTGTTAGTTTTATTTTATCCTTAAAATTTTATTTAACTCATCTTAGAGAGAAATTGGTTAATACTCAGTTTTGTAGAGCGCTTGCTTGGGAAACATTTTAAGGTTGCCATCATATAAATGGCTAAGTAGTAGTTGAAAATATATAGCTTAGGGTCAAGTTTGGAGTTATACATATTTGCTGATTATACTCTGTTACACTAAAAAAACATTGGGAAAACGATCTAGCTTGGGTTGTAGGACTTATTGAGTACATGACAAATCGTGCAGAAAAATTAAAAAAATTCGTTTAAATTTAAGAGTTATACGCAAAATGCGGTTCAAACGAGGTTCGTCAACTTATCGATCCATACCTCAGCCAGTTTGTATCCGATTTTACTTTCTTTAACAGCGTGTCACATTGACACATTTGTAAATCAATAGTGTCTTTTCAGAATACCTAAAAGCAAAACAATATTTCTAAACTTTTTGGACTTTAGTAGCTTTTTATTGCACATTCTTCTTCGAAAGCTTATAATATTTAGTTAATATCATTATAATAAGAGAATTTAGTTCCAATAAAACGTGGTTTAAATTTTTTTAATTCTACAAAAATTTTAATAGTTATTAAGCTTTTTATAAACCGACTAGACTACTACACATATGTAAACATTTTTACCAGAAAATTAATTTAAAAAGTTTTTTTTCAATTTAAAAAGTTTTTGTTTGCGATCAAAAAATTTTAACTTTGGAAAAAGTTAAACAATATCGAGCCCTTAGATTAAAATGATCGTAAGCGACAGGAAAAATATTGATCGTTAAACTAAAACGGGGAATGTTTTAGTGCACAACATTTTTATTCTTTGTTAGTTTGCTACTTTCGACAAAGTAATTAAATTTTTTTTAAATGGTTTAGAAGTTATGGTGCAAAGTATTGTATATGAAGTTTTTTAGTTTTACTTCAATAACTTTTAAGCTACAGAAATTGGCAGAAATCGGCCAATGGGTAGTTGGAGTTTTAGACCAATTTATAAAACATGTCTATTTTTAGCATAGTGGACTTTACACTGGGCCAAAGTTGAGCACCATTTTATGTAAAACCTGTTGGTCCGTATAATTTTTGAAAATATAAACCTATTGAAAAGATTTTTACACATTCGAAAACCACTTAAGAAATAAAGAAAAATATGCTTACTGTACTACGCTATCTCTAATAGTTAGAGAGATATTTTACGATTATTTAAATCTAAGGGCTCGATATCTTTTGTAAATCTAAACCGATATCAAAAAGGAATATTTCGTTTTTTTCTATAAAGCTAGGTTTAAAAGACTGTATAAAACAAAAAAGGTTTTTATGGAAAAAGTTGAAATTAAAAAATGTTTATGAAAAATTAAAAAAAAACAAAACTTTTGATAAAAGCTTACATAATTTCTTAGAATATAATCTCTATGCATACAGTTTGTAAATGCTTGATGACTCGACTTTCCAAAACTGTTTGAAATTTAGCCCTCTCTGCAAATGTGACAGTTGGAGGTACTAAAGTACTACGCCTACCCGAAAATATTTTTTTGCAAATATCTCAAAATTTTGGACGTGTTTCGAAATCTTTGAAAATCGTTTTTGTATGTCCTCACCTAGGTCCATAACCCCCACTAGGTCTATCGATCAGATGTGAATGATATACATATAGAAAATTACACAATGAAGTTCCATTTAGCTCAGGTGAGATCAACGAGAAAATCTGGCTTGACTGACTCAAAAAAAAAAATTTTTTTGAACAGGTCTTTTCGAATAAAAAATATGGTTGTTTAGATGTATAAGTTATAAAAGAATCAATATTTTAAGATAAATCTTTCGATCAGAGGTCAGATATAAGAGTCAGACTTGAAAGTTCACAATGATATTCCATTTGGTGAAGATCACAGCAATAATCAGGCTTAAATGCTTTAAAAGTACTAAATTTGGATTAGGTCTTTTCAAATAAGAGTTCTGGGGCCAAATCGCCTAATTCGATAACGATCGAAATGTAAGATATTTTATAACATGCGCATAAGATCGAAGCGAAGAAACTGGTTCAAAAGACCATAAAAAATGCATGAGTTCTAATAAAGTTCGATTGCTTTAGTTATTGGATTCGCAAGACTTTAAAGCTTTTTATTACAGTTATACTAGGGGTAGGTCTGAAATAAAAATTTCGGTGATTTAAATTAAATTCAAACCTGATTTTATTATTGCAACAAAAGATTATTTGTCTTTTGAAATCAGAAGATCATGCGTCTTAATTGAACCGGTTATTGGGTTTAATATAGTGTTGTTTCATATATTGAGCCTATATTCAATACCGCCTGTTTTTAAAAACATTTTTTTATTGAAAAACTGATTTTTTGTAAAGGAACATCTCTTGTAATAACAAGTAAGAAAGTGCTATAGTCGGTCAAGACCGACCATACAATGCCCTTCACCACTAAGGTCAAAGGTGTTCTTTTTCCTGTATAAAGACAAATATTTGCTAAATTTTGCCATCATACAAACATTTTCTCAAAACTTATATATTTAAGCTATTTTTGTCATTTGGACTTATATGAGAGCAAGGGTCAAATATGGACCGATTATCTCGTAATTTGGCAATTTTATTACAGTTGTTACAAAAATTATGTTTGCAAAATAAACATAAAATTCTTATTATCTTCAGATTTACTAGCGTTTTAGTGATTTTTGTCTCATTTAGTGCGTTCTGATAGAAGAGTTTGTATGGGAGCTATGATCGAATGTGGACCGATTTCAACAAAATCTGGGGCAGTGATTTATGTTTACATAAGCAGTATTTGTTTCAAACTTCATGAAAAAATATTGATATTTGTGGCCAATATATCAATTCCGGGAAGTGGGACCTATGGGAGGTACCATAAATAATGGACCTATTTTAATGAATTTCAATAGCCATGGTCCCATTATCAATAAAAGGATCTGTGCCGAATTTCATCAAATTATCTTTAGAATTGCGACCTGTAGCTTGATTACAAGGTTTACATGGTTGTTCAGCCAGCCGTCCAGACGGACAGACGAACGGACTGACATCGCTAAATCGACTCAGAAAGTGATTCTAAGTCTATTGGTATATTAAAAGGTGGGTCTAAGACAAATATTTGTATGCGTTAAATACATCAGCACAAACTTAAAATACCCTTTCCACCTATGGTGTTAAAGGGTATAAAAATCAGAGAGAATAATTCTATTAAGGTAGTTATTAACTTAAATATATTGTAAAGACAATATTAGAAGTCAATAGTATCAAACTATCTTAGAAATTAAACACTTTTTGACTATCCTAAAAAATATTTTATTTGGTTCATAGTCGGTATTGAATATAGGCTCACGATATTACACACGAAATATATCAGAAATTAATAAAAATGTATTAGAGCAAAAAAGGTAATACCATAACTAAATGTTGCTTATAAGCAACTTCTCATAATGAAGAAACTAAAAGTAATAAACGCCTGAAATTGATATCAGTTTATGTTCAAGGCTAAAACATAATGAAATCAAACTATTTTAAACCCCGCTCGCATTAATTTTGACATCAAAGGGTTAAGTTATTCACAAGTTCGAGGAAAAAAACAACATAAAAAGTAACATTCCAGCTTTATTAAATTTTAAACAAAACAGGTTTGAAGAAGCATTAGGGTCAATTATAAATAAAGTAAAATATTGATTTAGGAATCTACTCAAAACTGTAGGGATTAAAGGATGTTAAAATTGATATCCTTAACATTCACCTCGCGATATTTTTTTCAAGTATTGGTAACTCTAAATAACAACGCATGTCCATAGGAACTGAGCATCATTGCAATCAGAAACAAGAGCCTGAGCAAATATTAAATAAAGTTTTAATTTCAAGAGCAAAATTATTTAAAACTAAAAATTCTCTTAGAACCAAAATACTCGTCATCATTATCGCCAAAAATAATAAGTATTTGCCATATAAAGGAACTTGCTCTCTCACACATTCATTCGTTCATTCATTCATTCACTACGCCATCATACATAAATGTTTAAGTGTTTGTGAATCAGTGTCTATGTGTGTATTCTTGCAAGGATTTATGCTTCTGATATTCCGTATGCATTGCATGTTTTGAATGTCCTGTGACTCGATATGAATTATTCAAAAAATATAGAACTTTTTTTTGTTTTTGCTTTAGCTTATTTGTTTGTATGAACCAACAACTACATACTTGGATGTATGAGAAGCGAGTGAAGCAACAAAAAAAATAAAAATAAAAAAATGGCAGCCAGACAAGTCAAACAAATTCTAGCAAAAATATCTAACAAATACATACAAATACCACGCCAAGGACGAATAAAGCGCGGCATACTAAAATATACAAACAGAAAGAAGAACAACAACAAAAAAAGTTAGCAAAAATCGAAAGAAAAACTGTAAAAGTATAGAGTCAAAGACAAGAACAACAATTTACAACTGGAAGGAGTTAAGACATGCATACAAATTATGAACACGGACAAGAATAAGGAAGAAGACAAGGATGTTAACTTGGGAGTATGAAGGTATTTGTTGTGGTAGCCTACCTAGAGCCAAGTTAGTCCTGTTCTGTATCTGTATGTGTGTGTATGTGTATGCGTAAGTTGCAGTTTTATCAATAAAACTTAAGCGTGTAGCATGCATGATGATGAGCTCGTAACTTTGCCGGATTTTGCTCTGCTGCTGTTAAAGTTTGTTGGCAGATAGAAAAAAAAAACATAAAATTATCCTTTTGACAGGACCTTAAGTAGTATGTAGCAGACACTAGTAGTCTGGTGAATAAATGTAAGAAAAGCAGAGCAGCTGGTGAATGCCAGAGTCATAAAGTATATGAAAAGCTTTAGTTACAAACAAACTTTTTCAACTTTTGAAATAAAAGTGACGAGGACTCAGACATGGAAAACCCAGTGAATGAGCTGCTGCAGCAGTGACGTTACTCAGTCATCGTTGTTGCTGTAGTCATCGTCATCAAAAGTGAAAGTCAAGGTTAATCTGTGTCTGTCTGTCTGTCTGCCTGACTGAGTGTTCTGTGTTGCAACAGGAATATAAATTCAAATATAAATAAAAATAACCAAACAACTAAAATAACAACAAAAAATATTTGTAACAACATAAAAACTCAAATAAAATATATTTTTTGTTATATTCATTTTTTGTTCAACACGATAATAAAACCAACAAAAAACGGGGGAAAAAAAGAAAAATATTACAAATAAAATGAAGTAAAAATGACATAAAAGTTGATGTCATGTCACAACAGGCACAAATCCAAACAATAATAAAAATTAAAAATAACAACAAAAACATTTAAATTTTATGACCGACGACCGAACGACTTCCAATGCCACACTCTCATACTCACAATATATTATTCCCCTTTCAGTCAATCCCCAAAAATCTAGGCAGGCTTTATACTCCAGTCCATGCCTGTTAAAAGAAACAAGCATTTTGTGAATTTTTACTTTATCTATTAAAAATATACAGACCAATTCGTTTGTTTGTGTTGGCCTCAGTTCCTTACCAGACTGTGTGGGTGCTTCACTTCAAGATCTTTGACAATCTGGGGCGGTCGGTGGTGTTTGTTTGCGAAACTGTTTAGAATTATGGTGCCAGTTTTACCATAAGTTGGAAAAACTGCACAAAAAAGAACAAAATACCATAAGACTGCATTTTTAATATACGAGTCGGTTACTTCTTGCAATGAATTTAAATGTGGGCCATTCATTTACTTTTGCCTGTATTTGGAGCAGCCAGCAACAGTTGCTGTTGCCAGCAATAAAATTTATGATTTTTAATGTTTACAATTAGTTAAACCTTGAGGGGTTTTTTGTTTGACGAGAAACTTTTGTCACACTTCTTTTTTTAAAGTTTGTTTAGTGTAGAAAGTTTCTACGTAAGTTTTGACAAGGAACTTGAAAAGTTGAAAAAATGAGTCAAAGCTGAAGTTCAACTTTGGACTTGTGAGAGTTAAATATTTTAAAATCATTGAAGATATGAAATCATCTTGTATATAAGCCTTAAGAACAATCGACTCACATTGTACCCTAGCTTTTATATCACACCCACTTGTAGAAATATCTTAATTATATTTAGGTCTAACAGTAATGGGCTATCAAATATAAAATTTTTGAGAATTGTTCCACATTTGACCTCAGTTTTATATAAAAAAATTTAAAAAAAATCCAAACTAAATAATTTTTTTAATAGAATTTTTCGACTTAAAATTTTCAAACGGAAAAATTTTTTGGTCAAAATTTTTTAATAGAACGAAATATTGTTTATGCGAAAAATTTTTAATATAACATTTTTAATCGTAAAATTTTTCAATCGAATATTTTTCGAGCTAAAATTTGTTGGTCAAAATGTTTTTTGACAATTTGCGGTCAAGATTTTATTATATAAATATTTTGAGAAAATTTAAATCAAAACAAATTTTGGCGATAATTTTTGGTGATAATTTTTGGAACAAATTTTTTATAGAAAAATTTGCTATCAAAAATTGCTTATAGAAGATTTATTTATCTAACTTTTTTATTTACATTTATATAATCAAATTTTTTTTTTAGTTTAAAATTTTTGATTGAAAATTTTTTTGTCAAAATTTGTTATCAATTATTGGATCAAAAATTTTTAGTAGAAAGTATCCAAATTTAATTTGTTTAAAATTTTGTTCGAAAAATTTCCTAGTAATAGAAATGTGAATGAAAAATTTTGGCTCGAGCAAAAATTTAATTTAAACTATTATAAAAATTTCAATATAAAATTTTTAAAGAAATTTTTGAGCAAAACTATTTCAAATTTTTTTTTTTTAATAAATAGCTTTTTTTTAAATTTTTCAACTAAAACTTGTTTTAACAAAATTTTTTATAAAAATTTAAGAACTTTCTATGAATTTTTATAAGAAGATCCATTTTGGCTTAGTTCAAAATTCCTTTTAAAAAATTATTCTACCAAAAATTTTAATGGAAAGATGTAAATTTTAAATTAGTGTACAAAATTTTTAGAGTAAATCTTTTATAGAAAAATTGTTGATAAAGAAATTATTTTGAAAATAGAAACTTTAATAAAAATATTTTGTAGAAAATGTATAGAAAAAAAATTTATAAAATCATTCGTCATTTTATACATTTTGAGATAATGATGCCACTTCAGGTTTTTGGCTATCTCGTCTAGTTTCTGAGATTAATAGTGTCTGTTTTGTTGTATATCAAATTTTCAAAAATCATTTAATCTACAATAAATATTTATGAGTTGAATATTTTAAAAATTATTGCATTTTAAAAAATATTTCTTATGCAATTCCATTAAACGTTAGAATTTCCATCAACATTTCAAAAACCAAAAAACTTGTTCTTTTGAATCGAAAACATTAAGAGACATTTATAACTAAATTAATGACGTTTTTCACTTAAGTGACCTTGTAAATCAGTTCAAATAAAATCTACAACAAATTAACGATTTTTGTTAATTAAAATTTATGAGATTTTCGTTTGATATTTTTTTCAAAAAATACTCTGATACTCTTAAAATGTAAGTTTTACAGAAACGCACAGAAATACACAAAAACACGCATTTCGAAAAATAACAGAAAAAAGGTCGATTAGATCGATTGAATGAACATTAAAACTTTAACTTAATCAAAGATCCCAGATGGACTACAGTCAGTGCGATCATATAAAATAATCATAATGTTAGTGATTTTTTTGTTCGTTCGTGATGATGGCCTTTGTATTTGTAATTTATTATATTAAGTTTAACTTAAAACTGAACTTTAACGACATTTTTTTGTTATCGTGTAAGAAAGTTATAGACCTGTAGTTTTGGATGGAACCAGCATTAGATATACTCGTATACTTGTGTACCTAAACATAAATCACATCAATGATGTTTATTTACAAAAAAGCACTGAAAACAAATTGATCGAGAGCGTTTTTGTGACATGCTAAAGATGGAAATATTTTAAGACATACATCGATATTATATTTCTATTGTTAAGTTTTTTGGAGGAATTTATTTGTTTGTAAAAAAAAAAACAATATTTTGTACAAATTCCATTTTATAAACAAATTTTATAGAAATTAAGATAAATTGTTGCTATTTTCTGTTTGTTAAACATCATAATGATTTTGTTCATAATGTTTTTATTTTATGGGGGTTTTTACATCCTATAAACATACATATATGTATGTATGTATGCGTATGTTTATTGTCTCTTTTGTACTTTAGTGGTTCGACAATATTAACTTAATTTGTGACAAGATCAACAAGTTCAAAGTTGTTTCACTTAATTGACCTCGTCTCCCAGAGGCTTTTCTTCTCATGAATACACATAAAGTATTAGTTTACGATGTTATTACATATGATATTGTTAGAAGAACGGCCTTCTGGATCGACAGACAGACAGACGGACCTACACTTGTAACATATCTTTTATTTAAAGTGATCTTTGTATGTAGACTTGAGCCCCCCTTTAAACCCTCTCTTGGTTTTTGTTACTACATATATATGTATATGTATACTATATATCACAGCTGATACATGTAAATGATCATCAAATTAGTTGATGCTGCGAACGCACTGCACATTATTTGCTTATCAAATTGGTTTCACTTAGGTCTCAGCAGACCTGGAAATGGCTTTATTGGTTGTTTGAAATTTTTTATCAAAAATACCGGACTATTCAGTTTTTACACTCCTATTTTAAAATATGATTAGAATATTATGTTCTATTAAAATAAATTATCAGGTATATAATGGAAAACGATCGTTTTCAAATCGATCGATTTCAGATATATTTTTGAGATAGTTTTTGAGTATTTTTCCAAAAAACTCAAACCAAATGAAAGTTAATTAGATCTAATACATTTTTAATTTCAAAAGGATAATGTTTCTTCCAACATAATAATAATTAAATTTTTTTTTTTTGAAAGTGGGTTAAATCCAATGCAATGAAATTAAAAATTTCTAAAAGAAATATGTATTTACTCGAACAGAGTAAAAGTTAACATTATTTTCATAGTAGTACGAGTAAGATTGTTTTTATTGATATTTAAAAATATTTCCTACAATTGAAAAAAAAAAAAAAAATACTGAAAATTTGGCGGAATGATTTTAAATTTTTTAAATATTAACTTTTTATAGGAAATTTTTCAAAAATTTACTTTTTATAGGAAATTTTTCAAAAATTTACTTTTTATAGGAAATTTTTCAAAAATTTACTTTTTATAGGAAATTTTTCAAAAATTTACTTTTTATAGGAAATTTTTCAAAAATTTACTTTTTATGGGAAATTTTTCAAAAATTTACTTTTTATAGGAAATTTTTCAAAAATTTACTTTTTATAGGAAATTTTTCAAAAATTTACTTTTTATAGGAAATTTTTCAAAAATTTACTTTTTGTAGGAAATTTTTCAAAAACTTGCGTTTTATAGGAATTTTTTCGAGAATTTATTTATAAGGGAATTTTGCTATGAAAAATATTTTGCAAAATTTTTTGGAACAAAATTTTTAATTTTATTTGTCTTGAAAGTGGAATAAGTCCTATACATTTTTTAATTCAAAAGTAAAAAAATTTTCATGCAAAACCAAAAATTTAAATTTTATTTGTTTTGAAAACAGTTTTAGTCCCATACATTTTTCAATTCAAAAAATGGATATTTTAAAATGTTTGTTTTGAAAGTGATATAAGTCCATTTAACCCGCTAAAAACGCATTTCCAAATAGTTTTTATTAATTTCTTTTTATAAAAGAAAAAATTTGATGGGTTCTGATCAAAACCTAAGATTTAATTTCCTAAAATTGGTGACATATATACATATTTTCAAAAACACTAAAACGCAAAACCCTTTATATCTCAATTTAAAAAAAATTGACTTAATCCACTTTCAAAATAAGGTCTTCATATGTTTATTGCAATAACGATTGATCTTTGATTATCCCAAATCAAAGATCAAGCCCCATCATATGACTAATAATAATCAATTTAGAGATTAGGAAATCTCGGTGATGAAAAATCTGCATGATTTAAAAATGACTGCATTCCTTTGCATTCGCGAAAAGCAAACTAATGCATATTAAAGCTTTAATTGAATTATGACTGTGATCATGAACTATCATCATCATCGTCATCATCAACATCACAACAAATGAGAAAATTTAGTTTCTCTTCCCTGCTCATACCTACATATATTGCAAAAAGTAAATGATCGCCACTTACTCAAATGGAGTGGAAAAATTATTATGTTTTGTAACAAATTTTAAACAAATTTTCACGTATTTGGCGCTTAAATACGCAATTCCATAATTGGTTAGTAATTGAGCCTAACGAAACATATTAATTCGATATTTTTCTTGGTTTATTTCTTAAGCCTCTTTAGTAAATTCTTCAAAATGAATTGATTTCAATCGATTAGGTTTAAATTGTTTTAAGTTATATAAATATTTTTTTTTGTTATTTTATTGGTAGTTTTCGTTTGATATCATTTTGTTTTTATAATTTTTAATGAGCGACACGTGCTTGGCAAATCAAAATTATTATCGTTGATGTTGGTTTTGGTTTTGACTGCAAGTGGTCGGGCTCTTTGGCTGGTTGGATGTCTGGATATAATATGGCATGAATCCAAACGGCTTGTGACATCCGATAATTGTCTACGGCTACCGCCTGACTTTGAGCTTTATCTACCTTCACTTAAATGACCCAATTTTTTTCCTTGCTCTCTTTTTTTTTTTGATTTGTTTTGGAATTTTATTTTATTTATCTTTTTTTTTTTTTTGTTGTGTTATACAACGAGAAGCCAAGATCATCTGTGATGATCAGTGAGCTTTGAGTTTTTATTGCAATTTCTTTGGGATTTTTTGTTTGCTTTTATAGTGGTTGCGTTTTTTTGTTGCACAAAATTGCATTCAATGCTTCTTGTTATTCAATTAATTTTAGTTTTTGCTCTGGTTTAGATCGCGCCGTCTCACGTCTCGGTATCACTTTTGAATTTGTTTCTATGATATTTCATACAATAACAAACTTTTATGAAATCTTTGATGATGATGAAGCTACTGATGATGATTGACTTTGAGTCAGTGCGTGTTTCTTAGTTGTTGTGACTGTCGCCGCCGCGGCCGTCTTCATCGTCATCATCATTTTCGTTTAAATTTCATGTTGCATCAATCTGAACTATTAACCCAGTTTCTTGTGTAACTTTGTATGTACGAATGGTTGGATGGATGTTTGAATGTTTGAGGCATTTATAGTATTTGCGTGCTTTTTTCTTTGAGTTTCTTTCTCTAGTTCTTGCCTGAGTTCACGATTGTGGTCATGAGGGCAACCCTTTTTCTTTCTTCTACTCAATTAAAAATATTTTATAAATTAATAAATCATGTTTCTTAGTGTTTTTGTTTTTTTTTATGTGGCTGCTAGAAAGTAAAAGCTTTCGTTAAAGTTGTTGTTTTAATTGACCTTAATTTCCCAAATCACCTGTTCAATTTAATGGTTTTTGATTGTTGGGAGGCATAGATTTTTTGTAAGAAGAAGAAGAGAAGATTGAATGATAAGAGAATTTATGGAAATCACTAGAAGTTGACAGTACATAGATACATGTATGTTTGTTTGTAGCCAAAGCTTGAAATCTTATAAATTAATTTTCGACAAACAAGAAAAGGATCATCTGCAAAAGGGTCATGGATAAAAAAAACTCTAACTTTAGTGTGGGAGTCTGATATTCAGAGCCACTTAGACTATTGTGGTTACTGTGGCTTAGTTAGTTAGCACATCGACTACTTAGCATATCGTATAATATTCAGCCTGGGTTCGATCCAAAATCATTGCAAAATAATTTCTATATGCCCAAGTCTCCGTAAGAACTAAAATTAAAACGCTTATACGTACTACCGGTGTTAATATATGGTGTTGACTCATGGGCGCCGGTAGATGAAGCTATTATTCATAGATTTCATGACGCGTTCCTTAATCATTCCTTGCGCTGAATCTGGCTTAGCGATATATGTGAACTGCATTATTAACAAAAAATAACCATTACTCTAATATTCCCCGTAACCTACAGCTAAATGCTGCTTCAACTAAAGTCAAGAAACAAAAATAAAACGAAATCCATCTTAAAAAGTATGTTTCCTTGTGTAGAATCTGGATTTCGAAATAATATTTTTGTAGTTAAGTTGCTTGAATTTAGGGTTTGAATTGAGGATATTACATGAGAACCGGAGTTTTTATAAGGTGATTTTTGAAGAGATTTCGGATTTGATTTAAAAACAAAAAAAAAAAAAAAGAAAACGTGACCTTGGATACTGCATAAATAATTCAAACGCTGTATCTAATATTACAAACTCTCTCCAAAATATCGGGCGATACCACACAAATAAATACTTCAATATTAGTTTCTACCAGTGTTTCCACTTCAGGTGTAATTACATAGTACCTGGTTGACCGAGCCTTGCTCGGGGCTTTATGATAAGCATTTTGAGGCAAATTTTAAAGTTTTTATATATTTTATTTTATACAGTTACAGTTTAACTCATTTTAAATAATTTTGAAAATTGGTCATACCAACAGAAACCTCCGTCGACTCATGCGCAACAACTTTGCTAAAGATTATTGTTTACGATTTAATTCATTTTGAGTAGTTTTCAGTGGCGCCGCCTGAAGTCGTTCATACCACTAAGAAACCTTCATCTGCTTATGCGTAACAACTTTGCTTATGATCATAACATGATCAATTTAATTCACTTGTAGTCTGATCAAATGCACAGTTTACGATTTAATTCATTTTGAGTAATTTTCAGTGGCGCCACCTGTCGGACTTTGGTCATTCTAATTAATAAACCTTCGTCGGATTATCCTCAATAACTTTGCTAAACATTATAGCATGATTAAATATACAGTTTACGATTAAATTGACTTTAAGTAAATTTCAGTGGCGCCACCTGTCGAAATTTCTTCATACCAACTAAAAAACCATCGTCGGCTCATGTGCAACAACATTGCTAAAGATTATAGCATGATTATATGTACAACTTACGATTAAATTGACTTTGAGTAATTTTGAGTAGTGCCACCTGTCGGAAATTATTCACGCCAATTAAAAAGCATTCGCCGGCTCATGCGCTACAACTTTGCAAAAGATCATAGTATGATCAAATGTACAGTTTACGATTTAATTAATTTTTAGTAATTTTCAGCGGCGCCACCTGTCGGAAATTCGGTTTACCAACTTAAAAACCTCCGCCGGCTTATCCGCAACATCTTTGCTAAAGAGCATAACATGATCAATTTCACAGTTTACTATTCTATAAAGAACATACATACAGACAAACATTCATTTGTTTTAAAGTTATAACATTACTAATTTTTTCCCCTTTTTATCCCTTAATTTCAAAAAGTTCCATATACATAATTGGTACTTCTTTGATACCAATTGAATTCGGTACATTTTATTAGAAAGCAGTTAACATAATTTTCCTATTCATATTACACCCAGAAAAAAAATGAACTAAAATATAGGAAAATTTACTAAATTTGAGGAAAAAATGGTTGTCGTATGGCGCCAAAGCCGTTTTTTACAGCAACTAAGTAAAAAAATTCCTTAATTCCAAGAAAAAAATTTCCTTAAGTTTTTGACAAAATTTCTTATATTAAACAAATTTTAACTAAAATCAAATAAAATTATACTTAAAAAATTAAAAAAAATTACTATTATTTAGTTCATATTTTATCTGAAACTTCTTAAAAACAAGTAAATATTTCCTTTAATTTAGTTCAGATAAATATTTATCAATGCTATAAATAAGGAAAATTTTCCTTCATTTTAGTTAAAAGATAATTTATTTTTACTTAAAACAAGTAAAAACTGCAGTAAACTTGTTCAAATTTTCTACGATAGTAGAAAAAGATTACTAAAATCCAGTAAACTATTTATTTTGATCTTATAAAAAATTTATAATTTTTAGGAAATATTTTCCTTAAAAGTAAGAAAAACAGTCAGAAAATAAATAAGTTTAATACTTATTTATAGTAAAATATTCATTCCCAGTATGAAATATTTCCTACGTTAATAAAACTTATTTCTAGTTTTCAGTAAATTATATACTTATCTGAATTATATATTTCCTAAATGATACAAGAAAAAGTACTAAAATTAAGTAAAATTATTTTCTAAAATATATATATATATCCCCTTTATAAAATAAAAGTATAAAAAATGGTATAAAGTATTTTTATTAATATCTTTTCATAACTTTACAAAAATATTTTAAATAACATAAACACATATACATATTTAAATAATAAATAATATTTAAATTTATAACAATTTTTACATTTATATATATATATTTACATAAAAATTGGAGTGTACCTTATTTATTAAAAATTTAACCTTAATTTTCCCTAAGAAATGTTTTTCGTTACAAAAAATATTTTATACAAAAGATTGCATTTGGGGGTTGCGTGCCGCATCCGCCCCCAAACTGTAAAATTTGTTCTTATAGGGAAAAATTGGAGTATTTTTGGTTTTACCGAAATTTCAATCAATAACAACTTATACAAAAAAAAAAAAAAAAAATACAATAAATTAAAAGTCATAGAAATAAAAAATGGATGAAGTAGTTTTGAAATTTCTCCACATTCGTATTTGTGAAAGTTTCTTCCAATTTAAATAACTGTGGGCAATGACTCAATGTATTTCATTACCCATTCTTTGCCATTAAAAATATCTGATCCTCTTTTACAAGTTTAAGAATTTATTTATTTGGAGATGCAATATAAATTTCAATATAAAAGAATTTTGGTTCATAATGTAAGTTATTGGAAAATAGATAAGTATTTATATTAATGTATTTAATAATAAAGACAAATTTTATAAGGTAAATAAATAAAAAAATCGTACTTCAGAATTAACTGCAGTATAACACATTGAAAAATATTAAAGCCTTTTCATAGTCAAATTGTTATTTACTTTGATCAAATAACATGGAAGGGACGCTCTTTGTGACGCACGGCATCTTTGGCTACGGAACACTAGAGGTCCTTAGACTTCCCAATTTAACTAATCAAAGGTCATTTTGCGAAAAATATAAAATATGGTATAGGTGTTAAATATATATTTTTTTATATTTTTTATTTAGAGCATACAGTTAGTTAGAGTAAATAAAATACATTATTTATTTTTATTATTACTAAATCGAAAAAATTAAAGAAAATAAAGTTTAAAATTTAATTATATTAAATGTCAAAAATAGTTGGTTGGTATAAATTCGTTCACACTTTTATCAAATAATATTCATTGCCGACAATCTGACCCTATTCGGTTTATATTCGTCCATCCGAATGTCAATAAACATGAGTTAATTAAAGTGTTTGGCAAAAGGAAAAAAATTATACCAAACAATGACTTTTGAATTTTAACTACAGTTTTTTCGATTTTGTATTAATAAATAATGTGTTAAGTTTTGCCCCTTACTGTTAGCCCTACTATAGTTAACTGTTAGTTTAAAACACCTATACGATTTTTTTTAATTTTGGATACTTATCAATGTATTACGCAAAAGCTCAATCTAAAAATGTATTTACCTTGAATATTTGTCCATTAATTTATTATAATAAAAAAAACTGTACCTAAATCCAATAACTGCATTTAGAAGATTGCTTTTGGAGTTATTTAAAGGTTTTCTTTAAATTTGACATTAAATTATGATATTTAATATATAACAACCTAATGTCGAACATTGAAAAAGACCCACCCTAATATAAAAACTGAGAAAACAGTGTTCTAAAGTCATAGATAATGCATCACTTACATGGTTTGAGCCTTGATATGAGGAGAAGTCCTATAACCTTTTTTTGATTTCAAGAAAACGGCTGCTGAAGTTCATAATTGTGTCGAAGTATTCTAGATTTCAGGATGATATAGTTGGTGTTTTAAGCCAAGCAACGCTTTTAATCGGTTTTAATTTGAAAGCCCAGATTTTTCTTGGTCAACCTCTCATCTCAACTGTGGTCATTGACCTCCTAGTAGTATCACCTGGTTAGCTACCTTAACATCCTTAAAGTAGTGAGCTAACAAGGACCTCAGGCTAGTAACCCGCTCCTGGAAAAAACTCCTAATATGAAATAGAAACAATTAGAATAAAAACGACCCCCTAATGTTTACGACCACAGCAAACGAATAAATTGTCATGATCTAAGGATAAGTACCTGGAATATCAGAAATCTTAACAGAGGAGGTGCCCCGATTCAGTTGATGGATGTACCCGATAAGTACAAATGTGATATGATTGCTCTAATCTTCTAATCTCCTGGATGATTTGATGGAGTGGATGATTTGAAATCAGGTGACATACCGAGAGTGTTCTGATAAAGGTGATAAATCCATCTGCGCTTATAAGATAACGAGCATCCTGTGTGCAAGGCTAAAACTCAATATTAACGAAATAATTGGTGCCTCCCAATGCGACTTTAGACCAGGTAAATCCACCAAGAAAAACAAATGGACACTTACCTTACTTTACATGTTACTCACATTTGCGTGAAGTGACTGCCGCCTTTTCCGGTATTGAAAATTATTCCATGAAAATAGGCCTAGTAATCAAAAACAATACTGATGGTCTCTACTAGCAAGCAGTTCATTAGAATTGGAGCACACGTGAACGTCGTCAACTATAGCTTCAGAGTTTACCTAGGTACAGCAGCGAATGTAAATAATGAAATTAAATGAAGAATCATACTTACTTAGCTTTGGAATGAAATCCACTCAACAGGAACTAAAATTACAAGTGTTATTATATGGTGCTGAATCGTGGGCACTTGCATAAGCAGACGAAGACAATATTAGAAAACATGATTTATTAACATTTATTTTTAATACATTTTTAGGAAAAATTTAACTAATTTTTCGGAAAATTTTTACTAATTTTTAGAAAAATTTAAACTAATTTTTAGGAAAATTTAAACTAATTTTTAGGAAATTTTTAACTAATATTTAGGAAATTTTCATCTCCTTGTTGATTTTTTGGTCTTTTATTTTGAGGCATTATTTAATCGCTAATATTTCCTTTACTTATGTTATACAAATATAGAAACAACAAACACAATTTTTGGCACAAATTTTTCATAACACAATTTTTTTTATACTACTAATATCGAAAAAAAAAGCGGAATTTGTAAGAAAACTATCACGAACTAAAATTGAAAATAAATTATAAATGAAAATAATTTATTGACATTTACTTTTTTCAATATATGAACTAAATTTTAGGAAAATTTGAACTAATTTTTAGGAAATTTTTCTTAAATATAAGTATATAAATTTCAAGAAATTATAACAATTTTACTCATTATAAAAAAATTATCCTAATTACTTCATAAATTTAAACATGATTTATTCTGATTTATCTGAACTAATTTTTAGGAAATTATCCTAAATATAAGTATATAACTTTCAACAAATTATTACAATTTTACTTATTATAAGAAGATTGTATACTATTGGACGTTGTAATTTATCTTAACTAGTTTTAAATATATTTTTCTTAAAATGCAGAAAGTCTTAAACTTGAAATTCATGATTAGGAAAATGTTCCTAGTAATTAGGAAAATAATGAACTTAAATTTACGACAACAACTTCCAGATTTTAAGTAAGTTCAATTTTATGAACTATTTTTCAGTAAATCATTTACTCAATCAAATTTTTTGAACTAAAGTCAATATTACCCAGTTTTATGATGTGATGAACTAAAATTTAGGACATATTTACTAGTTTTTAACAAAAATTTCCTTAAAATAAATAATATTTTACAAAATTCATGCAATTTTTCTATGGAAAAATGTTAATTATTTTTTAGTATATGAACTATACATTTTTTATTTAAATGTTGTATTTTTTACTAGAACGTAACATTTTTTCCTAGTTTTGAGTAAAAATTTACTCTGAATAAGGATTTTTTTTTACTATTTTTAAGAAATTTTTTTTCCTCAAATTTAGTACATGTCTTTTTTCTGAGTGTACTTTTGTAGATGTTAAGTTATCAGTTTATCCCTTTTTTACACATTTTGGCCACAAAATCAAAAAAGTACCAAATACGTGTTCAATATTTCTTTCACATCTATTGATTGCAGTACAAAGTTTCTTTCTATATTCCTTAGTTTAAAATATAAGAGTGGGTTAAAAAGGTACCAAAAAAAACTATTTTCACCCTTTTTTTACCCCTTATCGGACATAGTTTCAAAAAAGTACCAAACACCTGTCCGTTTATTTTAAAAGCTGTTTAAAACGTAATTTAAATTTTGTTTCTATACCTATTACCTAAGGAGATATAGCGTTTTCGATTTTTTCCCTTTTTACCCGTTTTTACCCTCTTAGAAGCAAACGTTCCAAAAGTCCCTTCTTCTTCGACCTATACATCAAAAAAGATACCCACTGTCCAAGTTTTATCAAAATCGTTAGAGCCGTTTTCGAGATAGTCATTCTATATACATACAATTATTGCTCGTTTAAGAATATAAGATATAAGATATCATATGTAATTTTTGTTTTCATGTGTAGACGATGTGTTACTGGATGCATGTGTAACTCATGTGTAATTTAAATTTTTGTAGTTTTTGAGTGCTAGCTTTCGTAATATTTTTTAACAGTTTTCAACACAGGCATTTTAAAAAGTAAATATTTGTACGTCCCTTTCGAAATCGAAATAATTAATATAATGCAAAATTTTTAATGTTACTATATTCATAAAAATGGAAGTCTTAAAATCCCAATACTTCTTGGAAAAAAATATGCTTCAAGATAGCCGAGAGTTTTATATCGAGGCAATTCGTCAAGTAAAAAAAAACATTTATTTTTCGTGAAGATATTTATACAATTGTGGATATTGTGATCTTAAAATAGCAACTGCACTCTTAGATTTTGAAATTTTGGGCTTCACAGCAATTTGGAGCCAGAAGATTATTAGACAAAGGTTTCTGATTTAAAGAATACCTTGGAAGACAGATTGTTTCCTACTTTGCAAAAAGTTATTAACTTTATTTTAATTTCGCAGTATTTGAACGCTTGGGAACTACTTTAACTCTTGTTAATGTAATGAGCTATCATGTGCCGCGAGTTCTCGCATATGTTACAAGGGGTTGTCGGAAACATTGATGAAAAGACCATGTAGAGGAAAGTCTTTCAAAACTTGGCCTACGAAATTTGAGAATATGCGCACAAGATCGAAACGCATAGAATTCTAAAATTTGCTCGGCCTTTGACCTTAACAGGTTGCAAATATAGGCCAAGTTAGTAAGTTGCCAAAAAAGGCATGTGCAATTCCTAATTTCATGTGTAATTTTGGTATGATACATGTCTAATTTAACATTTGGTTGGTGGCAACACTGGTTTCTACTGAGTCCAACTTTGTAAGATTTGCCAATAGACATTCAGCCTGATCTCAAGGTTTAAATCGGAAGATCTAGGCGGCCAATAGACCAAACCTAAATATAAAATAAACGGTTCACCGAAATCGTCTCTGAACTGAGCCAATTGATTCATGTGTTGTCTGCAATATAAACAAGTAAGAAAAGCCAAGGCAAGCCCGACTATATCATACCCTTCACATCTAAGGTCAAATATGGACCAAGAATTTAACAAGTCTTTTATGTGATATTTTGAAAAATTTCGAGATTTATGTCATTTCCGGCTGGGAGCTGGGCTCAATTGTGAATCGATTGTTATCAAATTTTGGTTATTGGTTTACATTTTCAAAGTATTTATCTGTGCAAAGTTTTAGTAATCAAATGCATTTATCTTTAGAGTTATAAACGTTTTGTGCCTTTATGTGTATATAAACAATTTTTGAGAATATGTCTTGTATGGAGGTATGGTCAAATTTGGACCGATTAATACAAAATTAGGTATACTGATTAAGGTTATTATAAGCAATACTCATGATGAATATTATACAAATATAACTAAATTTGTGGCTGCAAAGGACCAAAAATTCTATTCCGGGAAGGTATCCATATGGGAGAAACCGAAATAGTAATTCGATTTCGCAAAAAGTATAGGGATCGTCCTTGAACCAAAATAAGATCCTGTGCCAAATTTCATTAAATTATCTTCAAAGTTACGACCTGTACAATGAAAACAAGCTTACATGGATAACCCGTCAGCCAGCCAGACAGACGGACATTCGTAAAAACAATTCAGGGAGTGATTCTAAGTCGATTGGTATATTAAAAGGTCTCAGACCAATACTTCTAGGGGTTACAAACATCAGCACCCTTTCCACCTATGGTTGTGAAGGGTATAAACATATTTTAATGTTTACGAAACTTCAATGCAACAGGAGTACATAGAAGAAGTTGCACAGTGTATGCCCACCATATCTTAAGGGGGCATGGTCTTCTATAATATATATAAAATGTTCATACTAAGTCTCTTTTTGGGTTCCAGTGATTCTGTTAAAGTTTTAAGGAATGAAACTTACTTTCAAAATAAAAGATAGGAATTATGAAACCTTGAAAAGACAATTTTTTTTACTCACCTTAAAAAAGCGAGTTAACTTTTAATGAAATAAAAAGTACCCATATCTTTATACTAAAATATCACTGTCATTTCTAGATGGTTGACAGTTATTTAGAAAAATTCCCTAAACATTTTTTGACAGATCAGTCCAAATCTGAAGCAACATTTGTGGACAATCCTTTGATGGTTAAAGTTAAAGTTAAGATCAACCATGAAAGCTAAAATAAAGCTTTCTTTTGAAAACAAAACAATTTTGTCATATTTTTTCTTGCAACATTTTTGTTTTTAGAGTTTTAGTTATTTTGTTAAAAACATGTTTAAGCCATAAAACATTTGGCTACGCATTTTGTTGAAAGGGGAAGCATCAGTTCGTGGAAGTCTCGTGTTTAGCACACGTCACGGTGTAAATTTTCAGCTACTTTTATTAAAAAAATAAAATAAAACAAAAAACGAAAAATATCTTTAAGAAATAGGAATATCATAAAGGATGACAATTGGAAACACTAAGAAAGCTTAAACTCGTACTTATAAAAATGTGTAAAAAAAGAAGCCTTTAAGACAAGACGGCAAAGATGAAGAATCTGCGCATAAACTCTCAACTTAAAAGTTGAAGGCGGTTAAGAGGAAAACAATTTTATATAAAAAACAGTCACAGTCACAAAATTTCAAAATAAAAATAAAATACTGGAGCTGGCGGCATTTGGCTTTGTATCGCAATTTCATTCGCGATGCATTCACACAAAACGGTACCGCTTTCTTTTGTCTTTTTGTCATTTTTATTATGTTTTTTTTTTCTTTAGATTTTTTCCTTAAACTAAAACAAAAGCTTCAAAAGACAGACAAACAATCAAACAGATACACTTTTAGGGTTTGGAATTTGTTGTATTCAAACTGAGATTTTATGAAGAAACAAAGAAACCTGATGAAGCTACAGGCGAGTGCCAAGGTCAACAAAGTTTCCAAGTTTTTCAAATCATCAAGAACAGTTAAAATTTAGAGCTGCCTCCTTGTACTTAAATAATAAAAAGTGTTAAAACTGTTTTAACGATACGTGCCTTCTTCAAACTTATTTTACACAAATTTTCATTTATTTTATTTAATAATATTCAACAAGTTCATCTTCAAGTCCATGTTTGACCAGATTAAGAATCGAATTATACTAGAAAAACTCCTTTTGTGGCAATCGTGTGCTGCTGCTAGTTATTTTGTGTCATTTGCCTTAAATTACAACATTTTGATTTGGTATTATTTTGTTTCGAAATTCTTTTCTTTTAGCCTCAAGTCTTACGGGACTTGTGGTATCTTGCCACTGTTAAACGCTTGTATCAGTCCGTCGTTTTCTCTATTATTTCGGACCTTATTTGGAATTTAGTGTTTAACTAAAACATGTTTTGATTTTATGTTTTTTTGAGCGAAATTATTAACGTTCTTGTTGTTTTAATGTCTTGTCTAGTGTTTTCATTTTTCTATTTATTTCCTATTTGGCTTAAGTTTTGTGTCGTGTTGCAAGAATTGTACAATATTACAGCTTCTTGTTTTTTTTTCTTGTTGTAAATTTTGCATTTAATAATTTGATGCTTGTTTAGCAAAATTGCAGCGTTTTTTATTTGATGCTGAAGTGTTTGCAAAAGATTTGTAGAAAAATGCCAAGAAGTCAGGGTTAGGAGTGATAGTATAAAATGTTTTCGGATACTGAGTGTTTCTTTATTGTTTTTGTACGGAAGATGATTTTTTTGTAATATGCTTACTTGCACATGTTCCCTGGGATCAAACTAGTTCTCTGTTTAATAAATAATTGCAACCAAGATCCAGAAAAAATTAAGATTTTGTTTAAACTTTTTTTTTTCAAACATCATTCAAATCATCATATTTTTATATATATATGCTTGTATTTTGTTATTGAATCTTTCTAAAAAGAAAATAACAATTAGTAACCAAAACTTAATTTAAATTAATATTATACAGAGTTTGCCAGTTCAACTCTATTTAAAATTTCTTCGAATTTGAAGAAAATTAGTGAGTGGCTAGGTCCAAGGTATCCATCCTTCTTAATCGTTGCTGGCCTTCAAATTGCAAAAGCTGTCTTGCAAGAGCATTTGGGTGAACATGTAACTTGGAAATATATTTCGTACAGAATCTTCTAATCTCTTCTTGGACTAGTGTAACATTTAACATTTAACAAGATTTGGACAGTACCTTTTTTGCCATATAGAACGAGTGAAAAGGGACTTTTGAAAATTTTGCCGTAAAGGGGATAAAAAGGGGAAAAAATCTAAAACGTTGTATATCCTAAAGTAATAGGTATAAAAACTAAATTTAAATGACATTTTTAACACTTGCAAAAATAAGTGGATGGGTTTTTGGTACTTTTTTGAAACTATTGCCGGGAGGGGGTAAAAATGGGTAAAATAGTTTTTTGGTACATTTTTTAACCCACTTTTATTTTTTGAACCAAAGAATATAGAAATTAATTTTGTACTGCAATCAATAGATGTTAAAAAAATATTGAATACTTTTTTGATTTCGGATGGGTAAAAAAGGGATAAAATGATAACTTAATACCGCATGAAGTAATATGAATAGGAACAATATGTTAATTGCTTTTTTATAAAATGTAATTCAATTGGTCAAAAGAAGTACCAAATATGCATTTGAAATTAGGGGATAAAAAGGGGGAAAATTAGTAATGTTATAACTTTTAAACAAATGAATGTTTGTCTGTTTATATGTTCTTTATAGAAATGTAAACTTTATATTTGATCATGTTATATCCTTTAGCGAAGTTGTTTCGCATGAGCCGACAAAGGTTTTTGAGTTGGCACGACTAATTTTCAACAGTTGGCGCCACTAAAAATTACTCAAAATAAATTAAATCGTTAACTGTGCATTTGATCATGCTATGATCTTTAGCAAAATTGTTGCGCATGTCTTTGGAGCTGTTCACATATTATGTTACGCTCTTAGGGGGGGGAGAGGATATGACTTTTGTTACGGTAGAGGAATTTTATATGCGTATTTCTATTAAAATGTGTTACACAGGGGGGAAGGGGGTAAAAACCTGCAAGAATAGTTACGTAATATGTGAACAGCCACTTTCCTATAAATTTATTTTAGTACTTTATAAAATAAAATATATAAAAACTTTAAAATTTGCCTCGAAATGCTCATCATAAAGCTCCGAGCAAGGCTCGGTCAACCAGGTACTGGATATTATTATTTCTGATGTACCAGGGGGCGCCAGTTATTAAACGTAAGATCCTTGATTGTTTTCTCTGTAATTTGGCAATGTTCGAAGCAGAAGCCGTTCAACATAGCTTTATACCATACGTCCACGTTGGTTTAATAATTGATTTGTACAAACTCCAGAGCAGATTGTGGGCCAATGAGCCAGTTTAGTTCAGCGGATTTCAATTTAATCTGAGTTAACTTACAGCCGATGTGGGACCAAGTGAGACAGCGATCTAAATGTATAACAAGATACCTAACGTGTGAACACTCGGGAATCGTCACGTTGTTAATCATCATTGGAGGACAGTTATCTCTTCTCAGAGTAAACGTTACATGAACACACTTTGTAGGATATATCTTAATTTTCCATTTGTTCAGCCATATTTCCAGCTCGTGAATATGGGATTGTAATAGTGCAGAAGCAATTTTGGGATCGGAATTAAAACTAATAAAATCTGCGAAAGTAGATGTTTATGTAAGAGCATTAGTTGGCATATCTCCTGTAAGGATAATATATAGCAGAGGACCCAATATACTACCCTGTGGAACACCAGCAGCAATTTTCCTAGCAGAAGAATATTCATCTTTTGATCGAACTCGAAAGGATCTATTGGACAAATAACTTTTTAAAAGTTTATGTGTACTTGCTGGAAGCAGATTTACAATTTTGCTTATAAGTCCCTCATGCCAGACCTTATCGAATGCTTGTGAAATATCGATGAACAAGGCGAAACAGTATTGTTTATTATCGAAGGCTTTTCTGATCATTGTTGTTATTCTATGTAATTGTTCGACTGTACCATGACATTCGCGGAAACCGAATTGATGATCAGTAAGAATATCCATCCAATTTATTGATATGCTTTAAGTGGAAATAAGTAGCTTTTCAAACAATTTCCAGATAATTGAAAGTAAGCTATAAAATAATAAGATTAATTAAAATTACAATAAAATTGTATAAAAAGGTGTACCACATTATCAGAACATTGTTTAAAGTTGTTTTTATTAAGATTTTAAATATTTTTGGTGAAAAAGTGGGCCATTTGCAATTTTTTTTCCAAAATTTAGTTGTTTCCTTCTTTAATAGCACTAAATCCATAAACTTTATCAGCATTTGTGGGACTTACAAATTGGATTTCATTGAAAAATATATTCTATTTAATTATGGTTTCCTCAGTTATAATTAAAAAAGTAATGAAAGTGTTTTGTAGAGTATTTTTCATCTTAATTAAAGATCTCAGCGTCGGATCCAAGTTTAATCATTTAGAAAAATATCTGTATATTGGTCTTCCCAAAATTTTCCCTATCCCGAACTCTGTTAAAATCTGACAAAAAAAAACTAGTACCAAACGAAAGAATGAAAGATCTTTTAACAATGTTAATACTAAAATCAAGCTATAATAACAAATAACAATGGATGCCTAAGTGGCTGGTTAGTTTTCCTTTTATTTCAGGCAATAGAAGAAGAAGAAACAACCAACAGCTCATACTCGAGCAAAGACATACTAACACTGAAAGAGGAAGAAATTCAAAATACAGCAACCTTTAGTAAAACAAAACATGTTGCAGCAGTTGCTGCTGCTACCTAAAAGTCAAACAAAAATCAAAAGCTCTTATAAAGTCCTTTAAAAATACACTCAATGTCGTCAAGACGTGAAAAAAGAACAACAGAAATGAAGAGGCCTGGGTAGACTTAAAGTAGCAGCATCATCGTCGTCGTCGTCATCATCATCATCAGTATTGTCGATCGTGTTGATCGGTGAGCGCCCCTTTTAACAGCAAAATCATGACTCAACATTTACATTGTTCGCTCGTTTTGGAGTTTATTGTTTTGACGGCTACCCAAAAAATACATAAAGCCCAAAAACTATGAACAATTTAAGGCATCATCTTCTTCTACCAGCCAGTAAGCCCAAACAAATAACCAGCTAACAAACAAAGTCAATATGTAATATAAAAGAAACAGCCAAGCAAACCAATTCATCCCATTTATACCCCACTCCAAATCAAAAACAAGCCAGAGTCTGGTCTCTGAAAAGACAACCAGCCAACCAACCAACAATAACAGCACTTAAAGTTATAATACTCGTAATAAAAACAATCAAACCTCAAAAGAACCAAAAATAAAAAAGATCAGGCTGCTCTTACTGCAACCACATACAAATCAGCCAAAACATTTAGCAGAAGCTAAAAGTTGATTCTGAATCAGAAGCCACTGACGACAGCAAGCCCGGCACAGAGCACTTGAACCCAATTCTCTTTGGCCACTACTTAAAACCAAAAAATACAAAAAAGAAAAAAAAAAAATAACGATGACTAAAGAATGAAAAAACAACAACGATTTAAAAACAAATGAAAAATTATTCAATAAAAATTATTTCGATTTTTACGTTTAGTTTAACAATAAACACTGATGCTACGAATATTGCTATTGCTATTGCTCCTGCTGTTGCTATTGAGACTGATGTCATGATAGTACGAATATATTTGTTTGTGTCTGCTGTTGCAACTAGAATTCGAATTCGTAGTAGAATTTGTTGATTTAAAGGTATCACATGACAACAAAAGGGATCTGTTTTAGGAGCTTCCTTTTTGTATAGTTTTTGTTTTTTTTTACTCAACCAATCGTGCTTAATAATAGTAAGATCAGTAGCAAAGTAAAGATTTTTCTTATTGTAACATAATTTTTTTTTGGTCACATTTGCACTATGGGTCTAGCACAAAAGGTTTTGCAGGGATTGCTTTGCTATTTTTTCATTGTTATTTCTTTGAATACCTAACAAGAAACCTGGACGTAGTCATCTAAAGTATATTGTCATGTAGATAAAAATTCATATCTCTTTTAGTATTTCTTTGAATTTTTTTCCTGCATCATCCGGTTCGAAGGACCATAAAGAAATTTGTTTGAAATCTGAAGTTTGTATTGTCTTTTTAACTGCAATATTATAGTATTATTTAGGATTATAATGCCCTATAATTAAAATCTCTTAATGACAATATAAATATAAACAGGATATCAACAAGGCATCAGCAAAATCACGGCAGACTTCGATTAAAGACTATTGGCCACAACACCACAGTAAAGAGAAACGCCTTCTATATTCTAAGATTTCCAATTTTTAAAAGAAGCGAATCGAAATTTTTAAGAATTCGTCTATAGTGCAAAACTTTGTTTTATAATTTGCAATATTAAAAAGAATTCTGAAATTTTCATGACCAATAGGTATAATAAATATTGCAGAGCAAATGCTATAAAAGATAAAATTGCAAATTTTTAAAAAAGAAAGACTAAAGATTGAGAGCGTTATATCTGAAAGGTTTATGAACAGGCGTAAGCAGCTCATACTACCAGAAGCCGATGACTTTGTGTAATTTTCGTAAATATCACGATCACTAAAGAAACTCGTGAAAATGAGTATTAAAATCATTCAGTTGGAATTTGGATGTTAACAGAGTTCTTTGGTGCCGCTTTATTAAAGAAAAGACAAAATAGGAAGAAACAAATAAAAATCCAATTTAAAGCAACAAAACACATGGTTCCAGAGAAAAAAGAAATATAATCTCGAACATTGATGGCACGACACTATTATTTTTGTAAACATTAGGAAGATTTTTGTAAACATTGGAAATATTTTTCAAAACAGAAATAAATTCTATTATTAAACAATTTTAGATTTTTATATTTTTTTTAGATATTTTTGATTCAAACATTTTTTTATAGAAAAATTTTTAATAAAAATATTTTTCTTTTGAAAGTTGTTCGTTAAAAATTATATTTTTTAGAAAATTTTTCGATAAAAATATTTTTGTGTAATAATTTTCGATAAAAATATTTTTATATGAAAAAATCTTCTATAGAAAAATTTTTAATAAAAAAATCTTCTATAGAAAAATTTTTAATAAAAAAATTTTCTATAGAAAAATTTTTGATAAAAAATTTTCCATAGAAAAATTGTTGATAAAAAAATTTTCTATAGAAAAATTTTTGATAAAAAAATTTTCTATGGAAAAATTTTTGATAAAAAAATTTTCTATAGAAAAATTCTTGATAAAAAATTTTCCATAGAAAAATTATTGATAAAAAAATTTTCTATAGAAAAATTTTTGATAAAAAATTTTCCATAGAAAAATTGTTGATAAAAAAATTTTCTATAGAAAAATTTTTGATAAAAAAATTTTCTATAGAAAAATTTTTGATAAAAAAATTTTCTATAGAAAAATTTTTGATAAAAAATTTTCTATAGAAAAATTTTTGATAAAAATTTTTCCATAGAAAAATTGTAGATAAAAAAATTTTTGTAAAAAATTTTCTATAAAAACATTTTGGATAAAAAAATTTTCTATAGAAAAATTTTTTACAAAAATTTTTTGTATCAAAAATTTTTCTATGGAAAATTTTTTTATCAAAAATTTTTCTATAGAAAATTTTTTTATCAAAAATTTTTCTATAGAAAATTTTTTTATCAACAATTTTTCTATGGAAAATTTTTTATCAAAAATTTTTCTATAGAAAATTGTTTATCAACAATTTTTCTATAGATAATTTTTTATCAAAAATTTTTCTATAGAAAATTCTTTTATCAAAAAGAAGTGTATTTGCATTTGATCCCAAATCTGTTACATTTATTTATTAATGCAACAGGTTTCTCCGCAAACATTTTTTGGCTTTTTATCAATAAATTGGTCTGTTACATTAATAAATAAATGTAACAGATTTGGGATCAAATGCAAATACACTTGTTTTTAAATAATATTTACATCCCGACTATTTTGTTATTTTTTGAGAAAATTTTTTTATCAAAAATTTTTCTATAGAAAATTTTTGATAAAAAAATTTTTGGTAGAAAAATTTTTGATAAAAAAAATTTTTGATAGAAATATTTTTGATTGAAATATTAAAAAAAAATTGAGTGGACAACTTTTTCTTTTTAAAAGATTAGGACTACACGTTTCAATATTTTAGTTAAAAATATAAAAAAGGAAAAAAAAACCGCCCACAATTTTTTTCTTCTGCCGACCTCTGTTTATGACCTCCATTATTGTTTTGGTGAATACGCAATTATCATTAGCTTTACAATCCGGTTCGAGTCTTGGCTTTTCTTAAAACTCTCTACCATTACTCTCTGTTTCCAAGCTTATTTCCATAACTCGTATATCATCGTAAATATTGTCAAATAGGCGCATATGCAGTCGACCTTTATTTGTTATGCGTTGTAGGGAATAGTTCAAAACAAGGTTTTTTAAACTATTCTGGTCTATTGGTAGTAAATGTCCTATTTAACTAAGTCTTTTCGTAGCTATTGAACTCTGAAAGCTTCGGATTCGTTTTTTTTTTAGTTTTTGATAACCCAAAAGCTAAAAAATTTGTTTGTGGTCCTTCGAACCGGATTGTAATACTGAGGTTATAACGATATCGAAAATTATAAAAAATGAAGCGGAACCTAAGTGGATAAAAATCAATTACTCATCTGTGATGCATTAACCATTTTCCTTAAGCTTTTAGACTGGTTATTTTTTTGTACGATCGATTTGAAGTCATTATTATCTACGCGAATGTGATGTGAACTAGGTACCGAAACCGAGAGATTTGTCCCAGTTAGAATTTTAGTGATAGACCATAAAAAATTTGGTATTTGGAAGAAAATGGATCTATCCAAAGTTAAAGAAACACTAAAGGAATAGATAAGGATAAGAATCCATTATTGATTACCCAAATAATAACTGGCCTAAGCATTTGGTATGGGTCAAATATAAATTTTCAATAGATCAAGATTATACCTAGAAAAAAAAAACAAACAAAACTAAAACCCTAATTTTTCCAATCCACTGTGATTTAAGCTTTTTGGTTTATAGCTTCTTTGTTAATTTTTTTGTGGCAAGTTTCGGCGTGGCCAGTAGCCCAGCTAAAGCAATCATATTTTGCTGATCGTGAGTTAAAGTGATTGTGCTATAATTTTCGAACATTGGCTAAGCAAATGTTGTTGTTAATATGATTATTGTTTTTGCTACTCCCGCTGCTGATTTTTTTTTATCGTCCAGAAAAAAATCTCCGTTTATGGGAGTACCAAGAATTCATAAAATAATGCAAACAAAAAATTTGGCTAAATAAAACTAAAGCATTGTTTTGAATGTCCGTCTTATCACTCGAAAATTCTCTAATCCCCTTTTTCTGACTCTACTAGTGTTTGGGAGTTTGTATGCCTTCTTGTAAATAATACAATTTTCTAAAAATCTTAACCACTATTTGCTCAAGATGTTCAAAGATGAAACGGAGGCTTGTGATGAGGCTGACTGTGGAGTTGATAATGGCAACAGCTACTGTGTTTTACTAAATGATGGCGCTTTTCAACGAAATGCGAAAAAAACTTTACTTAAATACTAAACAATATATAATTTTTCTTGGCTGATGTTTTTTCTAGATTCATTGTGGCAACTACTTAAAAGTTGCTACACATTTTGTGTTTAGTTTTTTTTTTTTTTTAATTTTTGCTTTGGGAATGATTGCTTAGAGTCTGTTTTCTTTTTATTGTGGATTTAAGTACTATTTGACCCACTTACTTACATGACATGGGTTACTACTACTGATGTTGTTGTTGTAGCTGTAGTTGTTACTCTGTATTGCACGTTTACATCAAATTCACTTGAATTTAATTCCCATTCAATTGAGTCAATGCAATTCAAATCTACAAGCGAGTGAGCACAAAAAAGTTTGCCATCTAGCCTCATAGTCTGTCAGTTGTAGCCTGGCCATGCCTTTACTCTTTCCAAAGTCAAGAGGTGACTTTTGTATGAAGCCTTTTTATTGTACATATAAATGGAAAATATAAGACAGTCCAAGAGTGCATTAGTAAGTAGCTTCCAAAGCTTTTTTTCCCCCTGTACAATCCAACTTTTGTCAGATGACAAATAGTGACACAATGTAAGTTGACACAACAATGGGAGTTCCATGTTATTGTAATACTTTGGATATTTTGGAACGTCCAAACATTCAATGATATAAAAAAGATGTTCTTTTTTGTCTTTCTCGAAAATTTAGCAAATTTGCAAGTGTATTTTGCGACATTGTTGCTGTAAATGTTCAGTCATTCCGTCATTTGTGTCGTCTATTGCTGATAAATCACTTAAAATAAACGGATGCAGTGATTTCTTTCTTTCTTTCTATATTTTTTACTTGTAAAAGATTTCTTTTTGACTTGAGAGAAATGCAACGGAAAATTGCGTTTAGTTTTCTATTTGGTTTTTTTTTCCTTCTAAATTTGCGTAAATTTAAATTATAATGATTGTTGGCTCGTGGGTTCCCTATTACTTGTATTGTCAATTTCTAATGAGGAAGATGGGTCGTTGTCGTTTTGGTCTTCTGCCTTCATAGAATTTGTAAAGAGGAAATAATCAATATGATTAAATATGTAAGCGCCTTTAATGGTCATATTGTTTGTCGTTTGCTGCTGTTGGATGTCTCTATTAAATCACTTCCTTTGTCTATTAAATTGAGGGAAAAAATAAAAAGTTTGCATTTGATTGACTTATATGATGACCCGAAAATGAACTTTGGTGATTGTTGCTAATAATTTTCAAAATAGTAAATACTTGTTAGTTGTTTAGTTATTTCATCTTGAAGATCTTTGAATATCGATCGTCTTTGCTTTTCTTCTATTAAAAATAAAAATTTGAGATCTTGGATTTGATTTCTATTAGAAATTCGGAAAAACAATAAACTTCTGCCTGAACTGGATAGAGTTTCTTTAACTATGCCAAACTTGTTATTTCGGGGTCATGTAGTAAATTAGGATTTTGACGAGTATTAACACAAACAAGCCTTAAGGTACTGACTCGTCTATTCTCCAGTGAGTTAAAGATCCTTCGAACTGAATTATTTTTGTAATGTAAAACAAAAAAACAACCAGATAAAAGAGTTCAAATCGCTGATTTCTGAAAAATAACACGATTAATCGTGTTTTGTTGTATTTTCTTTTACACTAGTCAAGTAAATTCAACTTTTTGCATTACATTTTGTTACCACTATATTTTTGTTATTCGTTATGATATTCTGATTATTAATACAATCAAAATTTTTCAAGTCTAGATACTTTTAAAAAAGCTGTTTCATCGTTGTTATGATATCTTTGGAACGGATTATTCGATTTTGTTGGAAGTCACAGAATATAAAGAGTGTTCTAAAAAAAATATGCATTTACTATTTTAGACAAAGTTTATCCATAGTGCAAGAAATAATTTATTTTTTTATCAAGTTAGTTTCTATAGATATGTCAGATACTATTATTTTAGAAATTATTAATTTTCAATAGTTATTTCAATCAAAATGGACTGCGAAAAGAAAGTTCGTGAAAATATAATTAAAACTTTCAAAAAAATCCGTCATGGACTTTTAAAAAAATAGCTAAAAATTTGAAAGTTGACCCTCGAACGGTTTCTAATGCCATCAGACGGTATAAGGAAAACCTGAGCATTGAAAGAAAACCTGGATCAGGGAGGAAAAAAGGTCCTACAGATATTGGTAAGGCAAAAGAAGTCAAGCGACTCTTTCGAAGAGCGCCTAACACTTCTTTAAGAAAAGCAGCTCGTACGGTGAAATGTTCTACGAATTTTGCACATAGAGTCAAAGCTTATGCTGGACTGAAGACATACAAAGTCCAAAAGGTTCCAGATCGCAATGCTATAAAGAACTTAGAAGCAAAAAAACGAGCGAAAAAATTGAAGTCTGATTTTATAAAAAAATACACCTGTTGTGTGATGGATGATGAAACATACTTTTCTCAACTTCCTGGTCAAGACTTTTATGTTGCTGATAAACGGGGCAATGTTCGGCAAGAGTTTCGCACAAAAAAACAAACAAAATTCCCTATGAAGTTTCTCGTGTGGCAAGCTATTTGCAGTTGTGGCAAAAGAAGTAAAGTATTTGTGGCATCTGGCACAATAAACACAGAAATTTATATAAAGGAGTGCCTACAAAAACGGTTGTTACCCTTTTTAAGAGAGCACAGAGTGACTACATTTTTTTTGGCCCGATTTGGCATCATGCCATTATGGAAAAAAGGCACTTGAGTGGTACTCAAAGAATAATGTCATTTTTGTACCACGAGAGGCAAATCCACCTAACTGTCCAGAACTTCGGCCTGTGGAAACTTATTGGGCTCTGGTAAAAAAGGAATTGAAGAACACAGGAAAGATTTCCAAGAACATGTCCGATTTTAAGCGCAGGTGGAACACATGCTCCAAAAAGATATCAGAAGCAACTGTAAAGTCTTTAATGGGAGGGTTTCCGAAAGAAGTCGATAATTTTGCAAAACCCGAGCACTAAGTAAACATTTTAATGCTAAATGATTTTGTATAATATGTCATTATATTTGCGTATTTTGTAGAGTTTTTATATTAAAAGGTTTGATTTTTATTTAAGAAAATCCAACTACAAATTTTATTTAGAGCACTCTTTAATAGGAAATATCTGTAAGTCGCTTTAAAACAATTTTTCTTATTTTAACCGAAAACTGAGTTATTTGCATTTAAAAGTAAACCATAAATTTGTTTTTGTTGAACATTTTAAAGTTTGTACAAATTTGTAAAAACACAGTAGCGCATTTTTCAACTTCAAAATCTTGAACCAATTGACTAAATTCCTAAAGCTTATGATAATTAGCTAAAGTTTCCTTTAAATTATTTTTGAAGTTTTCTATTGGGGTGGATTTTATTATTGCTTTTTATAAAACATGTACTGATACACAAGTTTATATCTCGTGAACTATTTCAAATATTGTTCTCTTTCTTCATCAAATTAGATCTAAAAATTTTGCCTGGAGATAAAGTTAAAAAAGCAACAACATCAACTCCCAGAAACATCAAATTTCGTCTTAGATTTTTTTGTTGATAATGGAAAATATAAGGACACTTCAAATATTTTCAAATAAATACTTAGAAAAATATATGATTCTGAACATAAGGAATTTTTCTAAAGAAAAAATTTTATATCGATAATTTTTTAAAATAAAATTTTATAGGGTGAGTGCACCAGTAGTCGGCACTTTAACTTTTTTTCTTATTTGAATTTGATGTACTTTATTATTTAAAACATATATTATGGTTGTTTGTAGTTATTACAATTTAATGTGGTGTTTTTTTCTAGTTTAGCAAAATTGATTTTAAAAATGTTTGTGTTAAAATTTAAAAATTTACACTTTTTTCAAAATTCGTACCTTTCTCCAGTAGTCGGCACATATTTTCCAGTACACGGCATATTGTGATCCTATTGTCGGCATGGTATTTTGTACAGGGAAAACTTACATTTTTAATCAAATTAAAATGTTTATTTATATAAACAAAGTTTTTTTACATTCTTTTCGATTTTCAAATTAATTATTATGCAATTTAACCCATAAAAACAATAAAAAAAATGGAAAAATAAAACTAAATTGAGATCTTTGACATTATGAAATGCATTATATATATATATAGTTCCCACACAACACTCCAATTGGAACAAGGACAATGAGTTTCATCCGTTAAATATCATTGACCATAGAGTCCGTCACTTGGGTCCATGATCTCTTTGTGCTTTCTGCAGGGGAGAATAACACTAACATTCTAGTCTATCGCTTATAAAAGGCTCAGCTAGATCCAGCCGGATGCAATAATGAAAGAAAGGAAAAGTGACCAAGATTTCAGAACGCTTACTGTCGTAAGCTGGTCATGTAAGTCTAGAGACTGAACAGATCATTTCTGTGGACCAGTTGGTCTGTGCAGACCTAAAGATAACTGCTTGATGAGCAGTTTGCAGGCTGATAGCGGTATACCTATGTAGCGGTATACCAATGTTCTCCTGAACGAGGGGAGCACATCCTTTTGCTAGATTATCCGCAATGATGTAACCTGATACATTGCTGTGACTGCGTACCCGGAATAGTTCAATGTTAAAATGTCTCGTCATCTCGTTTAGGGATGCCCGGTATTCATTTATAATAACAAATGTCGTGTAGAACGATGGTAAAGAGTGGATGGCGGCAAGACTATCTGTACAGAAACGAATATCGCTGTAATTTCGGTGGTATGTGAGTCATTTGCTCGCCCCATATATAGCTAAGATTTCAGCCTGAAGAATACTGCATTGCTTTGGGAACTTGAATTTTACTTTTTTTCCCAAAAAGTGGGATGAAGAAGCCCCCACGCACACCGATTTCCGATTTAGATCAGTCCTTGTAGATTTCCAGGGTCCCATCTATGGAATCGATTTGAGTCCCAGAGATAACCACAGAGAAGGATTGATCGAATAGGGGTGTGGGAATGCAGTAGTCGATGTTTTCAAGAAGGTTAATAAGTTTATCCAGAATAGTAGAGTGGAATAAAGATGAAGTAGACCATTCTCAGGTAGTTTTTATCCTAATTTCTGAATTAAGAGCTACGAGTTGGGCCATTTGCTTAACTGGGAGCCAGTTGAGCATAGCGAAGAGTGCCTTTGAAGGTGTAGTCCTTAAAGCACCTGTAATCATAAGGGCAGTGGATCTGAGAAAGATCCTCGCTGATTAGCCTTATTATGTGCAGGCCACCAGACAAGAGTATATGAGTATAGGTTTTAAATACAACCATTTCAAAGAGCCAAGCAGTATTTGAAAGGGATAGTCCCTATGTATTGCCAAGTGCTCTTCTGCACGAGTAGAGTGCAATGGATGTCTTAAACATCCTAGATTGGGTATTTAAGCTCTAGGACAACTTTGAGTCCCGGACCACTCCCACATATTTGGCATGATCCGTAAGCACGAGTTCAGTATGAACTGCGGAATTTTATATTTCCTGGTGAATAGAACAAGTTCCGTTTTGTCGGGATTAACTCCCAAGCCATTTCAAAACCCCCCATTCAGTAAGTAGTGTACAGGTACTTGCTCAAAACTGCAATAGCAACAGCATTAATATCCTAAATATTCTTAATTTTTAGTGTTACCGAATAAAAGTTAATAAAGAATGGGAAAAAATCAACTGCCGACTAAAAGGAGCTCGTTATCCAGTGCTCGGCAGTCTATAAAGTGCTCAACATATACTATGCCGACTACTGGATATTTGCAATTTTTACTCATTTTTTGTAAAGCCAAAAGAAAAGAGAGTTAATAATACACATTTTGATGTATTTTGAGTATATTCAGTGGAATATGAACGTTAACCAGTAGTCGGCACACCCCTGCCGACTATTGGATATCAAGACAGTTTTTTGTTCCTAATGTCGGCAGCCATGATTTTAGGGAATATTTTATCTTTTTTTTAAATTTTACAAATTAAACATATTATTTCAACTAATATCTATCTTTGAAAACAAGTATGACAACAATATAAGTTAAATTAACATAAGTTTTTTGCCTTTTAAAATTGGCCTCCACCTTAAAAAAAATATTGAAAATAAAGCACAATCGCACTTGTCACAAACCTGTCGCCGAAGGATGATAAGATCAGCCTGAAATATATGACTTAGTTACATCATTTTTTGGACATTGAAAGATGAGTCTTTTCTCAATCTAATTTTTAATACCGTTAGTCTTATTTTTACCGCTATTCTTATTTATTTGGGTTTATTTGCAAAAAATGCCGACTACTGGTGCACTTACCCTATACTGAAAAATTTTCTATAGAAAAAAATGTTTACCAAAGGTGTTTATATGGAAAAAGATGTATACCAAAAATGTTTCTATACAAATTTGTAGGCCTAAAATTCAGTATAGAAAAATTTTGATATCATAAATTTTCACTAACTGTTAACAGTTTTGCTGAATAAGATGTTGTTGTTCTTATGATTTTATCTCGAGGCAACATTTCTAGATCAATTTAGATCTATTTTCTGAAGAGAGAAAAGCAATATTTTGAATAGTTCACTACATATGAACTTAAGAATCTGCAAATTTATAAATTTGATTAACTATAAATTAAATAAAGTGAAAATACTACATTTTATATCTAAGCCATTTCCATCATTGGATCTTAAAGATTTGTGTCAGAAGTCTCAATTTCGGGAAATTAGACCAATTTTATAGCAATGGTCCTATTGACGTAAAAAATGTTTTTGCCAAATTTTAAGACAAATGCTAATTTGGGGCTTTAAGGAAAGATAAACTATATTCCGGAAAGAAGTTACCCCAAAATTTTTAACAATTTTTTAAAATTTATTTTTAACAGGCTTTGTCCTTGTAACAAATCAATATTTCATTCCAAATCTCGAAAACGATTGATAACACAAAAATCTTACGTAAGCACGTTTTTAATTTGTTTTGAATCCATTGATGTAGTTTTTTGATAAAATTGGTTAAGTCTTTTTTCAGATATGGTAAGCAGCCTCTTCAAAAATCACAAAATTTTAGAAAAAAAAAATCTATGAAAAAAAATTTTTTTGGGTACTATTGAACATTAAAAAATTGTGTACTAAAATGTAAATGTGGGGTTTATATAACTCAAGCGACTGACGATTGAGTGAAATTAACATGTATTTAGCTTTTGTTACAATAACAAAACACGTATAAATTTCACTCAATCGTCAACCGCTAGAGTTATATAAATAAACCCCACATAAGTCTAGTTATATTATCATTTTTTTTAACCGCCAAGGTGACTCTCAATATCTTTCCTATTTTATAAGGGAATTTCTTAAGAAAACAGATTAAAAATAGTTAATGTAATTTCCTCTTTCCTCAACTAAAATTCTAACATATGCAATTTTTTTCACACTTTCAACCTAAAAATAACGCCCAAAATTTCTTAAACCACAAATCAAACATTCATTTGCTCTTCCACTCACTTAGTCACTCTTTAGTCTATTGTACCTGACATATGGGCATAATTAGTACTAATACTTATGTTTGCAAAAAAGAACCGAACGAAATCAAAATCAACCCTGTTTCGAACACCAAAAAGGAACTCAGACACAGGAAAGTTAAACAGAAATCGGTCACACATTTTGCTAAAGATTTTCAAATAAGGGTAATAAAATCTAGACAAGATAGTTTTTATTCTATGAAATATTTTAGCAATTTAATTTTTCTTTTAAAGAAAAATCTATCAATCATAAATACAATAAACCAACAACACAAATGTGTCAACATCAATAAATTCTTCATTTTTTCTGGATTAGAAAAAATATCATGTAAAGCAAATAAAACGCTTATAAGGCGTGTTTTGAGGGATTAGCGTTTAAAGACATATTGAGCACGACAGGAGATCGATCTATAAGTAGCAGAAGTTTAATATTAGCAATCTTATTGTTTTAAAAATGAGTCTCTTCACTTTTTAGTTCAAATCTATTTTGAAAGATTTGCTAATGATGGTTTAATCTTTAAAATAAAAAATGTCACTTTTTTAAAATTATCAACAATTTCGAAACTTTTGTATGCGAATATGTTGTTTTTTACTAAGATTTTTAGTTAATATTGCGCAAATTATGTAATAGTGTCGAAATATACTCTTATGCCATATTCTACATATAAAATAAAAAACCTTACGGATTTTCTCTATTAAAAATTAAGTACCAAATTTAATGTTTTTGGCTTTTTTGTATTCATGTGAATATGTGTGAAACTACATTTATACTTTAAACATACCCTACAGCATGGAATATTGGCATCTAGGGCTATTATATTGGTTTTGTAACAATATAAATTGTATAGAAATCTTTTCCAAAGTTAACTTTTTAGAGATATATACACACATTTTTCAAAACAATAATATTTGTATAGAAAATTCTTCGAAATGAAAATTTTGAATAGAAATTTATACCCAACGATTTATTTTTAGCAAAATAAATGTTTCCTAGTAAAATTTTCCTTCCCAAAGTCAACTTTGCTGTAAAAAACTCTTCGCAACATCAAATTTTCTATAGTAAAATATTTCATAGAAAACTTTTCTCAACAGTAATAGTTTTCTTTGTCAAATTTCCAATGTCAAATTTTTTATAGAAAATAATGTCAAGTTTTCTATAGAAAACTATTACCAATGCCAGTTTTTCAATGTAAAACAAGTCAAGTTTTGTTTGTTGTTGTTGTTGTCAAGTTTTCTATAGAAAACTCTTTCGAACGTCAACTTTTCTACAGAAAGTTTTTTCCAACGTCAACATTTTTATACAAATTTTTTATCAACGTCAAATTTTCTATATAAAATTCTTTCCATATTCAACAAAGACTTTCTCAAGTAAACTTTTCTTTAAAACGTTCTTTTTATCATATATTTTTCCATAAAAAACTCTTCCTTCCCTCTTCGATTTTTCTTTAAAGGCTACGAAATATTTCAGATTGAGATTTGGCTTAGAAAGTTGGGTTTTTCTTCCAAAGTTTAAAGAGCTTCCGAAATTCGACTATTCCCGGTGAAACAACGTTACACTTACGTGTTCTTCTGTTTTTTTTTTGTTGTCGTTGCCATAACAGCAGTGGCAACATGCAAATGAGCCTTAATTAACTTGTTGCACGCCTTTGTCCAACATTTAACTAGACCTACAAAATAGAAATGAAACAAAAACTCCAAAAAACAACAAGAAAGGAAATAAAGGAATATAAACCACCCGTAAAGTCAGTCAGAAGAAACTGAGAAGGTGTACAATCTCAGTCAATTTAGGAAACATGCCACTTCAGTTTCATTCTAAATGACAAAACAAAACTGAATGAGAAGAAAAAAAAATCGCCGAAAAAAAAACTTAACAAACATTTGCAATCAGACTGAGTCTTTCTTATTCAAATCAACCAGCAACAGTAGTCGTAACAACAACAAATGCGACATTACTAACAACAACAGCAACAATATTGCTAAAGAAGCAAATACTGGCAGCAGAAGCAGCAGTTGCGAACGAAACTGTTGCATTTAACAACAAACAAAACACAGAAATTACTTTTAATGCCGCACATGTTAAAGTTGTCATTGTTACCGGCAAAGATGATGTTGTTGTTGTAGCTGCTCTTAATGTTGTTGCAGCAGCAGCACAAGTGACCTTTTGCATTGAGACAAGCAAACATAAAATTTAGGTTGCACTGATTCAATACAGTAGCATGCAACATTAGTACAAACATTTGTTTCAGATGCTGTTGCTGTTTTCTGAATTTAGTACAAACTCTACTGACTATTAAAGGTTTAAGAGTGATCTGTTTGTTTGTAGATATTTTTATCGTCAACCTCATCACTTTTATCATGTTGTGAGTTTTTAGGTTCTTTGGTGCCTTTAGCGATATTTTTGTTTAAAAAGCAAATTTATGTTAATGAATAAGTCGCACAAAAAAAAAAAACAATGAATGAAATTTTTATTAAAAAAAATGTTGTATTGGCCTTGCTTTAAGAAAATGACATGAAACAGGCCACTTCTTTAATCTCACAAAACCTTACATTATAGTTAGATATCCTTGCATTCGTTTTTGGTGCTCCAGTTTGTCTCACTAATACTTTCGCATCTTCACTTCCGGTGTCTTATTTGAACTTTGGCGCCTAAATTCACAACAACGAATTGATTTGAGATTTAAGATTTGCTTGATATGCTTAAGCGAATTTAATTAAAGTCGCATTCCAAAATGTCAGGAACACCAAAATTTGCTACCGGTTTTATTTGAAACATGAAACATTAAATAACAGGTATGATTAGAATTGGACTCCGTCAAGCGAATCTTGTATTCCCTACACCAACTGATGAGAGTTAAATAGAATAATCTTCACATGAGTTTTTTTCAACTTTTCTATAGAAAACTCTTCCCACCATCCACTTTTCTATAGAAAACTCTTCCCACCATCAACTTTTCTATAGAAAACTCTTCCCACCATCAACTTTTCTATAGAAAACTCTTCCCACCATCAACTTTTCTATAGAAAACTCTTCCCACCATCAACTTTTCTATAGAAAACTCTTCCCACCATCAACTTTTCTATAGAAAACTCTTCCCACCATCAACTTTTCTATAGAAAACTCTTCCCACCATCAACTTTTCTATAGAAAACTCTTCCCACCATCAACTTTTCTATAGAAAACTCTTCCCACCATCAACTTTTCTATAGAAAACTCTTCCCACCATCAACATTTCTATAGAAAACTCTTCCCACCATCAACTTTTCTATAGAAAACTTATCTCACCATCAACTTTTCTATGAAAACTCTTTCCACCATCAACTGTTTTATAGAAAACTTATTCCACCATCAACTTTTCTATAGAAAACTTATTCCACCATCAACTTTTCTATAGAAAACTTATTCCACCATCAACTTTTCTATAGAAAACTTATTCCACCATCAACTTTTCTATAGAAAACTTATTCCACCATCAACTTTTCTATAGAAAACTCTTCCCACCATCAACTTTTCTATAGAAAACTCTTCCCACCATCAACTTTTCTATAGAAAACTCTTCCCACCATCAACTTTTCTATAGAAAACTCTTCCCACCATCAACTTTTCTATAGAAAACTTATTCCACCATCAACTTTTCTATAGAAAACTCTTCCCACCATTAACTTTTCTATAGAAAACTATTCCCACCATCAACATTTCTATAGAAAACTCTTCCCACCATCAACTTTTCTATAGAAAACTTATCCCACCATCAACTTTTCTATGAAAACTCTTTCCACCATCAACTGTTTTATAGAAAACTTATTCCACCATCAACTTTTCTATAGAAAACTTATTCCACCATCAACTTTTCTATAGAAAACTTATCCCACCATCAACTTTTCTATGAAAACTCTTTCCACCATCAACTGTTTTATAGAAAACTTATTCCACCATCAACTTTTCTATAGAAAACTTATTCCACCATCAACTTTTCTATAGAAAACTTATTCCACCATCAACTTTTCTATAGAAAACTCTTCCCACCATCAACTTTTCTATAGAAAACTCTTCCCACCATCAACTTTTCTATAGAAAACTTATTCCACCATCAACTTTTCTATGAAAACTCTTCCCACCATCAAATTGTAAATCTTACTACAACTTTTCTAAAGTCTGCCTAAAAGTTTAAAGTTTGTACAAAATCAGAACTAAGGCTCTTATGAGACAATAATTTTTCTGCAGTATCCACAAACTACTCATATATTATGAAAATAATTCCTATTTATAAATAATTCTTAAAATATTTTTAAAAGCCAGCAGGAGTTTTAAGTAAAACATTTTGCTAATCTTTGGTTTTTCATTATTTTTGCAACAAAAACTCACAAACAATATAAGCAAATTATTTTGAAGATTTCTTCAGATCTTAAGAATGTAATCAGTAAATGAAACAAAATGTTAATTGGTAGATGAAGAGTGATCAATAATCTTGCTGCACAGTGGGATACCGGAACTTCAACCAGACAAACACATAATCATTCATTTATGAATACCTACACTCACATCTTGTCAGAAAAAAAGGACAAATTCACGCCTTTTTTCTTCATTATCGCACAAAAGTAACATGTTAATCACATAATTTCAAAAGATTAACACACAAAACCAGAAACAGACAAATTTTAGAAAAACCCCTTAAAAATAATCTATTAAGACACAAAAGTCAAGTAAATTTTTGAAAAAAAAAAGAAAAGAAATCTTCTTTCTTACAATTAGCTACTGTTTGTTAAGTTGAGTTTATTTTCATAATTTTATCATGAGAAAATATCTTTGACACGTTTGAGAATCTCCTCAAAAGGGTTTTTTTATATCTTTTTCATTTCCTCAAATTTTGTTTGAATTTCTAGGAATATTGGTTTCTGGAACTGAAACGTTTAAGTATTTAAATCTGATGCTTGAGATATTTTAATTATATGCACATTTAAAATGTTTCAGTTGTTTTATTCAAAATTATTCAAAACAGCAGCAACTCAGACGCCAGAATGTCACTAGAACAAAAGTCGCGTGCCAAAGGCATAATGAATAATTATTTCAACATTTCTTGGTTTTTAGAATTATTTTAGAATTTTTTAAAAACATTCATTTAAGTGGATTAAAGACGAGAAGTCAAAATGTATGTCAACTTTTCGATAGAAAACTCTTCAACTTTTCTCGAGGAATTTTTTTCCTTTCGATTATTTGTCTATAAGAAACTCTTCCCAGCTTTTCTTTGGAAAACTTTTCTTATTGCCAACTTTTCTATAGTGAAATTTTCTTTAGAAAAATTTTCTATAAAAACCTTTTTACAGAAAACTCTTCTAAATGAAAGCTTTTCTATAAAAAAATTCAGCAACTCAACTGTTGAAAAGTTTCTTTGATTTTAAAAATTTAAAATGCACAACAATTTATTACGATTTAATATGACACTTTTGATTTTAGTTTTCTAACATTTGAAATCTTTACATTTCTAGGAATCTCAAGTTTAGCAATAAAATTCTTAAGAAATTGAATTGACATAAAAAACAAGTTGCAAATGCGTCGAATTTTTCAAATAATAAAAATAAAAGTAGAAAAAATTAGATAAAATAAAGTAGAAAACAAGATGTTTTAAAATCTCAATCAAACACTCAATCATACTCTTATTTAAAGATACAATTTCGAATGGAATGAACACAACGACAACTACTACGTCAAGTAGACGGATTAGAACAGAATGATCGAGCGGACGAACGAACGAACTAACGAACACCTGTCTTTTTTTAAGTCTCAGATCAAACACGAATCATTAGGAATTCAAGTGGTTTTCGAAATGAATTTCCAATTCATTTATTAAATAAATGCCTCAGTAATACGAGTACAAGTATTACATGTCGACTTAATTTTTAAAATATAGTAAAATAATATAATTTATTTTCAAAAATTTTAAGAAAACATAACAATTTTGTTCGAATGTTTTGTTAAAATGTTGATTTGTGAACAAATACATAATTTTGTTAATTTGTCGTTTTCGTTAATTTTAAGCTGCACGTGTTAGAGATTTTTTTCAAAATTTATTTGAAACTTAACTGTTTTTAATTTAGACTAGACATGAAAAACTGGATTCACATGATTTTAAACTCAACCGAAAACAAGAAAAATTCGTATCAATATTAAGATTGTGCGTTAATTGCGTAGTTTAGCAGTTAACGATCTCTAGGAGTTTTAGGTTAAAGTATTTTTTTGAAAAAAAAATTTAAATTGTTTATGACATTTTTGCTATCGTTGAAATAATTACGTAAATTGTCACACAGTTTTGTTTTCAAACCATCCGTCCGTCTGTTCATTTGTCAGCTTACAATTTTATGAGTTTGTCATCAACTGCCCTTGATTTTATTTGGTTTCGCTTGAAAAAAGTTTTGCAAATGTTTTTGTAATTTATAAAGATTTTTCATAACGTTTTATTTAAGTCTGATTTTGCTGATAAATTTACAATTTACACAGATTTTTTAATTTTGCAATTTACGTTATAAATTTTACTTATACAGTTGTAAAGGGATGGACAGACACTAGTTTGTTTAAAGAGATATGACAATCTTCTACCCACACTCGATCTCTCGATCAGTTCAAGTATTTTTTCACGTTCGTACCTTAAGTTGTTCATTTGTTTTCTCATTACACGTAATCAGTAGTTTTTGATTTAGATTTTTATTTAATCCATTCTGGGTCAATCATAAACTTATGGAAAAGAGAAATAATCAATTCTTCCTTTCTTCAAATTTTCTTTAGAAAATTCTTCCTTTCTTAAAATTTTTTATAGAAAGTTCTTCCCATGGTCAAATTTTCTATTGAAAATTCTTCCTATGGTCAAATTTTCTATTGAAAATTCTTCCTATCGTCAAATTTTCTATTGGAAATTCTTCCTATCATCAAATTTTCTATAGAAAATTCTTCCTATCGTCAAATTTTCTATAGAAAATTCTTCTTATCGTCAAATTTTCTATAGAAAATTCTTCCTATCGTCAAATTTTCTATAGAAAATTCTTCCTATTGTCAAATTTTCTATAGAAAATTCTTCCTATCGTCAAATATTCTATAGAAAATTCTTCCTATCGTCAAATTTTCTATAGAAAATTCTTCCTATCGTCAAATTTTCTATAGAAAATTCTTCCTATCGTCAAATTTTCTATAGAAAATTCTTCCTATCGTCAAATTTTCTATAGAAAATTCTTCCTATCGTCAAATTTTCTATAGAAAATTCTTCCTATCGTCAAATTTTCTACAGAAAATTCTTCCTATCGTCAAATTTTCTATAGAAAATTTTTCCTATCGTCAAATTTTCTATAGAAAATTTTTCCTATCGTCAAATTTTCTATAGAAAATTTTTCCTATCGTCAAATTTTCTATAGAAAATTTTTCCTATCGTCAAATTTTCTATAGAAAATTTTTCCTATCGTCAAATTTTCTATAGAAAATTTTTCCTATCGTCAAATTTTCTATAGAAAATTTTTCCTATCGTCAAATTTTCTATAGAAAATTTTTCCTATCGTCAAATTTTCTATAGAAAATTTTTCCTATCGTCAAATTTTCTATAGAAAATTTTTCCTATCGTCAAATTTTCTATAGAAAATTTTTCCTATCGTCAAATTTTCTATAGAAAATTTTTCCTATCGTCAAATTTTCTATAGAAAATTTTTCCTATCGTCAAATTTTCTATAGAAAATTTTTCCTATCGTCAAATTTTCTATAGAAAATTTTTCCTATCGCCAAATTTTCTATAGAAAATTTTTCCTATCGTCAAATTTTCTATAGAAAATTTTTCCTATCGTCAAATTTTCTATAGAAAATTTTTCCTATCGTCAAATTTTCTATAGAAAATTTTTCCTATCGTCAAATTTTCTATAGAAAATTTTTCCTATCGTCAAATTTTCTATAGAAAATTTTTCCTGTCGTCAAATTTTCTATAGAAAATTTTTCCTATCGTCAAATTTTCTATAGAAAATTTTTCCTATCGTCAAATTTTCTATAGAAAATTTTTCCTATCGTCAAATTTTCTATAGAAAATTTTTCCTATCGTCAAATTTTCTATAGAAAATCCTTCCTATCGTCAAACTTTCTATAGAAAATTCTTCCTATCGTCAAACTTTCTGTAGAAAATTCTTCCCATCGTCAAATTTTCTGTAAAAAATTCCTCCTATCGTCAAATTTTCTATAGAAAATTCTTCCTATCCTCAAATTTTCTATAGAAAATTCTTCCTATCCTCAAATTTTCTATAGAAAATTCTTCCTATCCTCAAATTTTCTATAGAAAATTCTTCCTATCGTCAAATTTTCTATAGAAAATTCTACCTATCGTCAAATTTTCTATAAAAATATATTCCTATCGTCAAATTTTCTATAGAAATGTCTTCCTATCGTCAAATTTTTTATAGAAAAGTCTTCCTATCGTTTTCTATAGAAAATTATTCCTATCGTCAAATTTTCTATAGAAAACACTTCCTATCTTTAAATTTTCTACAAAGAATTCTTCCTGTCATCAAATTTTCAATAGAATATTCTTTTCTATACAAAATTCTTCCTATCGTCAAATTTTTTATAGAAAATTTTTTCTATGTCAAAAAAAAAAATCATTTTAAGAACATTTTTTTGTCATACAAAATTTTGTCATAAAACAGTTTTTCAGATTTTTTTTTTTCAAAGAACTTTTTCGGTATGAAATGGGTTAATAGGGATTATTTAACATTTGATTAAGCTAAAAATCATTTCTGAGTCATGTTGTTTTTATTATAAGAATAATTCATTACAGAAAATATCTAGGAATTAGTCATCAACCACTAGAATAAATAACAATAATAAAAAATTGTTAAAATAATAATTTCTTTAAGATTTTTATCTAAAAAACGCTTAAAATTAATAGTTTGCTAAAGAGTTTCAATAATTTAAGAAATAAAAGTGATTCAAGCCGTTGACTGAAGATAATTGAAAAAGTCTTATGACAATTCATGTCATAAAGTTTATAAGAAATCTAACCGACTAGAATTTGATGATTTTCTATGCTTAACAATGAGATAAATAAAAATTTAGAAAAATCTAAACATTTAACCTTAATCGATCGATAATTGCACAGAAACATGAAACCTATTTTAATTGGTTCTATTTTTTTCTAGATTTTAAATGTAAGCCGAAAAACCTGTAAATTCAACTTATCCATTAACTATTTTTTATAAACCCCCTTATTCCTTTTAACATCGGCTTTTTGACAATATTATTTTAAAGTTCCTCCTCATCTCCTCAATTCAAATTTGTTACATTTTAGTTAAAAGAAAAAAATAAACCCTTTTTATTTCCAATTCAAATTTTCCGCTTTTTCTATCAGTTTTATCAGTTTACATTTGTATCATATTTAAAAGTGACTTAAATTTAGTTTTATCTGCGAAGGAAACACTTTTATCCCAACTCTCGAATACATGCAACAATTAAGTTTTGTTTTAGGGCACTATTCGGCTAAAAAAGAAAAACTCACTTATTTGAAGTCCGTATGTTCTGTATTTTTGGTTTGTCTTTTTTTTCTGAGGGTCTAGTTTCAAATGGGTTCTTCTTTCTGATATGATTTTCTCTATCCTACACTAAACTTAACTCTTGTTTTAATTTATTGTTTAACGCTATTTGTATTGTGTAGTTTCTTTTCTCTATTTTTAAAGTAGATTGTGTAGTAACTATTCTGGATTTTAGTTTCTGAGTTATCAAAAAAAGGTCTTATGTTTAGTTTGGTGATTAGTTTGTAATATAGAAATTTAACTATCGTCAAATTTTCTATAGAAAATTCTTCCTATCGTCAAATTTTCTATAGAAAATTCTTCCTATCGTCAAATTTTCTATAGAAAATTCTTCCTATCGTCAAATTTTCTATAGAAAATTTTTCCTTTCGTCAAATTTTCTATAGAAAATTCTTCCTCAAATTTTCTATAGAAAATTCTTCCTCAAATTTTCTATAGAAAATTCTTGCTATCGTCAAATTTTCTATAGAAAATTCTTCCTATCGTCAAATTTTCTATAGAAAATTCTTCCAATCGTCAAATTTTCTATAGAAAATTCTTCCTATCGTCAAATTTTCTATAGAAAATTCTTCCTATCGTCAAATTTTCTATAGAAAATTCTTCCTATCGTCAAATTTTCTATAGAAAATTCTTCCTATCGTCAAATTTTCTATAGAAAATTCTTCCTATCGTCAAATTTTCTATAGAAAATTCTTCCTATCGTCAAATTTTCTATAGAAAATTCTTCCTATCGTCAAATTTTCTATAGAAAATTCTTCCTATCGTCAAATTTTCTATAAAAAATTCTTCCTATCGTCAAATTTTCTATAGAAAATTCTTCCTATCGTCAAATTTTCTATAGAAAATTCTTCCTATCGTCAAATTTTATATAGAAAATTCTTCCTATCGTCAAATTTTCTATAGAAAATTCTTCCTTTTGTCAAATTTTCTATAGAAAATTCTTCCTATTGTCAAATTTTCTATAGAAAATTCTTCTTATCGTCAAATTTTCTATAGAAAATTCTTTCTATCGTCAAATTTTCTACAGAAAATTGTTCCTATCGTCAAATTTCCTATAGAATATTCTTCCTATCGTCAAATTTTCTATAGAAAATTCTTCCTATCGTCAAATTTTCTATAGAAAATTCTTTTTATCCTCAAATTTTCTATAGAAAAATCTTCCTATCCTCAAATTTTCTATAGAAAATTCTTCCTATCGTCAAATTTTCTATAGAAAATTCTTCCTATCATCAAATTTTCTATAGAAAATTCTTCCTATCGTCAAATTTTCTGTAAAAAATTCTTCCTATCGTCAAATTTTCTATTGGAAATTCTTCCTATCGTCAAATTTTCTATAGAAAATTCTTCCTATCGTCAAATTTTCTATAGAAAATTCTTCCTATCGTCAAATTTTCTATAGAAAATTCTTCCTATCGTCAAATTTTCTATAGAAAATTCTTCCTATCGTCAAATTTTCTATAGAAAATTCTTCCTATCGTCAAATTTTCTATAGAAAATTCTTCCTATCGTCAAATTTTCTAAAGAAAATTCTTCCTATCGTCAAATTTTCTATAGAAAATTCTTCCTATCGTCAAATTTTCTATAGAAAATTCTTCCTATCGTTAAATTTTCTATAGAAAATTCTTCCTATCGTCAAATTTTCTATAGAAAATTCTTCCTATCGTCAAATTTTCTATAGAAAATTCTTCCTATCGTCAAATTTTCTATAGAAAATTCTTCCTATCGTCAAATTTTCTATAGAAAATTCTTCCTATCGTCAAATTTTCTATAGAAAATTCTTCCTATCGTCAAATTTTCTATAGAAAATTCTTGCTATCGTCAAATTTTCTATAGAAAATTCTTCCTATCGTCAAATTTTCTATACAAAATTCTTCCTATCGTCAAATTTTCTATAGAAAATTCTTCCTATCGTCAAATTTTCTATAGAAAATTCTTTTTTATCGTCAAATTTTCTATAGAAAATTCTTCCTATCGTCAAATTTTCTGTAGAAAATTCTTCCTATCGTAAAATTGTCTTTAGAAAATTCTTCTTATCGACTAATTTTCTTAAGATTACAGTGTCGAAAATTCGTCAACTACCAACTGAAGCCCGCACTAATACTTGTTAGTTCACCTTTTAAATATTCGTTTTTTATTTAGTTAATTTGTAAAGTAAAAGCTAGGTTATGTTCACTAGTAGTAGCTGTCAAAAGGAAATTTCTTTCCACAGATTAAAAACGAGAAAAAAAGAGGTGAAAAACTATAAATTTATGAGTTTTCGGCATTTTTTTCAAATGTGTTAAGGTATTGTTCTACAATGCACCAGCAACATTCATGAATACGTTTACCCAAAAAAGGGATCCATTCCAATACATATGTATCTACCCTCTATCCGCTTTATTTTTTTGAATCCACTCGCTGTGTTGATAACTCTCGCTGGGCAGGGAATTATTGTTATGTTATGTTCATCTGTATGTTGCAGCTTCCTGGGGTGTTTCTTGTGTCGTCTTCTTTTTTTTGTCGATTTGGTTATTATTGTTTTTGGTGGCTATTGGCGTTGTTGCAGGTTTGGCTGGCGCACCAGAAAAAAAATCTATTTGACCAAATATTTTTTCTGTTGTTGTAAAAGCGCGGTATCTGTTTCAGTTTTATTGTTTTTGTTGTTGTTGCATGGTAAATTTCTTTACCTGTTCTTTTGTTCGAGCACACGAGAATTGAGTCGGTGTGTGAATGTGCATGAATTTGATTCAATTTCGTAACGACAAATCTGTAATGTCCAGGTTAAAGCATCTAACCAAAAAACAAAATCTAAAATTTTATATGGCCTTTAGTTTGTTTCTGTTTCTTGTACGAGTATTGTATGTTGTTGTTGTTGGTTTTTCTGTGTACTATTTTTTGGGGTCTCGATTATTTAAATGGTTCATTCCCTAACATTGGTTCAATAAATTTAGTCGCGGATTGCATTTAGTTTCTTTCTTTCTCCGGCCATGGGTTTTTTGTTGTTGCTTTAACATTTATTTTTTTTTTTGTGGGAAAGTTTAACGAATTTCTAATCAGTTTTAGTTTTTAGGTTTATTCGCTTTGTTGTTACTTTAATAATATCTTGCGACCTTTTTTTGTTCGATTTCATCCAAAACCATTTCTTTAATGTCTGTAGTTAGTTGATTTTTGAAAAAAAAAAACATTTTTTCTATATATTTTTTTTTAGTTTTTGAAAGGCTGTTTCGATAATTTGGCTTGTCTTTAGAAACGATAAAGTCTTCATTGATTTGTGACCCTTAATAACAGTGTTTAGTCACAAGCACTTTACCGCCGACATCTTTCTAATACACACGTTTTTAATTTGTTTAATATAAAAGAAATTAAACTGCCTAAAAACATACTCTCTAACCCGCGATACGAAAACCTAAATAAGAAAAAACTATCATTGACCTCAAACTAAAACGAGCCCGGCTTTTTTAAAAGGGATTTTAATATTTGTATGTATTTGAAAACAATGTACATTAAGTCTCCCAAAAAGCAGGTGATCCAGTTATCGAAATTTTGTTTATAAAATTCTCATGGGCTTAGAATAAACTCAGGTGGAGTTCAGATAATTTTTAATTAAGGAAAAAGAATATACAAAAAAACGTATATAGGATACTTTTCAATAAAAATAATTTTGAAACAAAAATTTTCAAAAAAAAACAATTTAACCGAAAGAAGAAAAATGTTTGGAAATAACAAAAATTTTATACGGAAATTTTTTTTAAGAAAAATTTTGTATTGAAAAACCTGTAACGAAAATTTTCGATAAAAAAAAAATTTGTACGAAAAATTTTGTTTGTATCGAAAATTTTTTGAATTTTAGCCGAAAGTTTTCCTAAGAAATGTGTTTGCAAACAGAAAATGTATAGCGAAATTTTTTAAAGAGAAAATTATACCAAAAATTTCTTAAAGAAAAATTTATACCGAAAATTTTCTATTGAAAAACTTTCTATTAAAAATTTTATATAAAAAAATTTTGTGCAAAAAATTTTCTATACATAATTTTGTACCAAAAATATTTTATAGAAAAATTTTATATCGAAAAATTTTTAAAAATTTTATACCGAAACTTTTATAAAAAAAAATTATAAAAAAACATTTTATTTCTATAGAAAAATTGTATAACAAACATTTTAATACCAAAAATTAACTATAGAAAAATTTTAATATAAAAAATTTTCTATCAAAAAATTTTAATTCCGAAAATTTCCTACAGAAAAATTGCAATAACGAAAATTTTCTATAGCAACTTTTTAATAACGAAAATTTTTAATAAAAAATATTTTCTATAGAAAATTTTTAATAACAAAGATTTTCTATACAAAATTTTCTAAAGAAATATTTTCATACCGAAAATTTTGATACCAAAAATTTTCTATAGAAAACTTTTGATACCAAAAATTTTCTATAGAAAACTTTTGATACCAAAAATTTTCTATAGAAAACTTTTGATACCAAAAATTTTCTATAGAAAACTTTTGATACCAAAAATTTTCTATAGAAAACTTTTGATACCAAAAATTTTCTATAGAAAACTTTTGATACCAAAAATTTTCTATAGAAAACTTTTGATACCAAAAATTTTCTATAGAAAACTTTTGATACCAAAAATTTTCTATAGAAAACTTTTGATACCAAAAATTTTCTATAGAAAACTTTTGATACCAAAAATTTTCTATAGAAAACTTTTGATACCAAAAATTTTCTATAGAAAACTTTTGATACCAAAAATTTTCTATAGAAAACTTTTGATACCAAAAATTTTCTATAGAAAACTTTTGATACCAAAAATTTTCTATAGAAAACGTTTGATACAAAAAATTTTCTATAGAAAACTTTTGATAACAAAAATTTTCTATAGAAAACTTTTGATAACAAAAATTTTCTATTGAAAAATTTTAATGCCGAAATTTTTTATAGAATAATTTTAGAACCAAACATTTTTTATAGAAAAATTTTAATACCGAAAATTTTTTATAGAAAAATTTTAATACCGAAAATTTTTTATAGAAAAATTTAAGTACCGAAAATTTTTTATAGAAAAATTTTGATACCAAAAATTTTCTATAGAAAAATTTTGATATCAAAGATTTTCTATAGAAAAATTTTGATGCCAAAATTTTCTATAGAAAAATTTTGATGCCAAAATTTTTTATAGAAAAATTTTAAAACCAAAAATTTTCTATAGAAAAATTTTAATACCGAAAATTTTTTATAGAAAAATTTTAATACTGAAAATTTTTTATGGAAAAATTTTAGTACCGAAAATTTTTTATAGAAAAATTTTAGTACCGAAAATTTTTTACAGAAAAGTTTTAATACCGAAAATTTTCTATTGAAAATTTGAATACCGAAAATTTTTAATAGAAAAATTTGAATCCCGAAAATTTTTTATAAAAAAATTTGATACCAAAAATGTTCTATAGAAAAATTTATACCAAAAATTTTCTGTAGAAAAATTTATACCAAAAATTTTCTATAGAAAAATTTATACCAAAAATTTTCTATAGAAAAATTTGATACCAAAAATTTTCTATAGAAAAATTTTGATACCAAAAATTTTCTAGAAAAAAATTTTAACACCGAAAATTTTCTAGAAAAATATTTTAATACCAAAAATTTTCTATTGAAAAATTTTAATACCGAAAATATTTATAGAAAATATTTAATACCAAAAATTTTTGTATTGAAAAATTTTAATGCCAAACATTTTCTATTGAAAAATTTTATTACCAAAAATTTTCTATTGAAAAATTTGATTAACTAGAATTTTCTATTGGAAAATTTTAATACCAAAAATTTTCTATTTAAAAATTTTTAAACCAAAAATTTTCTATTGAAAAATTTTATACCAAAAATTTTCTATTGAAAAATTTTATACCAAAAATTTTCTATTGAAAAATTTTATACCAAAAATTTTCTAATGAAAAATTTTATACCAAAAATTTGCTATTGAAAAATTTTAATGCCAAAAATTTTCTATAGAAAAATTTTAATACCAAAAATTTTCTATAGAAAAATTTTAATACCGAAAATTTTCTATAGAAAAATTTTAAAATTTCATATACAAATATTTAATTATTGGAAATTTTCTACAGAAAAATTTTGGTACCGAAAATTTTCTATAGAAAAAATTTGGTACCGAAAATTTTCTTTAGAAAAATTTGGTACCCAAAATTTTCTATAGAAAAATTTTTTTTAGACAAATTTTGTATTTTAGTAATTTTCTTAAGAAAAATAGAAGTATTTAGTGGCTTTATCTGATTACAACTTTGTTTCATTTATAGTATTTTCGTACTGTTAACTCAAATTGGAAAAAAATGCTAGTGTCCTAACACCTTAATCTTGTATTTATTGAATAACCATAAAATGTTTCAAAAAATTTATTATGCAAAGAAAACTTTGCCACTACATCATAGAGTGGAAATGTGTAAAAATAATAAAAAAGCAAATAAAAATAAAAAAATCTTTAGCAATTAGCACTTGTTTAAATGGTCAGCTGCTCAAACGAGCGTTCAATCAATTTGACCGACTTAAATGGCAAAAGTCGTAAAACCAGTTGTTTACACCATATGATCGGGGCAGGTTGTCAGACGTAAACAGCCAGACTCTGGTGACAAGTGCAATTTAATACTAAAGCCAAAGTTGGAACAAATAAAGAGATAGAATTGCATTCTTTTGCATATAATATTAAAAAAACACATCTTTTATTAACCATAAATAGTTCTAGAAGAACTTCGAAAAAGTCTTTTTTCTTTTTCATTGGATCATCCTTTAAGTCAATAAAAACTATTTATTTAAAATTATTGGCGTTACCATAAAAAATGAAACAATTCAATAAATTGTTTTTTAAAGTCACTTTAGTATTTTTATTATTCTTTTACAAAATATTGAAACCTGCTGTTTGTGAGCTGATCAAATAGAGTCCCTATACATATGCGTTTTTTTTTTTGTAGATACTCCTAGAAGATGTTCCTGCCACACCTGCGCGTTTCTTTATCAAATTTATATTTACACATGTCTCTTTTATTTCTCTTTTGCTCAACGAATTTAATTTTTTTCACATTTATTTTGTTTTTCAAATACTTTATATTTTATAGATCTTTTTTATACATAGAAGATCTTTGATAAGCCTTGAGTTTCCTGTATGTTACTGGTATAATGTGGTTGGTTAGTTAAAAAGTCATGTTTTCTTATTTTTTAGTTTCCAATTCTTTGGTTTTGTCACCATCAGGTGTCGCTGCCACCTTGGAGAGTTGTCAATGTGGTATCCTCAAGTCAGAGGATCGTAAATCAATGATGGGAAGAAAATGAAGTAAGGAATCAGAAAACTGCTACTGTCGGTGATCGGTGTCTTTTTCTCATTTAAGATCGATTTAATTTTATTCAAATATTAAAAGAATGGATAGGGATTTTAATATTTATTTAAATAGTAGTTAGGAAAATTTTTTTTAAAAAATTACTTTTATACGTAGTAATATTTTTACTATTCTAAAATGTATCTCGCATTCTTTTATGCACATACTCGTATTTAATCAATAATATACTTTGAATTGTAGATTTCAATATTTATTTACACCTTTTAGCTTAAGACCGCCTTATTTTCATACTTCCATGCTAGATTTTTTGTTTGGTGTGAAAATGTACCCAAATTATGAACATATTAAAAATATTTAAGACAATATTTTTCTAACATCGCACAATTTCAAATTTTACCTATTGAGATGAAAAGTTTTATATAGGTATTATAAATACTAGGTGGTTTTTTAAGAGGTTTCCGATTCGATTTACCCTTAAGGTGACTTTATTTAACTGTTTACATATCGGCCGGTTACTCACTTTTCTATAAAAAATTTTCGGTTTTAAATTTTTTGTATAGAAAATTATAGGTAACAAAATTGTTCTATAGAAAATTTGTGGTATTTAAATTTTTTTCAAAAATTTTTTTGCAAAAAATTTTAGATATTGAAATTTTTCTATAGAATATTTTCGGTATTAAAATTTTTCTAAAGAAAATTTTCGGTATTAAAATTTGTCTATAGAAAATTTTCAATATCAATATTTTTATAGAAAATTTTCGGTATCAAAATTTTTCTATAGAAAATTTTCGGTATCAAAATTTTTCTATAGAAAATTTTCGGTATCAAAATTTTTCTATAGAAAATTTTCGGTATCAAAATTTTTCTATAGAAAATTTTCGGTATCAAAATTTTTCTATAGAAAATTTTCGGTATCAAAATTTTTCTATAGAAAATTTTCGGTATCAAAATTTTTCTATAGAAAATTTTCGGTATCAAAATTTTTCTATAGAAAATTTTTGGTATCAAAATTTTTCTATAGAAAATTTTCGGTATCAAAATTTTTCTATAGAAAATTTTCGGTATCAAAATGTTTAAAAAAAAAATTTCGTTATCAAAATGTTTCCATAGAAAATTTTCAGTATCAAAATTTTTCTATAAAAAATTTTCGTTATTAATATTTTTCTATAAAAATTTTTCGCTACAAAAATTTCTATAAAAAATTTTAGGCATTAAAAATTGTCTATATTTTCTATAAAAAAATGTTAGGTATTAAACATTTTTTATAGAAAATTTTTCATAGAAAATTTTCGGTTCGAAAATGTTTCTATAGAAAATTAGGTATTAAAATTTTTCGCAAAAAAAATAAAAGATTTCTTCAAGCTTGAGGTCTTGTTGTTTTGTTTTTTATAAAATTAAATATATTTTTACTTAATTTTTTATCAATATTTCGCTATCCATTGGATAGCATCATCAGGATTTTATACAACGAGTGACAATAAAAAGAGACAAACAATTTTTGTTTACATCTAGTTTGCCTTAAAGATAAAATTGCAAAATTTTGGTATCAAAATTTTTCTATAAAAAATTTTCGGTATTTAAATTTGTCAATAGAAAATATTCGGTAATAACTTTTTTCTATAAAAAATTTTGGATATTAAAATTTTTCTATAGAAAATTTTCGGTATTAAAGTTTTTCTATACAAAATTTTGGGCATACTAATTTTTCTATAGAAAATTTTTGGTATTAAACTTTTTCTATAGAAAATTTTCGGTATTGCATTTTTTTATAGAAAATTTTAGTATTAAAATTTTTATTACTTTTTTTTGCATAATTTTAATAACGAACATTTTCTATAGAAAATTTTTGCTGTCAAAATTTTTCTATAGAAAATTTTCGATATTAAAATTTTTTTATAGAAAATTTTCAATATCAAAATTTTCTTTAGAAAATTTTTGGTAACAAAATTTGCCTATAGAAAATTTTCGGTAGCAAAATTTTTCTATAGAAAATTTTCGGTAGCAAAATTTTTCTATAGAAAATTTTCGGTAACAAAATTTTTCTGTAAAATATTTTCGGTGCCAAAACTTTTCTATAGAAAATTTTCGGTAAAAAAATTTTTCTATAGAAAATTTTCGGTAACAAAATTTTTCTATAGAAAATTTTCGGTAAGAAAATTTTTCTATAGAAAATTTTCGGTAAGAAAATTTTTCTATAGAATATTTTCGGTAACAAAATTTTTCTATTGAAAATTTTCGGTAACAAAATTTTTCTATAGAAAATTTTCGGTAACAAAATTTTTCTATAGAAAATTTTCGGTAACAAAATTTTTCTATAGAAAATTTTCGGTTTCAAAATTTTTCTATAGAAAATTTTAGATAACAAAATTTTTCTATAGAAAATTTTCGGTAACAAAATTTTTCTATAGAAAATTTTCGGTAACAAAATTTTTCTATAGAAAATTTTCGGAAACAAAATTTTTCTATAGAAAATTTTCGGTAATAAAATTTTTCTATAGAAAATTTTCGGTAATAAAATTTTTCTATAGAATATTTTCGGTAATAAAATTTTTCTATAGAATATTTTCGGTGCCAAAACTTTTCTATAGAAAATTTTCGGTAAAAAAATTTTTCTATAGAAAATTTTCGGTAACAAAATTTTTCTATAGAAAATTTTCGGTAACAAAATTTTTCTATAGAAAATTTTCGGTAACAAAATTTTTCTATAGAAAATTTTCGGTAACAAAATTTTTCTATAGAATATTTTCGGTAACAAAATTTTTCTATTGAAAATTTTTCTATAGAAAATTTTCGGTAACAAAATTTTTTTATAGAAAATTTTCGGTAACAAAATTTTTCTATAGAATATTTTCGGTGCCAAAACTTTTCTATAGAAAATTTTCGGTAAAAAAATTTTTCTATAGAAAATTTTCGGTAACAAAATTTTCTATAGAAAATTTTCGGTAACAAAATTTTTCTATAGAAAATTTTCGGTAACAAAATTTTTCTATAGAAAATTTTCGGTAACAAAATTTTTCTATAGAAAATTTTCGGTAACAAAATTTTTTATAGAAAATTTTCGGTAACAACATTTTTCTATAGTAAATTTTCGGTAACAAAATTTTTCTATAGAAAATTTTCGGTAACAAAATTATTCTATAGAAAATTTTCGGTAACAAAATTTTTCTATAGAAAATTTTCGGTAACAACATTTATCTATAGTAAATTTTCGGTAACAAAATTTTTCTATAGAAAATTTTCGGTAACAAAATTTTTGTATAGAAAATTTTCGGTAACAAAATTTTTCTATAGAAAATTTTCGGTAACAAAATTTTTCTATAGAAAATTTTCGGTAACAAAATTTTTCTATAGAAAATTTTCGGTAACAAAATTTTTCTATAGAAAATTTTCGGTAACAACATTTTTCTATAGTAAATTTTCGGTAACAAAATTTTTCTATAGAAAATTTTCGGTAACAAAATTTTTCTATAGAAAATTTTCGGTAACAAAATTTTTCTATAGAAAATTTTCGGTTTCAAAATTTTTCTATAGAAAATTTTAGATAACAAAATTTTTCTATAGAAAATTTTCGGTAACAAAATTTTTCTATAGAAAATTTTCGGTAACAAAATTTTTCTATAGAAAATTTTCGGTAACAAAATTTTTCTATAGAAAATTTTCGGTTTCAAAATTTTTCTATAGAAAATTTTAGATAACAAAATTTTTCTATAGAAAATTTTCGGTAACAAAATTTTTCTATAGAAAATTTTCGGTTTCAAAATTTTTCTATAGAAAATTTTAGATAACAAAATTTTTCTATAGAAAATTTTCGGTAACAAAATTTTTCTATAGAAAATTTTCGGTAACAAAATTTTTCTATAGAAAATTTTCGGTTTCAAAATTTTTCTATAGAAAATTTTAGATAACAAAATTTTTCTATAGAAAATTTTCGGTAACAAAATTTTTCTATAGAAAATTTTCGGTAACAAAATTTTTCTATAGAAAATTTTCGGTAACAAAATTTGTCTATAGAAAATTTTCGGTATTAAAATTTTTCTTTAGAAAATTTTCAATATCAAAATTTTTTATAGAAACTTTTTGGTGTAAAAATTTTTCTATAGAAAATTTTCGTTATCAAGATTTTTCTATAGAAAATTTTAGATGTCAAAATTTTTCTATAGAAAATTTTAGTATAAAAAGTTTTTGGTATCAAAATTTTTCTATTGAAAATTTTGGGTATTCAAAGTTTTCCATACAAAATTGACTTTATTAATCTTTCTCTATTTGAAATTTTCTTTACTAAAATTTTCCTATAGAAAATTTTAGGTATTAAAAAATTTCTATAGAAAAATTTTATGTATTAAAAATTTTCGGTACTTAAATATTTCTATAGAAAATTTGTTATATTAAAATTTTTCTATAAAAATTTTCGGTATCAAAATCTTTCTATAAAAAATTTTCGGTATTAAAATTTGTCTATATAGAAAATTTTCGGTATTAAAATTTTTTTATAAAAAATTTTGGGTATTAAAATTTTTCTATAGAAAATTTTCGGTATTAAAATTTTTCTATTGAAAATTTTTTATAGAAAATTTTCGGTATCAAAATTTTTCTATAGAAAATTTTTTGTATTAAATTTTTTCTATCAAAATTTGTTATAGAATTTTTCGTTATTTAAATTGTTCTATAATTATTTTCGGAATCAAAATTTTTCTATTGAAAATTTAGGTATAAACATTTTTCTATAGAAAATTTTTGGCATCAAATTTTTTGATATTAAAATTTTTTTATATTTGGTTATTAACATTTTTTTATAGTTATTAAAATGTTTCTATAGAAAATTTTGGGCATTAAAATTTTTCTATAAATAATTTATGTCATCAACATTTCTGTAAAGAAAATTTTCGATATCAAAATTTTTGTATAACAAATTTTTGGAATCAAAATTTTACTATGGAAAATTTTCGGTATTCAGTTTTTTCTATTTATCAATAAATTGCCTGTTACATTAATAAATAAATTTAATTGATTGTAATCAAATGCGAATACTATTTCTTTTTGAATGATATTTACATTCCGATAAATTTGCTGTTCCATTATAAAATGATTTGGTATGAAAAATTATTTCTGAAAAATTTGGTTTAAGAGAATGGGCCTTTGTACTTGCATATATGGCATAACTATAACTTTTTTGTGATATATAAGATTAACAGAAATAACTTTATTACTGCAAATTAGCTTTTTCGTAAGAGCTTTCATTTTAAGACAAACTTTTTTAACTGATATTTATTTTCTTTAAATAATTACATAACTTTTAATTCATTCAAGACAAAAAGACTTAATTAGATATTCATAATCCCATAACCTAATATTTAATAATAATTTTTAAAAATGTCTCTTGTTTCTCTATCCCCTAATTACTGGCCATCAATTTGTATTTTACACTCCACCTCAACGAAAAGATCAATTTTCTAATGATCTTGTCCAACCCCTGCTTCATGGTTGCTTCTTTTTTGGTTCGATATTAAAATTATTGTTCATTTCTTGTTTCAGGTTTTTTGTGCTATTCATTTTCATCTGCATATGAAAAAAAAAACACATCAAATTATAAAGTTACAGATACAGACAGACAGACGTCCAATTTAACAAGATAAACCCATAATTATGCAAATTTTTAGATTGTTGGGCCATTTAACGGCAGCGGGACATTATTGAGCGCCGCCGCCGACACAGCCCATCATTTGTTATAGGTATTCTATAGCATCATTGTACGAGTATGAGTCTTTCTTTTTTGTGGATAGTAAAAATGATTAGACGGCTGACGAATTTGATCTTCATTATTTAACTGCAGGGTGTCTAGGACAAAAGCCAGTGTATTTTAAAAGATGAGACGTATGGACAGACTGACTTAGGGAGAATGAGTTTGAAAAATAATTTGCATATGTGTGTTACGGTGTTGTTTTATTAAAAAGAGGTTTAAATTATTATTTAAGACTTTTTTCAAATTTCTTGAAAAAGGAAAGTGCGTGAATTTTATGGAGTTATAGGTAATAAATATATTTTTTTCTTAAAAGAAATTAAGCACGCTTTTAAGGCAATGTGTTGTATGCATTATATTTTTTTTTCTTTTTATGAAACGACAAGGTCCTTTTTTGTTTTGCCTCATAAATTTAATATGTTTCTGCTTGTGTTTTTTTTTTTTGTTAATTTTCCCGCTCGAACAATTGTTGAATGGCACGCGAATCTTGAAAAGTGATTTCGTTGTTTTATTTTTGTGTAACAATTTAAACTAATAAACAAAAAATTAAATGAAAAAATATTTAATAGCCAACCCTTTTTTATTGGGTCCTCTTTTTGTTCCTTGGCTACAATCTAACATGCAACATCATGCACTGGAGCACCAGCTTTGCAGGCTTTTGTTTTTTTTCTGTGAATTTTTTACGTCGCTATGCCATAAACATTTGACGCCAAATTCATAATTAAATTTCCAATAAAAAAACTCTAAGTTTTTTTCATGTTTTTCTTTTAATTCTCAAAAATATGACTGAAAATATTGTAAATTGCACCTGCTGCTAACAAATGTTTATTTGAAAGATGAATTTTTTTATGAAAAAAAAAATAATTTGATTATTTTGGGTCCATTTTTTGTGGTGCTAACAGAACTTTTACAAAAAAGTGTTAAACTGTTAGAGGCCATTTCAAGACATTTTGCATTTAAGGCATAAAGTTTAAGATTTTTGTTATAGATTTTTTATATTACTTTAATTTTTTTTTATTTTAATTAATAAAAGTTGAAATAAAAACGAAAGTGTTACATAAGATTTATATAAAAGGGAAAACTGCAGTTTGTGTGGTTAGAGGTAAAATTCAAAGGAACCTTTTTTTTAAAGGATGTTGAGACAAAAAAGTAATAATTTTTTCAGATTAAACGAACTATGTTCATATGTATTGTGATATCGGAAATTATAATTATTATGATAGTTCCTAGAATGATCCAACTTTAATCTATCAATGGTCTTGAAAAGTTGTGCCTTTGCTATAATTAGCCTCTAGGTAACCGCTTGATATGTATGGTCAATATTCTAATTATCTAATTAATAATTTAATTTTTTGCAGCCCAATATAAAAGAAGATTTTTGGAAGAATATTATTATATAATTCAATGTATTCGCCTTCGAAGACAATGATAGGATTACTGCGGTCATAAAATTTGTTGGTTCAGCAATTACCACTTCATCTGCGCAAAATTTATTATCCACGCGCATTCTTTTGAGGTCTATAACAGGAAGAAGTCTCTGCGGACTAGATCAAAAAAAAAAATAAGATGGATGCAATTTATAGCCCATTACACGCAATATGGAAACATTTGCTATTGGCATTTTATTTCAAAAAATTTGTGAATATATACATTTTTACAAGATATTTTTGTAGTAAAAACATTTTTATTGATTTTTTTTTAAATTTCTAAAAAAATTTGAAAAGATTTTTATTATCAAAAATATTTTTACAGACAATTTTACAAAAATTTTTATATCAAAAAAATTTGTTTTTTATAGAAGAGTTTATCGAAAATTTTTATTGATCAAACGTTTGCAATAAAAAAACCTTTATCGAAATATTTTCTACTAAAATTCCTTTGTCGAAAAATTATCAAAAAATTTTTAAAAGAAAAAAAAAATATGGTATTGAAAAATTTTGTATAAAAAATTTTTTGATAAAAACAAAAAAAAAAAAAAAACTCTAGAAAATATTAAAAAAAATTGTATTGAAAAAAGATAGTATTTTCTTTATATTTTTGAAAAATATAGAAATTTTTTTATAATTTTCAGTAGAGTCAAAAAACTATTTTATTTTACTACTACTTTCATATAAAAAAGAGGGGTAAAACTGTAGTTTTTTGGCGAAATTATAGTGAAAATGATGTCGGATTTTTACAATGGGTAGATAAGACCATTACACATCAATTTCTTCTAAAAAGTGAAAATTTAAAAATTTTGAGTTAGTACCCTCTTGTTGAACAAGTATTTGATGGAAAACGATCGTTTTCAAATCGATCGATTTTAGATGTATTTTTGAGATCATTAGCGAGAATGATTTTTCCAAAAAAATCAAACCAAATCAATGCTAAAATATCAGTCAAAGGGATCAAAGCCCAAATGGTCACTTTTATTAGGGAAATAACCGAAAATTACCTCAAAAATATATCTGAAATCGATCGATTTGAAAACTGTCGTTTTCCATCACATACCTGATATACTATTTTTTTCTTTATCGAAAAATTTTCCAAAATAAAATTTTCGAAAATTTTTCTAAAAAAAATTTATCCAAAAATACGTATAAAAATTTTGATCAAATATTGTCCATAAAATGGGTTTTAACTCAAAACGTTTTATGAAAAATTTCAGTTTGAAAAATCTTCTATAAAAATTAAAAAAAATATATATCGTCGGTCACAGGTTACAACTCTTAACTCGCAAAACAGTCGAAACATGTTAAGAGTTGTCAACCTGTGACCGTCGATATATCGGCGTATAACATTGCTTCCGCTGTTTTTTTTTTCCGAAATTTGAGACTTCATTGTAATAAACCGGTTATACATTTGTGTTTTTTTTCCCATCTTTCGAGTAGCATATGAATCCCGTGTTGAAAAAACTGTTAATCTTTTGAAGCGGTCCACGAATCGATCAGTTTTTTATTTCTTCATAAGCCTGGCCGAAACAATTGATATTCCAAGGGAGCAAAGTTTGCAGAATACGGCGGATGGGGTAGGACCACTTTGGCAACATGGAGTCAAGTATTGTAATGCTGTAAAATCACTCGATTATGTCTCCTGTTGTATTAGGGCTGTTTGTCGTTTAATGCATTAATTGCATTCGATAACAATTGCCTGTCGGCCCCGAGCTGGGGCCAAATTACCGCATTCGATATCGAAAGAAATCTTATATATTTTCAAAACATTTGTATAGCATACTTTAGGGATAATCAAAATTATTTAAAAGATGCACAGTTTACTATATTTTTTTAAGTTATTTGCCAAAAGATGAACAATAGTAAAAGAGTTTTAATTGAACAATATATATTTTTAAAAACGAATCAAAATGGATACCAAATTTCAATATACTTTTCGCATCGAAGTAACTTTGAACATCCCTAAAGTATACTTCACAATGTTTGCTTAAAAGTCTGAGTTTTCGATCGATATCGAATGCGGTAATTTGGCCCCTGGTCCCACCAAATACAGATCATGACCTTTAGGTCAAAATCACCGTTCTTGAAGCATTGAAACCACTCTCGACACGTTCTTTCCCCAATAGCGGCCTCATTATAGATATTTGAGAGCATTCAATGAGCCCCAGCGGAATAATGTTTATCAATTTTGGCAGTAACAGTAGTTTTTATAAGCTAAAATCAAAGTTTTATTAAAATATTAAATTATTTGTTATCTATTTCTTTCAAACTAACAAAAGTTGTTTCACTTAAACCCTCATAGGATTGCCTTCCTGGAATTTACATTTCTTTAACATACTTCAATTGAAATTGGTTTATATTTGAACATATCTTATAACAGAGTCGCTTCAATATTCAGAAATTCACACAAACATTTAATAGTTTTTTATGAAACTTAAAGATTCATAAAACTTAATAAATATTTATATATCGAGCGCAAAATGTTTGACAATCGTTCCTCCTTAGCTTCCGTATAAGATCCAATGTGAGAAAGACAGAAAATTTTCGAATGGTACCAAAATTTATCATATGTTGACTGTATTAAACCAAATTTATCTCAAATTATAGGATGAAGATCAAGCTTTACATACATGTATAAGTTGTTTGCATATATTTGCATATAAATCTTATTTGCATACATATTTATAATGTGTTCTATGATCTAAAACTAATTTTTTAATCTATATTCTTGTTTTGTCTTTATTTTAAAAAAATTTTCATTCATATTTTTTTATCAGAGAAAAATTTTACTTTTCAATAATTATCTAAAGTGTTACTATTTTGCGTGTTTTATTATATAAAATTGCATTTATAAATTTCATAAATTTTTTAGTAATAATTACTTTAAAATAAACAAACAAAAAACAGGTAAAACTTGTTTCTTCCATTTTCTACTTATATATGTATATTAATACTAGAACACAAAAATTCTTAAATGTTTATTTGTTTTGTTAATATATTTTATATAAATACTCGTTCATACACTTCTAATAAGCAGCCGCAAACGACTTCCTATAAAATAAAACCATTTCTATATATGAAAGAAAACAAAATAATCTGCCATATTTTAAAATTTTACGGAACCGAATAAGTACCATAAATACAAGTGTCTGAATGTTTGAAATCCAGAAAATATGGACTATACGAATATGGAGATACATACCATTCTAAGACGAGGAATCGCTCATGTGTTTAGAACGAGTATTTGAACGTGGCCGTCAGTTATAGTTATTCAATATATTTTACTAAATTTATTTTATTATTTGTATTACATTAATATAAATAGTAATTTGTTTTCTATAAGTCAACAAATTACACACAAAAGCAACAGAAAGAATGTTTATCATTAGAAAAAGAAAATTGATTACCAGAAAGGCTTAAAAATACAAAGTAAGAAACTGGTTCTGGGTATTATCTAGGATAGATAAATCAATAATGAAATAGTAAAATTCGTAAGCAATTGTTATACCCTACACTCAGCTTTACAATTATGTAGCTCTGAGAAGATACTTTGAAGCGAATCATAAGCATTGTCAAATACAATATAAACAGTTTTTAAAGATAATGCCCCGGAATGTCCATATATACTTATATGATTTATAAGTTACTTCATGCTTTTACTTAGACTTAAAATATAACTAATCCACATTGGCAATACAATATATAAGCTTGCCTTGATAGTTATACCCTTCACCACCATAGGTGGAAAGGGTATTATAAGTTTGTGCTGATGTATGTAACGCAAAGAAATATTTGTCTTAGACCCACCTTTTAGTATACCAATAGGCTAATAATCACTTTCTGAGTTGATTTAGCGATGTCCGTCCGTCCGTCCGTCTGGCTGGACCCCCATGTAAACCTTGTAATCAAACTACAGGCCGCAATTCTAAAGATAATTTGATATAATTAGGCACAGATCATTTTTTTAATAATTGGACCATGGCTATTGAAATTGATCAAAATCGGTCCATTATTTACGGTATCTGCCATAGGTCCCACCCCCCGGAATTGATATATTGGCCACAAATATCAATATTTTTTCATGAAATTTAAAACAAATACGTAAACTTAAATCACTATACCAAATTTCGTTGAAATCGGTCTACATTTGATCATAGCTCCCATACAAACTCTTTTTTAAAAACGCACTAAATGAGACAAAAAATTACTAAAACGCTCGTAAGTCTAAAGATAATGAAAATTTTGAGTTTATTTTTTGCATACATAAATTTTTGTAACAACTGTAATCAAGTTGCCAAATTTCGAGATAATCGGTACACATCTGACCGCTCTCATATAAGTCCAAATGACGGAAACAGGTTGAATATATAAGTTGTGAGAAAATGTTTGTATGATGGCAAAATTTAGCAAATATTTGTCTTTATACAGGAAAAATAACACCTTTGACCTTAGTGGTGAAGGGTATCGTATGGTCGGGTTGACCGACTATAGCGCTTTCTTACTTGTTTTTAAATAAAACGCATTTAAACATTTCGAAATCGGATGTAATTATATTTATAGGAGATTTTAATGCTCAAACTGTTTTCTAATCTATAATTTTCTTCTGATTAGTATTTCTTGTTTTCTTCTACTTCATTTTACAAGATTAATTTCATTTTTGCAATTTATTATAAATTCTTTAAATTGGATTAGATTTGTCAAGCATAAAATCAGATTGCTACCAATCTTTGCAGATATTATGGACTTTAGTATTTTTTTCTGATTAAAGAACTTCTTAATCATGTCATTATATTTTATCAATGCAACTTTTTATAATAAAAATAATTAAATTACATTAAAAAGAATATTTTGAACCAGGTCAAGACTTATATAGGCATTTTTTTATTTTAGATTATGACGGTTCACTATTTTAAGTATCTTCCATAGAACTGACTTTTTGGAAATCATATATATTCTCGTCTGGACATGACATGAGTTTAACTGAAGATTTGATCTTATAAGCAAGTTTAAAAATTTTAATTGAATCGGTTTAAATTTTTATAAATATTCACATACAGTTCAAAAGTTACCGCTTATAAATCAAGAACTTTCCACAGATTTTATATCTATCTGGAGTTATGGTGATGTATAATATCGTATTTAAAGTTCATATTGTTAAGAGAACAGAACAAAAAAAAAAAAAAATAGTCGGCAGAGTTGCCGTTTTTTACACCTTTAACTAAAATTGGTATTTTTTTTTAACATGTAGTTCTAACACTTTAAAAGGAAAAAGTTTTCTACTCCTTTTTTTAATATTTTTGATAAATAATTTTTCTATAGAAATTTTTTTTATCTAAAATTTTGCTATAAAAAATTTTTTTATATAAAATTTTTCTAAAGAAAATTTTTTATCAAAAATGTTTCTATAGAGAATTTTTTTATCAAACATTTTTTATAGAAAACTTTTTTATACTCTTTTTATTAAAAATGTTTCTATAGAAAATTTTTTATCAACAATTTTTCTATTAAAATTTTTTATCAAAAATTTTTCTATAGAACATGTTTTTATCAAACATTTTTCTATAGAAACTTTTTTTATCAACATTTTTTCTATAGAAAATCTTTTAATCAAAAATTTTTCCACAGAAAATTTTTTTATCAAAAATTTTTCTATAGACAATTTTTTTATCAAAAAATTTTCCATAGAAAATATCTTCATCAAAATTGTTTTTTTATCAAAAATTTTTTATAGAAAACTTTTTTATATAAAATCTTTTTATTAAAGATGTTTCTATAGAAAAATTTTTATCAACAATTTTTCTATTAAAATTTTTTATCAAAAATTTTTCTATTAAAATTTTGTTATCAAAAATTTTTTAATAGAAAATTTTTTTATCAAAAATTTTTCTATAGAAAATGTTTTTATCAAAAATTTTTCTATAGAAAATTTTTTTTATCAAAAATTTTTCTATACAAATTTTTTTTATCAAAAATTTTTCTATAGAAAATTTGTTTATCAAAAATAAAAAATTTTCTTTTTATCAAAAAATTTTCTATTGAAAAATTAAAAAAAAATAATTTTCTATACAAAATTTTTTTTATCAAAATTTTTTTTATAGAAAATTTTTTATCAAATAGTTTTCAATAGTTGAAAATCTTCTATATAAAAATATTTTTATCAAAAATTGTTATAGAAAAATATTTTTATCCAAAATGTTTCCAAAGAAAAATATTTTAATTAAAAATCTAAAATTGTTTAATATTAGAATTTATTTCTGTTTGGAAAAATATTCCCAAAATTTACAAAAATAATAGTGTCGTGGCAACAATGTTCAAGATTATATTTCTTTGTTCTCTTGAACCATGTATTTTGTTGCTATAAATTGGATTTTGGTTTGTTTCTTGCCTATTTTGTTTTTGTCTTTTCGTAAACAAAACGGCACCAACCAACTGTTAATATCCAAATTCCAACTGAATGATTTTAATACTCATTTTCATTTTGCCTACTCCTAGTTGTACCGAACTAAACTAACTCGTGTATATAATTTCACGGCAGTCGGTTCTTCGTGCCGGAAAAACTAGAAAGTTTTTAAATCTCAACCAAGGACTGCTACTTCTGCGTTACTACTTATATAGTACAGTTTCTTCATAACTCGCTTAAATTGAGATTGACTCAAAATATTCTAAATATGCAGCCAAATATAAACAAGTTATAAGCAGGAATAGTTTTTGGCTGCATATATTATATTATTTTATCTCATGTTATAATACCTTTTGAAAATTTTCTAAAAATTCGAATATTTCTGCGCATACTCCCCAGAACTGTTAAAATAAAACTTTTGATATTTTGGCTACCTAAAACTGTCACTAATTATTGACTATAGCCTTAATATGCAAATATATGCAAAATATTTGAACACTGCTCGAAAGCTAAAACATAAGCCTCTAATCTCATGAAGTTATCGCTTTAGATGTTATGATTCAAAAAAGTTATATCCAAACTAAATTTCATTTTATGAAATTTTAATATAAAAGTTTCATGTTAAAACTTTTACATAAGTGTACTGCACTTGGATCCAAATTTATTGCAATTATTATTAATTTACTATCATCTGAACATATCTGACATTTTTTTTTTTTGATTGCTCTTAAAAGGTTATATTGTCTTATTTAAAATTCTATTCTTGTAAACTTTAAATTTGCCTTGACAACAATTTGTAAATAACATAACAACTTTTTAAAAAATGTTATAAAATTCGAAGAATTTTCATATATTAACACCTTACAACATAAACTAACTTTAAAAACTTCTTAGTCAAATATTTTGTCAAAGTAAACTGAGCTAAAAACTCCTAAGAAGAAGTTTAAGCCAAAGTCAGCTGAGAAGAAAAAATCCATTACCACCTTCCAAAGAGAGAAGGTACGAAAAGTAACAGTTCAGTAAAAGTTCCCATGAATTCACAAACAAATAAAACTAAAGCTTCCGAAGAATTTATAACAAAACAAATGGAAATATTAAAGATTTTCAAGTCGACTCAAAAAGAAAAGAAGGGGTTTCTTAGACAAGATTAGAATAGAGTAGAGCGTGCTTATATGATACAAGAAATTAACACCTGCTTTTAAAAGTAACAGAAATTATTACTATTTTTTATAATTTTTCCAATATTTTTCTATTTACAACAAACAAAGAAATTACTATTTTCAAGATATTACAAAAGAATCAATATTTACTGTCACTGAAAGAAAACCCAAAAAGTCTGAAATGATGAACCTGAGTAAGAGCTAAGACCCATTTCTAGTCAATGAATGATGATTATTAGAAAGAAAATGTTTAGCGCCTTAATGTTACAATTGAAAATTACAAGGAAACGCCCTACATTTTCTAACATTTTACTAAGGCTCAAATTTTCCATCAACTATTTTAGAGGTGATGGATTTCTTTTGAACAGTTTGTAGAAAACTGACTCTAATGATCTGATGATTTATTAGGAAAATAGAGGTTACTCTTCTTTCTTGTTTTTGAAAAGATCAATCTTTCCTTCATTCATACGAACTTTGCTTTTCTTCTAGTTTTTTGTTTGTTTTTTGTTGATTTAGTAAATTGTTTGTCTATTTGTTGGTTGTTAGATTTGTCTTGACCAAGATTCAGTTTAAAAGTCTTCGTTGTTGTCGCACTTGTTTACTTTTCTGGAACTGACTGGTTGATATTTGCTCATGTCGAACATTGTAGACAGTTTGGAATTTTGGGTACTTGTTTTACGCACATTTTTCAGTTGAATTCAACTGTGAGGTAATTGCTGAACCCCTTCCTTTACACTTCACCCCAAGCAGAAACTAACTGGTTTGGATACCAGCTAAGAGTTTAGTGTCTGATATTATTAACCCTTTAACTGGCTTGAGGGCTTTATTCAAATTTGTCATTTAATTAAAATCTATATTTATATAAAATATCAATGGACTTATTTTTTGGATTCCATACGAAATTCTTACGGGATTTATTAGCCTTTGAAATTCATACATGAGGAAAGGGTCGAAATATTTAACTGATTCAGAGTCGGTAAGGTATACTTCGGCATAACACCAATATTTTATCCTGTGACATCAAAACGAATACAAAATTCCCACCTCACCTTTAGTAATCATTTTCCTAGCTCTGTATAGTTAGGGGACTCCAAAGACCCCTTGACCGTAAAAGGGTTAATGAACTTATTATATTGAATTTCCAGGCTTAAAGTCTGGTACTATCTTTTGAGTTATTTTGGAAAGATTGTGATCATGATCTATTATTAAGTTAAATAGAATTTTTTGGAAATGTTGTTGCTGCCATTGATTGCATGTTGCTGCTGCTGTTGTTGTCATTTTATTTCGTTGCTGTTTGTTGATGTTTATTTTGTCATATACGAGTATATATGTATGTATTTGGCATTGTTAGTTGAACTTACTTATGTACTGTGAATTGACTCAGTTGTATTTTTACTGATATTTTGGTTTGTTTGTCTGAATTATTTGTTTGCCAAGATTTTTAACTCTCCGTTGATCAATATTTGTCCACTATCAACATACCACCAAGTCAAGTACTCGTAGAAGGTATGAAGTCATTATTGTTTGGTTAAGATCGTTTGTTTTTTATCTGTTAAAATGCCTTTAAGTCTGACGGCGATGAACTTTGTGTATAACTAAAAACAAACTAAAAATATTTTTAGTACAAAGTCAAAAATAAAATTATGTTTAGAAAATGGAATTCAACTAAATTAAATTCAATAAAATAAATTAATTAAAAAAACTTTAACATAGGTCTATTGCACTAGGATCCCAATAGATAACAATTATTTATTATTGTAATAAACAATTTTTTTTTAAATCTTAAAAGGTTGATGGCGACAACCTTCTCTCGACACAGTTTTAAGACTAGACAGATAGAAAACCACCCATTCCGGTATCTGATGAAAATCGATCGTTTTCAAATCGATTGATTTTAGATATATTTTTGAGATAATTCATTCCCATTTCCACAAACAATTTAAATCAAATTAAGATAAATTTTAATTTTTTTTTGGGGAAATAACCTATAATTACCTCAAAAATATATAAGAAATCCATCAATTTGAAAACGATAGATTTCCGTCATATACCGGATTATATCTGGTTTGCGATAAAATAAAACAAATATGAACATAAAGCGAAAATTATCATCAGCACAAAATTTTTCATTTTTTATACCCTTCACCACCATAGGTGGAAAGGGTATTATAAGTTTGTGCTGATGTATGTAACGCATGGAAATATTTGTCATAGACCCACCTTTTAGTATACCAATACTTTCCGAGTCGATTTAGCGATGTCCGTCCGTCTGGCGGGCTGGCTGGCTGGACCCCCATGTAAACCTTGTAATCAAACTATAGGTCGCAATTCTAAAGATAATTTAATGAAATTGGGCACAGATCATTTTTTTGATAATGGGACCATGGCTGTTGAAATTCGTCAAAATCGGTCCATTATTTATGGTACCTTCCATAGCTCCCACTTCCCGAAATTGATATATTGGCCACAAATATCAATATTTTTTCATGAAATTTAAATCAAATATTGCTTATGTAAACTTAAATCACTGTACCAAATTTCGTTAAAATCGGTCCACATTTGACCATAGCACTAAAATGAGACAAACATCACTAAAACGCTCGTAAATCTGAAGATAATATGAATTTTAAGTTTTTTGCATACATAATACATACATAATGTAACAACTGTAATAAACTTGCCAAGTTTCGAGATAATCGGTCCACATTTGACCCTAGCTCTCATATAAGTCCAAATGTCGGAAGCAGCTTAAATATATAAGTTTTGAGAAAATGTTTGTATGATGGCAAAATTTATCAAATATTTGTCTTTATACAGGAAAAATAACACCTTTGACCTTAGTGGTGAAGGGTATCGTATGGTCGAGCTATTTAACCCTGGAACGTCATCCTTATTTTACATACACTAACGTCATCCTTCGTCATTTTGACTACGCATACTTTAAGGGACTATAAAACTCTTCGTGGGCAAAAATTGATACCAAAATAGTTTTCTTACGTATTAATAGACTCTTTTTAATAAACATTTAAACAAATTAATTTGTTTATTTCTTAATTATTAATAAAAACTTAATATATTATAGCCTACTTTTTTTGCTCTAATTTGAAAATAAAATTTTGCGTAGTCATTTTGACGAAGGATGACGTTCTAGGGTTAAATCTTTAGTGCCTTTTGAATTTCTCGTATTTCCATATGGACTTTATGCCTTAGTAGAAGTTGTTATAAACACAATTTTAACGAAATCAAAAGTCAACACAAAAAGTCCTAAATATATAAATCGGAGCTACTCGTGAACAAAAATAAATTCTCCGATATTTTCTTAAAGTACATCATTTGTTGTGAGCCCTAACATAGCTCCACAAAAAGACGTTTAATAAAGATCCACCAAAAACGTAAAAAAACTGTTCACTCTTAAATGGGTCACTCATTCACGTGCTGTCTAATACTGCTTATGATAATCGAAAGTAGTGTACCCGAAATTTGGTAGCAATCTATCCACAATTGACCCTAGCTCTCATAACGGGACGGAAATGACATAAATCTACTGAAATCTCGAAATTTTGAAAAATGGCACATACGAGTATAGGTATGTCTCTAAGACTCAAGGAAAACTTGTTAAACTGTTAGTCCATATTTGAATAGTGAAGGGTATCATATAGTTGAGCTTGACCGACTACAGCTTCTTTTTCCATAACCTGGAAGCTTTATTTGTTTGTAAGTCGATTTATGGTTAAGTTATAAGCCAAACTGAATATATTTGACAGTGACAAGTTACACAAAATTAGCTTAGCTGCAAAAACAAAAATCCTAGAATCACCCTATATAACTCTTCGATTATGTAACCGAGACCTGGGGCCAAATTACCGCATTCGATATCGATCGAAACCTCGGACTTTTCAGCGAATATTGTGAAGTATACTTCAGGGATGTTCAAAGTTACTTTGACGCAAAAAGTTTATTGAAATTTGGTATCCATTTTAATTCGTTTTTAAAAACATATAGTTCAATTAAAACTCTTTTGCTATAGTTCATCTATTGGCAAATAACTTCAAAAAAATATAGTAAACTATGCATCTTTTAAATAATTTTGATTATCCTTAAAGTATACTATGCAAATGTTTTGAAAATATCTAAAATTTCGATCGATATCGAATGCGGTAATTAGGGCCCTGATTGGTTATATATAGCTCATGAAAATTTTATCATTTTTACATGTAATTCTTTTAGAATTCTTTTTCATTTCATTTTATATTGTGAGTTTTCCGATTTGACTTGTAAAATCCAATATTATCGCAACTTAACATTATATAACTGTGTATATGTACTCAATACTAACTAATAATAATGTTGTCTTTGGAAGGTGTTGAAAATTTGTCGCCCATTTTGCCACAATGACAAACAATTATTAATTGAAACCTATTACGTCTTAAGCAGCCACCTCCTCCTACAAAAGACCAACCACAATCTAATTATGGTCACAAATAATTTGCGACCATCTCAAAGCAATTGTCGACTGCTATTGTTTCCCAAACAATTCTTCAACGAAACACACTCAGACCTAAAACAACATAAGTTTCGAGAGCTTAGAGAACAATACAGAAGACCAACTGAAGAAAGAGACCATCTTCGTGCAATACAACACCAAGATCATTATCGCAAAAATACAACATACAACCAACAATGAATGATCTGGTCTGCAATTGTTAAGGATCAAAGCGTAACAAAATAATTTGTGAAAAGAACGAAAAAAAAACACACACACAAAAGAAGAATAAAACAAAAACGTCCAAGTTAGTTCAGCTAAATGATCAGTCTACCATAAACAAGATCATGAAACCTTAAACGGAAAGTAAAGCAAACAATAGTTGAGGAGTCAACAAATACCACCACCGAAAGTCTAACTAAAAGGCCATTTAGTGAAAATATAAAGGACTTGAAATTTTTCGATGTTTAGTTATTTGAAAGACCGTGTAAATTTTATAAACATGTTAAATAACAATTATATCCTTTTTTTGTTATTGTTAGGTAGGATCCTTTTTTCTGGAAAGTAATACACATTAAAGAACCAGAGGTGGTTACGCCGCGCAAAATGTGTTAAGGAGTCAAGTGCTGAAAACCGATACATTACGTTGCGGTTTAGTGAGCAGGTGTCAATGTTTAATGACGTTTAAAACGAAACAAAAATTAAAACTCATAAATTAAAATATAAAAAACAAGAAAACGAAAAATAACAAAATAACATGATCACCTTTACATAACATTTGTATAGACTTCTTGGCGTGTATTTATTAATTTTTGATATGAACACAGAAAAATAGACACACGGTCAGTTTTGAAATACTATATATTTTCTTTAAAAACTACATAGTAAGTATTTAGTCGAGGAAAACAATGTTTGAAATTAAGAACTAGTTCTTGAACTCGAACGAGTTTTCTTTACTTGTTCCAATTTTGGTGATAAGTCTTATTTTACGAGTCTAAGATAGAGAATTTTTCTTTGTTGATACAAATTTTATATAAAAAGCAGCCTTTGAGCGCTTGAACAATTTGTTTTCTACAACATTATACAATTTTTTTAACAAATTTCATAATATTTGTAAAAGTAGTCTTACTATGAAGAAAAAACCGATGTTAAATAGGTTCTTCTTTTGGTTAATATAGGATATTTTTTGGACCTTCCTATCTTTTTAGTAAAATCAAAAACATAGAATTTCAGAATTCTGATAAGTCAAAACATACTTCCGCTTCAGATCAGCATGATCGGTATATCTAAAAGAGGGTGTCCGATTTCTATGGTTTGGAAACATTAGCATGAAATTTTTTCTTTAAAAAAAATTTTATAATGAAATTTGTTCTATGGAAAAAATTTTATAATGAAATTTTTTCTATAGAAAAAATTTTATAATGAAATTTTTTCTATAGAAAAAAATTTATAATGAAATTTTTTCTATAGAAAAAATTTTATAATGAAATTTTTTCTATAGAAAAAATTTTATAATGAAATTTTTTCTATAGAAAAAATTTTATAATGAAATTTTTTCTATAGAAAAAATTTTACAATGAAATTTATTCTATAGAAAAAATTTCTATAGAAAAAATTTTATAATGAAATTTTTTCTATAGAAAAAATTTTATAATGAAATTTTTTCTATAGAAAAAATTTTACAATGAAATTTTTTCTATAGAAAAAATTTTACAATGAAATTTATTCTATAGAAAAAATTTTATAATGAAATTTTTTCTATAGAAAAAATTTTATAATGAAATTTTTTCTATAGAAAAAAATTTTTTCTATAGAAAAAATTTCATTATAAAATTTTTTCTATAGAAAAAATTTCATTATAAAATTTTTTCTATAGAAAAAATTTCTTTGTAAAATAAAAAAATTTCATTATAAAATTTTTTCTATAGAAAAAATTTCATTATAAAATTTTTTCTACAGAAAAAATTTCATTATAAAATTTTTTCTATAGAAATATAAAATTTTTTCTATAGAAACAATTTCATTATTAATTTTTTCTATAGAAAAAATTTCATTATAAAATTTTTTCTATAGAAAAAATTTCATTATAAAATTTTTTCTATAGAAAAAATTTCATTATAAAATTTTTTCTATAGAAAAAATTTCATTATAAAATTTTTTCTATAGAAAAAATTTCATTATAAAATTTTTTCTATAGAAAAAATTTCATTATAAAATTTTTTCTATAGAAAAAATTTCATTATAAAATTTTTTCTATAGAAAAAATTTCATTATAAAATTTTTTCTATAGAAAAAATTTCATTATAAAATTTTTTCTATAGAAAAAATTTCATTATAAAAAATTTCATTATAAAATTTTTTCTATAGAAAAAATTTTACAACGAAATTTTCTATATAGAAAAAACTTTATAATGAAATTTTTTCTTTAGGAAAAATGTTACAATTAAATTTTTTCTATAGAAAAAATTTTACAATTAATTTTTTTCCATTTCCACTTATCTAAAGATTTTCATTAAGGATTCTAAAATGTTAGAAACATGATTAAAACATGTCAATGCAAAAATTTCCTACAGTCACTGAGATTTTCATGTTCAAACAAGTGATGTCTGTCCGTCCGTTCGTTCGTTTGTAGTCTATCGAGAGATGTTTGGCTGATTACTGGAACAGAAAAATCTCAGCCTGTTAACAGAAGCCATAACAAGGCATCAGTTACAGGAAAAAATTGCTGAAAAACAAGCAGTCAGCAACATGTTTCCACCAAGCCAAAACAATAATAACAACAACAACAACGACGTCAACAACAGCAACATCATGAACATCATCACTTGCAATCCGATTGATGAGAAGGGGATCGGAAATCGAAAAGAAAAAACTGTTTTTCGCGCTTGTCTGCCAAATTATGACAAGTGAAAAACGAAATGGCGCCTGTTACTGGGAATAGAAAAAATTTGTATGTTTATGTATCTGTATTTATGAAATCTCCAGCGGCACAAATGTTACACTAACAAGTGGATACAACTTGTCAATACAACCAAAGTTTTAAAAAATATACACAGACACAGTTTCTAACACAAACAGAAATTTGTTGGAGTTGGCTGCTTATTTCTTTTTTTTTTTGTAAAAAATGTACATTTTACATTACAACGCTCCAAAATTGAAGAAGAGTTAGAAAAAGGAAAAAATATAATAGAAAATAAAACATGGACCAGAACATGTGTGAAAATGGTGATTGTAACTACATGATGGAACCAAGAGTATTATATGGAAAAAAAAAATTGTAGAAAATGCCAAATATTTGATTTTTTTTTACACATCTAGGAAAGTTAAGCAAAAGTAGAAACATTTTTTAATAAAGATAATTTTTCTAGCATTTCTGAAATAAAATCAAACACTACAGTTTTTTGACATTAAACTACCACAAAAAAAAAATACCTAAAATGGTAACATTGGTTATGAAAACTTTGTTTCCTGTTTAATGAGGGTAAATCGGAAAAAACTCTAACTCAAGCTGTTATTTTGGCCACAAGTTTGTTTTTTGTTCACTTTTTTGATTGAACGCCTGTTCATTTTTTACGGACGGCAGCCAAAGTTTACTTGATTTTTTCGCTTTTCATTTTAATTTCCTTTTAATAAACGACATCAAGTGTTAGCTACACTTTTCATAAAGTAAATAACATTAAACCTGGAGTTTATTTAGGAAAGAAAATCAGTGATTGTAACAAATGTAACCACTACAACAACCACAACAACCACATATCCCTAATAAACTCTGGATCGTTTAAATGTCATTTACAGCTGTGTTTCACGCACAAACATTGTCAGGGAAATGTCAGGGTAACGTAATTGTGTTGATGGATAGATGAAAGACGCTTGGATGAATTTCTTAGTGATATACGATTTCTTTGAAATGTTATTTCGGCAAACAGTTCCTGGTATTATGAACAACTTAATGATGACTTTTCAGCGCTTAACTTTTTGAAATTTGGGAATTTCGGGAGCTTTCCTTTACATCATTTATAAAGAATTTTGTTTTAAAGAGTATTTTATTTAATAGGGAGAAGTTTATTAATATGTATATTTAATTTAAATTACGTATATTTAGGATCACTAGAAAAATATCGAGATTGAAGGTACAAAGATCGCGAATGCAAAAAAAAAAAATATTTTTTAATAAATACCATATATGGTTTTAAAGATTTATAAGCTGGGTAACTTTTGCATTAAATTCGACGTATATCTTTTCTGATTTATTAATTTTTTATATACGTATTTTTTCTTCGTATAATTAATTAAACTTTACTAAATCATTTACGACCTTAATTGTCAATATATTGTTCAACAATGATTTTTGCAAAGGTGTTAAAACAACATTCTTCTCGAGACCACCTGAATCTGACGCTACAGCTTTTTTAAGAAAACTAACTGGAATAAGTCGACTTGAAAATATGCTTTCTACATGACTTAAGATATTAATGTTGCCATATTTATGGATTTCAACAAATGTATTATTTCGGTGTAATGTCAAGCAAGTAAGGAAAAAAACTAGTGTTATATTTTCTTGCTATACCTATGACTCTAAAATGCATTACTCGTGCCCTTAACAATTTCTTTCAAAGTTCCACTACAAAGAGTATATTACGAACACAACGATACAATTATTTTGAAATGTTATCATTACCACCTGGAAAGAATATTTTGCAATTCAAAATATTGCATGACATTTCAAAACTAGTTTTATTGAAAATGTAATGAATATTTTCATTTCACATATGCAACCAAGTTTTCATTATAACTACAAAGGGTTTTTAAAAACTTTTAATAAACAATATACAACAACAAATAAGAAAGTCGGTAACATCCGATCATATGATACCCTTCTCCACTGAGGTTAAATGTGGTCCTATTTAATTTTTTTTGTCTAGAGCATTTAAGCTCAGCACTTCTTTTTTTCCTTCCAATATTGTTAGAAGATTAGATTATGCCTAAATTTAGCACTTCGTTTTGTATTTGCACAAAGCTTATCTGTGGGGTATTATATTACCAGGAGTAGGCAGTCTATACCACCAGCAGCCGATGATTTTTTTCAATTTTCGTTAATAACACGATCATGAATAATACTTGTAAAAATGAGTACTAATATCATTAAGTTGGAATTTGGATGTTAACAGAGTTTGTTAAAGAAAAGACATAAACAAAAAAAAAAAAAAAAAAGCAAGAAAGAAATTAAAATCCAATTTATAGCAACAAAATACATAATTCGAGAGAACAGAGAAATATAATCTCGAACATTGTTGCCACGACACTATTATTTTTGTAAACATTGGGAATATTTTTATGAATATTGGGAATATTTTTAAAAACAGAAACAAATTCTAATATTTTACATTATTATATTTTTTTAAACATTTTCGATCCAAAAACTTTTCTATAGAAAAATTTTTGATAAAAAATTTTCCATAGAAAAATTTTTGATAAAAAATTTTCCATAGAAAAATTTTTGATAAAAAATTTTCCATAGAAAAATTTTTGATAAAAAATTTTCTATAGAAAAATTTTTGACAAAAAATAAAAAATTTTCCATTGAAAAATTTTTGATAAAAAAAAAATTTTATAGAAAAATGTTTGAAGAAACATTTTTTGTAGAAAAATTTTTGATAAAAAAATATAGATACATTTTTGATAAAAAAATTTTCTATAGAAAAATTTTTGATAAAAAGTTTTCTATAGAAAAATTTTTGATAAAAAAATTTTTGATAAAAAAATTTTCTATAGAAAAATTTTTGATAAAAAAATTTTCCACAGAAAATTTTTGATAAAAAAATTTTATATCGAAAAATTTTTGTTAGAAAATTTTCTATAGAAAAATTTTTGATTAAAAAATTTTCTATAGAAAAATTTTTGATAAAAAAATTTTTGATAAAAAAAATTTTATTAAAAAAATTTTCTATAAAAAAATTTTTGATAAAAAAATTTTCTATAGAAAATTTTTGATAAAAAAATTTTCTATAGAAAAATTTTTGATAACAAAATTTTCTATAGAAGAATTTTTGATAAAAAAAATTTTCTCAAAAAATAACAAATTAGTCGGGATGTAAATATTGTTCAAAAAGAAGTGTATTTGCATTTGATCCCAAACCTGTTACATTTATTTATTAATGTATATATATATATATAATATATATATATATATATATATATATATATATATATATAATATATATATATATATATATATATATATATATATATATATATATATATATATATATATATATATATATATATATATATATATATATAATTCCCCGGTAACATTCCAATTGGAACAAGGGGTACTTCTCTCAGACAATGAGCTGCATCCGATTCTATTTTTAGACTCATTGAAAGGGACCTACGTTTTAACGCCGGCTCCGAACGGCAAATGCATTAGTTAGAGAAGTTTTACATAGCCTAATACTCAATAACCAGTGGCTAGCTGAGTTATGAGGTGAACCGCCGCTTTTTTTTGAAAATTTATTTTTTCAAGTGAGTCTGGCCATGGATCGAACTTGGGCCTCTGGTATGCTAGGCGGATGACTATCCTGCTATACCACGGCGGTTCACCATTTATTAATGTAACAGATCAATTTATTGATAAAAAGCCAAAAAATGTTTGCGGAGAAACCAAATTCCTCGACGCGTTTCGATGGTTGGTTAAGCCATATCTTCAGGAGGATTATCCCCAATTTAGACAGATCGAAAACCTCGCATTATTACTAAATTTACAAACATAACTATTAAGAATTATGTTCATAAACCAAAAGTAAAAGCGTAGATTATCGACTGAACAAAAACAAACATTTTTCAGTTTTCATCTACCTTCACTTCCCACATTCTTGCTGTAGCCGTCGGCTACTATATGCAGAATGCTGTGAAGAAGGGGGGGGGGGTAAGATGTTTTAAAATAAACAAGTTTATTTTAAAAATAAGCTGAATGCATGCAGTTTTATCAAATGCAAATACACTTCTTTTTGAACAATATTTACATCCCGACTAATTTGTTATTTTTTGATAAAACTGCATGCATTCAGCTTATTTTTAAAATAAACTTGTTTATTTTAAAACATCTTACCCCCCACTTCTTCACAGAATTCTGCATATAGTAGCCGACGGCTACAGCAAGAATGTGGGAAGTGAAGGTAGATGAAAACTGAAAAATGTTTGTTTTTGTTCAGTCGATAATCTACGCTTTTACTTTTGGTTTATGAACATAATTCTTAATAGTTATGTTTGTAAATTTAGTAATAATGCGAGGTTTTCGATCTGTCTAAATTGGGGATAATCCTCCTGAAGAGATGGCTTAACCAACCATCGAAACGCGTCGAGGAATTTGGTTTCTCCGCAAACATTTTTTGGCTTTTTATCAATAAATTGATCTGTTACATTAATAAATAAATGTAACAGGTTTGGGATCAAATGCAAATACACTTCTTTTTGAAAAAAATTTTCTATAGAAAAATTTTTGATAAAAAATTTTCAATAGAAAAAATTTTTATCAAAAATTTTCTATAGAAAAATTTTTGATAAAAAAATTTTCTATAGAAAAATTTTTCATAAAAAAATTTTCTATAGAAAAATTTTTGATAAAAAAATTTTCTACAGAAAAATTTTTGATAAAAAAATTTTCTATAGAAAAATTTTTGATAAAAAAATTTCTATAGAAACATTTTTGATAAAAAAATTTTCTATAGAAAAATTTTTGATAGAAAAATTTGCTATAGAAAAATTTTTGATAAAAAAATTTTCTATAGAAAAATTTTTGATAAAAAAAATTTTCTATAGAAAAATTTTTGATAAAAAAATTTTCTATGGAAAAATTTTTAATAAAAAAATTTTCTATAGAAAAATTTTTGATAAGAAAAATTTCTATAGAAAAATTTTTGATAAAAAAATTTTCTATAGAAAAATTTTTGATAGAAAAATTTGCTATAGAAAAATTTTTGATAAAAATATTTTCTATAGAAAAATTTTTGATAAAAAAGTTTCTATAGAAAAATTTTTGATAAAAATATGGAGTAGAAAACTATTTCTTTTTTAGACCTATTTTAGTTAAAAGTATAACGGCAACTCTGCCGAATATTTTTTTGTTCTGTTCTCTTTGCAACTAGCCGTGTTATTACCTACTAATGACAGAACCTCAAAATTCTTCTTCTTTTGTTATACTTGACTCCCAGTGACAAAGGGCCTCATTACATCCCAAACCTCAAAATTACGTAAGTTAATTAAATAACTATTTATTTAATTCGTATTAAAATCCTATCAAAAACCAGTTATTTTTTAAATTATTTATATTAAAAAAGTTTTTATAAATGATCTTTCTTTACAAGATCTTGAAGAAAAAAGAATCATGGTTGTTAGAAAAACCATCATAAGTAAATAGTCTTCAATATACATACATAATTCCCAAGACATTCCAATTGGAACAAAGGGTACTTCGCTCAGATAATGACCTGCATCACATTGAAAGGGACCTACGTTTTAACTCCGGCTCCAAACGTCAAATGCATTAGTTAGAGAAGTTTTGCATAGCCTAATTCTCAACAAACAGTGGCTAGCTTTGTTTTAAATTTATTTTATCAAGTGGCCGAGTATCGAACTTGGGACCTCTGGTATGCTAGGCGGGTGACTAACCTGCTATAGCACGGAGGTTTAACATTCTATTCAAAAATAGGATTTATTTTTTTTATTAAAAAATCAGTGGAAGTGTCTCTTTCTGGAAGTCGTAGGAAGTTAAGTTCAAGCCCCAATGTTGGATAAGAAAAACCATAAAAACATTTCGCATTTAATTTAAAACAAGTAAGAAAGTGCTATAGTCGGTCAAGCCCCATCATACGATACCCTTCACCACTAAGGTCAAAGGTGTTCTTTTTCCTGTATAAAGACAAATATTTGCTAAATTTTGCCATCATACAAACATATTCTCAAAACTTATGCATTTAAGCTGTTTCCGTCATTTGGACTTATATGAGAGCTAGGGTGAAATGTGGACCGATTCGAAATTTGGCTGTTGTTGCAAAAATTATGTGTGAAAAAACTAAACTTGAAATTCTCATTATCTTTAGATTTACGAGCGTTTTAGTGATTTTTGTCTCATTTAGTGCGTTTTTAAATAAAAATTTGTATGGGAGCTATGGTCAAATGTGGACTGATTTACCATAAATAATGGACCGATTTTAACGAATTTCAATAGCCATGGTCCCATTATCAGAAAAATTATCTGTGCCAAATTTTATCAACTTATCTTTAGAACTGCACCAGTAGTTTGATTACAAGGTTTACATGGGGGCCAGCCAGCCAGACGGATGGACGGACGGACATCGCTAAATCGACTCAGAAAGTGATTCTGAAGCCTATTGGTATACTAAAAGTTGGGTCTAAGACAAATATTTCCATGCGTTACATACATCAGCACAAACTTATAATACCCTTTCCACATATGGTGGTGAAGGGTATAAATATGGTAAGTTCTTGCATTCAATGACATAATCTCAGTGTAATGATTTAAACATCGAATGAGATATATATTCAATATTTTAGCAGTTTATCTTATAATTTTGTAATAAAAAGTTTTGCTGAGTAACTGTCCTTATCTTTAGATTTACGATCGCTTTTGTGATTTAAGCTGGTAAAAGTGACTTTTGATAATAGCTCTTAAGTGGCAGCTATGATATGGGCCTATTTAAAAAAAAAATCATGATTAAAATATGTGTGGTAAAATTTATGACTGTGAGGTGACAAACTTTCAATTCCGGAAACTCAGTTCTACGGATGCTACAAACTTCAACCAAATATAATAGTTATGGCACAACTAATTTATAACAAATTTCATTGATTTAATTTTAAAATTTAAGAAAATCGTATAACTATTAATTAACATCTGTAATATTAATAAAGTTATCATAAAAAAACTCCCTAATATTTTAACTTATGTGCTTGTAAAATTCTTTACATACCGTTTCTGAAGACGAGCCCCTTTTTGCACATAAAAAACAGAAATAAAACACAAATTCCACTAGTAATTTTTGTATTACAATTGCAAATTTTTATGCAAATTCTCACAGACATAGACTTATAAAAAGTATATATTTACTCATATTTGGGTATGAATTTATATAATTTAAAAGTAACTTAAGTTAAGTAAACTAACTTATTTTTACGTGTATGTAAATTATTTTTTTTTTATATATATCATTTACTTTGTTTTTTGCACACATACATAATTTTACGAGTATGTAGACTATATATACGAGTAATTTCCTATGTCTGAGTGTGTGAATTTATGCTAATGTATGCATTACACCATGTGACCTTGAAAAAATTATGCAAAAATCGATGTAAAAAATGCTAAAATATGTAAAAGCTTTTTGCTGCTTCTTATGTTTTTTTTTGTTTGCTCTCTACTCTAAAATACTTCCACAAACGGAAAAAATGTTTAAATTTAATGCGCCAACAATCTACATACGTAAGTAGTTGAGTTTACTCGAGTAGAGTGGAATATGATGATGACGGGTTCTTTGGTAGTGTGTCAGTCTAACGGGTGGTATCGCAACTTTGGGGGGATACAAAAAAACCGAGCAAAAAGCGCAAATAAAATAATAAATGGTTCAAATGATGGTGTTAAATTTAACCCTTAAGCGAACACCAGGGCCTGGCCAGGCATTTTTGAAGATTTTTATAGTTTTTTACTCAGATATCTTAGACGGAGCGCCATAGCCTTTTATGAGTTCCTAAATGAATGTGTTTTGTAAAAAAAAATTAAAAAAAACCTACAACTTTTTATCTATGGGCGTGGTAATTACTCTCCGAAAAATTGTATTCATGTTTGTAACACCAGGGCCCAGCCAGCCCCTATACTAATATATAGAGAATGCAGCATATAAAATCAAAATGTTAATGATTTATCAAATGAAAATGATAAGGAGAAACAGCAGATTTGGAATCCAATGACTGTGGAAGAGCTGGATGGTTTCAAAGGTACATAAATTTGCGGCGGGCAACACACAACAACACCCATGCTATCTCTTAGCTATGGAACTGAAGTCGACAATCGCATTCCACAGCAAACATCCGAATCGTGAATTATTATTCAGTATTATTCAGCCTTATTACGGTTGTCGAATAAACTACTTCGACTACGACAGTTAGTACTAGATTAAAGAAAACAACACAATTTTAATGATCTAGTACCAACTGTCGTAGTCAAAATTACAGATTCGACAACCGTAATAAGGCTGAATATATGATAAAAGTATGAAAACTTTTTAAATCGTCTTTGAGAGCTGCAAAAAGAGTTACGGCAAATTTTGTTAGTAGATTGGGACTAGAAGCTTTTCGGAATCCATTTAGGTAAAGCAAATTGAAGGAAATTAATTAGTATATATAATAGTTTTTAATTTTTATAGGAACCTAAACTCATTTTGAGGCAAGAAATCGGTCCTGTGGTCTTAAAAAACAAATCCAAGTATGCTATTTTTAAGGACAAAGATAATGTAAAACGCAACACAAGATTCCATTGGAAATTTTGTAAAAATCCTATTAAATCCATACAAAATATAAGAAGGCCCAGCCAGGCCCTGAGGTTCGCTTATGTAGATACATTTTGGTGTTCGCTTAAGGGTTAAACACTCACATATTATTTTGAAATTGTAAATTTATGGAAATTTTTGGCAAGTCGTAGTATTTTTTGGTTGAAATAATTTTTGGCGGTCTTTTTGTGGGGAAGCTACTTTAGGTATTATGGACTTTCGAAGATATTGAATTAAAAATCCCAATTAAGGGGATTTTAGCAGGTAAGTCATCCGCTTATCATTCCAGAGGTTTCAAGTTCGATCCCCGGCCGGACCCACTTGAAAAAAAAAATAATTTTCAAAAAAAAAGCGGCGTTTCACCTCATAACTCAGCTAGCCACTGGTTATTGAGTATTAGGCTATGAAAAACTTCTCTCACTAATGCATTTGCCGATCGGAGCCGAAGTTAAAACGAAGGTCCCTTTCAATGAGTCCTTAAATAGAAAAGTATCCCTTGTTCCAATTGGAATGTTGTCGGGGAATTATATATCGCACTTGATCAACAAGAGGGTATTAAAAAAACTATTTTATTTTGCTACTACATTCATATAAGGAAGAGGGGTAAAAGTGTAGTTTTTTTTGGTGCAATTATAGTGAGAATGATGTCAGATTTTTACAGTGGGTAGATAAGACTACTACACATCAATTTCTTTAAAAAAGTGAAAATTTAAAAATTTTGAGTTAATACCCTCTTGTTGAACAAGTGCGATATATAATTAAGAAAGAAAGGGGATTGAGGTATCTTTTAACATCATAATTTTGTTGAAAGATATCTGAAGGGAGTTTATTCAACATTTGCATTGTGCGGATAAAAATCAAATTTTCACTGAAGTTATAATATAGTTAGTTATAATATAGTTAGTTATTATAATAGTTGATCTACTGTAGCTACTATTAACGATCTTACACCGCCTTAGAAAGCCGATCGGTCCAATGGACATCTATAGTATTTTCGTCCCCAGTTCAGATGAAGCAACATTGTCTGTCATGCATACAATCCTGTGTGTTTTGAGCATTAATTCCGATCGTAATAGCATATAACCCCGTTTAAAAGTTGCTGTTAAGTCTTAAATAAAGCCATGTTTAGTATCTTGAAATTAGACATGCTTGGCATACAATTGAAAGAGTACGAATGCCTGCTATAATCTACAAAAGAGTTTTGAAATTGAAGACAAAGGGCTTGCGGTACCCCAAATTAATCGTGAACTCGTTTGATAATGTTCCATTAACAGCAGAGCTATTAATGGCGATTTTCTATTCGAAGAACTTAGTATGTTGTTAGGAAGAACAGTTTATATCGGTGAACATGCAAAATTTCGAAATAAAATTCTTCAATGCTTAAATGGATCTCCAAGGGCAAACAATTCATTCGCTATAACTAAATAGTAATAGGCAAAAAAATTCTGCCGACACCCAATAATTGTAAAGAGCATAAAAATATGTTTACTCTACAGATTTTTTACAAACTTTCTCCCCAATAATGAAACACGCTTGATGAAGTGAGAACATAATACTGATTTCTTTTTGTACATTTTTCCGCATATGTGTAAGTGCACTTAACTGATCTAAATCAGTGTTGCCCAAAGAGAGCGTTTTTAAATGGAAGTGCTCAATCTTAAATAGAGAATGTGCACTGAAGCTGTATTTGCTGCATTGTTGCCACCAACCAAATGTTTAATTACACATGTATCATACCAAAATTACACATGAAATTAGGAATTGCACATGCTTTTTTTTTTTTTTGGCAAAATAACATACTTACTTACTTGGCCTATATTTGTAACCTGTTAAGGTCAAAGGCCGAGCAAATTTTTGAATTCTATGCGTTTCGATCTTGTGCGTATATTCTCAAATTTCGTAGGCCAAGTTTTGAAAGACTTTCCTCTACATGGTCTTTTTATCAATGTTTCCGATGACCCCTTGTAACATATGGGAGAACTCGCGGCACATGATAGCTCATTACATTAACAAGAGTTAAAGTAGTTCCCTGGCAGCAGCGTTCAAATACTGAGAAATTAAAATTAAGTTAATAACTTTTTGCAATGTAGGAAACAATCTGTCTTCCAAGGTATTCTCTAAAACAGAAACCTTTATCCAATAATCTTCTGGCTCCAAATTGCTGTGAAGTCCAAAATTTCAAAATCTAAGAGTGCAGTTGCTATTTTGGGATCACAATATCCACAAATGTATAAATATCTTAAATTAAATGTTTTTTTAATTTGACGAATTGCCTCGATATAAAACTCTCTGCTACCTTGAAGCATATTTTTTTCCAAGAAGTATTGGGACATCCATTTTTATGAATATAGTAACATCAAAAAGTTTGCATTATATTAACAGTTGAAAACTGTTAAAAAATATTACGATAGCTAGCACTAGAGATGGGTTTAGACCTGGGTATTTACCTAACGCTGGGTATTTAATTCCAATGCAGGAGGTACCTCAGATAAATTCGAAAATGTTGAAAATTCTGTTGCTCTACGTAACAACGAGTATTTGTTATTCAAATGAGTATTTACCCGAAATTAGATAAATACCCGTTTATGAAGGTGGGTATAAATAGATACCCACCTTCATACCCGGTATAAATAGATACCCACCTTCATACCCGGGTATTTATCTAATTTCGGGTAAATACTCATTTGAATAACAAATACTCGTTGTTACGCAGAGCAACAGAATTTTCAACATTTTCGAATTTATCTGAGGTACCTCCTGCATTGGAATTCATTTACACAATGTCACAGGCGCTAAACATAAATGTAATGTCAGAGTTTGTCAATTACAAGGCCAGAAAAACTTTTGTTTAGATGAAATTTCTCCTGTACATTAGTGGAAAGAAATTTGTGGAAGTACGCAATTAAGCAAATTAGCTGCTTCTGAACGTCCCCTTAGCACCCACAGCTTCTTCTTTCAATTTTTTTTATTTTGATTTATATCCACATTTTGGGTAAATACCCAAGTGCTTGGGTAAATACCTGGGTATTAACCTTTTAATACCCAACTTACCGTTTGGGTATTTACCCTTGTCCTATCAATGGCCAGCACTCAAAAACGACAAAAATTTAAATTACAAATGAGTTACACATGCATCCAGTTACACATCGTCTACACATGAAAATAAAAAATTACTCACGATATATGTAATTACACCTAAAGTGGCAACACTGATTTGCTGTATGTTTTGCTATTAAAGCATGCATTTTTGTTTACGTTTTTATACCCTTCACCACCATAGGTGGAAACGGTATTATAAGTTTGTGCTGATGTTTGTAACGCATAGAAATATTTGTCTTAGACCCACCTTTTAGTATACCAATAGGCTTAGAATCACTTTCTGAGTCGATTTAGCGATGTCCGTCCGTCCGTCTGGCTGGCTGGCTGGCTGGCTGGCTGGCTGGCTGGCTGGACCCCCATGTAAACCTTGTAATCAAACTACAGGTCGCAATTCTAAAGATAATTTGATGAAATTTGGCACAGATCATTTTTTTGATAATGGGGCCATGGCTATTGAAATTGGTCAAAATCGGTCCATTATTTATGGTACCTCCCATAGGTCCCACTTCCCGGAATTGCTATATTGGCCACGAATATCAATATTTTTTCATGAAATTTAAAACAAATACTGCTTATATCAACTAAAATCACTGTACCAAATTTTGTTGAAATCGGTCCACATTTGGCTCCCATACAAACTCTTCTTTAAAAACGCACTAAATGAGACAAAAAATCACTAAAACGCTCGTAAATCTAAAGATAATGGAAATTTTGAGTCTATTTTTTGCATACATAATTTTTGTAACAACTGTAATCAATCTGCCAAATTTCGAGATAATCGGTCCACATTTGACCTTAGCTCTCATATAAGCCCAAATGACGGAAACAGGTTGAATATATAAGTTTTGAGAAAATGTTTGTATGATGACAAAATTTAGCAAATATTTGTCTTTACACAGGAAAAATAACACCTTTGACCTTAGTGGTGAAGGGTATCGTATGGTCGGCTTGACCGACTATAGCGCTTTCTTACTTGTTTTTTATTGAGTATGAGTAAAGAAAAAGTTATCTTGTTTAACATAAATTGTTGTTATCCCCCTGCCACGCAAATAATGTCCAACGTTGATCTAAATACATATTCGTTATTTTTTAAACTAGATTCACAGATTGCCAAAATCCGATAGAAATCGGTTCTATCAAAAATATGTAAAATTCGGAGATACAGATCGAATTCAAAGATTTAATCGAAAAAGTTTCAATATAAAGTCGTGAACATTAACTGACTACAAATAGTCGATAAGTAGCACATATTATAAAAAATTAAGAATTTTTAAAAGTTAATCGAGATTTACTGTTCCTGGTCCTTCAAGTTTGAAGGATCACAATCTAAAAAAGTTTCAATTTTGTATAAAATAAACCTCCTGACAACTTTTTTGAATTAATATGTTCGTATAACGTATAACGGAAGGTTAAATTATAGTTTCCATAAATATGTGCTATCAAAATTATCCTTCCAAAAATAAAATTGTTGCTCATTTCCGGTAGATTTTTGTTATTTTCAAAATTCATTGATATTAGAAAAACCAGCCTTAAAAAAAATATGTGACAAAATATTTCCAATATATACTTATGTAAGTATTTTCATGATATGTAGAATTATTCTAAAAACGTTTGCATTACATATTACGAGCATTTAAGGTCTAAATGTGTATCTGTCTGTCTTTCCGCTTTTCTGTTTCAAACTGAGTATTCATTATTTTGCTGCTACTGTCTCTTGTTGAAATTTGTATGTGTAAGTAAAAACGACGCCATCATTAAATTTAAATAATTTTGCATAATTTTTGAATTTGACTTATGGAAGTTTTGTTGAAAAAAAAAAAAATAATACAGACACTTGTAGCATTTTATAAATAATAAAAATAAATTTGTAAAAAATGTGAAAAAAAAATTCATTGAAAAAGAAATTGTTATAGGTCAGGTTTATGTACTTTTTACTTTTATTTGTTATTATTATTATAATTTTTTTTAAAGCCATAAACTTTTTTTCGTGCATTTAAAATTTGCTGTTTTGTTTAAGCAAAATTATGGAAATTATTTTTTTTGTATAAAATTACCTGTAGTCTCCTGTATACGAGTATATACATAGAGGGTTTATTCAGATTTTTTGTAAGGAAGTGAGTAATTCTCCCAATGAAAGTAAAAGTGTGTGTAAAACATGTTAACAAAAAGTAAAGTAAAACTTTTCGCTTCGGTTTTTCAAGAAAATGATAAATGAGAGTTTAATTTGTTGGAGCTTTTTATAAAAAAAAAAAAAACTTTTTTTTTTTGTTATTCTTCCTTTAAATTTGTCCGCATTTATAAGAAATAAAGAACTAAATAGTATGAAGTATTTGACGGTTTTTTCTGGTGATTTCCTTATCACTTGTTTAGGGATAAGAAAAGTTCATCAGTGGATTTTTCTTTTCTGTCAGAAATATTTTCTTATCATTTAGGGTAAATTTTAGTTTAAAGAGCAAAAAAATTAGATGATGTTAAATATTTTTTTTTGAAGAATTTAAAGTTGTATGCAAAAGTTTTTAAAACTTCTTCTAAAAGATTTTTATACAATATCTCAAATCTTCTTTAGTTTTTTTGGTATTCTAATCAAAAATAAATTGTCTCTGAGGTTGAGACTCTTTATAGTCATGTTTTTATTGGGTAAGTGAAAATAGACTTAAAATTAAATGTTACAAGGAAAAGCAATTTGATGAACGGTCCCAGCGAAGGTATTGCTTACCAAGTATTACATACATACATAATTCCCCCGACATTCCAATTGAAACAAGAAGTGCTTCTCTGAGGCAATGGGCTGCATGCTATTCTATTTATAGACTCATTGAAAGGGACCTACGTTTTAACTCCGGCTCCAAATGGCAAAGGCCTTGGCTGGGAAGTTTTACATAGCCTAATACTCCACCTATGCTCCACAGGGAGTCAAGGATAACAGAAGCAGAAGAAGAATACTCAATACCCACTGGCTAGCTGAGTTATGAGGTCTGGCCGGGGATCGAACTTGAGACCTCTGGTATGCTAGGCAGATGTCTAACTTGTTATACTATCGCGACTCATTACCTAGTAATGCATGGGGTAATTTCAGGCTATAGAATAAAATATTTAATAATTGTACAATACATATAAGGTAAAACTTAATGAAAATAGCAATATTAGTAAAATTAAAGAGTGTTCCGAAAAAAAATGTACATTAACTATTTCGGGTTTTAATATAAATTTTCGATACTATTACCTTATAATAATTAAATTTCAATTGTCATGTCATTCCAAAAGGAATGTGAAAAAAGTACTCGAAAATGTAATTTAAACTTTTTAAATGAATTCATTATGGAAAAATAGCAAAAACCTGAATGTTGATCCTCATACAAATGCCATTAAACGCTACAAGGAAGACCTTAGCATTACGAGGAAACCTAGATTACTAAGAAAACAATGGTCTTACAGTTAGTGATTAAGCAAAGAAGTTGATCAACTCTTTGGAAGAGCGCCTAACCATATTATCAGGAAAGCAGCTTGCACGGTAAGCCCCTCCAATATGGGTTTTGTGTTAGGATAAAAATTAAGAACGCAGAAATTGTATCCCAACATATGTCTGATTTTAAGCGGAAATGAAACACCTCCTTCAAAAAAGTAACATAAGCAGTTTTAATTTTTTTATGAATGGAATGAAGTTTGGAAATCATTTTTTAACACACCCAATTTACAGAGCCTTTCCTATCCTATGTATATATTCGCATTATGGTTTAATGTTGGTGCCCTGACAATTTTACACATACTCTATGGTCATAAAATTGCAATTGTTGTCTTTTATTTAATACCTATTTTTCTGCTGCTAAATGCCATATCATTTCCTCTACATTTTCCATTTTGGTGTGGCTGAGCAAAACAGCCCTTTTGGGAGCTAAATAATTTTCCATAGGCAGATGCGTAACGTATTTAACCCTTTGGAACTTTAAATAAACATTACACACAGATAGACAAATTCAAGCAAAAGTCCCCAAATACAGATAAATAGATACAAGTACATGCATACATACATATTTATATATATATATTTACTCATATATGATTTTTCTATGTTGTTCATTAAACCTTTGTATTGTTCCTGTTGTTGGTTAAATTTACTCGTTTGTTACCGTTATTTTACGATGTGTGGTATAATAAAAGTTCATTTTTGCCCCCTTTTTGCTCTAGCTCTAATGTTGCTACAATAATTTTTAACTAACCGAGGACATTTGGCACCTTGTTATGTTAGATTCGTTGTTGTTGTTGTACTTGACGTATGTAGAAATTTGTAAATTGTAATGTAGATTTTAAGAGTTTGGGTTGGTTTTGTTTTTGGTCGCAATCATTATTGTGGTCTATTTGACAATTGTCTGGGGAAATTTTACAATTAAAATTGAAGTAAAAGTATTTACACTTGTTTTGTTGGAGTTGTAAAAAATAAACGCAGTTTTTGAGGTTTGTTTTATGACTTTGAAAAAAAAAATACATTGTTATATTGAAAACCATTTATGGTTTTAGTATATTTTTAGGGGCCTATAACTGGTTTTATTAGGGGTTTTATTAGTTTTGAAAATAATGTTTGCAAAAACTTGGATAGATAAAAAATGATACAAATATGATGGAATTGAAGTGGTATTGATACATTTATGTATATGAACCTAACTATAGAAATATTATGTTGAATTTCCGGTTTCAAAATCGGTGCCGATGAAAAATTTTATTAATTTTTTTAAAGATTTGTTGTATTCGGTGAAAACCTTTTGAGAATTTAAAGACTTCACTACTAATGTTATATATGGATCAAAGATATTTTTAAGTCTTATAAGGCATTTACATTACCTCGAAATCTAGTACTTTATTTTGTTCAAAATCTAGTTGATTTTGAATAGATTTCCCATACAAAAATAAATCTAGTTATGAAGTAGATTTTGGCAAAATCTACTTGAAATCTAGTGGTACTTAATAATGCAGCTTTGTTTTTCTTCTAAAAAGTACTAACAAATACAACGCTGTGTAAATCAAAATGATATTTCAATTGAAAGGAAATCAAAACAAAAGTAAATAATGAGCCAAAATTAAACAAATAAATTAAATTTTGAATTAAATTTGAATCAAAAATGAAAAAATAAATGAGAAAGGAAAATAAATAACAGTTTGAAAATTTTTGGTTTCGTTTAATGAAAATAAAATCTACCAAACATCAAAAAATGTAGTGTAAACGATCTAGAATTTGATTCCGATTAAAAATCAAATTTACTAGATTTTAGAGTAGTGTAAATTCCCTATTAGAGACATGTATGTGATATTTTTTACAAATTTCAAGAATTAAGTACTTTATGTTATTTCCGGCAGAGGATCAAATGTAAACCGATTGTTACAAAATTTCGGTTTATATATACAAAATTCTAATATATACCAAGTTTAGATTTTAAAGCGTTTTTGTGATTTTCTGGCTATTTAAAAGACTTTTGAGGGCGTGTTTTGTATGGGATGTATGGTCAAATGCGATTTCACGATTTTAACAAAAATTTAATAAAATTATTTCGGTTACCAAAAGCTATATTTTTGCATAATATTATTAAAATACACATAAATTTGTGTCTGTTAAGGTACAAAAACTGTTTGGGCTGGTACCCAAAGCATACTTCATCGGCGTTAAGCCCTACAAGCAGGCGTCGATGTAAAAATAATACAGTTGTCTATGGAACAGAAAGCTTATTACAGCATTATATTATATAAAACTTTATCACTCCTTTTCACCACCTTTCACAAAGAAGTTAATCCAGTTCGATCAATAGTCAATAGATTTTTAATGCTTAGAAAAGTGTGGAATGTTTAAGTATAAATCTGTGGCAATATGAAAGAGTAGCTTAAGTCGATATAAGATTTAAGGCGTTTATTGCATTACAGAAGCAAATGCGCTTAAATGTGTTTAGTGCGCTTTAAAAAATTCGGGTTTTGTCAATGTTATGTACGTTTACTTTTTAGCTTAAGTTTTTTTACTCAATAATGCATTGATCAAAACAACTTATGTACACATATTTTTGTGTACATATTCATATTTTTCTTTCATCTTATAACGATTTCGCTTAACTTCACTTAAGCTATAAAAATGTTGACTTCGAAAAAATAAAGTCTTTATTTTCAAATAATTTATGTTTACATTAAACTACAGAATACATACTTTTTATTTAAACAGAACTGCTTAAAGGTCCAGTTAAACTCTAATTTCAGTTTCGAAAAAGGGCTTCAGAATTTAATAATATTCTCTTTTTTAAATATTCATCCTTCTTCTCTAATAAACATGTACTAATATATTAATTCATAAATTATTGGCAGAAATCAAGCAGAAGAAAATTTACACAAAATTGATAATATCTCAAAACTTCAATTTTCGACTTAAGCTATTCTTCTACATTGCCACAGAAATAATCTTCTTCAGATTTATGAACTTTTTAAATTTTTGGTTTACTTTCGAAAGAAGAATGAGAGGTGTTGTCAAATATGGACCAGCTCCATTAAAATTGACTAAAACTACAATTAAATTTATGGCTGTAGGTGGGACGAACCTAACTTTTACCAAGAAAGCAAACATATTAACGTGACTACAAAGAGATTTGAGTCGATCGATATATTTCTGTATAATATCTGTACCCAGTCAGCATTTAGAAGATTATTTTTTGAAAAATCACCCAAATGAGTCTTTTTTAACCAGTTTGGAAGACCATAAAATGATTTGTCGTCTGCGCGATTAAAAAACTAGTCGAAATAGATTAAAACTTACTATTTAAAAATACAGTAACAAAAAGCATATTCATTAAGAATCAAACATTTAAGGGATTGAAATTCGATAGTTTGTAACGCTATTTGAAAAAAGATTTTGCACAGTTAGATGATAAAAAGGTTACTCCTATGGCGTTGGTTTTGAAATACTTTTTAAAGCTCATAGATAATGGGTGCTGTAGCTAAGTCGGTTAGCACGCCGACTACTAAACATAAGATATTATTTTTAGCCTGAGTTCGCTGCCGTCGATAAAAAATAAATAAAATAACAAGAAATAGCTCAACTTCTTCAGTGTTCAAAAAATAGACTTTTCACCACACTTCATCTCTCTACTCTCTCTCTCTAAGGTAACTCAATTCGTATAAACACACTCTACATATGTACAATTCTAAAGGCAACCCAGCAAAACTTTGGTAATGGCAAGTACTCTGATAACTGGTTACCTTGTAACGACTACAATATACCATCCGAATAAATAATAAGTTATTACAGAAGTACTTATTTGTAATGAAGATGGTAATTTAAACTGAATGGCCCCGGTTCAAATCCCACCAAGGGCAACAATTTTTTTTAGTTTTTTTTTATTAAAAGAGTCTTTTTAAATGATTTTTGAATTTTAAGAACTTAAATATTATCTTCTGTAAAAAAAAATTTGTAAAACTAACTCACGTTAATGAAAAAATACCATCATGAGTCAATTTTAATTATGTAGGGGATGTTGAATACCAAACACGATTCTAATTGGTCTTAACTTGGTAAGCCCAACTTATCTGGGTCATCCTTCATCTCAACTGTGGACAAACACCTCCTCATGGTATCACCCGGGGAGCTAGTTTAACACCCATTAATATTGTGAGTTAACATGTTCCGAGAGTTGTCCCATAAGATCGATAAAAATAGGTTAGGATTACGGGCTAGTAACCCTCTCTTGAAAAAAAATACAATGAAGAGGATAAAATTAGAATTGAAATGTCCCACTACCTAATATTAGAGGAGGATGTCCGAAACTTCGATAGAAAGACCAAGTAGAGGAACATTTTTCAAAGCTTGGCCTATAAAATTGGAGAATATTCGCACAAGATCGAAATCCATGGAATTCTAAAATATGCTCGGACTTTGACCTTAACAGGTTGTAACATTTAAGTAAGTAAGAGTCAATCTTATGTAAAAACTTATACAAAAAAAAAATTTAAATTGTTTAAGTTTTAAAATAATTTTAAAAAAGTTTTAAAATAATTACAAAAAATCTTATACAAATATTTTTCCAAAAATTACAACAAAGCAAAAAAAAGCAGGGAAAAACAAAGTTATTTTCACATGATTTTGGATCTAAAAATAAAAATTGTTTATATTAATTATAAGCTGCTAAGTTTTCAACATATGAAGTAGCTCAGTGGAAGAGTCTCTGCCTAGCAGTCGGAGGGTCTGGGTTCGAGCCCGCATGGGATCATAAAAAAAATTTTGTATTTCGTTTAAAAATATATGTTTTTAATAAAACAACAACAAAAAAGTTGTTGCTGTTGTTGTTGTTGTTGCTTTCAAATTGCTTACCCAAGTCATCACTTTTCTGCAATTGGTAAGTACTTGCCTCCAATGACATCCCCATGTTAATGTAATGACTTAAACAGCGAATGAGTAAGTAGTTCGTGTTCAATAGTTTAACTGTTTAACTCATTATTTGGTAATGAAAAGTTTTACTGGGAATGTTACTTTTTTTTGAATCAACTGAAAAAATAATAAAAATTGAGTCAAAAATGACTCGAAAATGGCTCGTAAAAGACTCATAAAGGTGTTCATAAAAGATTCTCTCAAGGGAGTCGCGGCTAGGGTACCATTTTCTCCCAAAGGCACAGTCTTTTTCGAATCGAAAATGATAGCATATTAAATTGTTCTAATCGTCCGCGGCAGTCGAAAAAGAGTCAAATATGATCAGAAAATAACAAAAATGCTGACTGGGGATAAAGACATACAAATGAATCTTCAAAGTATTGGAACCAGAAAGAACTCTTCAAAATGAATACTTTTAAGAGTCACCCAAATTGAGGAATTCAAATTCTTAAAAAAAGATATTTTGAATCAATATTGAATAAACTCCCTCATCTGACGTATTGTACGTTATATTGTATTTGGTATATCTTTGTTTTTATGGTTAATCAAAATAAATTAAATGTTACTGTTTGATGATGTTGTACATTCTTAAAATCACGTAATTTAGCCTTAATATCGCTGTTGTCTGTCTGTCTGTTTGTCTCTATAAAGTTGGTGACATTTGTCGTATGGGAGTTTTAGGAATATACTCGTACTCGTATTGTACCTTAAACAAAATACATAAACAAATAATTTTTACTGCTTTTGGCAGGTTTAAAAATAAACAAAAAATTATAAAAATGTTAAAGAAATAAATACATACGAAAAAAACTCTTAAAAATAACGTGCCTTTTTAAAACATTTAAAAAGGTATACGAATACGAGGTATTTATTATATTAAGCGGGTAATGAAAATGAAAAGTGTGGGGACGTATGAGGAGACCGTTCGTTTATAGAATAGAATTCTTCCAATGACCGCTGATTTGTTTTTTAAACAATAACAGCAACAACAACAACAACAATAAGCTAGAGTTTACAATATATAAATTTATATTTTTAAATGGGAATTGTTGCTATACTGTTGCTGTTGTTGTTGTGTTTATAGCTCTCTGCTGATGTTTGAATTGTACATCGACCGGAAGCCTTCGCCAAACGTGATCTACCGTATATAACGCAGCTCTATATGTAAGTATGTAAGCAGTGTATGCGTTTTATAACTTGAGAACGTTTTGCTGGTTTTGACTCTACCAAAGATGACGATGATGGTGATGACGACAACAGCAACAAAACAACAACAACAAGAACATCGACGATGAGGAGGACGGTAACGTCAACAACGACAATGACAATGATGAGTACATTATGATATGAAAGCGTTGGCTGGAAACATTCCTACCATATGTAAGTACTTGCGAACCGCACACTAAACACAAACAGTAGTAGTATTCCTACAAAATACAGCTCAGAAATAAATATTTACTAAAAACTGAAATTTTTCAAAAAAAGAGATACACACAAACCCTATTTGAAATGTTTGTCATTTAGCTGTTCATATTCTATATGTAAGTGAACAAAAAATAAAAAAAGAACTGAAAATTGTACGTGCTTCCACAGAAGGAGCATTGACTTTACGCAACTGAATTTTGTATATGACAAAAAACAAAAAAAATAACAATAAGCTGAAGACACAAAATAAGTAAAATGAATGAAAAAAAAAACTTAGCCCTGTACAGAACCGAGTGTCACATACAATCAGCCCAAAACTAACCATCCATCCATCCATCTATTTAGTCAATCCAACCAACTATACAGCAGTTCCCCAGTCAGAGTCACAGACACGAGTAGTCAGTCAAACTAAAAGTAAGAAAAATGTTTCTATAGGAATAGATTCTTGATTGTATATCGGTTGGGTATGAATGACGACAATTTTTAAATGCCATCAAAAATATATTTATGTTTTATTGTAGGAGATACTGGCACATACACATTTTCATATTTTTCAATACAATTCGTCTTCGTCTTTTTAAGCCCCCATATAATTCTATTCTATTACAAATGTTCTTTTATTTTGGGAGTTACTGAAATATTAAAGGTAAATATGTAGGTGGATGAATTGATCAGCTTTTATAAGAAATTTAAAAAAGTTTTTGAATTCTTATAGAAAATGTTTTTGAACTCTTATAGAAAATGTTTTTATATCAAAATTTTTTATAAAAAATTGTCGACATAAAATTTTTGCAGACACATTTTCCAGGTACACATTTTTAGTAGAATTTTTTTTTAGAAAAACTTCAATATTTTTTTATTAAACATTTTTTGACATAAAAATTTTTATAGTTTTATTTAAAAACATAAAAAATTATTATAGAAAATTTTACGATATAAAAATAATAATAAAATTATAATAAAATTTCTATATGAAATTTTACGATAAAAAAAAAATTTTTATAAAAAAATTTTCGTTATGAAATTTTTGTAGAAATTGTTTTTGGTACCAAATTTTTTAATATAAATATTTTAGTGGCATATCGTTTTATATAAATTTTTTTCTTTTAAATTTTTTTTTTACTTTTATATTTAAGTTTACGGTTTGAAAATTCAAGGTGTAAACTTATTTTTTTAGAAAAATGTTCGATTTAAAAATGTTTATCGACTATTTTTATAGCAACTGTCTTTTTAAAAAGAAGCATATTTTTATAAAAAATGTAAAAATTTTTCGTTATAAAATTTTTTCTATAAAAAATTTTACGATATAAAAAATTTTCTACAAAAGATTTTTCAATATAAAAATTTTCCATTAAAAGTTTTTAGCATTATTTCTATAGAAAATGTTTCTATGAAAAATTTTCTATAAAATTTTCTATGAAAAATTCTTCAACAAAAATCAATTTTATCAAAAAACTTAAGAGATGTTGAAGTCATACTTTACATTTTTTGAGGTACAATTTTTTTTTATGCAATTTTTGATAATGAATTTTTAATAGAAAATTTTTCAATATAATATTATTTATGGCTTTACAAATTTATTTATAAAATGTTTAAAATAAAGAAAATTTTTATTGATAATTTTTAAGTTATAAAAATTTTCTGTAGAAATTTTTTTTTATGAAAATTTTTCTATAAAAAAAATTTTCGATATAAAATTTGGCAAAAATTGAAAAATTATTTCATAGAAAATGTTTCAATATTAAAATAGCAAATTTTTCGATATAAAAATTTTATTGAGAAAAAAATGATCGACATAAAATTTTGTATAGAATTTTTTCGATATTAAATTTTTTTATAAAAAATTTTCGATATTGAATTTTTTTATAGAAAATTTTTTGACATGATTTTTTTTAGAATTAGAAAATATAAATTATTTTCAATATATACATTTTAATTGATAATTTAAAAAAAAAATGTTTTGATTCAAATTTTTTATTAAAAAAATTAAAAAAAATTTTTCGCAATAATTTTTTTTAAGAAAAGATAGATAGAAAACTTTTATATCGAAAAGAAAATATTTTCTATAGAATTTTTTTTATATCAAAATTTTTCTATCGAAAATTTGGAATATAAAAATGTTTCTATAGAAAATTTTTCGATATATTAATTAAGTTAAAGGAATTTTTTCGAAATGAAAATAAAAATGTTTCTTTAAAAAATACTTTGAAATAAATATAAAGAACATTTATTTTCGATATAAACATTTTTCTAAAGATTTTTTCTTAATATAAAAATTTTTTTATTCAAATTTTTCAATACAAAAATTTTTCTTAAGAAAATTTTTTCGATTTAAAATTTTTCTAAAGAAAATTTTTTCGATTTAAAATTTTTCTAAGGAAAATTTTTTCGATTTAAAAATTTTTTAATAGAAAATGTTTTCGATATAAAAATTATACCTATAGATAATTTTTGGATATAAAAGTTTTACAAAAGAAAATTTTTCTAAATTTAAATTTTCATAGCTAATTTTTCGATATTTAAATTTTCTATAGAAAATTTTTCTATATAAAAATTTTTCTAATCAAAATTTTTGTATACAAAAATTTTTCTATTGAAAATTTTTTAATAGAAAAATATTTTGTAGAAAATTTAACAAACATTTTATAGAAAATCTTTCAATATTAAATTTTTTAACGAAAATTTTTGGATATGAACTTTTTTTGATATGAAAATTTTTTTTTAAAAAGGTCGATATTTGAAAATGTTCGACATTTAAAAAGAATTTTTTCGACATTTAAAAAGAATTTTTGTATAGAAAAATTTTCGATGTCAAAAATTTTCTGTAGAAAATTTTTTGATAGAAAAATTTTTCTGAAGAAAATTTTTTGATATAAAATGTTTGTATACAAAATAGATATCAATTTTTAGTATAAAATTTTCTGCATACAAATTTTCGGAATAAAAATTTTTCGATATAGAAATTTGTCTACAGAAAATTTTTCGATATAAACATTTTTAACAATTTATTCAATATTCATGGATATAAACATTTTTTTATGGAAAGTTTTTTAACAAAAAATTTTCTTATAAATTTTTTCTTAAGAAAATTTTTTATAAACAATTTTTTTGATTTAACAATTTTACAGAAAAGTTTTTGTTTCTAAAATTGTTATAGGCAATTTATTGACGGAATCTTTTTATGACTACATACAAAGACTTTCAAATTAACCCTCGTTAATCTACGCAAAGATTGGTGCTATAGCATTTCTGATATGTTGTTTTTGGTACGCAAAAGATCATATCTTCTTTACAGTCATATATTCAAACATTCTGCACGTTTCTCCAGTATAAACATTTCTGACATATTCTTTCAGTTTTTGTTTGTTCTGTGTTGCTTTTCAGCTTTTTTTTTTATCCATTTCTCTGATTGTGCCCTTTTTTCGAAAACATTGTTTTAGATTTATTTTCAACAAAACTATTCATATAAAAATTTATAAAAAAAAAAATTAAAAGTAAAACTTGAACTATCAGTGAATGCGTTAAGTTTAGTTCCAATTCTTCAATTTGTGCGTGCTTGAGCCCCAAAGTCTTTTGTTCCCTAAAAACGCATAAAAATCGAGAAAAAAGACTTAGCTTTAAGAATTAAAGATTGAAAAGACAGAAAAACGCAACAATTGTATTGAATGAAGTGAATAAGTGAGTGAGTGAGTAGGTGCGTTTGATGAACGATGATGAAAAAATGTCTGTTGGATTTTACATATCTACTCTTATGTAGGAACAACGAGACAGACACTGTTTTTACTTTTTTTTTATTTTTAACTAAACAATCAATTTCCAAACAAAATATTTTATATACTTTTAAGATGAGTAGAGTATGAGCCTACCCTAAATTGAAAATAACAACCGCCAGAAAACGTGTGCTTTTCAAGTCATTTGTCTCCTACTACAGAAAAAACATACACCAAAATAAAGACAGACAGACTGAAAAATGTCTGGTTAAGTAAATCATGTAGGATGTAGTTTGAATTCTAGGAATATCAGGGATTAAACCAATCGTCACAGCTCAAACCCACCTTTTGTTAGTTTTTTTTTTGTTTGTAAATAATTTAAGAATTATTTATGATACATTTTATTGTTAAATAAAAAATACTTTAAAAGCTAATTAAAATTAATAAACTTTTCTACAAGTTTAATATTAAACACCCCTTTAATAGAGAATCCTTGAACTCCCTCAATCCTTTTTTATATATCTTTCAAGGATTTAGTAAGTAAATTATTTGTTTGTGTGTGTTTCTGTTTGTCTGGCTGTATATAATAATCGTTATTGTTTTAAAGTTGTAATTATTTATGCTCTTTATGCTCATTAATAACTTTGTTGTTATTAACAGGACCCTAAGGACATTTCCTCCTTACATTCATTTGTTCATTCATTTCATTTGATTGTCTAGTTAAGTACAAATTGTTTCTATAGCTCAGCCTTAATATTTGCTTGGATATCATCTCAACGCATTTTACGCCTTATTTTCATTTGTGTAATCATAGAAAATTTTAATTTTCCTCTTTGGCCAAATTAATTTTATTCCACTCTTTACCACTTACTCTTCATCATATTTAAATATCTAGACACTCTTTATTTATTAAAGTATTTCTATCTATAGCCTTCCTTAACTCCAGTTTCATTTATCAGTATCTAAATATCTATTTTGCACCCCTTTCTATTTTCGCTCCAAGGCTAAAGAGTTCTCTTTGAATGTCAAAAATTCGTTGTGCTTTTTTTATAGACTTTTTTATTCCTTCTCTTATCAAGATTTAGCTTTGAAAATTTTGAGTTTATATTTTGGTTTGTTGGAGCGGCTGTAAAGGGTTTTGTGGTGCGTACAAGTTTTGATAGTTGCGCCATTTAAGATAAAACTGCTAAGACCTTGAGTTAACCCTCTGATGAACTGAAAATCACTTGTAATATGGTAGTTCCGGAAGTAATATAATAAAGGATATAAAGTTCGATGGCGGAGGACTTTTGAAATGAATTTTAAGTATGTTTTATGGAAGTTCAAATCAGATTTGACTGAAAATGTTGTAACATATCTTAGTTTGATTTGTTGGATTATATGTAAATAAGTATTTCATATAAAATGCTTAGACTTAAAGCTATTTATATTTCAGGTTTTGAAAAACATTTCAAATCCGTAAATATTTATAATAAATTTAAAAAAATGAGCAAAGTTCGAACTTTATTTTATTTGACAGTAAAAAGACAAAATTTAAGTTACTTCCAAAAATGTGATTATGATCCTTCGAACCGGATCTCATTTTTTTTTTTTATTTAAAAGGTGACACAAAAAGAGACTGTTGTGTTTTTGATTTTAGTTCAAGGAAAAACTTTTATATCTAATTAAGAGGTAAAAATTTGCTGAAGGGAGAAAAGCTATATTTTGAATATTCACGAGATATAAACTTGGGTATCAGTACATTTTTTTTTTTTTTTTTTTTGAAAATTGTGGTAAACTTTAAAAATTAATTTTAAAAACCTTAGCTAGGCGCTTTCTTCTACTATCATAAGCAGGTGTTTGCAGCTCATACCACCAGTAGCCGATGTTTTTTTTTAATTTTCGTAAATACCACGATCATTAATAAAACTCGTGAAAATGAGTATTAAAATCATCCAGTTGGAATTTAAAAGAAAAGACAAAAACAAAGTAAGCAAGAAACAAATTAAAATCCAATTTATAGCAACAAAACATGGTTCGAGGAAACAAAGAAATATAATCTCGAACATTGTTGCCGCGACACTTTTATTTTTGTAAACATTGGGAATATTTTTTAAAACAGAAATAAATTCTAATATTAAACATCCCAAATTGTTAAATATTAGAATTAAGTACCTGGTTGACCGAGCCTTGCTCGGAGCTTTATGAAAAGCATTTTGAGGCAAATTTTAAAGTTTTTATATATTTTATATTATAAAGTGCTAAAATAAATTTAAAGGAAAGACATTTTACAAATATTCAGTTAATTTTGAATTATTTTATTTATTTTGTCCGACCAACACATAGTTCACATAGTTTACAGTTTAAATCATTTTAATAATTTTGGAAATTATTCATACCAACAGAAACATCCGTCGACTCATGCGCAACAACTTTGCTAAAGATTATAGTCTGATCAAATGCACAGTTTACGATTTAATTCATTTTGAGTAGTTTGCAGTGGCGCCACCTTTAGTTGTTCATACCATATAAGAAACCTTTGTCTGCTTATTCGTAACAACTTTGCTTATGATTATAACATGATAAAATGCACAGTTTACGATTTAATTCCTTTTGAGTAATTTTCTGTGGCGCCACCTGTCGGACTTTGCTCATTCCAATTCATAAACCTTCTTCGGCTTATCCGTAACAACTTTGCTGAAGATTATAGCATGATTAAATGTACAGCTTACGATTAAATTGACTTTGAGTAAATTTCAGTGGCGCCACCTGTCGAAATTTCTTCATACCAACTAAGAAACCTTCGTCGGCTCATGTGCAACAACTTTGCTAAAGGTTGTAGCATGATTAAATGTACAGATTACGATTAAATTGACTTTGAGTAAGTTTCTGTAGAGCCACCTGTCGGAAATTATTCATACCTACTAAAAAGCCTTCGCCGGCTCATGCGCTACAACTTTGCTAAAGATCATAGCATGATCAAATGTACAGTTTACGATTTAAATAATTTTTAGTAATTTTCAGTGGCGCCATCTGTCGGAAATTAGTCTTATTAGCTTAAAAACCTTCGCCGGCTTATCCGCAACATCTTCGCTAAAGAGCATAACATGATCAAATTCACAGATTACTATTCTATAAAGAACATACATACAGACAAACATTGATATGTTCAAAACAATACTAATTTTTCCCCCTTTTTATTCCCCAATTTCTAAAAGTTCCATATGCATATTTGGTACTTTTTTGGTGTCAATTGAATTCGGTACATTTTATTAAAACGCAGTTAGCACAATGTTCCTATTCATATTACTTTGGAGATGTTAAGTTATCATTTTATCCCTTTTTTACCCATTTTGGCTCCAAAATCAAAAAAGTACCAAATACGTGTTTCATGTTTCTTTAACATCTATTGATTGCAGTACAAAGTTTCTTTCTATATTCTACCGGACATAGTTTCAAAAAAGTACCAAACACCTGTCCGCTTATTTTCATAGCTGTTTAAAATGTAATTTTAATTTTGTTTCTGTACCTATTACTTTAGGAGATATAGCGTTTTCGATTTTTACCCCTTTCTACCCGTTTTTACCCTTTCAGAAGCAAAAGTTCCAAAAGTCCCTTCTTCTTCGACCTAAACATCAAAAAAGATATCCACTGTCCAAATTTTATCAAAATCGTTAGAGCCGTTTTCGAGATAGCCATATATATATATATATATATATATATATATATATATATAAATACATACAATTATTGCTCGTTTAAGAATATAAGATAAGATAGATAAGATAAATATATTACAATTTATTTTTTGATATTTTCGATCCAAAAAACTTTCTATAGTAACATTCTTCATAAAAAAACAAAAAATTTATAGAAACATTTTCGATAAAAAATTTTCTATAGAAAACTCTTTCATACAAAAATGTTCTATAGAGAAATTTTTGAAAAAAAAATTTTTTTATAAAAAATTTTCCATAAAAAAATTTTCTATACAAAAATTTTCCATAGAAAAATTTTTGATAAAAAATTTTCCATAGAAAAATTTTTGATAAAAAATTTTTCATAGAAAAATTTTTGATAACAAATTTTCCATAAAAAAATTTTCTATACAAAAATTTTCCATACAAAATTTTCTGTACAAAAATTTTTGATAAAAAAATTTTCTATAGAGAAATTTTTTTAAGAAAAGTTTCTATAGAAAAATTTTTGATAGAAACATTTTTGATAAAAGTTTTTGATAGAAACATTTTTTATAAAAATTTTCCATAAAAAAATTTTTGATAAAAAAATTTTTATAATAACATTTTCTATAGAAAAATTTGTAATAAAAAAATTTTTAATAAAAAAATTTTCTATAGAAACATTTTAGATAAAAAATTTTCTATAGAAACATTTTTGATAAAAAAAATTTCTATAGAAACATTTTTGATAAAAAAAATTTCAATAGAAACATTTTTGATAAAAATATTAAAAAAAAATGGAGTAGAAAACTTTTTTTTAAAAACGTTAGAACTAACTACGCACTGAAAAAATAACTATTTTAGTTAAATGTATACAAAAACGGCAACTCTGCCGACTATTTCATTGTTCTCTTTGTGACGACCGCATATCATAAGCTTTCAGATGAAATCTGTTTAAGATTTTAGTGCTGCTCTATGAAATTGATTAGCTAATTTCGATTTTTGATTAAGATTGTTTTTGTAATTTTTTCAATAAAATTTTTTGATATAAGTTTTTATATAAAATTTTTCTAATAAAATTTTTTAAATCTTCATTAGGGAAAATTTTTGACAAAAATGTAATTTTGCTTAGAAAAAAAATCTATCTTGTTTCCTTTAACATAAAATTATTCGCAACAGGATTTTTTATAAAAAATTTATTTATAAGTTCATTTAAAACAAATTTTCTAATACATAAAAAATTTCTATCTTGATAAATACAATTTTTGGGTATAAAGTAAAAAACAATCAAAACAATATTTTTTTCGAAAATTCCAATAGGGACTTTTGAACAGTTAATAACGGTCTTATTGTTAGAGCCACATCTGACTATTTTATTATAGTTTAGTCACTTTGTTTTAAAAACTGGAATCTGGATCATTACGAGTCGACATGAGATCACTGTTTTATGAGAATTTTAGGATGACGGCATCATATGTCCATATTTATTTGAAAATGATCGGTAAGTCTTGCCAAATTTACGCGCCGTCGATGTAAAAGAAATAAAAATGGCCGTAAAACAAAAATAATAAATAAGTCTTCAAGCTAACATCAGATGGCTCAACTTTACTGTTCTAAAAATAGACAAGACGTTCAACTACAGTTTTGAATACTATAAAGCTTTATCTTTCATATTCGTTATGTAATTTTATAGGCAGTATTTGCCTGAGTGTTACTTCTCGTTAAAATTAAAGTATGTATTGATAAAATTCCTAACATCTCCCAGACATAGAAATTCTTTAAAAATTATATTTATGTAATAAAACTATGCGTTATATTCAAAATGACTTTATTAGGTCTCTTAAAGAGTCATTGCGAAACCTTCTGCCAACATTTCTTCCTGACATCCAGAATTAAAGTTGTTTTTAAGTTCAAAGTTGTTTTGTATGACTTGAAATAAAACATTTACTTTATTAACTACAGTCTTTTTACCTTGCCAAAGTTTTTTTTTGTTTGTGCTGATAACACGGAATTAAATTACAATTTTACGTTGTCTATTTAATTACTGTCTGTATATAAGTATAAGTACTTATTTGATATTATTGTATTTTTCGCTGTCATTAATGTTTAAATGCCGCCAAAGTATTTCATAGTATCGCAATGCATTTGCGATAACTAACTCGAAAATGTCGCAGCAATAAACTTCAAATTTATTGTCAACTATTTAAGTTTTATGCGAAAGTAACCAAGCGCAACCGCAACCTATTTAACTGTTTCATTTCGTTACTTCTTTAATGTTATTTTTAATTTCCCTAACCGCTGCCAACTTCATAATCAACACCAATTGAAAAGACCCTAGAAAATAATTTACCTCAAGAACTTCTTTAGAGAAATGTGTGTGTGTGTTGTTTGTTTAAGGAAAATGAAAGCATATGACTTCAGTTTTATTTCTTAATATTTTTTAAGTTCTTTTCTAGTACTTGACACGACTTTACTTATACATACATACACACTTCTTTTTGTACTTAAGAACTGTTATATTAATATATAGCGACAAACTCTGGCAACGAACAGTGCTTACCACTGCTCTTAATGGTACTTCGTTTTTCTATGTCATATCTTAAAAACTACTTCAACTTTCGCACTATTTTTATGTTATTTTTAGAGTGGGGGAAAAGTTGTTTCCTATTTAAAGGATTAGTAAGTTTTAAACCTCTATTACTAATTTGTGGAATATAATATAGTTCAACAATTCCCTTGGTACGCTTCCAAAATGTCTAAACTTTTAGGACTCTGGCACAAATATCAAGCTGAATTTTTCTGAGAGCATGGTTTAAGTAAGCTTTGAGAACTGCTGCGGATTGTGGCAAATATCTGACACATAAAAAAATACAAGAAAAAGTCTAACGAAGTTTAAACGAACAGTCTCGGGGCTTAGATCACCTACACGTGAAATGACCATGTCCTTAAGTCGCTCGAGCAGAATGTGGAATGAGGTTTTTCCTTGTTGTTAAGATTATCCATATCCTGTAGTGCCATTTAGTAATGGCCTGGCCAATTTTGTTCTCAAAAATTTTTTTATATGAAAATTTCATCAAAATTTTTCGATATGAAAAATTGATCAAAATTTTTGCATAACAAAAATTTTATCAACAGTTTTCTTTATGAAAATATATATATATAATTCCCCGACAACATTCCAATTGGAACAAGGGGTACTTCTCTCAGATTCTACTTTTAGACTCATTGAAAGGGACCTACGTTTTAACGCCGGCTCCGAACGGCAAATGCATTAGTTAGAGAAATTTTACATAGCCTAATACTCAATAACCAGTGGCTAGCTGAGTTATGAGGTGAACCGTCGCTTTTTTTTAGAAAATTATTTTTTTCAAGTGGGTCTGACCGGGGATTGAACTTGGGACCTCTGGTATTCTAGGCGGATGACTAACCTGCTATACAACGGCGCACGGTGGTTCAGAATCGTTTTTCATTGGCCAAAACTCTGTAACTTTTTAACTATTAAAGATTTTTTAGTAGTTCTTTTTCTAATCAATAGATAACATCTGTAGCTTTTTCGATTGTAGGTTTTATTAAGATCGGTACAGTGGTTCTTAAGAAATTTAAGCTTGAAATTCAATTTTCGATTTTTTTCATTTTTATTTTGTTTCAAATCTGCCAACTCATTTTTGACCTACTTCCTCTTAACCGATTTGGCTCAAATTTGGGCCACAAGTCGTCCTTGGATAGCAATTTAATATTTTTTTATCCTTAGGGTACCCCCTTTCTCGTTGAGGTATTTACAGTGTTTTTATTAGGGTGGCCCTAATTTTAATTTATGCTTAATAATACTTACATATTACCTAGTTTTTTTAAATAAAAGAATGTAACATAATTTAATTCTTTAAATATATATTTATTTGTAGTCATAAATAGATTGTAGATAAATAAAATAATATTTAATATTGATATTTGTATACTTTATTGCACTCAAATGTTAAATGCGAATTATAATTATTGTTTATTTGGCTGGAATATTTCTTGTAAATATTTCATATTCTGCTCTGTATTACTGCTGTCCTGTAGCAGTGCTTTAACTTCGGCACTTAGGTCCGAGGGATTTACTTTCCATTGACTTCGAATGCTAGAGATGAATGTATCTGATGTTGCTAATAATATGTGAAATAAGTCTTCATTTGTAGAACTTCGTGACGTTTTTCTGGTATTATGTTCTCTGTAAAATCTGTAATCCTTATTTCTTTTTTCCTGGGCTTCCTCTGATAAATTGGTAATAAATGGTGCTTAATGACATCTTCTCCATGATAAAGAACTTTGTGCACTGTTGCTGACATATTTCGGCGGCTCTTTATGAAAATATCATTAAAAATTTTTCTATATGAAAAATTTCATTAAAATTTTTCTATATGAAAAAAATTATCAACATTTTTATTAATGAAAAATTTATTAAAATTTTTCTTTTTCTCAAAATTTTATTATAAGAAAAATTTTATGAAAGTTTCTCTGTGTAAAAAAATTTATCAAAACTTTTCTATATGAAAAATGTTTACCAAAATTTTCTTTATGAAAAATTTCATTAACATTTTTTTGTATCAAAAATTTTATCAAAATTTTTTTATATGAAATATTATATAAAAGTCTTTTGAAATGAAAAATTTTATCAAAAATTTTTCTCTATAAAATAAAAAATTTCATCAAAATTTTTCTATATGAAAAAACTTTATTCAAATTTTTCTTTATGAAAAGTCTCATAAATTTTTTTTATATAAAAAATTCCGTCAATATAAAAATTTCGTCATTAAAAATTTCATCAACATTTTTTTGTATTAAAAATTTCATAAAAAAATTTTTCTATATGATAAACTTCACCAAACATTTTTTTTTATAAAAAATTTTAACAAAATTTCTTTCATAAAAACTTTTCATCGATTTTTTTTGTAGCAGATTTTACTCAAAATTTTTCTTTATGATAAAAATTTTGTTATGATAAATTTTTATTAAAAATTTTCTATATGAAAAATTCATTAAAATTTTTTTCTTTTAAAAAAATTAATTAAAATTTTTCTTTATGAAAAATTTCTGCATAATAAAATTCTTGAACCTTTTTTTTTTTGAAATATTTCGTCAACCTTTTTCTTTATAACAAATTTGTCAAAATTTATTTTCATACATGAAAAATTTTATTAAAATATTTCCATTAAAAAATTGTATGAAAATTTTTTTAAAATTTTAAAATATTTCTATTGAAAATTTTAAAAACTTTTCTGTACGAAAATTTTCATTAAAATTTTTCTTAATAACAAAAAATTTGAGTATAAAAAAATTTCATAAAAATTTTTGTATTTTTATTTATTAAAAAATTTCATTATATTTCATTCTATATACAAATTTTTTTTTAATGAAAAATTTTTTTGCTATATAAAAAATTTTATAAAAATTTTTCTATATGAAAAATTTCATTCTTTTTTTTAATTTTTCTACAAAAAAAATATCTTTACAGTTTTCTCATATGTCCAGATATTTTACTAATATTTATCAGAAAAAAAATTAAGTAATCATAAATATATTTCTTAGCTTAGCCATTATCTGTCCATATTGGTATGGGGCTCTATTTGGGATGGATTTCCGGAACAGCAGAATATATCATTTTTATGTTTAAAAATTTTTGGTATCTTCGAAATTTACTTGCATTCCTACCCAATTTCCGACACATTTACCTACGCAAATAAGTAAGTAGGCATGTAAAATATTGTCCTCATACATTTGCGGTTCAATAACCCATAAAAAGCTCATTAATTATGCGCGTATCTGTTTGACATGACGCTCCTCCAAACAAGAAAATAAGCAAAAAAATAAAAAAATTACAAACAAAAAAAAAAAAGATATATAAAGAAGAATTGAAAAGGTAAAGTAACGAAATGAAACAACATTTGCTGTTTCACATGAGAAAACCCCCAACGGGGTTCTATGCGTTATTAAAACTACACACGACGGTCTATGCTCTCCGCCAGAGCTCTAACGGCTGTAAGTTTGTCCTCTACAGAACCTACAAACATTCTAGTTTATAACAATTTTTTTTTTTGGCTTTCGTTTTTTGAATATTCACTTTTTATTTCCTTATCGCGTTTTAGCTGTTTTTTTTTTGTTCAGTTGCCACAACTAGGGGTTGCCTTGTTGCCACAAAAATATGCTGGTTTGTGTGTCTGAATTTTTACTCATATATTCATATGTATGTGTTTTAGCCCTTAAAGAGACATTCTTTGGCTTATTTTAATTTTTTATGTATTTGCTTTGTAGTTGTTGTTGTTTAGGTATTATGTACCGCAAGGTGTTTCCCTTTTACCCAAAATAAAAATTGTAATAAAAATTTGAGTCTAAAACCGTAACAAACATGAAAACCTCGTAACAAGCAGAAAATATTTAAGCGATGTTTGTGGCTTTTTGTACTTGAGATTGTAAACGTAAAAGTGGTTAATACGGTCTCATTTTTTTCGTATTGGTAAAAGGCCATTGGCAGCCTGTTTTACTAACTGCCAGTTCTTAGGTATGAGCATTTGTGTGTTAATATTTGACTGAGTGACTTTTTGGTATCACCTCAATTACCACATGTCGTTTAATTTTTCGTTTTTAATATTTATTTGTCGCTGGCTAAATATCATTTCAGTTACTTTATGGTTTTTTATGTTTTTCGGTAGTGGCTGTTTTTTTTCTCGTCGTGGTTTTTTCACTTATTGCCACTGACTTTACCTTTAACTCTAGTTGATAATTAATTAATCGTAAATTACACCGGCATGAAATTCTTGACATACTTATAAAGGTTTTTTTTAAATTTTTGTGGGTTAAATGTTCTTATATATTTCGTATATTTGTCATTTATTTCCACAAAATATTTGTTAATATGAAATTTTTGTTCATAAATTTTTGGGGAATGTTAAAACTAAATTTTACGCAGTTTTATTAGAGTTTTGAAAAAATTTTCTTTTTAAGAAGTATTACATAGATTAACAAGATTTTGCGTATTATATGTTTTTTTTTTTTATTTATTTTTTCGTCTAGGAAACTATTTTTTCCAATAGATGTAGAGATTGATAGATAAATATATGTACATTAGGGTGACAATAAAATTTTTTTTCTTTGATTTCAAATGTTTTTCTACGGAATATTGTGACACTAGGTCTAAAAGTTTAGATCTGAAAATTTGAGCGCATCGGGTCCAAAGTTTAAGAGCCCATTTGTATGGGGAAAATGGGTTATTTTTTTGTTTTTGCGAAATTTAGACCAAAAATAAATAATTTTTACCAGAAAAAATAATAGAATATTAAAGAGAACTAATATTCCGTAATCTCGTTATGAAAATTTTCAGAAAATCGAAGTTTTGACATTTGACCGCGGAGAAGAAAGGGTTAATCTAGTCCCATATTCAAAAAAAAACCCTTTAGCATAGATTTTCCATAAACGAAGCAATAATATTAATTATCTTTTTTGTTAAAACTGAATACAAGTAAAATTTACCGAGCATTTACTCGAATTTAGCCCAAAAATTTACATTTTCACGAAATTCTTCAATTTGAAATCACATGTACGGCGATACGGTTCAAGCTATCGACCTATTTTTTGTGTTTTATTCTCCCATTTGTCTGTTTTAACACACTGGAGAGCAAATTCTAAATTTGTAATATTTGTTAAACAAAATTTTCAAAAAATTAAAAAATGATTTTTGAAACCTGCCTGAGAATTATCTACCATTTTCCAACATGAAAAAAACTAAGTAAATTTGATTATATTTAAACAAAACTGAACTATTTACTAGTAACAAGCCATTAAATGATAAATAATGTCTAACTTTGGAATTTCTTTACTTACAACATACAATTTTTGGGGCATATCCTTAGGCGCGTTTTCAAGGACATGAATTTTTGGGGGAAAACTGCAATAACTTTAAAACTACTTCATGGATTTTCATCGTTCATGATTTGGAATAAAGCTGTATTAGTTCTCTTCAATATTCTATTATGTTTTCTTGTAAAAATTATTTATTTTATGTCTAAATTTCACAAAAACAAAAAAATAACCCATTTTTATCCATACAAAAGTTTAAGAGCCCAACTTTGGACCCGATGCGCGCCCCTAGAACGTTGTCCGATTTGTCTCAAATTTTCAGATCTAAACTTTTTGACCTAGTGTCACAATATTCCGTAGAAAAAGTTATCAAATTCGAAAAATCATTTTCCTTCAGACAAAAAATTGTCACCCTAATGTACATACTTATATCTATGATATCTAGTATCTAAAAAAATATGCCTTGGACTATATTCCAAAACTTTTAGCAGATGCTCAAAATACAAGCTTATATTTTGTGATTACCAAGAAATAAATTTTCTAAATGTCAGGCGGTAATTTACTATTCTGTCACCTCCATATAATTTTTCTAAACAATTTAACACAAACAACAAAATCAAAAAAACATATGAGAATTTATAGCAGACATAAGAATATTTACAGCAAAAAATAAAAATAATAAACTAATAAACATTTTAAATGATTTTAGTAGGTGCTTTACGCACCCAGAAATGGTGTAAATCACGATCATGTCAATCAATTGCTCACATATGAGTATGTCTGCGGGTTGCTTGCCTATTTCATTATAGGCTGCAACAACACGCTTTGCAACCAACACAAATTTCAAATTGAAACAAACAAAAAAATCTAAAACATTTTAAACTTCCTCTAAAAATGTACGAGTATATGTAGTCGCATTTAGACGTTCTTAGAGTAAATAGTTACAAATGACATTAAACATTTTATTTGTACTTTCGCAAAAGACTTGAAGATCTTCCAGACTTTATGCGTTCATTCTCATTCATTCATTCATTAAAAACATTGCAAAGTAATAAATGTTGAAGAGCTAAAGAAAGATACAGATATACACCAACACCGACATTAAAAAACCCGAGAAAAAGAATTGAAATTTAAAACTCAATTGTCACAGAATCTGGTTTTATATACATTTTTTATAACTTTTGTTTTTTTTTTTTTTTTTGTTAATATGACTCAAAGACAAATATTTTTTAAGCCGCAAAACGCCAAAAGAACGTGCCAAGATAAAATAACACGGGATATTCCAAATGGCAGACAGGAATCAACGCTTTTTTCTTAAGGTTTAGTTACTTTTTTTCTTGCAAACATTTAAGAATAATCGAAACTGGAAAAAAAGTTAAGAACGAGCCGTGTTATAAAACATTGTGATCCGACTAAGATTAAATGAAATTACTTAAAAACAAACGCGTCTCTTAATACTCGCACAACTTAACTGAATCATGAAAGAAAAAGTGACGACGAAAACGACAAAGCGATGATCATGATGATGATGATGCTCATATTCGCCTGCCTGCATTAAAGGCGAGGGAAGAAGATTTGAGAATGATGATGAGACATGGTGTAACTTTATTGTAAGCCGACGAAGCCGACACTACCTTTAGACGCAGGCGTATTGTAGGAACGTTTCTTTAGTTCCTATCTACGCAGGAATACTTAAAAAAAATCAAGAACTTGCTTTACAAATAGTGGGTTGAGAAACACCGACGCGAATTTAATTTTAGCCAAACTACAGCAAACAAGTAAGAATATTAACCCTGGAATGCTCAAATAGTTTTAGTTTATATAGCAGAGTCAAATTCTTAAATACAATTCGCATTAAATCAGTATTTCGGAAACCTAGACTTCAAGATTTTATTTTTCGGAATAGAAAGAAGTCTTGGGGTGTTTTAAATGCTCAAAAAGATCCTTGATTGAGGCGATGTATGCTCACGTTTTCGTGTTTGAGAATAAGTTATCTTTGGTGATTGGTTACATTGGGTTTGTGCTGATTGTAACGCATAAATATATTGTCTGAGACCCACCTTTGAGTATATCAATCGACTTAGAATCACTCCCTGAGTTGTTTCAACGATGTCCGTCCGGCTGGCTGGCTGGAAGGCTGGCTGGCCGGTTATCCATGTTATCATTGCACAGGTCGTAACTTTAAAGATAAATTGATGAAATTTGGCACAGGCTCTTTTCTCTTTTGGCTAAAGGACGACCTCTATACTTTTTGGCGAAATCGGATTACTATTTCGGGTACCTCCCATAGGGATGCCCAGAATAGAGTTTTTGGTCCTTTACAGCCTCAAATTTAGTTGTGTTTTAATTATATTCAGCTTAAATATGTATTTCTTATGATAACCTCAATCAGTGTACCTAATTTTGTAGGAATTGGCCCATATCTGACCATGTCTCCTATACAAGACATATTCTCAAAAGACGTTTATATACACATAAAAGCTCGAAAACGTTCATAACTCTAAAGATAAATGCATTTGATTGTCAAAACTTTGCACAGATAAATATTTTGTAAATATAAACCAATAACTAAAATTTTGGTAACAATCAATCCACAATTGGTCCCAGCTCCCATATCATGCCCTTAGCCGGAAATCACATAAATCTCGAAATTTTTTAAATGTATATATATACATATAGTATATGTATGTCTCTAAGACTTAAGGAAGTCTTGTTAAATTGTTGATCCATATTTGACCTCAGTAGTGAAGGATATGATGTAGTCGGTCTTGACCGACTATAGCTTTTCTTACTTGTCTTGTATTTCTGTCTTTTGGGTAGTAAATAGTTGATTTTGTTCAGTAAAGAACAGGCGAGTCTTTTGAACTCAATAAATTTGATTGGGATTTGTTCTTCTTGGAAGACCCATACAGTCGACAGCTTTTTTTCTTTAAATACTTCGGACTACTTTCCAGATTGGTCTTCCGTTCCGCACACAACTCTTAAAGCCAAGTGGTCTATTTTTCTTGAAAGCTGTTCTTCTTTGAGCTATCGTCATACTATGCTGGATCCGATAAATTTTAATTGTTACCGATAAATTTTTATTTGAATAGGAGTTTTTGTTGGTCCCACTAATAGACTTTAATTTTACTTATTACAAGATTACAAGTTCTCAATGATCAATGTTTTTCAGAACAAAATTTGTTGCTGAACCACCTTTTAAAAACTTATCCTCAAGTAAATCGATAAACATCGATAAACACTGAACCTTGACGGTACTTCATGGAGTTCAGTTTGTCGATGCAAAAAATACCACATCGAAAAATATAAAAATGAATGAAAATCAACCCTCGAGATTTTTTTGAGATCATGGCACATATTGATCATTCTATGTTTGTTAAATATACAACAGGAGAGTTAAATTTCCGAATTAACATTAAATCCTCAATCATAATTTCTTTACAACGAATTAAATATAATATGATTTTATCTTATTATATTAATGATCTTTCAGAGCTATGATCAATTCTGAAAAAGTAAACTTTCGCAGATCTATCAAGTGATCATTCGTGTGATGCCTTACGAGTGGTATTTAGACATTCTCTAAATCATTGTATAATAAAGTCCTGATTACAAAATCAATATAAAGTTACAACTAATCATGTCTTGAAATGACTTAAATATATTGATCATAATTTGATTAGAACGAAAGAAAATTTGCTTCAAAATCTAAAATTGATTACACCGGATCACAAAGTGATTTGATCTTATTTTAATCGTATAAAAACATGATATCAAAGGCTCTATATGGCACTTTTGGGATATCCAGGGTTAACAATTATATTAGTATGTAACTAGCAAAAGATCTGAATCAGTTTTTTTCCTCTAAGGTAAGAAAAGGGTCTTAATGTGTTTATTCTTTCCAGGCATAGATCAATTTATGAATGAATTCTGTCTAAAATCAGCCAAGGAAAAAAGAAAAAAATAAGGAATGACAGTTATGAATGACGTTTAATCGTTGATTGTTTAACAGCTCATTGAAGATCATCATCAAACGAACCAGCCAACCAGCCAGCCAACACGTCAGCCAATGATCCATCCAGTCAGTCATATCAAAACAACAACAATAGCAATGCACTACCACGTATTTATGTTTTTATGATTTTATTCTTTACGAGGACTCAAAAAAATATAATTTCAATGTAATAAGACCATAATCAGTAAACGCACTTTTTAAGAAAAATATCTTACAAAATAAAATGAATTGTTTTATTTTAGGCTGGATCTGTTTGTTTTTCCTCATGATCACTTCTGGCAAAAAATATTGAAAATAAAAAGATTTTTGAAATTATTGTTGGCTGGAGAGAGAATATGTGCTAAAATTTGACAGTTTTCAAGGTGTGTGTTTGTAAGTCTGATCGGTTTTTTTTGTTGTTGTTGCTTTTTTAGTTTAGGTTGGATTTTGGCATGATCACAAAAGCAGCAGTAGACTAGACTGCACGTCGTTCTAAGCTTTAAGCTCATGCCGAGTGCTTTTGTTTAATACTAAATTACAGATATAATAGTCTCAACAAATATTTTTACAATATATCGTATTTCTCTTTCTTTTGTTTTACCAGTATATCCCTCTCTTTTAACTATATAGACTCATTTTTGCTTAAATTGTAAAAAAATATATATAATTTTCATTTCAATTACAAACCGTACCCAAAAATATGTCAATTATATTAATTATGGTTCATGTAATGACTTTGTTTGTTATTGCTCTTGTCGCTATTGGCTTTGGCAAACAATTGCCAGGAATTGATATCAAAATTCAAGCAATTGTGTAGGATTTTAAATATATTTTTTTTGTGATTTTTGTTTTTTTAATTATTTAACTTCTCAGAATTTGTAAATGTGTCAAAATAAATGTTATTTGGTCTGTAGGATTTTAGCTGGAATTGTGATTTAAAATAAAACTTAATTCTGAAATGAATTAAAGCTAATAGCTTATGTAACAGAGCAATTGAAAATAGTAGTATCATAACCAATGACATAGAGTGAAACATAGACTAATACATAGACTAAGACATAGACTAAGACATAGACTAAGACATAGACTAAGACATAGACTAAGACATAGACTAAGACATAGACTAAGACATAGACTAAGACATAGACTAAGACATAGACTAAGACATAGACTAAGACATAGACTAAGACATAGACTAAGACATAGACTAAGACATAGACTAAGACATAGACTAAGACATAGACTAAGACATAGACTAAGACATAGACTAAGACATAGACTAAGACATAGACTAAGACATAGACTAAGACATAGACTAAGACATAGACTAAGACATAGACTAAGACATAGACTAAGACATAGACTAAGACATAGACTAAGACATAGACTAAGACATAGACTAAGACATAGACTAAGACATAGACTAAGACATAGACTAAGACATAGACTAAGGCATAGACTAAGACATAGACTAAGACATAGACTAAGACATAGACTAAGACATAAACTAAGACATAGACTAAGACATAGACTAAGACATAGACTAAGACATAGACTAAGACATAGACTAAGACATAGACTAAGACACAGACTAAGACATAGACATTAAAAAGAATGTAACTTTTACTAAAAGAAGTGACTTTTTACTGAAGAAGTACATAAAGTAAGATATTTACTGAAAAAATACTTTATTGTCCTCTACTTCCTAATATTTTAGCTGGAATACCTTAAAGTATGAAACAATTTTAATCCCCTTCTGTTAGAAAAATAAATAATTTCAAATAAAATCAATAATTTCATAAATCTTAATAGATTAGTATTTCACATGTATATGGCATAGGTGTAGTTCCACATATACACGGACTGAAAGGATATAGAATGCTTTAGTTTTTTGGCCAAATGACAAATGTTTCCTGTTTAACCCTTTCATTTCGTCCTACACACATTTACTATATGAATACACAGATACAATAAGAAACAGATTTTTTGAGGTTTTGGTTTTAAAATAAAAACGCAAACAAACAAACGAGGAAGGAGAACAATAGATGGAGAAGATTTTATATGAATGTATTGGTTGTTTATCTATCCGTGTCTCTTGGCTGTATTTGAGTGTGTATGTGAAATATTTAGTACGTGAGTTATGAGTGCGGGTGCAGTTTTTATATGAATATGCGAATGTATTTGTTGTTGTTTTGAAACTGAAAATCTTTTTCGATTGCCAGCCTTTTTAATCACATTGAAAATATCTTTTGTATCTTATATTTTTTTGGATTATTTTTTTGTCTGAATCCCAGGATAAACAATTGTTTTATTTTTGCTGACTTTTTGTGTTGGTTAGATGAAAGTCTGAGTGTGCGTGTGTTTGTGTGGAACGTTTAAACATTTACAATTGAAGTCAAAAGTTGAGAGTGGTGAATACAAAAAGGATTGAAGTTGAGTTTAAAGTCAAATAATAAATAAAACACAAAACAAATAATAATTTAAAAAGGTTGCTACCATCTTCCTTTCTTTGGCTTATGAGATTGTAGTTAAAGGAATCAATTCCTTAATTTTGAAATAATATTTCTTTCAAAACATGCTTGGACATAACTACAATCAAATCCAATATGGAATAATGAAATCAAAAAAAAAAAGAAACAAATAAGGATTCAAGGTTTTTTATAAGGTCTAGACTTCAAGAAAACTGTTAATTTCAACTTCATCTTCAGAATTCTTTTGAAGATTTCACTCCCCGACTTCTCTGCTTAACAAGTTACGATTTACTGTTGACGTTTCAAACAACTGCTGTTGACTTAACGCGCGACTCTGTTTAATTCTCGCAAATGAGTAGAAGACGACGAAGGAGTTATAACTATTCCATGATTTTTGTACTTTCAATAACAAAAAGGATTCAACTTGTTATAATTTGCGGTAGCAGGTTTCTCTGTGTCTGTAAGGATCTCTACTTCTGTTTGTATCTGTGTGTACTTTACAAATTTCAGACGCTTATTGCTGTTGATTTGTTTACATGGTTGATTTACGAGGTTTTCACTCTAATCATGAACTTCATGTAAAATGTAAAAAGAAAAGTAAAATATGAAAAATTCAAAAATTAAATGTAAACTTAGGAAAAGGAAAGGGTTGTTGAGACAACGAAACAATAGCAACCTACACATACATATAACGTTGTTTGCGATTGGTTGCGGTTAAAGGATTAAAATTAATCAAATTGAATGAATATTTACTTAATAACTGATTTTTTCTTTGTTTGTCTAGAAAAGTTTTTGGGGGAAGAGTTAGAAGAACAAGAGAGGCCAAAGGTTTATAATTAAGTTAATTTTCAAACTTGTAAATAAATCTCAACATTTGTTGTAAATCCTTTTTAAAACATTTTTCATATTGTCAGTACTTGTATTTATTCTGTTTAATTTTTCTTTACAGCAAATTGTTCTTTGGCAGAATTTTTATGGTAAGTTTTCAATATAAATTTTCCAAATCTTATCTATGACTAACAAATATATCACGATCGAAAAAACAAAAGTTCAAATATTAAGAATTTTGTCATTTGTATCCTTTTGCTTTAGTTGGATAAACAATAAATAAAATAAACGAAAAAAATATGCAATCTTTTTTGACTCAAGTCTAGAACCAATTTCCATGTGTAGATAAATAAAATTGAATACACAGTTAAAAATTCCTTTCTTTTTTGATATAAAGTGATTTTTTGTTTAAAAGTTTTCTTTATGGATTTTCTGTTTTTTCGAAAATATTTTTTTTTTATTTTTTAGGTAATTTTTACAAAACATTTTTTACAAATGACACTTTTTTTAGTCAAAATAATTTTTCAAATAGTTTTTTTTGGCAACAAGCGATTTTCTTTATTAAAAAGGTTTATCTTTTAACAAAAAATTGATTTTGACTTAAAGAACTCACTTAAGAGACTTGTTTTTATCAAAATGTTGAAAAGTCACTTTTTTATATAAATTCGCTTTTTAACAGAAAGTAAATTTTCTAGTTAAAGTGCACTTTTTAATAGAAAAATCACTTTTTTACTAAAAATTAAATTTTTATTAATACTTTGTTAAAAATTATATATTAACTAAAAAATTATTCACTTTTTGACTGAAATGATACTTTCTTACAAAAAGTAACTTTGTATTAAAAAGATTAAACCTAATTTATCAATTAATTCTAAAGTTCGAATAATTAATTCCCAAATAATTCCCAAGTATTTTTTATCCAAAAATTTAAACTTGGAATTTAAATTTTTCTTAAAAACTCCCAGCAAAACTTTGGTAATGGTAAGTACTCTGATAACTGGTTACCTTGTAACGACTACAACATACCATCCGAATAAATAATAAGTTATTACAGAAGTACTTATTTGTAATAAAGATGGTAATTTAAACTGAATGGCCCCGGTTCAAATCCCACCAAGGGCAACAATTTTTTTAGTTTTTTTTTTTTTTATTAATAGAGTCTTTTTAAATGGTTTATGAATTTTAAGAACTCAAATATTATCTTCTGTAAAAAAAATTTATAAAACTAACTCAAGTTAATGAAAAAATACCATCATGAGTCAATTTTGATTATGTAGGGGATGTTGAATACCAAACACGATTCTAATTGGTCTTAACTTAGTAAGCCCAACTTTTCTGGGTCATCCTTCATCTCAACTGTGGACACACGCCTCCTTATGGTATCACCCGGGGAGCTAGTTTAACACCCATTAATATTGTGAGTTAACATGTTCCGAGAGTTGTCCCATAAGATCGATAAAAATGGGTTAGGATTACGGGCTAGTAACCCAAGAGAAAAAAAATACAATGAAGAGGATAAAATTAGAATTGAAATGTCCTACTACCTAATGTTAGAGGAGGATGTCCGAAACTTCGATAGAAAGACCAAGTAGAGGAACATTTTTCAATGCTTGGCCTATAAAATTGGAGAATATTCGCACAAGATAAGTCCATGGAATTCTAAAATATGCTCTGACTTTGACCTTAACAGGTTGTAACATTTAAGTAAGAGTCAATCTTATGTAAAAACTTATACAAAAAAGAAGATTTAAATTGTTTAAGTTTTAAAATAATTTTAAAAAAGTTTTAAAATAATTACAAAAAATCGTATACAAATATTTTTCCAAAAATTACAACAAAGCAAAAAAAAAAAGCAGGGAAAAACAAAGTTATTTTCACATGATTTTGGATCTAAAAATAAAAATTGTTTATATTAATTATAAGCTGCTAAGTTTTCAACATATGAAGTAGGTCAAAGGAAGAGTCTCTGCCTAGCAGTCGGAGGGTCTGGGTTCGAGCCCCCATGGGATCATAAAAAAAATTTTGTATTTCGTTTAAAAATATATGTTTTTAATAAAATAACAACAAAAAAGTTGTTGCTGTTGTTGTTGTTGCTTTCAAATTGCTTACCCAAGTCATTACTTTTCTGCAAGTACTTGCCTCCAATGACATCCCCATGTTAATGTAATGACTTAAACAGCGAATGAGTAAGTAGTTCGTGTTCAATAGTTTAACTGTTTAACTCATTATTTGGTAATGAAAAGTTTTACTGGGACTATTTTCTATTAAATTTTTTTACAAAAATGTCAGTTTTTTCTATAAAGTAAATTTTTTACTTTAAAATCACTTTTTCACCTAAAATACCTTTATCGCTAAAAGATAAATTTGATTTACTTATATTATTTATTTACAAAAATAAAAATCAGTTTTTTAAATCTCTTATTCAAAATTAAATTTTAATTAATTGAACTAAATTTCCAATTTTTTGAATAAAGCCTAAGGTTCGTTTTTTACAAATTTTTCATTAATCATAGTTTGTCCAAGTGTACAAATTCCTATTTTTTGCCGTGTCCCTTTAAAAACCACTTTTGCTATCTGTAAAAATATTTTGCATGTGTAAAACCATAAATAATTCTGTAGGATTTTTGCGCTCACCGGATATTACAAGGAATCCAGGAAAAAATATTTCATATTTCTTTTTTTTTTTTTAAACCGTTCCAAAGCTATGGAAAGTGCTTTAACAATTCCATTTATTTATATTTGGTTCATTTTTGCTTAAACAAAAAATCTATAAAGTAAAGAACAGTATGACCTAAAAATGTAATTTTGGGAAAACATTTGATAAGTGATTCTCAGATTATAAAAACTGGGATCCTAAGTAAAGAATTACTGATTGTAGGAACTACTTTCATTAAAATTAAATAATATATTGTTATTGCAATTAAACTATTCTTACCTCGTTAAAAATTTTTCAATTTGTCTACTGTTACTACTATCGGTATTATCCAAAATATAAGTACACTGTGCTCGATTTTGACAACTTTTCTTTTCAACAGTAGAGGGACCTAGATAAATCGAGTACGCTGAACTCAATGGTGCTAACCGTTTTTTTTTTTGAAGTTATCTCTAGTTTTCGAGATATAGCGTTATAAAAAAAAATGGAGGAGGTTTCGCAATAATTATTGGCGTAACTCGAAAACTGTTTACTTTTTTGAACTAAGTAAAGAAATCGAAATTCAGCAACAAAATTATGTTTCAGGAGCACTAATTACTTTTTTAATCCCAGCAATCGTTTTGGAGATAAATTTGTTTATTTGTAAAAAAAATATGTTTTTTGATTTCGTCCTTCTCCCACTTTCTAAACAACGCTATATCTCGAAAACTAGAGTTAACCTAGAAAAACTGTTAGGACTTTTGAATTCTAGCTCTCCCTTTGTCGCTTTTTGCAACTAGCACAGTGTTATTACTATTAATTAGATTAAGTTTTTAAAATTTTACATGGCATAAGCTTTTTTAATAATTTTAATAACAGGTAATACTAGGCCCTATGCTCCACTTGGAGTCAAGGATAACAGAAGACAGGTAAGCGGTATTTTTATACTCACAATCAAAATCTCCTTGATATTGGCTCAAAAACCAAAATTGAAGTATATTCTAAATCCTTATGACGATTGAGCGACGTCCGTCTATCCATACATTCACATTTGACCATAGCTCCCGTATAACCTCGTCTAGGCTAATTGATTATTTGAAAAATTGTAATAGCTATAATGATAAAATTTGGCAGCATATAAAATTACATCCAAATCGGTTCACATTTAACCATAGCTCTCATAAAAAAAACTTACTGAAACAGCCCTAATTCCACCTAAAATACACTTAAATGCCAATAAATGATAAACTGTAATAGCTTTGGCCGCCAAATTTAGCACAAGAAAGTGTTATATCAATGCCAACCAGTATGAAATCGCTCACCATTTGGCCACAGCTCCCTTATAAAAAACTCACTGAAACACAAAAATACAAAAAGAAAAGGGGGTTTATGTACGTCAGATAAAAGCTCGCCTTAACAAAAAGAGCTAGAGGAACAATATTTTACAAAAGTATTTTGGATATCTTGAAAAGGTTGTGTATTGAAAATGGACGAAATCGGTTCACATATAACCCCATATAACCCCGATTCGGGAAACACATTAATGCTGATAAATTAAATATAATTGTAAAAGCTATGACGACTAAACTACATAAATTTTGCAAGAATAAGCACTTTATAAAAACCAGAAAGTGTATAAAATTTTGTTACAATCGGTCAACATTTGGCTATAATTCTTATATATATAACATCCCCTTTTTATATCTACAATGAATTTACGATAAAAAACTTAAAGTTTTTTCACTAAAATGTTTTTTGAGCGAAAGCTTTTTAACATAAAAGTATTGCTTGATAAAATTCATCTTCGATATAAACATTTCCAATAAAAAGCTTTTTTCAATTAATCAGTCTACAGTTAAAGCTTTCCTTCTCGGAGCCTTTTTAGAAAAAGTTTACCTTAGTAAATATTTTTTTATAAGAAAAAAAAAGCCCCTATACTTACTTGAAAGTATTGCTTGTTAAAATTATGTTCTTCGGTATAAACTTTCTTAATAAAAAGCTTTTTTCAATTAATCTTTTTTCAATAAAAGCTTGCTTAAAGTTTTTTCAGAAAAAAATTACTGAAATAAAAGTTTTTACTAGAAAAATTTTTCAATAACGACGTTTAACTAAAAGCTTTAAATTTTTCATCCAAAATCCTTATAACAAACAAAAGCTTTAAGAGTTTTTAGAAAATTTATGAATGTATGCATATAAAATTGAGATAAGTGCAGACAACCAATAAAACAAGATCAAACCATCACTAAGGTCATGCTTTCAAGTCTTTGTGAACCTTCTGAATTTTCTATTTTAAAGAGTCACTTAAGTAAAAATACGTTACAAATTTCAAGTTCTGTAACCGTCAATTTCAAATTCATTTTATTAACAAACATACCAAGTGTCATCCTTAATATTCTATTATTGAAATAATATTAAATTTTTTTGCAAATGCAAAAAGTTTCCCACGATTTTTGCTAAAAATTTCCTTTTCAAATATTCAAATGAAAAAAAACTCATTTCACTTAATCGATATTCAAGATTAAAAAAAGAGAAGAACAAATAATAAAAAGATGTTACTGCGAAATGTCAGCGATCACTGATCAGACAATAAGAGACAAGACAAAAATTCTATCATTCGCAACAAAAGACACCAGAACATCCTTTTTTTAAATTGCAATATCTCAACCAAAACAAAATCCTTTTAACACAAGCTGGGCTGAGCCAAGCTTAGAAAAACTCCGAAGAATATTGATGCCAAAAAAAGGGGTTAGAGTAAAGAAAATTTAAATTTTTGCATGCAAAAATTGAACGATGGCAATTTATTATCCTTGATTGCATCTTCTGCTTTCATTGTTTATCTAATGTCTTAAGCGAAAATAAAGGTGAAACCAAATGAGTTTAGAAACATTTTCATGGGAACAAAATTTACATTTTTCAATTTTTTATTGTCTGTTTGTCTGTCTATCTAAAGGAATTTGCTTACTTACCCCTTTTCGCTTAAAGCTTGAGAAAATTTAAATACGTTTATGCAAAAAAGGTCATCTTTAGGCAAATTATGTAATCAACCCCTTTTTTTCTTTGCTCTGCACAAGATCATTAAGATGATCGCAGTAAAGACAAACACCTTCCATCCTACCTAACCCTTAACTTATTTGAATACTCATCTTCCTTTGCTCGGTATGAAGGAAATATTGTTTGTCCTAGACAAACATCTAAAGAAAATTAAATTCAACCCTTGTTTTTCCAAGACCACGAAGAAGAAAAGGGTTTAATTTTTCTTTGTTAGCAAAAGAAAATGATCATCTAACGAAGAAGATCCCAGTTGTGTGTCATTTTTGCCATTCTCATGCAAATTTTATTTTTATTTTTGTTCTTTATTAGAGTAAATTTGAAACCAGAGTAGATCACAAATATTTTACCGAAGACACTTTAAATGTTTGTGTTTTTGCTAGGATATTATTAAGGAGTTGCTTAAAGAGAAAAAAGGTCGTTTGGGTTCAAATCTAGACAATGTAAGCGAATATGTTCTGGTATTGTTTATATTCATTGTGTCTCTTAGATGTCAGCAATCGAACAAATGTTTAATAATTTGAAAATCCCTTGTCAAACTTCTTTTTTTTCCTATAAAGAGAAAACTAAGTTCCTATTTGGGTGCTTGTGTGTTTTTAAAAGAATTTTTCGGGGTGAAACTAACCTTCACGTGTTTCTTCCTTATTATGTCTCTTATTAAATCAAGGAAAACATACACAAAAAAGTGATCGTAACAAAGGCTGGGCCTTACATTTTTGGCAAATGTGCCAATTTTCTCTTTAAGGATTAAATATTTTATTTCTTTTTATTGAGATTTTAAGGGCTGATATGCAAATTTTCCTCCATGACCTTTTGTAGGGAAATTGCTAAATAAATTTGCATTAACGATCTTATTGATCGTTAATTTATGCATAAAATAGCTTCACCTTTAACACCCCGTTTTTTCTATTTTGCTTATAAAATTTGCAATTTTTTTGTTTTGTTACTTTTCGAATATCCTGCCTGTTTGTCTTGAAATTGCGAAAAGGGTGCACAATATTTAATTTATGCATAATCTTAAGGTTATTTTAGGCAAATCTTAAATTTCATTCAAAGGATTTCCTAAGTATTAATTATTTCCTATAGTAAGGTAGAGAAAAAAAGGAAAATTTGCATAACGCCTTATATTGCACATGCGCACCCATCTAGGAAAATGAAAGGAAAGAGTTATTTATTTTTTCTTATTTCCATTCTTTTTCTTTTTTTTAATCTTGCAAAAGAAAATTTTTCATTTATTACGTGTTTTGTTATATTTTTTCTTTTTTGTATTTTTATAAGAATTATTTTTTTATATCCGGTTTTTGTTAGTTTTACTCCTTGGATTGTAAAAAACTTCTTTTATTAAGAAAAGGATGTCTGGCTAAGTTGATTCTAGAAAAGTAAGTACAGTTGTTATTTTTTTTTTGTAGAGTATTTAGTTTCAAAATTCTCTAATTTTCGAATTTGATATGCAAAAAAGGGTTAATTCCTTCACAGCCCAAGGCATCTTTTTAAGGAAAAGGAATAAAATAAAACGTAAAAAAACTTTAAGCTTGAAAACATATACATATCGAAACCAGGCGATGATATTTTGAAATTTTATAAATCTATATGTAAAAATTTTCTCTACAAAATTACTAATACATACAACTTGAAAGCTATTATTCCAAATCGGTTAGTATTAAAATAGGTTTAGTGCAAAAAAGTTATCTTAATAAAAAGCTCAAAGCTAATCAGAATTTAAACACAGAATAAGTTTTAAGCCGATTTAACGAAGTTCCTTTAACAAAGTTAATTGTAAATGTTTTGAAAAAAGTTCTTTCGAGAAAATTGATAAAACTATTTCAAGGTTTTCAATATTCGAAATTAAAGAAAACAAGTAAGAAAGTGGTATGTATAGTCGGTCAAACCCTGCCATATATATGATATCCTTCGGTAAATTTTGTCATCATACAAACATTTTCTCAAGTCTTAATTATTTAAGCCATTTCTGTCATTGGACCTTATATGGGAGCTATGGCTTAAATGAAGCTTAATTACAGTTTATACAAATACAAGTAAGAAAGTGCTATAGTCGATCAAGCCCGACCATATGATACCCTTCACCACTAAGGTCAAAGATGTTCTTTTTCCTGTATAAAGACAAATATTTGCCAAATTTTACCATCATACAAACATTTTCTAAAAACTTATATATTTTTATGCTGTTTCCGTCATTTAGATTTATATGAGAGCTAGGGTAAAATGTGGACCGATTATATAGAAATTTGGCAAATTGATTGCAGTTTTTAGAAGAATTATGTGTGCAAAAAATTCGTATTATCTTCAGCGTTTTAGAGGTTTTTGTCTCATTTAGTGCATTTTTACAGAAGAGTTTGTATGGGAGCTATGGTCAAATGTGGACCGATTTCAATGAAATTTGGTATAGTGATTTTGTTTTACATAATCAGTATTTGTTTTAAATTTCATGAAAAATATTGATATCTGTGGCCAAAATATTAATTTCGGGAAGTGGGACCTATGGGAGGTACCATAAATAATGGACCGATTTTGACGAATTTCAATAGCCATGGTCCCACTTCGATTACATGATTTACATGGGGGTCCAGCCAGCCAGCCGTCCAGCCAGACGGACGGATGGACTGACATCGCTAAATCGACTCAGAAAGCCTATTGGTATACAATCCGTTACATACATCAGCACAAACTTATAATACCCTTTCCACCTATTGTGGTGAAGGGTATAATTATATGTGGAACAAATATTTTCTGATATACGAGCGTTATTTTCTATAGGAGCTTTGGTCAAATATGAACCAATTTTACGATAACACTGTGCTTGATTTTGACAACTTTTTTTACCGACGAAATGGAATCCAATTGGGTAAAGACAAATCGAGTACGTTGGATTCACCCTTTTTTTAGGCGAGCTCTTGTTTTCTAGATATAGCGTTATACAAAAATGGAGGAGGTTGACCAATAAATATTCGCGTAAGTTGAAAACTGTTTATTTTTTGGAACTAAGTAAAAAAAAACAAAATTCGAGACATCGCGTTATTTAATATGTAAATGGAGGAGGTTGATCAATAAATATTCGGGTAACTTGAAAACTGTTTATTTTCTTGAACTAAGTAAAAAACCGAAATTCGGCAACAAAAGCCTCAACAAAGCCTTTAAGGCGCTGAGGCCTTTTAAATGTAATGAATTGAACTGAAAATAAATTTATATATTAACAAAAAAAAAAAAAAAAAATTATGTTTCAAAAACACTAATAATTTCTTTTAATCCGAGCATTCGTTTTGGAAATTAATTTTTTTTTGTTTGCAAAAAAATATTTTTTTTTTGAAAAATCACAAAAATAATCACTAACAAATTTTTTTTTGCAAACAAAAAAATTTATTTTCAAAACGACTGCTCGGATTTAAAAAGAAATTAGTGTTTCTGAAATATAATTTTGTTGACGAACTTCGATTTTTTTACTTAGTTCAAGAAAATAAACAGTTTTCAAGTTATGCGAGTATTTATTGTGCAGCCTCCTCAATTTATAAAATAACGCTATATCTCGAAAACCAGAGCAAACCCCGACTTACATTTACCCACTAAGTCTCTATTTTTTCCGGAAAAAATATTGTCTAAATCGAGCATAGTGTTATTTCTACCGTTTATAGTCACAAATATTAATCCGGTATGTGATCAATTTCCAGATCGTTTTCAAAACGATCGATTTCTGATATATTTTTGAAATAATTTTCGGTTATTTTCCCAAAAAACATGAAAATTTAGGCTTTTATCCTCTTGACTGATGTCTTATCTTTCATTTGGTTTGATGTTTTTGTGGAAAATGGGTAAAACTATTTAAAAAGAAATCTGAAATCGATCGATTTTTATCACATACCGCAATACATTTTTTTGAAATCAGTGTATCAAATTTCGTTAGAATCGGGCCGTATTTGACCTTAACTCCAATACTAGACCCATATAAGTATTGAAGAAATATTTATATAATGACAATATTTAGCAAATTTTGGCTGCAGTAAAATAAATTAAAACTAAAATTACATTAAAAACGTTAAAATTATAATTGGACCCTTCATTTATTGCACATTTTGTTCAAAATCTTTCTAACATTTTTAATGTGATTTTATTATTTTTTTAAAACCCATGACATTATGAGGACACCTGATTTTTGCAAACCTTCCAATCGAATTCTCGGAGCATTTGCCTAGTAACCAACAACGTATATTACTTGATGTTATCGTGATGAAAGTTTGTATCTCTTCTACTAATTAAAGTCTTCCGCTTCTAAAAGGCGCATTATTCAGACGGTCGAATTGTAGACAGCAAATCGAGTTAAGAGTTTGGTACCGACTTTATTTATTTTAATGTCGTAAATTTCTAATCTCAACGATGCTTTCTTCAGGTACAAAATGGGAATCACTTCTTATGGTAAAATTTAGGAATTCTTCTAAATATGCAGGGGAAGTAGCTAATAATTCGGTGAACTCAGATATGTTCCTCTTACATTGATCTTAAAGTATATCGATCCACTTAGAACAAAATCCAATAATTCACTTCTTTATCCATCCCTATAAGAGCTACTTGTTGCTACCCTCTGAACGATAATGTCACTTTAAACAAATTAAATATTTAAATTTTTATTTTCACTTCCTAAATATGCAAATCTTTAACAAATCAATTAACTCAACTTAAAAATATGTTAAACAAAAGTTAATCCTTTTTTTGCCACAAGACAAAAACCAAATAAAATTATGTTAATTTTTCTTACTTAGGTTTAAAAAGAACAAAATAAAAAATTATGTTAAATAAGTGTTTTGTGGAGAGAAAAAAAAAAAAAGAAATATGCCGTATGCATAATTAAGGTCAAGGTCATTACAGTATTTAAATACACTCACAGTCAAAGTCAGAAGCAATAATGTTGGAAAAAAAAGAAAATCAAATAATGTTGCTACTTAAAATGAAACAACTTTATTCATCCATCGCACCTTAGAAAAGACAACATCGCCAAAGCAGCTACAACAAGAGTAACAAGAGCAGAATTTAGTGACAATACAAGGGAATTTTAAATAATTTATATATACAAAGTACAAAAATATACCTACAAACGGTTGATATACATACATACATAGAAAATATAAAGCGGGCATGGAAGATACAACATATTTAGCATAATGATAAGTTGCCAACAAGTATTAAACAAAAAGTAGCAACAATTGTAAACAAAACATTAACAACAAACAGCAAAAACAACAATAAGAAATACCAACAACAACAATAAGTTTTTAACAAAAAAAAATTATACAATGAAGAAAAAATAGTCAAAATTATGCGCATAATCAACATGAAAATGCGAGAAAAATATTTAAGTAAAGAAGGAATGAACAAAACATCAAAAATCCCCAAAATTTTAAGCAAATGGACTGGATAAATTTTTATTAAAAAGATAAAAAAATTAAAAATGTCTGTTTTTTTTATAAAAATAACGTATTGATATAATATGTAATGTATAGACAGACAAAGGAGACAATCAGACTCAAAAACAAGTAAGAAAGCGCTATAGTCGGTCAAGCCGACCATACGATAGCCTTCACCCGTATAAAGACAAATATTTGCTAAATTTTGCCATCATACAAACATTTTCTCAAAACGTATATATTCAACCTGTTTCCGTCATTTGGACTTATATGAGAGCTAGGGTCAAATGTGGACCGATTATCTCGAAATTTGGCAAATTGATTACAGTTGTTACAAAAATTATGTATGCAAAAAATAAACTCAAAATTTTCATTATCTTTAGATTTACGAGCGTTTTAGTGATTTTTTGTCTCATTTAGTTCGTTTTTGAAGAAGAGTTTGTATGGGAGCTATGGTCAAATGAGGACCGATTTCAACGAAATTTGGTACAGTGATTTAAGTTTACATAAGCAGTATCTGTTTTAAATTTCATGAAAAAATATTGATATTTGTGGCCAATATAGCAATTCCGGGAAGTGGGACCAATGGGAGGTACCATAAATAATGGACCGATTTCGACCAATTTCAATAGCCATAGTCCCATTATCAAAAAAATTATCTGTGCCAAATTTTATCAAATTATCTTTAGAATTGCGACCTGTAGTTTGAAAAATTTTATATCGAAAATTTTCTATAGAAAAATTTTATATCGAAAATTTTCTATAGAAAAATTTTATATCGAAAATTTTCTATAGAAAAATTTTATATCGAAAATTTTCTATAGAAAAATTTTATATCAAAAATTTCCTATAGAAAAATTTTATATCGAAAATTTTCTATAGAAAAATTTTATATCGAAAATTTTCTAAAGAAAAATTCTATATCGAAAATTTTCTATAGAAAAATTTTATATCGAAAATTTTCTTTATAAAAATTTTATATCGAAAATTTTCTATAGAAAAATTTTATATCGAAAATTTTCTATAGAAAAATTTTATATCGAAAATTTTCTATAGAAAAATCTTATATCGAAAATTTTCTATAGAAAAATTTTACATCGAAAATTTTCTATAGAAAAATTTTATATCGAAAATTTTCTATAGAAAAATTTTATTCAAAAAGAAGTGTATTTGCATTTGATCCCACTATTTTGTTATTTTTTGAAAACTTTTATAACGAAAATTTGCTATATTTTATATCGAAAATTTTCTATAAAAAAATTTTATATCGAAAATTTTTTATGAAAAAATTTTATATCGAAAATTTTCTATGAAAAAATTTTATATCGAAAATTTTCTATAGAAAATTTTCTATAGAAAAATTAATTTCTTTCGAAAAATTTTATATCGAAAATTTTCTATAGAAAAATTTTATATCGAAAATTTTCTATAGAAAAATTTTATATCGAAAATTTTCTATAGAAAAATTTGATATCGAAAATTTTCTTTCTAGGCCAGCCAGACGGACGGACGGACATCGCTAAATCGACTCACAAAGTGATTCTAAGTCTATTGGTATACTAAAAGGTGGGTCTAAGACAAATATTTCTATGCGTTACAAACATCAGCACAAACTTATAATACCCTTTCCACCTATGGTGGTGAAGGGTATAACAAACATAAATTTAAATTATACGTCATCAGGCTGAAAAGTGTTTTAAAAGAATTTACTTAAGATCAAAATTTACTTAAGATCATTTTTGGATTTTTTTTTTTTTTTTGAAATACAAGCCTCACATTAATATCTGATGATTTATTCACGAATTTGATAATTAATTATATCTTCGATTAAACAACTCAGGAACTGGTTCAAAAGCTATTGTACTGATTTTTTATACATAATTTTTAGCAATATATAGAAACACAATTTGATACCCTTTGATACCCACTAGCAAATTTAAAATTTATTATGATTTTAAACTTTTTTAAATTCTTAAAGACTATCAGAGCTTAATTTTCTTACCTTCAAAACAATTTCACAATATTTCTATATATTTGTGTCATTGCCGGCAACGCACGACTAGAAGAAGTTAAGGCGAATAAATTAATTTTCTTAAATCTTTTAATATTAACAAAAACCACTCAGTTATAATCACCGATACTTGTGCTATATCATGCCATACAAAATTAATAAACTTTGGTTGTTATCTTAGAAGTACGGCAACGCCAAAGGTAACAAGTTTTTCATATCGTTTTTTTTTTTTGTCAATACATAGTCTTACAATTTTTCGGGGATTTCGACAACTTATTGAAAGTTATTTTTACATTGCCATACATCGTTGTTTTCCGCACAAAATATATATCATTCCTGTTGACAAATTTGGTTGTAAATGTTATTTGTATAAGAAAAAATTCGTGTAAAAGTTGAAGTTTTTTTTTAACGAAAATCTTAAATATATGGATTACTTTGCAAACCACGACAAAAGTTAGACCATTTAGTGATGTTTAAGATTAAAGAAAAAAATTTGAGTCAGCGCGAAACCTAAGGTCCATTTATATTACTTTTCAGAAAAATTACAGATTAAAGAAAAAAAATTGAGTCAGCGCGCAACCAAAGGTCCATTTATATTTCTTTTCAGAAAAATTACAGAAATTACTTATTTTAAGTTATTTAATGGTCTAAATTTAAGCATTTAAACTAGGCTGAATATGTTTAATCACTGGAATTAAATGTTTATAAAACTAGACGCTCAAAAAGCCGGGATATATATTACCAGTTTGCAAAAAATGTCATAAAATGAAAAAATTAATTTTTGTGTTCTAAAAGCGTCACAACTCGTTTCAAATGCAAGTGAACAATATCAGTTTATTATCTATCCTCGTCTTTGTATTACCATTCCTACTTCCGTACCAATTTTATATGAAATCACATATAATTATTTGTAGTAAAAATATATTAATAAATTTTGTTAATTCTAATTCGAAAATATATAGATATTTTTTTCGCGTGCTTATACACCTTAAATGTTAAGATACCCACAGCAAATTTGATTATCCTAGTTAAATAGTGGGTCAGATATACTATGAAATATTTTTTTTATATGGGCGGGGCTACTTCCACTTTAAATATCAGAAAAGTTCATATCCAGCATTAAGCGACGAAGATGCAATAAAACACGTTGAAAATTTCAGAGAAATCAATGAAATATATTTTTTATATGGGCGGGGCTACTCCCACTTTAAATATCAAAAAAGTTTATAGCCAGCATTAAGCGCCGGAGATGCATTAAAACACGGTGAAAATTTTAGAAATATAATCTAGGTATTTATAAAGTTAGAAATTTATTCCTGTTAAATATTCATTTCGGCCCATCGTGCAACGGTTCCAATATGGGAGCTATATTCATATGTAAACAGATTGTCTAAAATATAGTTTATCGATTCGGTTAATGCTTTTCTGGGCAAAGTTTCTGCAAACTTCAATTATATTTCATTAGATTTAAAAGCGATTTGTGATTTTCGGGTATTTTGAGTGTTGGTCTTGTACGGAAGGTATAAACAAATATTTATTAAAAAAGAATTAACTTTAGTGCCGGTAACGCCAGGATTGAGTCACCTACACAAAGGTTAAATTTTAACTTAACTTTTTCTTTTTTTAATAAATTTTTACAAGTGGATTTTCTGAAACGAATGAAAGTGAAATAAGTGCGTCGAACAAATCTTATAGTAATTTTTTTTAAAACATCTCCAAACAGTGAGTAAAAAGTTATAAAACCTTTTTGAATCACCCTCATACATATCTCTTAAACATATATTCACGAATATATTTTTGAATAATTCATCAGGATCATGTTATTGACTATGACGACGTTGACAATGATGAGCATAAAAATATGCAGTTCTACTAGAAAGAAGAAAAGAAAACCTCAAAAAACATGTTCGAAAAACTTAAAATTTTTTTCAACAAAGTGTGCTCATCTTCTAAATTTTCCTTATAAAGTAAAGAATAGAATGTCCTTTTCTCCTCTTACTATCATGCCTCCTCAAAGGCCAAAAACAAAAAAGGTATTGGCTTGAGACTAGGAAAACAAACGATTTTGCATTTTTAATTAAACACGAAGCATGCGCGAGCAACTTTTTAATCTGCCAGACTCTGGCTTGGCTCTCTTGTGGAGAACTAGCCTCACATGTTTATCTACAATGTATGTATGTATGTATGTATGTATACATTATAATGTGGCATATTTAGAAGTGTGGAAGTATTTATTCCATGGCTCAAGTTGTTTGTCTGAATGTTGACTGTTTCCGCATAATTTATGCAGCAAAAAAATTTTTTTTATAGATTTATTTTTTTCTTCATTGAATTCAGTTTTAGTTTGTTGTTGTTGTTGAGCTAATGTTTGTTGTTGCTGACTAGGCGCCAGAGTAATTACCAATTCTAATTTTATGTTAATTTACCGTTTTGTGTGGATTTTCATTGCTTGTTGTTGTTGTTGCCGTTTTACTCGACTCTCGACTTATTTTCGGTTCAAATGTTCATAGTCATACATTTTGATTATCATTTTGATAAACTGGTGGCAATAGTTTACAGCAACAAGCAACAAATGACTCATGATTAGCATTTTTTAGACTTAAAAGGATTTTTCCTCTTTTTTTAAGTAGCTGCAACTGTAACTTGTTGCTTTTGTTTACAGAGATACCCTACACGAATTTTATTAAGTAATTTTTAACTATTAGAAAATCTTATATTATATGATAACACTCAAGACTTATAAATTCAAATTTTTTCATCTAAATAATACCATTCAAAACGAAGAGGTTTGAACCTATTTTCACGACCCCATTTGAAGGTTATATAGGTCGAAAATTGGAGTGTCATTCAGCAGTTGCTTAATGGCATCAACCCAAAATATGCTTAGCCTATATTTAAATAAATAAGAATGGAAAATGTTGCTATCATCTGCTGAAGATAGGATTAAAAATTTGACAAAAGAATTAGAGTATGAGAAAAAACTAGTTGGATCATATCCTATTTATAACAATTGTAAGTCCTATATAGTCCTATAACTGAGGATGCTTGATCTAAACCAAAAAAAGTTGTTACCAAAAACAATAGCAATAAGTTTTGATTGTATACATATATAATTGTATTTTACCCCATCTTATATTAAATTGCGGCGGCCCTCCGTTACCGAATCTATGAACCCTAATTCAACTATAAACAAATAAGAAAATGCTATAGTCGGGTAAGCCCGACCATACGATACCATTCACCACTAAAGTTAAAGGTGTTATTTTTCCTGTATAGGGGCAAATATTTGTTAAATTTTGCCATCATACAAACATTTTCTCAAAACTTATATATTTAAGCTGCTTCCGACATTTGGACTTATATGATAGCTAGGGTCAAATGTGGACCGATTATCTCGAAATTTGGCAAATTGATTACAATTGTTACAAATATTATGTGTGTAAAAAATATACTTAAAATTCCCATTATCTTATATACCCAGTAAAACTTTTCATTACCAAATGAGTTAAACAGTTAAACTATTGAACACGAACTACTTACTCATTCGCTGTTTAAGTCATTACATTAACATGGGGATGTCATTGAAGGGAAGTACTTACCAATTGCAGAACAGTAATGACTTGGGTAAGCAATTTGAAAGCAACAACAACAACATGGGGGCTCGAACCCAGACCCTCCGACTGCTAGGCAGAGACTCTTCCACTGAGCTACTTCATATGTTGAAAACTTAGCAGTTTATAACTAATATAAACAATTTTTAGTTTTAGATCCAAAATCATGTGAAAATAACTTTGTTTTTTTTGCTTTGTTGTAATTTTTGGAAATATATTTTTATACGATATTTTGTAATTATTTTAAAACTTTTTTAAAATTATTTTAAAACTTAAACAATTTAAATCTTCTTTTTTGTATAAGTTTTTACAAAAGATTGACTCTTACTTACTTAAATGTTACAACCTGTTAAGGTCAAAGTCCGAGCATATTTTAGAATTCCATGGACTTTGAAAAATGTGCTTCTGTAATAACTTATTATTTATTCGGATGGTATATTGTAGTCGTTACAAGGTAACCAGTTATCAGAGTACTTGCCATTACCAAAGTTTTGCTGGGTATATATATATTTATATTTACGAGCATTTTAGTGATTTTTGTCTCATTTAGTGCGTTTTTAAAGAAAAGTTTGTATGGGAGCTATGGTCAAATGTGGACAGTGATTTTAGTTTACATAAGCAGTATTTGATTTAAATTTCATGAAAAAATATTGATATTTGTGGCCAATATATCAATTCCTTGAAGTGGGACCTATAAATCGCTAAATCGACTCAGAAAAAGATTCTTAGCCTTTTGGTTTACTAAAAGGTGGGTCTAAGACAAATATTTCCATGCGTTACATACATCAGCACAAACTTATAATACCTTTTCCACCTATGGTGGTGAAGGGTATAAAAAGTTTTGTTAGGTAAGAAATTGCTTTGAGGAACTGATTACATATATTGCCAAACCGGATATACGAACCCTTATTTATGGTTTATACCATAGAGTTTTTATTAAACCTTAGCTGTAAAGCTCTTTTAATTCGACCAATTCCCTTAACTTGAATACTGAAGAATTCTACGCTCAAGATGGGTGCTAATAATATGCCACTTTTTTGTGGTATGCAACTGCCCCTCATCTTCATAGTTAATGTTGGTCTGGTTGGTTGGTTGGCTCCTTTGGGTTGTTGCCATTTGCTAAATATTTATGTATGAATATATTCGTATAAATTTAATTGTTATGCGTCCAACGCTGTAGATTTTTTTAGAATTATTTTGAGTTTTTTTCGTTTACTGTTTCAGTCACAACAAAATGTTGCTGTTGTTGCTTCTGCTGCTGCTTGACCTACTGAACTACTAGTGTGATACTTTTAGCAGTAGTAGCAGCAGTAACAACACTACTATCAACATCTGCAAGTATTAGCAACATACAAAGTAACAAAAGAAGTTGCCGATTGTTAAGGCATAAATAATTTTTGCTGCTTTTTTTGCTTCTTTAAATTTATGATGGTTTTTATGAGCTGATTTAATTTATGTTGTTGCTGCTGCTTGAGTGTTTTTGTTGCTGTTTTTATGTTTTAATAATAACAATATTTAATGAATAATTAATATGAAATGTTTTTTACTGCCCACTTGTATTTGTTTACAACAGGAAAACAGAGAGAAGACCTTGCAACAAAGTCATTGACGCATTTCAAACTGATTGTGTTTGACTGTTTGGTTGGTTGGAGTTGCTGGTTGTTTTCATAAAAGAACCTGGTTCGTTTGATAATTCTAGTTGTTGTTTGTGTTATGTCATTTGCTGTTATTAATTTTAATGATTACTGTTGCTGCTGCTGCTCCTGCTGTTGCACAGTGGTTTACGGACGCTTTTTTTTGGAAATAATCCTGTAACTTTTGAACGATTGGAGATATTTGAATGAAATTTGGCATGGTGATAGTCAAGGAGTATTCGAGTTGGTTTTCAAAAGCACTGGCCCATGAGGGATCGGGAGAGTGCTTGATGGACCTTCAAAGTTGGTCACCTCGGGAGTTCGACCTTTTTAAAAATTCGCCAAAAATCCATTTATGAATGGATTGAAAAGAAATTTTAAACTTAAGTTCTCCTTTAGAAGGTCTACAAAAAATACGCTTACATGTGTAGGTTATCTCCTTTGGGTTTCGAGATATTTGGATAAAAAGGAATTTTTGGGTTGATTTTTTACCTATTTTTTTAAGCTTTTTTTGATCTGGTGGACGCATCTGAAGATCAAAAATTTTTTAAGAATATTCGTTAAAATTTTAACAAAATTCTTAATAATTTTTGTGCAAGTTAATTATAGATATCTTCTTTCGTTTAAAAGTTAAAAATATTCAAAGTTGAAACTTAAAAAAAATTTCGCTTTTTTGTGAGTTTTTCCCTAAAAGATAGCTATATTTTTTCACTAATAAAAAAATATTTTCTTAAGAAACATAAAAATATTTTTAAAGTTTTTAAAAGAAAACATAATGAGAATGCTTATAAATCAAATTTCTTGCTAATTGGACTTTTGGTCCTCGCACATGCCCTCTCCAAAAAATGCCAATTTGTAAAAAAAAATTTTGGTTTAAATAAAAATTTCTCAAAAGGCAAAGCACCGATTTGAAAAAAATAATAATGTCCATATTTTCTAATATATCTTTTATTGATTGGAAAAGTTTTTTCTGAAACGAGCTGCAAATAGAGTCAGTGTTGCCATTTTTGTAAAAAAACTCATTTTTTGAAACCCTTTTTTCCCGGGTTGGGAATAGGGGAATTTTTTAGTTAAAATTGGGAATTTTTTTTAGTCTATTGCTTTTATATCTTATTGGTCTACATGACTACAAATTTTCATTGAGATATCTTTATCTATGTCATTTCTAAAAAATATCAAAAATTGAAATTATTTTCCTTCTAAAAGTAGAAAAATAATATTTTTTTGTTTTACGATACAAAGTGTAAAAATATTAACTCACTTAAAAAAGATTTTTAATTGGTGTTCATCTCCTGGACTTTCTCGATCCAATGATACTAAACACGTGAATCAAGCTTCAATACATAGCCTATAAAAGCTCTGAAAACTTTGCCTCCCATATCATTTTTAAGCTAAATATTGGAGTATTGGAGAGTAATGTGTGCAAATAAAGTTAATGGTGCACAGTGGTATTAACTCTGCAATTTCTAAACTACTGGACGGATTTTGACAAAATTTGGAACGTCAATAGAAGAGGTGTGAGGCTTTTAGATCAATTTTTAAGAACGTATTTGTCGGTAGCACAGTGGGCTCTACAGTGGGCCAAAGTTGCCTACCTCGGGTATATAAAACATTTGGGGGCGTATAACTTTCCTCAATTGGGTCCGATCTAAAAGATTTTTACGTTTTCGAAAACTTCTTAAAAAAATTAAGAAAAAAACATGCTTACTTTACTACCTCATCTCATATAGTTTAAGAGATATTTGACTCCATAAAATTTTAGTATAATATTTTAACATTACTTTGTAATTTTTCGCAAAAATCTCTAAAACTAAACAAGGTATTACGACTATTTTTGTACATAGTATGGACCTGTGTATGCGAAAATCAGAAATATAAATTTCGGAACAAGTTCTGAAATTTAAATGAACATTTTTGAATACAGAAGAGTATGCTTTTCGCAAATTTGAGTTTTTTTTAGAAAACCGGCCCGTGTGACCCGATTAATAGCCGGGCTCTATCAGATTTTTGCACAGATATTAAAAACATTATACTAAATACAATTTTGTTAAAAAAAAGTTTTGAGATAAAATAAACAATTTTTTTACAGTCACAAACAACACAAGTTTTGTTAAAAAATGGCTGATTTTCGACTACCGCTGGTTGTAGGGTGCATGTCCAAAATTTTTAGAAATATAGTTTATACTGATCCCTCAAGTCCAGCCTTTTAAAAAATTTAAAAAACGAATTGAGTCTTTGAAAAAATTTTTCAAAAATATTGAAAAAATAATATTACTTTTTTGAAAAAAAAAAAAAATTTTCAGGCTTTTTTCGGTACACAAACTTTGAAGAATTTTTCTGTGTTATTAAGTTTACATAATAAAGAACTTGTTTCTTCCAGTTCATTTAGAAATTTATCAGCAATCTTGCAGTATTTTTTTAAAAATTTAACGTAGTACAAGAAAAGACAAATAGGCCAAAAAAGGACAGAAGACATACCATAAAAAGCAAAAAAAAAATTTGGATTCAATTATCTCTTAAACTATAAGAGATAAGGTAGTAAAGTAAGCATGTTTTTTTCTTAATTTTTTTAAGAAGTTTTCGAAAACGTAAAAATCTTTTAGATCGGACCCAATTGAGGAAAGTTATACGCCCCCAAATGTTTTATATACCCGAGGTAGGCAACTTTGGCCCACTGTAGAGCCCACTGTGCTACCGACAAATACGTTCTTAAACATTGATCTAAAAGCCTCACACCTCTTCTATTGACGTTCCAAATTTTGTCAAAATCCGTCTAGTAGTTTAGAAATTGCAGAGTTAATACCACTGTGCACCATTAACTTTATTTGCACACATTACTCTCCAATACTCCAATATTTAGCTTAAAAATGCTATGGGAGGCATAGTTTTCAGAGCTTTTAAAGGCTATGTATTGAAGCTTGATACACGTGTTTAGTATTATTGGATCGGGAAAGTCCAGGAGATGAACACCACTTAAAAATCTTTTTTAAGTGAGTTAATATTTTTACACTTTGTATCGTAAAACAAAAAAATATTATTTTTCTACTTTTAAAAGGAAAATAATTTCAATTTTTGATATTTTGTAGAAATGACATAGATAAAGATATCTCAATGAAAATTTGTAGTCATGTAGACCAATAAGATATAAAAGCAATAGACTAAAAAAAATTCCCAATTTTAACTAAAAAATTCCCCTATTCCCAACCCGGGAAAAAAGGGTTTCAAAAAATGAGTTTTTTTACAAAAATGGCAACACTGACTCTATTTGCAGCTCGTTTCAGAAAAAACTTTTCCAATCAATAAAAGATATATTAGAAAATATGGACATTATTATTTTTTTCAAATCGGTGCTTTGCCTTTTGAGAAATTTTTATTTAAACCAAAATTTTTTTTTACAAATTGGCATTTTTTGGAGAGGGCATGTGCGAGGACCAAAAGTCCAATTAGCAAGAAATTTGATTTATAAGCATTCTCATTATGTTTTCTTTTAAAAACTTTAAAAATATTTTTATGTTTCTTAAGAAAATATTTTTTTATTAGTGAAAAAATATAGCTATCTTTTAGGGAAAAACTCACAAAAAAGCGAAATTTTTTTTAAGTTTCAACTTTGAATATTTTTAACTTTTAAACGAAAGAAGATATCTATAATTAACTTGCACAAAAATTATTAAGAATTTTGTTAAAATTTTAACGAATATTCTTAAAAAATTTTTGATCTTCAGATGCATCCACCAGATCAAAAAAAGCTTAAAAAAATAGGTAAAAAATCAACCCAAAAATTCCTTTTTATCCAAATATCTCGAAACCCAAAGGAGATAACCTACACATGTAAGCGTATTTTTTGTAGACCTTCTAAAGGAGAACTTAAGTTTAAAATTTCTTTTCAATCCATTCATAAATGGATTTTTGGCGAATTTTTAAAAAAGTCGAACACCCGAGGTGACCAACTTTGAAGGTCCATCAAGCACTCTCCAGACCCGGCATGGGCCAATGCTTTTGAAAACCAACTTGAATACTCCTTGACTATCACCATGCCGAATTTCATTCAAATATCTCCAGTCGTTAAAAAGTTACGGAATTATTTCCAAAAAAAAGCGTCCGTAAACCACTGTGTGTTGTTGCAATGATTTTCATTTTCAATTATGAATAATTCAGTTGAGGTTTTTTCTATACAAAAAGGAATCAATTCGCCGACTTTTTGTTAAAAACTCGTAGTCTATCATTTCGCTTTTCCCATTTTAAATGTGTAATAATTTTATTGGGTGTAGACCAACCAACCAACCAACCAAAACCTTCAAACGTTCGAACGTTTTCACAATTTCTGAATTCATTTGGTGAATTGAAATGAATCAATAATTGTTTTCAATTTTCACATGCATTAATTATTCTCATAGTCAGTCTCATAGTGGATTTTTTTTTATTTAAATGTTTAAGTGCATAATTTACAAAAGGTGGCTGCCTGGCTGGTGATTGTTGGTGACTGAATGGTGTAAAAACACATGTATTTTTCACTTGATTAATTAACTATTTTCTGTATAAATTTCCAATGATTTAAAGGTGAGTGTATGTAACTTTTCCTTAAAAAAATAACTAGAGGCATCAAATGATACACCCATATTTAGAACATTTTATGATGACCATAAGTCATTATTGACTTGCGAACATGTTCATTGGCTTTAATTTTATTTCCTTTTCATCATTTTAATGTAATTCAATGTAGAAATGGCTTCTTTCTGGTTCTTTAGGAGCTGGCTTTTATGTCATTTGATTTACGTATGTAAGTGACATGTTTAATTTGTCGTAACCTTAATCATTTTATGCCTTTAAAAAAAAATTCCATTTTTAATTTCTTAGCTAATAAATATTTGAGACATATTGAAAGGGATAAATTACAATTTATGGCAATTTGTCATATAAATATGTACTAGCTTTTAGTACTATGTACCCAAAAATTTTTTTTAGAAACATTCTGTACCGAAAAATTTTCTATAGAAAAATTTTGTGCCCAAAAATGTTCTATAGAAATATTTTGTACCGAAAAATTTTCTATAGAAAAATGTTTTAATCAAAAATGTTGTACCAAAAAATTTTGAACCGAAAAATTTTCTATAGAAAAATTTTGTACTGAAAATTTTTCTATAAAAAAATTTTGTACCAAGAACTTTCTATAGAAAAATTTGTATCCAAAAATTTTCTATAGAAAAAATTTGTATCCAAAAATTTTCTATGAAAAAATTTTGTACCGAAAAATTTTCTATAGAAAAATTTTGTACCGAAAAATTTTCTATAGAAAAATTTTGTACCGAAAAATTTTCTATAGAAAAATTTTGTACCGAAAAATTTTCTATAGAAAAATTTTGTACCGAAAAATTTTCTATAGAAAAATTTTGTACCGAAAAATTTTCTATAGAAAAATTTTGTACCGAAAAATTTTCTATAGAAAAATTTTGTACCGAAAAATTTTCTATAGAAAAATTTTGTACCGAAAAACTTTCTATAGAAAAATTTTGTACCTAAAAATTTTCTATAGAAAAATTTTGTACCGAAAAATTTTCTGTAGAAAAATTTTGTACCGAAAAATTTTCTATAGAAAAATTTTGTACCGAAAAAAATTCGATAGAAAAATTTTGTACAGAAAAATTATCTATAGAAAAATTTTGTACCGAAAAATTTTCTGTAGAAAAATTTTGTACCGAAAAATTTTCTATAGAAAAATTTTGTACCGAAAAATTTTCTATAGAAAAATTTTGTACCGAAAAATTTTCTATAGAAAAATTTTGTACCGAAAAATTTTCTATAGAAAAATTTTGTACCGAAAAATTTTCTATAGAAAAATTTTGTACCGAAAAATTTTCTATAGAAAAATTTTGTACCGAAAAATTTTCTATAGAAAAATTTTGTACCGAAAAATTTTCTATAGAAAATTTTGTATCCAAAAAATTTCTATAGAAAAATTTTGTATCCAAAAATTTTCTATAGAAAAATTTTGTACCGAAGACTTTTGTACTAAAAATTTTTGTATACATAAAAAAATTTTGTGCCGAAAAATTTTCTATAGAAAAATTTTGTACCAACAAATTTTCGATAAAAAAATTTTTAACCAAAAAAATTTTGATAGAAAAATTTTGCACCGAAAAATTTTTGATAAAAAAATTTTGAACCGAAAAAATTTCGATGGAAAAATTTTGTACCGAAAAAATTTCGATAGAAAAATTTTTTACCAAAAAATTTTCTATAGAAAAATTTTGTACTGAAAAATTTTCTATAAAAAACTTTTGTACTGAAAAACTTTTAATAGAAAAATTTTGCACCGAAAAATTTCCTATAAAAAAATTTTGCACCGAGAAATTTTCTATAGAAACATTTTGTACAAAAAAAATTTGTATAGAAAAATTTTGTACCAACAAATTTTGTATTGAAAAATTTTGTAACCAAAAATAATTTATAAAAATTTTTTTATAGAAAAATTTTGTTCTGAAAAATTTTCTATAAAAAAATTTTGTACCGAAAAATTTTCTATAAAAAAAAAATTTGTACCAAAAAATTTTGTACTAAAAAATTTTCTATAGAAAAATTTTGTTCCGAAAAATTTTCTATAGAAAAATTTTGTACCGAAAAATTTTCTATAAAAAAATTTTCTATAGAAAAATTTTGCACCGAAAAATTTCTATAGAAAGATTTTGTACCGAAAAATATTCTATAGAAACACAAAATTTTTCTATAGAATATTTTTCGGTACAAAATCTTTCTATAGAAAAATGTTTTGCCCAAAAATTTTTGATGGACAAATTTTGTACCAAAAAATATTCTATTGAAAAATTGTGTACCTAAAAATTATCTATACAAAAGTTTTCTATAGAAACATTTTGTATCAAAAACGTTTTAACAAACATTTTCTTTAAAAAAAATTTTATATTTTCGATACTAAATATTAAAATATGTCTTATTAAATTCCCCAAAAATATGTTTTAACTTGTTGCTGAATTTTAGCATTGTATTTGTAGAGAATAAAAAAATTATGACAAAAATAATAAAAAAAATTATCATAAAAATCCTTTACATAAACACAACTCCATAACATTGCACAACAGGATATTATCCTTTAAAATTGCAACTGATTTGTAAAGTCCTTCTTTAATGCTTATTTTTTTCATTTTATCGTATTTCTCTGTATTTCTGCTGATTTTAGAATGTGTTCAACAAATGTCAACGCACAAATAAAAATGCTATAAAATCACACCTACTCATGTCGTTGAAATAATCAGCAGCGAAAGGAACAACAAGGAACCACAACAACAATCAAACCAAAACAATAACAAGGATAACACAACTCAACAACAACAACAATGTCAACAGAAACAATAATATGACATAAAAATCAAAGAAAAACAATTGTAAATATTTCTCTTATTTTATTTTGCATATTCCACAAAATTCACATGTTCACATAAAATTCCCCAAAGGAGGAGGAAGGGGTAGAGTTGGAGGTAAATTATAAAAAAAATAACCCTTTCCTGGTTTTGTTAGACAATATTGACAAAACCCACATACATTTTTATATAACCTCTTACATACATATGTACACATGTGGATATATACGCTAGGATGCTATTATTTTAAACAGGAAACTGCTATTGATGTTTCTGTTTCTGTTGTTTGTCTTGTCAGCGAAATAATGTGCTGGAAAATATATAAAAAAACTCATCCTAGAATAAGGAAAATGTTGAAAAAATCTGTTAAAAAGAAGCAGCTACGAAGAATAGAAATCGAAGCAACAACAGGACTCTGGGGTGTTGTTAAGTGACAATATATATATTTTTTAAGCAAAGGATTGAAAACAACAATATTGGAAAAAATCTTAAATATTTTTATTAACGAAGGTATCGATATTGAGGACATGTAAAATATTGCAGAAAAGAGGAACAGACACGATAAAACTCACGCACTTTGATATAAGCACACATACTTGTACTTGTCTTTATTTATTTCGATGTTTGTATATGTGTATTGTTATAAAAAGGAGTATCTGCTGTCTTGGACTAAAAAATGTAGAACGGCTTTTCAGAAAAATTTGCTGACTAGTCTTCTTGATTCCTTAATAGGAATAAAAAGTACATTTTTATTGGTTTTACATAAACAAGAAAACAGCTCAACCTCAATAAAACAAGGACTTCATTATTAATGGAAAGAGGTTGAGAATCTTAAGGACTTGAAAAGGAAACTTAAGAGAGCGCGATCTTATTATGATAAAAAATATGTACAAAATAAATTAAACTTACTTTCCGTAAATTTGTTTAAATTAAAGAACTACAACATAAAGATCGTACAGAATGTATAGCCAAGACTGCCAGATCGCCAAAATGCTGATATGCAGATTTTGGCAGAAAATTTACATTATATCAAAGACAAACTTAACTACAAAGTTTTTACAGTGTTTTTCTAACAAATATGACAAATCAGTTGTTAAAAAACGATATAAGTTTTCAAAAATTCCGATATATTGGAATTTACAGAATCAAACTTTGGGAAGTAAAAATTTTAAATAAAAAATTGAGCTATATAAAATTTTTTCTACATAAAAATTTTCAATACAAATTTTTTTTATGGAAAAATTTTCCAGTTAAAATTATTTCTGTAGAAAAATTTTAAATGTAAAATTGTTTTTACCGAAAAACTTTAAATTTAAATTTTTTCTATAGAAAACTTTAATTTTAAATTTTTTCTATAGAAAACTTTAAATTAAAATTTTTTTCTATAGAAAACTTTAAATTATAAATTTTTTCTGTAGTGAAATTTTAAATTTAAAATTGTTTCTATCGAAAATTTAACTATATAAATTTTTTTGTAAAGAAATATTGATCAAAAAATAATAACAAAATTGTCGAGATGTAAATATTATTCAAAAAGTAAAATTATTTGCATTTGATCTCAGTCTGTTACATTTGTTTATTAATGTAACAGAAACTTTATTGATAAAAGCCAAAAAGTGTTTGTGGGCACAACCATAGTTGATAATTTGAGCTTTTGCTTATGGTTTACAAACATAATTCGCAATGATTGTGTTTGTTAAATAGATAAAAATTCGAGGTTTTCGATCTGTCTAAAAGTAGGGATATGGCCTAACCAATCAGATTCGAACAATTCAAAGAATTGGTTGTCACCACAAAAAATTTTTGGCTTTTATCAATAAATTGTCTGTTATATAATAAATAAATGTAACAGATTAAGATCAAATGCAAATAATTTTTCTTTTTGAAAAATTGTTTATACAAATGCAATTTTTTTATAAAAAAATTTTCCATATAAAATGTTTTACAAAAACTTTCAGTATGAAATTTGTTCTATAGACAAATTTTGAATGAAATTTTGTGAAAAAAAAAACTTAATGAAGAAAAGATAAAACCGAAACTTGTTTGTGTGTTTCTGTCAGATGATAATCTTCGCTTTATGTTGATAATTGTTGGACACAATAATTCTTTTTTATTCTGTCCCGCAAAATAGATATAATGTCTAGAAATAGGGATAATCCTCCTGAAGAGACGGCTTAACCAACCATCGAAACACGTCGAGGAAAGGTTTCCTCACCAACATTTTTTGGTTTTATCAAAAATTTATTTTATATTTAAATAAAAATTATTGTAATAAATTGGGATCTTAGTGCAATACACTACAGTTAATTTTTTTAACATTCGGCTATAATATATTTTTGGCTATTCCGATTTTTTTTATTTGCGATTTCTGTAAATTTATTGCCGAAAATGCCGATTTTTTTGCGAAAATATATATTTCAAATATTCTTAATAAAATATATATATAATCACTTATATCTCATAGATCTATTTACATCCAAATAAAGATGAACAAAATCTCTAAAACTAAATTAAACTCATGACTAGATCAATAACACAGGTCAACAGCAAAAATGTGCTCGAGTAACCACTATATACATTTGATGTATCATGGCTACCATAGTACAAAAATGGTAAAATTTTTAAATTCTATGGCAAAATTTTAAAAAAATTTTTTTTTTTTAAATTGCAATTTTTTTTATATGTTTCTTCAAATAATTAATGATAACTCAAAAACTAGTCCGATATTATTAAAATAAAATCAGAAAAATTTAGATTTACATAGCCTATATATATCGCCGTCTATATATCGCGTTTCAATCGGATCAATAGTATCGGAGTTATAATAAAAAACTTAAGAAAAAAATATATTTTTTACGTAAAAATGGCAAAAAATTTCGTTTTAAAAAAATCATGTAAAATCGAAAACGGCAAAAAACTTCCAGATTTGTTATTTTATCGCATAGCGACATATAATAGCAATAAAATGAGGTATCGACCATAAAAATCGATTGCTTTTTTTCGAATTTATTCACTAAATTAGTGAATTCGCTAATTTTCACAAAATTTTAGTTTTTTGCTTGATATACGCATTATAGCGGGTTTTCAAATGTATGAAAAAAATAAATTTTCCAATTTCAAGGGGTGCACGTCGGATTATTGTGAGATTTGGTGAGAAACTTCCACCCACAAAATTTTAGTCAAATTGGACAAAGTTAACACGTAGCGCATAGGCCCCAAATCTGAAAAATAGCGTTTAAATCGAAAAAAATGTCAAATTTTCAGTTTTTGCAAAATTAAAGCTATTTATTCCCCCTTTTGCAAAAAAGTGGATCCTGGTCCTTAGGCAAACACAATAAGATTTCCAATAAGCTACATATCTTTAAAATCGGTCAAACAGTTTTCGAGTTACTACAATTTGCACTGGCCATTACATGTCCTTGAGGACTTGCCGAAGGCAATTGACCAAAAAATGTGACTATTAAGTCACTTTTAATACCATTTACTTCTTTGGAGATGACTGCAATATGAGTGATCTGTGACTTCCTCTGTTTGAGGCTGATCTATGTAGAATAAAAATGCAATTAATGAAGAACAAATTATATGAATAAACGGAATATTAATCTCACCTTAGGCCCGATGCTGCTCAGTTAAGTCTTGAAGTATTTGATCGTGTTCAAAAACTTGTAATTCTTAAATTTATTCGAACATCGAAACAAAGGATGTCTTTCTTCGTTTTATTAGTATTACAATGGTTAATGCACTGACGATATACATGGCCTAAATGCTGAATACGTGCGTGGTATAAAAAAAGTTAATTTTCACTTCAGATTTCCATAATTGTACAATCTAGAAATTTGTGTAAACAAAATTATTGTATATTTGACCATGATAAAAGAAATTAGTAAGGTATAACCGTTCTCTCTTTTGTCAGATATATTAACTTTCTGACGTTTGATCGAATTATTATTTTCTTTTCTCAAATTATGCTACCATACTACTTTTGAAAATCCCAGTTTCTATTTCCTATTATACTATAAACACAATCACGACTGCAGGCTAGGGGCTACAACCTGTTAAAATTAGAATACATTCATTCAAATAGAAATATTTTTTTTAAGCGTCGACATAGCCACACGACTACCGTTGTAGTTGTAGACAAAAAAAAATATATACATTTTATATATAATATAAAAATGTATATTTATATAACTCTTACTCAATAAAAGTGAAATTTTACGCTGTCATAACTAACACGCTACACACGCTAAGTAGTTTATGTTATATAAAAGCCCAGTATATCCTGTATAAAATTCATTATATAAAAGACCATACTTATGTCTATATTATTTTAAGATATGCTCATTTTTATAAACAAAGTCGGTTGTAAAAATAACTTTGAGTATATGAGCTCTTAATCTTTATAAATCGGAAGAATGTATATCATTTGAATGATACTTTCAGTAGCTTTTGTTTGATATACCAGTTTATATCGGATATAAACTTCTAAAGTTATGTCGTATAATTTTTTAAATTTAAAAAGCCCATAATTCTCATACTATAAAAGATCACACCAAAATCTATCTATAAGAACATTTGAAGATACGTTTTTAAATAAAATTTTGGTGAAAATAAAATTTTCAATCCCAAAAAGAAGCTGAAGAAACTGTAACATAAATTATAAAAAAATACGTTACACAAAAATACTTTAAAAATATTATAACAAAATTGAATTGTCTCAAGTCTTTTTTTCCTTGTGCAGGATCCGCTAAACTTTATAAAATAAGTTTTAACGAAATGTTTACAACACATTACACATTATAAGTTCAAAATTTCCTGATAATAATATTCCCATTTCTCACATGTGGCAACGACTTTTATAATTGTTTACAAAAAACATATTTCAAATATTTCGCATTTACTTCAAAAATATTTTTTGTAAGAGAGAACAGTTATACCTTACAATTTTTTTGCCATGTATTTGACTGTGTGACTGAATTTTACTTTTTTTTAATAATTTGAAGTCAAAAAATGTTTTATTTAGTCTAAATGAATTCATTACTTAAATGTCACAGTTTATTAGACTTATTTATGTACGAGTATATATGTATATATGTACGAGTATATATATAACACACTCTTTTTACATAACACGATCACAAAGATTAGCAAAAAAAAAAACCACCACAACTTGAAAATTGTAAAATGAACACTAATACTTTTGCAATATTAAAAGTAAATGTAAATACTAAGTCTCTACAATTCCAATAATTTTTCCATGGTATTGATATCATTAAATACAAGATCAACCAACTATAAATTTGCACAGTAAACACAACAATACAAATAAGGGTAGTTATTTTTTTACACCAACATTTGATACCTAAGAAAGATCCTTTATTAACATACTTTAGATAATTAAACACCCTTATTTCAATCCTTTTGATCTTTATTATATTTTAAATAAGATCACAACGGAAATGCAAATGTAATTCAAACTGCCATCTATTGATAATTTCTGATATTAATATTTTGCAATTCTAATTTTATCACCTTGTCCCGATTTCACCTCTCACCCCTTTAAGAAATGTTACCCCTTTTTGACTATTTCAACAGAATTAAATAAATATTTGCTTGTAATTGGAATTTTTATTTTGTTGAGATTTTGTATTTTTTTTTTGTATTTTTATTAGTTTTTATTCTAATTTGAATTTATTTTGCGGATGTGTCTGTTGTATTCTTTGTTGCCAGAGTTAAAGGAAATCATTTCTTATTTCTATTTGTTTTCGTTGTCGTTGTCGTCGGTTTAAAACAAAACACAAATAATAACGACAAACGTAAATGTAAATTAGTTTCCGTTTCGTGTTAGAGAAGAATGTGAGTGTGTGCAAGTGCTCATGAATATGTGCAAAAGTGTGAAAAATTGAAATTATTTACAATCATAAACATTTATAAAAAAAGTGTTTTATAACGAATTTTTTAAGCAGGCAAACACTACATCTCTTTAAACTCTCTTTATTAATTTTAAATCCCTGCTAATTTTTTGACTTAAATCTCGCTGTGCCAATAAAAAATAAATTCTTTTCTTAAATCTTTTTATTTAGTTCTTATTTTATGTTCTCATCTAATCTAATATTTCTCTATGAAAATATCCCACAACATTCCTTCAGTGTAATGACCGTCATAACAATTTTGTCCTTTTCGCAGGACTTCATAAACCACAATGACCAACCAACCAACCACCAACATCTTTATTGTTTATTATTGGGTTCCACATGAGGTAATTTAATGGAATGATTTACTAACAACCGGAAGCTGAGCCACTAAACTAAACCGAACTCAACCAGATCATGACCATACGAGGACGAGTGACACCAATGCAACAATAGGATGGAAAAGAAGTTACTGCTATTCTTATGAATATAAGTCTATTTTATAAAATTCTCAGCCACACTGTGAGAAATTTGGGTTACCTTGCAAATTGTAATAATTAACTATTTTAAATGAAATGAATAATCGGTCAATGAAATATTTGAAATTGGGATTTATGATTATTTTTCAACAGAAAATTTTATAAAATTTAAAAAAAAAAATATTTTTAAAACATGTAATAAAGTATAGTCGAGCTTGACCAACTACAGCGGTCAAGCTCGACTATACGATACCCTCCACCACTAAGGTCAAAGATGCCCTTTTTCAACAAATGTTTACTAAATTTTGCCTTCATACAAACATTTTCGCAAAACTTATATATTTAAGCTGTTTCCGTCAATTGGACTTATATGAGTGCTAGGATCAAATGTGGACCGATCTCCAAATTTGGCAAATTGATTTTGGTTTTTACAAAAATTATGTATACAAAAAATAAACTGAAAATTCTCATTATCTTTAGATTTACGAGCGTTATACTGATTTTTTCTCATTTAGTGCGTTTTGACAGAAGAGTTTGTATGGGAGGTATGATCAAATGTGAACCGATTTCAACGAACTTTGGTACAATAATTTTGGTTTAGATAAGCAGTATCTATCTATCGGGTTGGCAGTTAAAGTTTTTAACTTATTATTGTGTTAACACTTTTTTTAAAAATTAACAATAATGAAATATTATTATTAATTTTTTAAAATGAATCCTTTATTAATGTATTTGGTAAATATGGTAAATTTTTCTTAATGTATAATCCTAACTTGGACTAAAGATATACAAGATATAAAATTTTAAAGAAAAGGTCAATTTTATCCCCGTTTTCTGATTCCAAGGTCACCGTTGGTCCATTTTCAAAAAAATTCAAAAAGCGAAAAACTATCCTATAGTATGAAAATAACCACATTTAAAAAATATTCGTCATTTTTAATATTTGACTTTATGGGAGGGGTCACGCCCACTTGAGATTAAAAAAATGTAAGCCTATTTCACATATACAATCAAAATTTTTGAAAAATCGGTCATCCATATTTGTCATTTTTAATACATGACTTATATGGGAGGGGTCACGCCCATTTGAGATTTCCAAAAAAAAATGTAGCCTATTTTACCCACCGGTAACTCCATATATACAGTAAAAATTAAAGAAAAATCGGTCGGCTCGGTCATCCATATTTGTCATTTTTAATATTTGGGAGGGGTCATGCCCACTTGAGATTTTAAAAAAACTTGTTTATTTTAACCACCAGTCACATCTTACCATACTGTGAGGGGTCACGCCCACTTGAGATTTCTGAAAAAACCCTCGCCTATTTTAACCACCGTTCACACCTTACTACACTGTCAAAATTTCAGAAAATTCGGTCCGCTAGTTTCGGAGATCCTTCCCAACAAACAACATACAAACAGACAAACAGACGCGGACATTTTTTTATAGATGTAGATACAAAGTTTTTTGATAAAACTTATTAATGTTGGTTGGGATCATTCCTTGATTTACGTTTCTGTGGTTGGTTAGGCAATCATAATTTTTCACTATTTCATTTAGACAGAACGAAACCACGCAAAACATAATAACTACGAATTATATTGTTTTGAAAAATATAAACTCTTTACTTGAACAGAATATATCTACTCGTAGCCAAAAGGGCCAATGTCTAAAAAGGTAGTTTTGAGAAAATTTGATTTAAAGTTTTTATTTGCCTTATAAATTCATATTAACATTGTCCAGAAACCCCTTATAAATATGTTCTGAGCTAAGTTATCTGTTGGTACCAAATAAAAGAGGATGAAGGAGGGAATCTAATGCAATAATTAACTCAAAATGGCAAATAATTGACACTGGCCCATTTAGCACCAAGTTACAGTTATATGTCATAAGAAATTTATAAAATTTGTATTTTTCCCAGTGTATTTTGAAACATTTTACAATAAAAGCCAAAATTACCGGAAGTTATTATATCTTGAAATATTAGACCTCAACACACACAAATAAACTCAAATGAGTACAAACAAAAATATTTATATATTAGAAATAATCACACAGACACTTATAGAAAGTCCTGTTCAAATTGTATTGTCCTTACAACTCCTATATTTTCCTACTCTATTGTCTGTTCCTTTGTTCTTTCTCTGATGTAACTTCATCAAATGACCAAGAACAAGTGCAAGATTTATTCGAGACAAAACATTACCCATCTCCAAAATATACAAGTATTGTTTGTATTTGTTGTAAAGAAGCAAATCCTCATCAACCTCTTTTTTGCATTTTGCACTCGGACTCAGTCCAAAATATGAATAACTTAAATAATATGAAATATAGAGAAGAAGACAAAAAAAAGTTACAACAATATAAATTTGTTATTGTAATATTTTGTGGCATTGTGTTCTTATTGTTGTTGCTGTTTTTGGTTGTTGGCTTTCTTTCGGTTGGTTTATTTATTGCTGTAGTTGTTGTTTTTGTTGTTGTATATTGTCATATCCTGTAACGTTTATGTTTAATTTTAAACTTTTTCCGCTTGAAATAATTTCTATTGTCCTCATAGTCGTTGTCTTTCTGGTTCTTCTGATTCATAATAAAATAAATGGAAGCTTGAATTTATTTTTTATTTATTTTCTTAAAACCTTGTAAATTTTATGGTTTATTTCGAAATGTATGTATTTGTATCTTTTCTTCTGTTTCTCTGCAATTTGGAATCATAGAGCAGTGAAGTGAATAGACTTACGGTCAAAATGCTATAAAATTTAGGGATTTATAAATTGTGGAAGTCAGTTTTTATGTATAAAGCTCTAACACTTGAAAGCAATTGCCTAAAGCTAAAATTAAATTTAAGTAAAAATTTAAAGAAATCAAAATTTTCATTTAGAACAAAAGAAGATAAATTTTGTTAAAAAATATTAAAATATCTAGATTTACAACTCTTAATTTTCATCTTACCTTTAGCTTTTAAGCTTAAGTGTTTGAGAATTTATTTAGTGACCACATTTTTTTGTATAAATACCCAAATATTTTTTTTTTTTCATTTTGTTTAAATAAATTTAGATAACATTTTTCTTCTCAGATTTTATTTCCAGGCAGACAATTTTGAAGTTTATGGGAATAATTTTATAAAATCTTATTGTTCAGAAATTTACAACATAACCCAACTTTTGTTGGATCGTTCGAATGCACAAATAAACAAATAATGAATAAATTTTTGTGTAAATTGTTAACAATTTATATTTGATGTAATTTTATGATTTTTAACATCGTTTAGACATTTCATTTTTATATGAATAAAGATATTTTTGGTCCATCCATGAGAGTGTGCCAGTTTCCTTTTGCAATATTCATTTCCATTATAAACAAGGATTTTTAAGATATATCGAAAGCTTTTATGAAAAGCCTAAAAAATACTATGAATTTATGAATGTTTTTTTTTCTCTCTATTGTATTTGTAGTTTTCTGTTTGTAGGTGTATGTGTGTGTTTGAATATTTCGTTTTAAAAAATTGTTTTTAATGTTTGGAGTTTACCCGGGTGCGTATGTTTCTGATTTTTTATGGTTTAAAGCACGTACGAGTACGTACATATGAAGATAATGGAATTGCCTTTTTACATTTTTCTCCTTTTGACTTTTTTTGTAGATATTTTACTTTCAGCTTTAAAATTCTAGGATTTACAGGGGCGTAGTTCAAGAGTTGTGGTAATAAACAGAAAGTTTCAATATCATAGTTGTTATTATGAAAAATCTTAATAAAGTTAAATTTTTCACCTAAAAATTGGATTTCGCAAGTAAAAGTTTTTTTTCGTGTATTAAGAATTTTTAAATTTTTATCCATAAATTTGGAATATTCGGTTCGGATTGGCCAATGCTCCCATTTTGATGAAAAAGAAATAAAATTTGCTGTAGAAACAAATAATAAAAAATGGACTGTTCTAAAAGTAGATATGGCATGCAATACAATGTTGAATAATATAAAGCTTTATCTCTTCTTTTCACCTCTATACTATCCTAGCAAAACTTTTCATTACCAAATAATGAGTTAAACAGCTAAACTTTTGAACACGAACTACTTACTCATTCGCTGTTTAAGTCATTACATTCACGTGGGGATGTTTTGGGGGTTAATACTTACCACTTGCAGAAAAAAAGGTAAGCAATTGGAAAACAACAACAAAAACTTTTTTTGTTGTTTTATTAATATATTATATATATATATATATATATATATATATATATATATATATATATATATATATATATATATATATATATATATATATATATATATATATATATATATATATATATATATAAATTACCATTTTAATTACAAAGAAGAACTTATATAAGAACTAATTAGTTATTCGGAGGGTATGTTGTAGTCATTACAAGGTAACCAGTTACCAGAGTACATGCCATTGCAAAAGTTTTGTTGGGATATAACTGTATCGGCAGTATTTGTAATGGTAGTCCAAAATCGGTGCTTGAAAATGTTTATGATATCATCACTGCTGACAAGTCGTAGATCCAGGCGTACGAAAGCGTACTCAATGTACGGGTCTTCTAATTTGAGCACAACCCAAGATAATTTTATTCGGGTTCAAAGCAAACTGTCAACTGTTATTCGGAAAAAGTTGATATAATCTTTCGATTGGTTGTATATGAAATGATCAATAGGGACTGATTAACAATCAATAAACCCAGCATAACTTAAACAAATTTATTCGGGTTCGAGGAACTTGAAAAAATTACCTGTTCTAATCGTAATATTGGTGGTACGTCGAATGGCCAATTGCAACTGATAAACAGCCATTGGATTTCCAGAATTCCTCGGAAAAAATTTCCATTATGCTAATGGAACACAAGAGACAATTTCAGCACTAAAAATTTCAATAGCTTCTCTATATATTATTAACTTAGCTACCAATGATTTCGTCTAAGTGACAAAAATTAAAAATAAATTTCGAGTATAAGGTTATTCGATTAGTGCTTCAAAAATTGGTTCGTACTCATGTAAATCTTCATTTAGAACATTTAACAAAAAAATCAATTAAGTAATTTTAAATGATTTTGAAGCAACGAAAAAATGTTTATATAATTTTATATTGAAATTTTTCTATAATACAAATTTTATATAGAAAATATTTCTATAAAAAAATTTCCTATAAGAACATTTTATATTAAAATTTTTCTATAAGAAAAATATTATATCAAAAATTTTTCTATAAGAAAAATTCTATATTGCAAATTTTTCTATAAGAAAAAATTTATAATGAAAATTTTTCCATCAGAAAAATTTTATATTAAACATTTTTCTATAAGGAACATTTTCTTTTAAATTTTTTTTTATAAGAAAAATTTTATATTGAAAATTTTTGTATACGAAAGATTTTATATTAAAAATTTTTCGAAAGAAATTAATTTTAGTTGAACCAGAATTTATGTTGATGGTCGTGGGTTCGAGTCGGGCTCAGGTTCATGTCATAAATTATTTTTTTAATTTATGATTTTTAAATCAGATGAATAAATTTTAGGAATACTGAAAAAACTATGTGACACTTAGCAGTGTGGAATGCTGCATTTTCTGTCCCGCTACGGACTTCTCACAGCACACTGTGTCACCAACTGTTAAGCGAAATTGAAAACGAGAATTATATTAACACTCATTTCCATTTCACCTATGACCACACTCAGAAAAAAGACGTGTACTAAATTTTAGGAAAAATAATTCCTTAAAAATAGTATAAAAAATTCCTTATTCAGAGTAAATTTTTACTCAAAATTAGGAAAAATTGTTACATTCTAGTAAAAAATACAACATGTTAATAAAAAATTTATAGTTCATATACTAAAAAATTGTAAACATTTTTCCATAGAAAAATTGCATGAATTTTGTAAAATATTATTTATTTTAGGGAAATTTTTGTTAAAAACTAGTAAATATGTCCTAAATTTTAGTTCATCACATCGTAAAAGTAGGAAATACTGACTTTAGTTCAAAAAATTTGATTGAGTAAATGATTTACTCAAAAATAGTTCATTAAAATGAACTTACTTAAAATCTGGAAGTTGTTGTCTTAAATTTAAGTTCATTATTTTCCTAATTACTAAGAAGTTATACTTAAATTTAGAAAACTTTCTACATTTTAAGAAAAATTTATTTAAAATTAGGTAACATAAATTACAACGTCCAATAGTATACAATTTTCTTATAATAAGTAAAATTGTAATAATTTGTTAAAAATTATATACTTATAATTAGGATAATTTCCTAAAAAATAGTTCAGATAAATCAGAAGAAATCATGCTTAAATTTATGAAGTAATTAGGATAACTTTTTTATAATGAGCAAAATTGTTATAATTTCCTGAAAGTTATATACTTATATTTGAGAAAAAATTCCTAAAAATTAGTTCAAATTTTCCTAAAATTTAGTTCATATATTGAAAAAAGTAAATGTCAATAAATTATTTTCATTTATAATTTATTTTCAATTGTAGTTCGTGATAGATATCTTACAAATTCTGCTGTTTTTTTGATATTTGCAATATAAAAAAAATTTTTGTTATGAAAAATTTGTGCCAAAAATTGTGTTTGTTGTTTCCGTCTTTGCATTTCGTAAGTAAAGGAAATATTAGCGACTAAACAATGTATCAAAATAAAAGACAGAAAAATCAACAAGAATATGAAAATTTCCTAAAAATTAGTTAAAATTTTCTAAAAATTAGTTTGAATTTTCCAAAAAATTAGTTAACATTTTCCAAAAAAATTAGTTAAATTTTTCCTAAAAATGTATTGAAAAATAAAATTAAAATTAATTATGTTTTCTAATAATTGTGTTATAAAAAATATTTGTGCAATAAAAAAAAACTACGGCTGGAATCTGTGTCAAAAATTGTTTGTGTGACTTATTGAAGTCATGTGCTCCAACAGAAAATGTAAGCAAATTTTAAACTAGAGGTATGTATAAATCAGCAGTAAGAGTATTTGTAAGAACATTTCATTATATTCTAGGTACTTTTTAAGACCGTATACTACGGCAGTTTTTTAGTTCGAAACTCAATTAGTACTTCCAGATATTAATTTGGTCATAACGTCACCAGTAGCTCCTTATTAAACTGTTCAGTATTCCACTTTTAATTTAAGGAGAATGCAGTTACAGCAAATACAAATCATATCTTATGCAGTTGGATATCTTTATCTACATATACAGTTGTAAGTATTTTTATGGCCTCTATATTATGATTTTTTAATTAAACACTTACGCTTATAATCTAGGGCACTTCGGCCAATTTTTGATCTCTACAAGCTAAATGACCGAAACTTATAGCGATCCCTTGTATCGTAAGTCCCTCGTAAGCATTATTTCCACCACGCTTTATTTCATATGGGATCCAATTTCCTTAACTATCTTTCTACAGCCATTTTCTTCATGTGAAATATTGTTATTGGACTTTCCTGCAAATCAGGGATTGAAAAAATGTGTGTATACTCACTCCTTGGCGTCTATCAAATCCTGAATTCTCATAACAGATGTTTACAATCCAAAATATCATATTTGTTATTATAGTCCATGTAAGTGATGCATTATACATATATGTCTTTAGTACACTGTTTCCTCAGTTTTCATATTAGGGAGGGTCATTTTTTATGTTTGCCAGAAGCTTGTTGTATTTAACGCCAAATTTGAAGAAAGACAGAAATTTAAATAGTCCCAAAGCGATCTTCTAAATGTAGGGTTATTGGATTTAGGTACAATAAATTTTTTTATAATACATTAATGGGCAAGTATTCAATTTAAATACATTTTTAAATTGAGCTTTTGTGTGCTAATACTTAAATATTTTATTTTTATTTTTTTTTTTGCCTTTTCATAGTAGGAGTCTTTTCCAGAAGTAGGTTACTAGCCTGAGGTCCTAGTCCAAATTCTTATAATTTATACGGGAAGAACTCACAGCACTTGTTAGCTCACTACTTTAACGGGTGTTAAGACAGATAAGACGGTGTGATACCACGAGAAGATCAGTTTCCACAGTTGAGATGAGGGATAGACCAAGAAAAGTCTTTAATTTTCAAATTAAAACCGATCAAAACCGTTGCTTGGCTTCCAACAATAACTACATCAATATTTTATCTAGAATACTTCGACAAAATTCTAAACTTATGGCGAGCTCTTGTATTATAAGTGCCACTTGGCAGGATTATTTGGTTGGCAGAGCTTAACATATGACATTTTTGTGCTTGGAGTTGTCGTCACAAGTAACAATCAGCCGTTTTCTTCAAATCGAAAAAGGTTATTGGATTCCCCGCATGTTAAGGCTCAACCTATGTAAGTGATGCATTATCTATGCCTCAGTTTTTATATTAGGGTGGGTCTTTTTTAATGTTTACCAGAAGGTTGTTATATATTAAATATCATAATTCAACGTAAAATTTAAAGAAAGAGAGACTTAGTGACAGAGATTTAAATAACTCCAAAAGTGTTCTTCTAAATGTAGTTATTGGTCTTAGGCACAGTTTTTTTATTATAATAAATTAGTGGGCAAGTATTCAAGGTAAATATATTTTTAGATTGAGCTTTTGCGTAATACATTGATAAGTATCAAAAATTTTAAAAAATCGTATAGGTGTTTTAAAGTAACAGGTTCTTATAGAGCTTACAGTAAGGGGCAAAACTTAACACATTGTTTATTAATACAAAATCGAATCGAAACTCAAAAGTCATTGTTTGGTACAAATTTTGTTCCTTTAGCCAAATACTTTATGAACGAAATTTATACCAAACAACTATTTTTGACATTTAATATAATTAAATTTTAAACTTTATTTTCTTAAATTTAAGAAAATAATAAAAATAAATAATGTATTTTACTAGTTATCAGTAAAAAGGTTTTTTCCCTAACTAACTGTATGCTCTAAATAAAAAATATATATTAAACACCTATACTATATTTTATATTTTTTGCGAAATGACCTTTGATTAGTTAAATTGGGAAGACTAAGGACCTTTAGTGTTCCGTAGCCAAAGATGCCGTGCGTCACAGAGAGCGTCCCTTCCAAATAACAATTTGACTATGAAAAGGCTTTAATATTTTTCAATGTGTTATACTGCAGTTAATTCTGAAGTACGATTTTTTTATTTATTTACCTTATAAAATTTGTCTTCATTAATAAATACATTAATATAAATATTTATTTTCCAATAACTCACATTATGAACCAAAATTCTTTTATATTGAAGTTTATATTGCATTTTCAAATAAATAAATTTTTTAACTTGTAAAAGAAGATCAGATATTTAATGGCAAGGAATGGATAATGAAATACATTGAGTCATTGTCCGCAGTTATTTAAATTGGAAGAAACTTTCACAAATACGAATGTGGAAAAATTTCAAAACTACTTCATCCATTTTTTATTTCTATGAGTTTTAATTTATTGTACTTTTTTTTTGTATAAGTTGTTATTGATTGAAATTTCGGTAAAAACCAAAAATACTCCCATAAGAACTAATTTTACAGTTTGGGGGCGGATGCAGCACGCCTACCCCTAATGCAATCTAAACAAAATTTTGTATAACATATTTTTTTGTAACGGAAAACATTTCTTAGGGAAAATTAAGGTTAAATTTTTAAAAAATAAGGTGCACTCAATTTTTATGTACATATATGTAAGTAAATGTAAAAATTGTTATAAATTTAAATATTATTTCTTATTTTATTATATATATGTATTTATGTTATTTAAAATATTTTTGTAAAGTTATGAAAATATATTAATAAAAATACTTTATACCATATTTTTATACTTTTATTTTATAAAGGGGATAAATATATTTTAGAAAATAATTTTACTTAATTTTAGTAATTTTTCTTGTATTATTTAGGAAATATATAATTCAGATAAATATATAATTTACTGAAAACTAGAAATAAGTTTTAATAATGTAGGAAATATTTCATACTGGGAATGAATATTTTACTATAAATAAGTACTAAACTTATTTATTTTCTGACTGTTTTTCTCACTTTTAAGGAAAATATTTCCTAAAAATTATAAATTTTTTACAAGATCAGAATAAATAATTTAATGAATTTTAGTAATCTTTTTCTACTATCGTAGAAAATTTGAACAAGTTTACTGCAGTTTTTACTTGTTTTAAGTTAAAATAAATTATCTTTTAACTAAAATGAAGGAAAATTTTCCTTATTTATACCATTGATAAATATTTATCTGAACTAAATTAAAGGAAATATTTACTTGTTTTTAAGAAGTTTCAGATAAAATATGAACTAAATGATAGTCATTTTTTTAATTTTTTAAGTTAAATTTTATTTGGTTTTAGTTAAAATTTGTTTGATATAAGAAATTTTGTCAAAAACTTAAGGAAATTTTTTTATTGGAATTAAGGAATTATTTTACTTAATTGCTGTAAAAAACGGCTTTGGCGCCATACGACAACCATTTTTTCCTCAAATTTAGTAAATTTTCCTAAATTTTAGTTCATTTTTTTTCTGAGTGCATATGATCGATTCAGTTAGACGAACTTATCCACCATAGTTTTTTCCTTTATGTTTTGTATTCCTATCCTTTATTAATACAAAACAGGAAAACAAAACATAAAGGAAAAAACTATGGTGGATAAGTTCGTCTAACTGAATCGATCATATGGTCATAGGTGAAATGGAAATGAGTGTTAATATAATTCTCGTTTTCAATTTCGCTTAAGAATTCAGTTAAATAGATGATCTTGGTGACACAGTGTGCTGATGAAGTCCGTAGCGGGACAGAAAATGCAACATTCCACACTGCTCAGTGTCACATAGTTTTTTCAGTATTCCTAAAATTTATTCATCTAATTTAAAAATCATAAATTAAAAAAATAATTCATTAAAAATTTTTCTATAAGAAAAATTTTATATTGAAAATTTTTCTATAAAAAAAATTTTATATTGAAAATTTTTCTATAAGAAAAATTATATATTAAAAATTTTTCTTTAAGAAACATTTCCTATTGAAAAGTTTTTTATAAGAAATATTTTATATTAAAAATTTTTCTATAAGAAATATTTTATATTAAAAATTTTTCTATAAGAAAAATTTTGTATTAAAAATTTTTCTATAAGAAAAATTGTATATTGAACATTTTTTATAAGAAAAATTATATTTGAAAATCTTTTTATAAAAAAATTTTTATACTGAAAATTTTTCTGTAAAATAAATTAATATGTATTGAAAATTTTTATATAAGAAACATTTTGTATTGAAGATATTTTTATTGCAAAACTTTAAATTTTAAAAAAATATATATTGAAAATTTTTCTATAAGAAAAATATTATATCGAACATTTTTCTATAAAGTAAAATTTATATTGAAAATTTTTCTATAAGAAAAATTTTATTTTAAAAATTTTTCTATAAAAAACTTTTATATTAAAATTTTTTTCTATAAGAAAAATTATATGTCGAAAATTTTATACAGTTAAAAAAGTTACCAAGGAGTTTTATTGTGAACATCTGTAACATGTAATCTGTAGATATTGAACCCGGTATCGGAAATAATTTAAAAGTTACAATATCTGAATAAGTCAAACTTTTGATATAATTATAATTATAAAATATAGTTAAAATTCATTCCTAAGAAGTTTTACATGAAGATCAAGCTCTATATAAGGTTTCTGAATTGGTCTACAATTCCCCACAACTCTCATATAAACCCAAAAAAATCATCACAATGTTTTTACTGAACTTGTTTTTACTGAACTTGTTTTTACTGAACTTTTTTTTACTGAACTTAGTAGAAAAGAGTATTTTCTACCAATTATACTTTCTAGCCGATCGATTATGTTTAAAATTTTACATAAAAAATATATTTTTTTATATTATAAGTGGATATTGGAAATATTTAATATGCCGAGAAAAATTCCTACGTGATAATTAAAATGCGACAACGGAGGATCATATTACACCAGTTCTTAGATAATTTAAAAAAACTTCAGTTTTTTTTTTCATTAACATACGCCCCTGATCTCTTCAGCCTCAAAGAAAACTAACCCAACGTAATACAAAAAAATAAATAATATTAACAAACCAAAACAAAAAAAAAAAAATACAAGAAATGAAAAAAATAATTTTGTAAAACAAAAATAAAAATTAAATTTCCAAATGGACGAATTTCTGACAGTTGGAAAAAAGCGTGAACAATTTTAAAGAAAACACAATAACAACAACGTCGTCATCATCATCATCAGCCTCAGCCTCCTCGTCGATGTTAGGCAGAATAGCAGGCAGCCGTTTCAGATTCAGGCATACAATAACACTGATGTGCTCTTTCCAAATGGGAGCAATACAATTATCCACAAACAGTTCCAAAGCCTAAACTCCTTGCACTATATCAGGGGTATACGTTAGATTTGACTATCACGCTTGTTCACTGAAGAAGGGGGGAAGGGGAAGTTATAGTAGCAATAAACTAAACTAGGAATAAATACAAGAAATTGTACAACGGGAAGGAAAAAATGTAATAAAAGAAAGAAATTTGGTACGTGACCAACCACATTGGGGTGCTTTGCTGTGAATGACTGACTGACTGAATGAATGAATGAATGAATAAATGAACGGTTGAGTGTAAGGAAGTAACGATTTCTTTAAACGGCTTTATGTTCGCAGTTCTTTGGAACATTTTGGACAACTTCGAACGTAAATTTAAATTGAGCAACACAATAATCGATATTGCTGGATTTATTTACGACTCGCAACCCTACAACCTACAACGGAAAAAGGAAATGCAGATACAACAAGAAACAAATATAAGAAAGAAAAAAATCTATATTTGGGAAGCTGATAACGGGAACCAGAGAAAGGGGTTGTTTGCTATTTAGGCCTCAATTTAAAGCAAATGAGTATTACAGAAACTGCACTCTAGAGACTGTCATAAAAAACGTTAAGTATAAAACGTTCCTCTATAAAAATCTAGTCTCAGACAGTCAAGTGTGTCTGTCAGTCTTCTTTAGTGGCTGGCCATGTAGTTTTAACTAGAATGACGTTAAATGACAGTAGCGTTTCCTAAACAATTGTTAACTAATCGTCTATCAATATCATTATTGTCGTTGTTTTTAGCTGCTCATTCTTTTCTGTATATTTCAGTTGTTTTTTATTTTTTTGTTTTATTACTGAGGAAGCATGAAACGCGTGCTTACATTATTGTTTAACAAAATATTCCTGGAAACGAATTTGTCTGGGCGTTAAACAGTCACATCATATTGTTGTTAAATCAGATAAATTTTCTTCCAACTGCAACAACAGCAAAAAAAAAAAATAATAATAAAACCAACTTTAAAAGCACCAAAGGAACATATTTTACAACTTTAACTGCTACAAAATTTTGATAAACCTGAAAATTTAAAGAACTCTACTTAGTTGGAGTCCCAAGTATTACCACATACCTTCACACATCATTACTTTCATTGTTTTGCCATAATCATCTTCATTGTCATCATCCTTATAAGCTTTATCCCTTGTGGTTCTAAGAGATCACGTGTGGCGTGACACCCATTCATTCAAGCTCTCACTCACTTGCACTTCAATTTCCTTAGGAAATCTTTAAACTTTAATTACTAAAATATCTGTTCAAAAATGCATATATTGTCAGTCAGAACACCCAAGTTAAATCTAAAGAATTTTTGGCGAGGTCTTTTTCAAAACCCATCTGAATGTCAACAATGTCCGTCCATTCCTAGGATGTGGACAAATGTGTGATGTAGAGCTTCGCTGTGGTCATTTGTGGTTAAAAGCAGCAGCTAAAAGTTTAGCTTCACAACTGTAATCTGATCTCTTTTGGATCAAGACAAATGTTCTTAAAATGTTGTTGGTCACATAAATACAAATAAAGGGTGTTCCTGAAAAAAATTCACAAAAATAAAAGAACTTTTTTGTATAAGAAACATTTTTTATAACGAAAAAGTTTTTAAGAAAATTTAAATGAAAGGAAAATTTTCATATAAGAAATTTTTGTTGAAAAAATATCACAAATTTTGTTATAGAAAATTTAAAGTAATTTTTTTTAAGATTTTAAGAAAAGAAAATTTTAAAAACACCTGCAATTTTGTATATCAAATTTATAGATATTAAAAAATTTACTGCATAAATTTTTTTATACCCTTCACCACCACAGGTGGAAAGGGTATTATAAGTTTGTGCTGATGTTTGTAACGCATAGAAATATTTGTCTTAGACCCACCTTTTAGTATACGAATAGACTTAGAATCACTTTCTGAGTCGAGTTAGCGATATCCGTCCGTCCGTCCATCTGGCTGGCTGGCTGGACCCCCATGTAAACCTTGTAATCAAACTACAGGTCGCAATTCTAAAGATAATTTGACGAAATTTGGCACAGATCATTTTTTTGATAATGGGACCATGGCTATTGAAATTGGTTAAAATCGGTCTATTATTTCTGGTACCTCCCATAGGTCCCACTTCCCGGAATTGATATATTGGCCACAAATATCAATGTTTTTTCATGAAATTTAAAAAAAATACTGCTTATGTAAACTTAAATCACTACACCAAATTTCGTTGAAATCGGTCCACATTTGACTATAGCTCCCATACAAACTTTTCTTAAAAAACGCACTAAATGAGACAAAAAATCACTAAAACGCTCGTAAATCTAAAGATAATAAAAATTTTGAGTATATTTTTTGCGTACATAATTTTGTAACATCTGTAATCAATTTGCCAAATTTCGCGATAATCGGTCCACATTTGACCCTAGCTCTCATATAAGTCCAAATGACGGAAACAGGTTAAATATATAAGTTTTGAAAAAATGTATGATGGCAAAATTTAGCAAGTATTTGTCTTTATACAGGAAAAATAACACCTTTGTCCTTAGTGGTGAAGGGTATCGTATGGTCGGGCTTGACCGACTATAGCACTTTCTTACTTTTTTTTAATTTTCTATTAAAAATTTTTTAATACAAAAACTTTTCTAAAAGAATTTTTTTATCAAAAAAATGTATAAATAATTTTGTTTTTCATACAAAAATTTTTGTTAATACAAAAAATGTTTTATAATAAAATATTTTAATAGAAAGTTTTTTAACAATTCTTCAAGAAAATTATTTTATAACAAAAATTTTTGTATAAGAAAATATTATAATAAAAAAATTTTTCTATTAGGAATTTGTTTAAAAAGAAAACTGTTTTTCAAAAATAGATTTCTGCCACAAAAATTTGTAACAAAAAAATTAATACCAAAAATTTTTTGTAAGAAAACTTCTTTTATCTAAAAATTTTTGTTTATATAAAAAGTTTTCTGAAGAAAATTTTTGTTAATACAAAAAATTTTCTATAAGAAAATTTTTGTTAATATAAAAAATGTTCTATAAGAAAATTTTTGTTAATTTAAAAAATTTTCTATAAGAAAATTTTTGTTAATATAAAAAATTTTCTGAAGAAAATTTTTGTTAATATAAAAAATTATCTATAAGAAAATTTTTGTTAATATAAAAAATTTTCTATAAGAAAATTTTTGTTAATTTAAAAAATTTTCTATAAGAAAATTTTTGTTAATATAAAAAATTTTCTGAAGAAAATTTTTGTTATTATAAAAAATGTTCTATAAGAAAATTTTTGTTAATACAAAAAAATTTTCTACAAGAATGAATTTTCTATAAGAAAATATTTTTAATGCAAAAATAAAGAATATATTTGAAATACAAAATTTTTTTATTTCAAAAAATTTTTCATAAGAATATTTCTTTAATACAAAATTTTTTTATAACCGATAATTATTTGCAAAAAAATGATTTACAAACGGAAATTTTTGTATAAGAAAAAATTTTCTAAAAGAAAAAATTTATATCAGAAAATTTTCTTTAAAGAAAAATTATCTATAAATTTATCTAACAAAAAAATTTCTTAAAAAATATTTCATAACAAAAAATATCTGCCACAAAATTTTTTGTTACGAAAAATTTTTCATTAGAATATTAATTTCATACAAAATTTTTTTATAACCGATAATTTTCTACAAGAAAATTGTTTACTAACGAAAATTTTTGTATAAGAAATTATTTTCTAAAAGTAAAAATTTTATATCAGAAAATTTTTTACAAAGAAAAAATTATTTGTAAATTTTTCTAACAAAAAAAAATTCTTTAAAAATATTTTAGCAAAAAATTTTCTGTCACAAAATTTTTTTGTAACAAAAAATTTTCTTTTACAAAAAACTCTGAACATTGATATATTTTCTATAAGAACATATTTTTACCACATAATTTTGGAACACCCTATTATACATGCAAGCATGTGGTAAATGCCGGGAAAATATTTCGTTTTGAAAGCAGCCACGAGTCATTTTCATCATCGTCATTACATTCTCCAAACTTTTGAGCTACCAACAAACAGATAATAATAACTTTTTTTCCTCTCCACTAGTTTAAAGTTGTCAACAACACTGTCGTCATCGTCATCATCATGATCTTCCTCTGTAACATTGTCCTCATCACCAGCTGAAACTAGCAACTCCAACCAAATCAGCAGGAGCATTGTATTCTACGAATTGTTGTCACTGTTTTAGTTGCAGTTTGACAAACAGTAGCCAACAGATGTTGTCTTTCTTAGGAAGTCACTTGGCGATATGTTGCTATTGCTTTAGCAGTTGTTGCTGATACTCAACGATGTTTAGCTGAAATTGCAGTTGTTAAGGTTTCTTAGCAAAATTCTTAGAGAGTTTCGTTTAAGTATTTTTTGTGTTAAAATCCCAACGTAGATTTCTGTTAATGATTGACAAGTTTGTATATGTAGATATTTGCTAAACTAGATAAAGGAGCGAAAACATAAATTTTACTATAATGTCTCCTAATTTGGCCAACGGACAACATTAAGTCATGCAGGGAGTTCAGGTACTTGAGAAGTACTTATGTATGAGGAGATTTCAATAGAATTTGGTGGCTATTATCCATTATATGACATAGATAAGATTTTCTGGTATTAGCAGAAGTTATTTATTCCACTTAATCATTAATTACAATATTAAGGATTTGATATTGAAGATGCGTTTAAGATTTGTTTTAAATCATTTTTTTAATATTTCTTCAGTTTTACATAGGGTTCATATATCTCAAGCGTCTGACGATTGAGTGAAATTGACATATGTTTTGTTATTGTAACAAAAACAAAATACATGCAAATTTCACTCAAGCGGTTCAAATGAATAAGAAATCATAAGCCATAACTAAGTCAAACTCTACTCTCCTCCTCTCAATTTAGAAAATAAACTTTTCTTATTTTATTATGGTCCTTCGAACCGGATTTTGATAACAAAGTTCAGTATCTTATTTCGAAATCAACACTCTTGGTCCATTTCTTAGCCTTAAAATATATGTATGTATATTTGGTCTCATAGCCAGTAACATCTTTCCTTATTCAAAGTCTTATATCTCTTAAGGAACTTTAAATAACATTTCCTTTTAAATTTCATTTAAAATTCATTTACTTTCAACTTTCATTTACAACATTTCAAGTGTTAATTAATGGAATTAATTAAAAACTTATTTATGATAATAAACATTTCAGCTAAACTTTATTTCAAGAGCGAAACAAACCATCCAATAACTTAGCAAAATAATTTGTATAAAGTGTTAAAGTGAACATAAAACTTTAGTCGACTACTTTTTTGCCACTCAAACTTTAAAGATGAAGAAGTTTGGTATTATTGTAGCTCAATTATGACACATAAATAATAATAGGAAGGGCACCAGCATCTTTAGCAACAGCAGCAGCAGCAACAATATTTCTGGTCGACAACAACAAGACTTAAACAAGATTTGAAAGAACAACAAAATATTTAACTCAAAATAATAACTATAATCAACTAGAAAGTCCAGAAGGACCTATAATAAATTATTGAGGAAAATCGTTATCATAAACTTGTAATATTTTCAGTGTTGCCATTTTGATCACGATTCTTAGAAATATTTTAAAACAATATTTGTTCTCAGATATTTATATCCTCTACATTAAATATTTTGGTTTGATATGATTTTTTATTCGCGTACCTAGTATTTTGTTCACTGTGTCGCCATCTTTAGTCCGCTCATAACATTTTCTATATATCATAACATTTTATATACAACCAAAAGTAGTAAAAACTATCAAAACCAGAAATGTAGCCTTTAAAGAGATGTGAACACCGATATATAAAATGTTATGATAGGACTAAAGATGGCGATACAGTGAATAAAATACTAAAATGATGGTATTTGTAGGCGTGGCAAAAAAAATATAATTGTTTTTACATTATCTTTAATACTAGGGGGTGACTGACACAACTTTTTTTGTGTGGAAGGCGAGCCTTTCTATTGTATACCCAATACAACTCTTAAAGCTGAAGTTTTTGTCCACAATTGGGTAGACTGATTCCAATTATAAGTTATGGACAATGTTTTTATTAAACTCAATTTAAATAAAAATAAATTTGTGAAGTGCCAAAATCTCAATACCGGGAAGACAGTCCTATAGGAGGGTCCCGAAAATTGACTCAGAAAATTAACGGTATGCTTTAAGGTATCAGACTAATATCTCTATCTCCATCAGCATAAGCCCAACATATCCTTAACATACCAAAACAAGTAAGAAAGTGCTATTGTCGATCAAGTCCGATCATACGATACCCTTCACCACTACGGTCAAACGTGTTCTCTTTCCTGTATAAAGACAAATATTTCCTAAATTTTGCCATCATACAAACATTTTCTAAAAATTTATATATTTAAGTTGTTTCCGTCATTTTGACTTATATGAGAGCTAGGGTCAAATGTGGACCGATTACCTCAAAATTTGGCAAATAGATTACAGTTATTACAAAAACTATGTATGCGAAAAATAAATTTAGTGATTTTTGAAAGAAGAGTTTGTATGGGAGCTATGGTCAAATGTGAACCTGTTTCAACGAAATTTAGTACAATAATTTTGGTTTACATAGGCAGTATTTATTTTGAATTTTATAAAAAATATTAATATTTGTGGCCAAAATATCAATTCCGGGAAGTGGGGCCTATGGGAGGTACCATAAATAATGGACCGATTTTGACGAATTTCAATAAGCCAATAAGCCCACTATCAAAATTATCTGTGCCAAATTTCATCCAATCATCTTTAGAATTGCGATCTGTACTTTTATTACTTGGTTTACATGGAAGTCCAACCAGCCGTCCAGCCAGACGGACAGACGGACGGACTGACATCGCTAAATCGACTCAGAAAGTGATACTAAGCCTATTGGTATACTAAAATGGGTCTTAGATAAATATTTTCCAATAATAATATACTTTCCACCAATTATGGTGTAGGGTATAATAAATTTGTAAGGTACCGGAAAGGCAGTAATATGGAAGGGTCCCGAAAATTGACTCAGAAAATGAACGGTATGCTTTAAGTTAGGTATCAGACTATGGTTTGCAAAAAACCGTGAAAATGAGAAACCGTGGTTTCGGTTTTAAAACACCCAAAACCAGCCGGTTTCGGTTCGGGTTTTGGTCTTTTAAATAAAACTATTTCAGTTTAAATTTGTAGGAAAATTTAGATAACTTCATTAAAATATATTATAATTTAATACTTAAATTCAGGAAAATAATTCAGGTTTTTTAAATATGAGGGATTTCTTAAATAAGTCTTATTTCTTTTGGAGAAACTGCAGAGCCCCTTTAATGTGAGTAAAGAATTTACAATTTCAAAGTCGATAGAATGAAGCAAATCTCAGCAGCATTTCTAAACTCTCATAAATACTTTGTTTTAGAAGCAGAAATGTAAGAGCAAACTAAAATCACGATTATGGTGCTTTTTAACGCTTGTTTGTAAAATATTATAACGAACTGACGAATTTTTGAAATACCGAACAGTTTTTCTTACAGCCTCTAGGTTCAAATGTATATGGGCAATCGGTTTTAAATGAGTCAAATTTTCATCGTCGCTGTCTTCAAAATTTATTTTCAGATACAAATTTGATATTGGCTGCTGCTCCATCTATAGTACACGCTACGATGTTTATATGAAGTGAAATATTAAGCTCCATTAGCCTTTGTCTAATGGTTCCTTGCGTTTGCTTGAAATTACACGTTCCTAAACTAGGGGCCAGATTATAAAATTTACCATGAGAATCGTAAATATTTACGTTCATATACCGTCTTCCCCTTATACATGTCCAATCGTCCATTGTAAATATCTTTTGCTTGTTTCATTCTTCTGCTTCATTAAATACACAAATTTATGATAAGATAATGTTATATCTGAATAATACCAACAAAAAATTAAGAAAAATAAATAGCTAAAACCGCGGTTTTTTCTACGGTTTTCGGTTTCGGTTTTGAGGCATAAAAAAGCGAGGTTTCGGTTTCGGTTAAAACCGAACTAATATCTCTATCAATATAAACCCAAAATATCCTTCATACACTATAAATAGGTTACTAGGTCGTGACGACACAAGTAGTGTTGTTATGCAAGCTTACAAATCTTTCTTCAAAATCTTAACAATTTAAATTACTACAATTAAACTAAAATTTTCTATTAAATTTTTGCAAAAAACTACAAAAAATATCATAAGATTCACCAAAAATTTAAGGAGTGGTGTCGAAAATTTTAATCTTGAAAAAATAAAGGCTTGTTTTAAATTCACCACAAATTGTTAGTGTAAGAGCTTGTCTATTTAAACGATGAATTCTTATTCAAATTAACATTTTACTGCCGATAATAATGAAGACTTTGATACTCGTAATAATGATGATGACGATGTTAATGATAAACTTGAACTTGAATGTTACAATTATTCATATGAGCTAAAGAATGTGTGAATGTAAGTAAAATATTAAAATTTTTTTGTGTTTTTCCTCAACATTAAAATAAATTATTAGTTAAGTTTCCAAACAACAACAACAACGACGAAGCCGGCTACCACCATCCATTGACTCGGTAGTGGCACAGAGACGCATCATTTACTGAATGCAGCGCTCCTAAATATTGTTGTTGTTACTTTTATGACTTATAATTGAATAAATTTAAAGTATGGTAATGTTGTTTGTTGTTGTTGCTGCTGCTGTTATGAATTCCAAATGAGTTTGAGGAAAAACTCTGCTTGGAACAAGACGCTTTTGCTGCTGCTGCTGTCTCTGGTTGTTTATTTCTGATATTTACGAATAATTTTGCATTTTCATTTGAATTTTTTATTCTCCAAAGTCAAATTTTTCATTAAGATTTTCCCCAAATGAAGACAAGCCTTTTTTTTAACTACGAGTGCCGGTATTCACGCTCTTTATCTTTTCTCTCTTGTATTAAGTTTAGCAAATGAATGTTAATTCTACATACCCAAACAATATTAACATTGCAAGTACGAGTATTAATTATTATTCAAATTGTTGCATATTTATTAACAGCTCTCTATGGTGGCAGTCAGAGGCAACTGCGGCAGCAGCTAAATTAATTATTATTCAAAAATTTACTTACTACAAACATATTCTTTGCATACGATTACTCGCATTCGAATCGCAAAAAAAAAAAACGTTGACCCAGACATTCGCCAGACAAAACAAGCAAAAGTTGTCTGCGTGAATGAATCGAATGAGTGAGTGACTAGTATCTGAACTTGTGAGTTAGTAAATGAATGAATGAATATCTCTGTGTATTTTCTGGCTAATAATCGCATCACAGTCAGTAGTTTTTAATGTGTAGACGCGAAATTACATATTTTCCCCAATGCCCTTTGCCAAAGAGCGACTCATAGAGAAAGAGGCGGCTATTAACTTTGCATATATTTTGGCTGAATTTAATTGAAATCATTAACGTTTATATTGCGAAAGCAAATGTTTAAAAGTTTGTTATTTGGTTAACCCAGTGACACACCGTAAGTTTGTACTTGTACTCGGTTATACCTACACTTACAGAAATTATTCATTCATTCATTTACTTATACATTTGCATATTAGATTGAATTAAATGAAAGTGTTTTTTGACTTTTGCCATAAAATGTTTAAAGAGTCTATAGTTTATTATAAGTTTTATTCTGTGGCGAGAATTAAATGAACATTTGGTATATACGGTTTATAATTAAGGTTGAAGCAAAAGTTATTAGCTTTAAAGGATACCTCAATCCTCATAATTCTTGCAAAATAGTTTAAATATGTTGTTAATTTAGAAAAGTAAACCATTTTTAAAAATATTCCTCATACAAAAATTTCATAAAATTTTTGTAATCTGATTTGCCTATATCTTCATTCTACAAGGAATGGTTATGTATAGTTAAGTGAATAGAACTGTATATTAGATATTAAATAAAGTGTTATTTAGAATAATTTAAAATATAACTAAAGATGCAATTTTAATAAAACTTATATCAAGCTTTTATAATTTCATGTTTTTACAAACGTTGATGACTTTAACTGCTCATGTAGTTTGAAAAACCTCGAAATTAAGTATTTCATCCTAAAAGGTGTTCAAACTTGTCTTATTGACAAAAGAGTAGTTTGAAAGAAATACCTTTTATAGTCATGTCTTGTTAGAAAAGTTAATATTTAAAAAAAAAAAAATTTGGTTAAATTTTTTTTTTAGAAAATTGATTTTCTATAAGAAAATTTTTTTATAAAATATCTGTAAAAAAAATTTGGGTCTAAATTTTTTTTTTTTATAAAAATTTGTTTTTTTTCGTTCGTCATTTTTTTAAAGATAATTTTTTGTCTAAAAGTGTTTTATAGAAAAATTTTTGTCTTAAAAATTTTAAAATAATTTTTTTTTTTATATAGAAAAAATTTATTACATTTTTTTATCGAAAAATTTTTTTAAGAAAATTTTCATTTAACACCATAGGTGAAAAGGGTATTATAAGTTTGTGCTGATGTATGTAACGCATAGAAATATTTGTCACCTTTTAGTATATCAATAGGCTTAGAATCACTTTCTGAGACGATTTAGCGATGTCAGTCCGTCTGTCCGTCGGTTTGGCTGGACCCCCATGTAAACAAAGTAAAGCTCGCAATTCTAAAGAACATTTTATGAAATTTGGCACACATAATTTTTTTGATAGTGGAACCATGGCTATTGAAATTCGTCAAATTCGGTCCATTATTTATGGTATCTCTCATAGGTCCCACTTCCCGTTTTTAATATATTGGCCATAAATATCAATATTTTTTCATAAAATTTAAAACAAATCAATGCACCAAATTTCATTGAAATCGGTCCACATCTGACCATGGCTGTTAAAACTGTCAAAACGCACTAAATAAGACAAAAAAAAACACTAAAACGCTCGTAAATCTGAAGAAAATGATAATTTTAAGTTTATTTTTTGCATACATAATTTTACATAATTTTGCATGATCAATCTGCCATATCGGTCCACATTTGACCCTAGCTCTCATAGTAATTCCAAATAACGGAAACAGCTTAAATATATAAGATTGAATATATACAGGAAAAAGAACACCTTTGACCTTAGTGGTGAAGGGTATCGTATGGTCGGGCTGGACCGACCATACGATACCTTATTACTTGTTTTTTTAAGAAAATTTTCATCTTAAATTTTTTATAGAAAAAATTTGGCCTTTCTAGAGATTTTATTTTTAAATTTGTTATAGAAAAATTTCCGTCTTAAAAATTTTTAAAAGAAAAATTTTTGTCCTAAAGGAAATTTTTGGTCTAAAAATTTTTTATAGGAAATTTTGTCTCAAATTTTTTTGCTTCAAAAACTTGTTATTTAACAATTTTGTCTTAAATTTTTCTTTTAATATTTTTATGGAAAAATTTTTATCAAAATAATTTCGTCTTAAAATTTGTATAATTAAATTCTAGTATTAAATTTGGCTTTAAAAATTATAGTCTTAAATTTTTCTATATAAATTTTTGTCTCAAATTTATATAGAGAAATTGTGTCTAAAATGTTGCTATAAAAATATATCGTCTTAAATTTTCTATAATATATAAAAAAACTAAGTCTTAATTTATACTATAGAAAAATTATCGTCTTAAATTTTCTATATAAAAAATCTTAATCTAAATTTTTCGCTAGGAAAGTTTTCATCTTAAATTTTTAATATAAAAATTTTCGTCTTTAATATTTCTATCGCAAAATTTTCGTTTTAAATTTTTGTCTCAAAAAATTATAAAAATTTTCTTCCTGAAATATTTTTAGAAAATGTCCTTTAAAACTTTTTTATAGAAAAGTTTTGGTAGTTTTCATTCAAAATTGTTTTTTTAGAGAAAAATCTTTGTTTTAAACTTTTTATAAGTTCACTTTTAAAATGTCCTAAACAAATTACAGATGTCCTCTTAACTATAAACCATAATCATAATGATCCAGCACAATAATATTATTATCAACTTCAATGAATTAACTTTCCATTAAATTATTTCATTTTTTTTTTGCGGCAACTCCAAAACAAAACACTATAAACAACAAACAAATCTTTTTTAATAGACGGTCATTACAATAATAAAACAATTAAAGGCATTATGTCGCAATAAAAATAAAACGAGAAAAAATTAAAATGAAAAATCCTCCATAAAATTCCGACTTATTCCACTTATTTTTTTATAACATTTTGAGGGTAAAAATGGATCATAAGGCGATTTGTAACAATTTCATCTTGTCTACATTGAGTATTAAACAACAGAAGCTACACAAAAAAAGCACTTGAACTGTTAATAAACCATAAAACGCAAATGAAATGGCAGCAGCAGCAGCTCGAAATAAAAAAATCAGCGACCATCAGGAAAACTAAACTCATGATTCCATTCTTCACTCAGTGCGAGAATTTACCATAATAAAAATTAAAAAAAAAAATTGTTCAAAAGGACATCGCAACACCGTGCGCCGTTTAAAACGACAATTTTAAAGTTAAATGGTGCGATTGCATACGTCCGTTCAACTACTTACAGGGCATCATTACAAGTGTCTACATTAAATAAAGAAAGGGGGAGTTTAGGGTGTCAGAAAGAAAGTAATATTAAATATTTTTTTCCAATCATAAAAAAACGCGGGACTAAATAAAAAAGCAATTACAGTTAAAAAAATAAAAACTGTTATAAATAAAAAAGAAAATACTCGTATAAATAAAATAAAAATACAACAAATGTTGCCATCCATCCATCCATATGTTTCGATGGTCTTAAAAATTGTTTTAAATGATTTTTATTACAATCAGCTTTTGAGGGAAAAGTGAAATGTAGAAATGTCTGTCTGAGTAATGCACACACTAATTTGTATTCAATTTTTAAAATGTGGGGAAAATATAGTTAATACTAAGGATATTCATGTAAGGAAGAACAAAATTTTTTTTTGTTAAATTAAAGCTTCTGAATACTTTAAACAACATTTAGAGCTTTTGGATCAGGAATCAAATAATCTACAAGAAAGTAATAAAAACTATAATTATCAGGTATGTGATGGACATTTTTCGTTTTCAGATCGATCGATTTCAGACATATTTTTTAGCTAATTTTCGGTTATTTCCCCCAAAAAAATGAAAATTTTGGCTTTAATCCTTTTGACTGATATTTTATCTTTTATTTGGTTTGATTTTTTTGGAAAAATAACCAAAAATTATCTCAAAAATATATCTAAAATCGATCGTTTTGAAAACGATCGTTTTCCATCACATACCTGTATGTAACCAGTTATATTTTTTGTTCTAAAACAAAAGTATGTACATAAATATTTCAGTTTCAACCTGGGCCCTATTCCACAAAACAACTTATCAGCTTTTCACTTTGCACTTATCAAATTGCATTTTTTTGCAAAGTGATAAATGTTTCCGTTCCACAAAATTCTTTGCAAATCTCTCTTAGTACCAATCAAATTTTTGCTCTCTTTGCAAAACCTTTGCGCGCTCTTGCAAAGTTTTTGCGCTCTCTTGAAAAGTGAATGTGAAAAGTGTTCCACAAAGCATTTAACTTACTTTGCTTTTGCGTGTTACCACATTCACATTGCGTTAAAGATTAATTGTTAAAATGAGCCGCAAGATAAAAATGTAATGAAATGGTGGTATCAACCAATTTTTGAGCCCACCATCCATTGTCAAATCTTTCGCTTATAGCAGAATTCCGTAAACTCTTGAATCATGAATACTACCCGGCCAACTTGCATTTACACCGTAAAATGTGTAGTCTGGCCCGCATATCATCATTACGTTTAATGAGTGGTTACTATGCCGGTCCACATATGCTTCCTCGTGTAATGAAAGCGCATCAATTTTAACGATTGTGCCATCCGCAGAGCCACATACACAGGGGAATTCGCCCATCTCAAAAAACTTTTCAGCAATAGCACTAAAGTCATTGGGCCACCGCACTGTGTTTTTAAATAAAACGTCTATTAAAATGTCGTCAACCTTTTGGATGGTTCTGCAAACTGTTGATTTTGCAACACCATGCGTAGCTGAAACTTTTTTTTTTCTTTAATTTTACATAAAATAAAATCAACTTGGATTTTGTATAATCTAAAGCACTCTTTAAAATTAAAGTTTTGTAGTCCCGAAAAATTAATTCTGTCTCTATAGTTTCTTCTTATAATCACTTCTTCACGATCGTCGATCAAAAACTCACTTCTTAATATTTTAAAAGTTTCACTAGTTATAACAATATGAATTTGCAAAGAGGTCGTTTACCATGCAAATCTTTGATAAACTTATTGAAATTTGCTTTGCAAAAAGATAATTTACAGTTTTTGTGGAACGAAACAGCATTATTATTTGCAAAGTCTTTTCAAATTATACTTTTGAATTTGGCTTTGGAACAAAAATTGTAAAATGATAAAAAAAATTGCGAAGAGTTTGCAATTATACTTATCAGTTTTAACTTATCACTTATCAAATTTTAAAGTTCTGAGGAACATAAAGTTTTGCTAATTGTCGAAAAATTTGATAAGTGCAAAGTGAAAAGTTGATAAGTTGTTTCGTGGAATAGGGCCTCGGTTACATATCGACTAGTCGAGATCTTTATACTTCTTAAAAATTATGGCGTAGCACTCCTCTAATATATTGCAAGGTTAAAATTTAATGCCAAATATCTATCTATCTAAGCTGCTGTAGATTAGGGATACTATGGGTGAATGTGGCTGTCAGACAATCAGACTCAAAAAGTGCATTGTGATAGTGCACAAGCTAACAAAAATGATAGCAGATTTCATTTTATCTCAAGTCAATAGCTCAATAGTTTCTGTCCTGTTCACACTTCAAATATCTCAAAACAACCTATGTCGACGCTAGTCATCATGCTTGTCAATTATGTACCTCAATTATGTACCGCTTAAGATTTTCGGTTTTGTGAACTAACGCATCTTAACCAACAATGAGTTCTTCGTTGTTGTAGGCCAACCAAAGCCATTAAGGGAAAACGTGTTGAAATCTTGCTAACTAGTTTTCCGAAAGAATCAATCTCAAAATTTCAAATTATATATTTAATCCAGAAATGCCTTTAAATGTCTCCAACGATACTAATGTAAGATACATCATTGCTCTATTGAAAAATGTTCTCTATATTTCAGACTTAGATAAATTGCTTATATATGGGTCCAATTTCTCGAAATTTATTATTTTCATTATCATGAAATTTTCGGAGTAATACCTTATTTTCATAGTATTTTAGTAATTTTTGTGATGATCTTCTACTTATTCTTATAAAGGTATAGTATAGGGAATTTCTGTAATACAAGTAATCTTTTAGCTAAATGTTATTTTAATTTAATCAATTCTAGAAAATCGGTTCCTTGGAGCTAAGCAATATTTTCCACTATCAAAATAAATAAAATATTGTTACGTTTTTCCTTTAAAAATGTGGAAGAAATTCGTTTTGCAAACAACCGAAAACAAAAATTTTAACACTTTATGTCGTTGTATAAAGTTATAATTTCATTAACTTGAGAGTTAATCACTTAAACAGATTTCACAAAATTGCTTTACAAATATTCTTAGTCTCACTGTTCTCTTACACTCGTCTCAATTAAAACTCTGCCACGATACCAGTTCGCCAGCCATTTATAGTAGAAAAGAGAGTTTCTAGCATTTTCTGCAGATGCAAACAATGCATTTTCCAATACATTCTCACATGATCAAGATCATATCGCACTTGATCAGCAAGAGGGTATTAACTCAAATTTTAAAAAATTTCAGTAGAGTCAAAAGACTATTTTATTTTACTACTTCTTTCATATAAAGAAGAGAGGTAAAACTGTAGTTTTTTTGGCGAAATTATAGTGAAAATGATGTCAGATTTTTACAATGGGTAGATAAGGCCACTACACATCAATTTCTTCTAAAAAGTGAAAATTTAAAAATTTTGAGTTAATACCCTCTTGTCGAAAAAGTGCGATATGTTAAACAAATGGATTATCTGAAGTTAACAGCAACAGAGAGAGAGAGAGAGTATAGGCAAAGAGAAAAGTGCAGCCGGCTCGCAAACATATTGTAGTTGTTAAGTCGACTCAGAAAATGATTCTGCATGAAGTGAAAACCCTTAATGCTTGTTAATAATTCTTAGTTATTGTATTTTCAGTTATTATTTCTCATGTTGTTGATGCAGTTTTCGACTACAATATGAAAATTCTATTCATTCATTTCCTTAACAATTCATTCAAGCTTTGTCGAGTGAATGGCATCATGGCTTTAAGTAAGGAAATGTTAATGTTGTGCTGCTGCTGCTGATGCTCCTGCTCCTGCAGTTGTTTGTCAATAATGATGTTGTCGCTTGATGGCTCTTGATCAACGAAACCATTATTGAATTTATTTATTTATTATTTTAAGTTAATGTTGTTCTGTGAACCACCTTAATGTTTACTTGTTTTGTCCCTTGATCAGTTATTTGTTATTTATTGTATTCCCTTTTGTCTTCATTTGTTTATCAAAACTGATCAATTCCTCTTTGTCCCTATAGTCAACTGCAGTGCTTTTTGTTTCGTTAAGTTGGTACCGTTATTTAAATGTGTTATACACATAAAGAATAGTGGCCCAACATAAATTATTTTAATAAGAAAATTTAGTTCGTTCAAGGAAAGCACTGCGGTAAGTTCGTCTTGTACTTTTATTATTTTATTTTAATTTGTAATTTTTTATATTTAGAAATAAACGTTTGCACCATTTAGAAGAAATTTGAGGCCTTTTATTTGGTGTTGGTTAAATTCGCCCTTAACGAACGACCGTCGCAGCCAGCGATAACAAATTTTATTTCGCAACTTTTGTGCGGAAATTATTGTCGTTCCTAGCCGCCGGAACATTTTGTGTGTCAGCAAAAATAATACCAAAACATTTGTTTCTATGTCTACGGGAAAATAAAATACATTTTTGCTAAAGTGGTTCCTTGTCTGCCGGAACAAATAATTTTATTCAACATTGCCTGCTGTTTTATAAAATTAATTTTGGAAAAATTAAAGTTGCTCTGCCAGAACAATTATTAAATAAGTTTGTGTGCTCTTTTGAACAATATTTTTGGTTTGTTTTGTGGTTCAAAATGCAACGATCACCTGCAAGAAAAAGTCCTCGGTTGCTGACATCTAGTCAAAGCAGTAGTGGTACTCCTTCTGCCGGAACATATCAACAATTGGCTTCCACTGCCGCTGGAGCTGCTTTGTTGCCCACCACTTCCTCTGCCGCCGGAACAAGAACGTCTAAGCAAGTGACTCATGTAAGTACAAATAGTGCAAATGCCAGCGACCAAATAAAAGTGGCTCCTTCTGCTACCGGAGTACCAACAGCTTCCATAGCCGCCGGAACGTCAGGTGCCGTAGCCAACGCCGCCATTGCCGCTACAAATATTTCTGCCGCCACGGTTCAACCTAACCAACAAAATTTTAGTGATGTTTTTGTTGGTCCAACTGGACAGCTGTCGTTGTCCCAGCCTAACTCAGCCAATAATTTGGAAAGCCTGCAAAGCCAAATAAGTATGCTCCAGGTCCAGTTGCTGAATGCCCAGAGAGCTTTGTCCGTCGCCCTCAATGCCAATGCGACGCCATCCTCAGCCATACCCCAGCCATCCAATATGGCGACCACAGTAACGGCTACCACTGATGCTAACGTTGACAACTCTGCCTCTGCCAACGTCGACTGCGCTGATCGTCGTACGCCATTTTCTTGGACAAGCTGCAATGGAAATAATTCGGATTTTTGTGCAAATCAGCCGCCTTCAACACAAATGTTGCCGCCAAATGTACTTGTGTCTCAAAATGGTGGCCCGATTTCAGTGCATAGAAAAATTTATGATTTGCCGGATTTTAGTGGCACACCTGAGGACTGGCCCATGTTTTCAACAGCTTTTAACAATACGACTGCTGTTTATAATTACAACAATTTTGAAAATTGTGTTCGGCTCCAAAAGGCATTAAAGGGTAATGCAAGGGAGTGTGTAAAATCGTTGCTCATACATCCCGACAATGTTAATGTGGTCATGGAACAATTGCGTTTTCGTTATGGTCGTCCAGAATTGCTAATCCGTTGTCAGCTCCAGCAAGTAAAAGAAATTCAGCCCATTAGTGAAGGTGCTATTGATCGACTTGTGCCCTTTGCTGTTAAGGTGCAGAATCTTGCCGCCTTTTTGGAATCTGCAAATGGACAACAGCATTTGGCGAATCCTACGCTAATAGATGAATTAGTTGGAAAGCTTCCCTTGAGTAAGCGGATGGAGTGGGCTCATTTTGCGTCAACAATTAAGCCATATCCAACTGTTTTGGATTTCAACAAGTGGCTCAAAGATGTTGCTGAGTTGGTGCAGATTATTCAAGGGGTGAGTGGAAATCGAAATAATAGTGAACCAAAAAGAAAAGTTGTCCTCCATGCCGCTGATGGTCAACGAAAACAAGAATGCCCCATGTGCCAGGGTAACCATAAGTTGTTTGAGTGCAGAAAATTTTCTTCATTAAGCGTACCTGATCGGTGGTCTAACGTGAAAAAATTTAGGTTATGTTTTTCGTGTTTTGGCTCTGGACATTCTAGTAGAAATTGTCGTAATCGAAAAGAGTGTCACATTGATGGTTGCTTAAGAAAACATAACAAATTGTTACATGATAGTCCAAATAATAATGGTTCAAATGAGTCGGAAGCTCTAAATGGTTCAACAAATGGAAGTGCGTCTGTCCTTAGCTGCGTGACCAATGCTGCAGATAAGAGTGTTTTGTTGTTTCGGGTTGTGCCAATTATACTTTATGGTCCTAGTAACAAGGTTGAAACTTTTGCGTTGTTGGACGAAGGTTCCTCTGTTACTATGGTGGACAGCTCCTTGGTGAGGCAACTGGGCCTCCGGGGGCAACAAAGTAAATTGAACTTGCACTGGTATGCTGGAAAGGCTTCTGAGGAAACGACATCTGTGGTTGATCTTCATGTAAGTGGGATTGGTAAGCAGCGAAAATATGCCCTAAAAAATGTATATGGAGTCTCAAATTTGAAATTGCCGGCCCAGAGTTTTAATATGGATTTGAGAAGTCATCCTGGACTACCTATCAAATTATATAATGATGTTGTCCCTAAGGTCCTAATTGGATTGGATCACTGTCATCTTGGTCTTCCTGATGAAATTGTGCCGTTGGAAGAAAGTGGTCCTTATGCTGCCAACACACCATTAGGCTGGGTCGTTTTTGGTCCGATGAAGGGAAAGCCATCCAATTCCCATTTGTGTTTGCTGTCCGTTAAACCAGAGGAGAAACTCTATGATTTGGTGGCAAATTATTTTGAAACAGAAAACTTTGGTGTAAAAGTTTTGCCGGTCATAGAGTCTAAGGAGGTCGTCCGTGCTCGTCAAATTATGAAGAATTCTACAGTGAAGGTCGATGGGAGGTTCCAAACTCGGCTCTTGTGGAGCGCTGATGATATAGTCCTGCCTGACAGTTACTCCATGGCCCTAAATAGGCTCATTGGTATTGAGCGTAAGATGAAGAAGATGCCTGAATTTGGTGTTGCCTATAAGTCGATCATCCGAGATTATTTGAAAAAGGGGTATGTAAGAAAATTGTCATCTAATGAAGCCTTTGATGTTTGCCCTAGGACTTGGTACCTTCCTCATTTTGGAGTGGTCAACCCTAATAAGCCTGGAAAGCTTCGTTTGGTTTTTGATGCGGCCGCGTCTGTTGAAGGTGTCTCATTAAATTCTAAACTATTGAAGGGTCCTCAGCAATATAAGCCGTTGCCATCTATTTTGTTCAACTTCCGAGTTGGAGCAGTTGCAGTTTGTGGGGATATTAAAGAGATGTTTCACCAGGTTCTCGTGGCTCCTGAAGACAGATGTTCTCAACGGTTCCTTTGGCGTGATGATGATACGAAGCCACCCGATACATATGAAATGCTTGTGATGACATTTGGTGCTGCTTGCTCGCCCTGCGTAGCCCATTATGTTAAAGAATCAAACGCCCTAAGCTATCGGGAAAAATATCCTCGCGCTGTAAAGTCCATTGTGGATCATCATTATGTGGATGACTTTGTCGACAGTTTTCCAACTTCTGACAGAGCTATTGAGGTTGCCCAACAAGTGTGCGACATCCATAAGTCAGCAGGTTTTGAGCTACGGAATTTTTCTTCTAACTCATCCAAGGTAATTGTGGCCCTTAAAGGTACATTGGAGAAACCGGTGAATTTTCCCAGTGATATCAACGAGCCAAAATCCGAAAAGGTCCTTGGTATGTATTGGCAGCCAAAAGATGATACTTTCAGGTTTGAGCTTAAGTTCCACAACGTGAATGCTGACGTCATGGCAGGTTTGAGGTCCCCTACAAAGCGTGAGTTGTTAAGTGTGGTTATGTCTGTATTCGATCCACTTGGTTTTTTGAGCAACTTTATGATAACAGCCAAACTATTAATGCGTGAAGTCTGGAGACACGACATCCTGTGGGATGATGTTTTGCCCGAAGAAATATATGACGTTTGGAACAATTGGCGCCTTGAGCTGAAAAATGTTGTCCATGTAAAAGTGCCTCGCCATTATTTTGTAAATGGTGTTCCTCGTTGCCTGGAGCTACATGTTTTTGTCGACGCTAGTGAGGATGCATTTGGTGCCGTGTCTTATTGGAGGTCCATTAATGTTGATGGAAAAATTGAAGTGTCCTTCGTAGCTGCAAAAACTAGATGTGCCCCTCTAAAGACGATGAGTATTCCTAGGCTCGAACTTCAGGCTGCAGTTTTAGGTACTAGACTGATGGGTACAATTTTGGAAGAGCATTCCATTAAAGTGTCTCGAACTATTTGTTGGAGCGATTCGACGACAGTAATAAATTGGATTGGCTCAGAAAGTCGTAGATACAAGCCATTTGTTGCCCATAGAATTACAGAGATTTTGGATTCCACTAGCCCAGCAGATTGGAGATGGCTGCCAACAAATCTCAATGTTGCTGATAAAACTACCAGAATGAAGTCCCAGGTTAACTTTTCAAATGAGTGCAATTGGTTTAGTGGTCCTTGTTTTCTTTATAGTGGTGAAGACGAATGGCCTAAAGCTGTCAACATAATATCCAATAGCCTAGATGTTGAAGAACTACGCCCAAAATTTACTTTATTAATTAATGTGTCGCCTCTAATTGATTTCAGCAGATTTTCATCTTATTTGAAAATAAAACGTATGGTCGCTTGGATGTTGCGTTTTATAAACCGATGCAAAAAGAAAGTGAGCCCTGATGAAACAACATCCCTAACTGTTGGCGAACTAAAAACTGCTGAAATTTACATTTGTCGCCAAGCCCAACAAGAAAAATATAATGCTGAAATTGAAATTTTAAAATCTGAAGGAAGTTTGCCCAAAGGTAGTGAATTGTTTTCATTGGTTCCATATTTGGATGAAAATTCACTGCTAAGAGTTTATGGCCGTGTGGACGCAGCTAGTTGGTTGCCCATAGAAATTAGACGTCCGATTATTTTGCCGTCATCTCATCCAGTCACTGAGTTGTTTGTGGCCCATGTACACGAACAAATGAAACATCAGAATTTCGAAGCCACGATATGTGAAATTAGAAGATCATTTTGGATCCCCCGCCTTAGAAAAATTTTGCATAAGCGTGTTTCTAATTGTCTTATTTGCAGATTTCGTCGTACATTGCCGGTGCCACCACTCATGGGTTCTTTGCCAGAAGACAGATTAACGCCATATATTCGGCCCTTCACCTACACTGGGTTAGATTACTTCGGGCCACTAACTATAACCATTGGAAGACGTCATGAGAAGAGATGGGTTGCTCTATTTACCTGCCTAACCGTCAGAGCGATCCACTTAGAAGTCGCATTCGATTTGTCCACGGATGCGTGTATTCTTGCCATTCGCAACTTTATAAACCGTCGTGGCCTGCCTACAAGAATCAGAAGCGACAATGGAAAAAATTTTGTTGGTGTTGACCAAGTCGCAAAGAAGTTTAATGAGGTGTTTGACGTGGCCCGAATCCAAGATGAACTATCATCAAAAGGTATTGACTGGCAGTTCAATTGTCCACATAATCCTGCAGAAGGTGGTATATGGGAACGTATGGTTCAGTGCGTCAAACGTGTGCTAAAGTCGACATTAAAAGAGTCTGCCCCTCGTGAACACACGCTTCAAAGTTTCCTGATAGAAGCAGAAAATATTGTGAATTCCCGTCCCTTAACACACTTGCCGTTGAGCCATGAAGATGAAGAGCCACTAACGCCTAATCATTTTTTGCTTGGTTGCCCAAATACAGCCCAAACTTCAGCCGGAGCCACAGATGGTCAGCCCTTGATGTTAAAGAAGCAGTGGTGTATATCCCGTCAGTTACGAGATCACTTCTGGAATCGCTGGATACATGAGTATCTGCCCACACTTACCAGACGTTCCAAATGGTGTCAACGTACAAAGCCCATTGCTGTTGGTGATTTGGTCCTCATATGTGATTCTGCAGTCTCCCGTAGAGATTGGAAACGTGGCCGAGTGGAAGAAGTGTACAAAGGCAAAGATGGTGTTATTCGTCGTGTTAACGTCCGTACCAGTACTGGTGTCCTGATGCGTCCTGTTTCCAAACTTGCCGTCCTAGATTTGAAGAAGTGAATCGTGACCGATCCACGGGGGTGGGAATGTCGCTTGATGGCTCTTGATCAACGAAACCATTATTGAATTTATTTATTTATTATTTTAAGTTAATGTTGTTCTGTGAACCACCTTAATGTTTACTTGTTTTGTCCCTTGATCAGTTATTTGTTATTTATTGTATTCCCTTTTGTCTTCATTTGTTTATCAAAACTGATCAATTCCTCTTTGTCCCTATAGTCAACTGCAGTGCTTTTTGTTTCGTTAAGTTGGTACCGTTATTTAAATGTGTTATACACATAAAGAATAGTGGCCCAACATAAATTATTTTAATAAGAAAATTTAGTTCGTTCAAGGAAAGCACTGCGGTAAGTTCGTCTTGTACTTTTATTATTTTATTTTAATTTGTAATTTTTTATATTTAGAAATAAACGTTTGCACCATTTAGAAGAAATTTGAGGCCTTTTATTTGGTGTTGGTTAAATTCGCCCTTAACGAACGACCGTCGCAGCCAGCGATAACAGATGTGTACAATAATGATGAGAATGTTAAAGGAGTGAGTCGGGATTTATCTACGAGTATGTTTAACGAAAAGATGTCCATATGAATGCATGTTGATTTTGTCCATGGCTGGAGGATGTTGGTTTGTTTGTTTATTTGTACTACTGATGCTGATGATGAGGACATTGAGGAAGAGGATGAATAGATGTGGACTTTGGGTTTCTCGCAGCAGTAATGAATTACAATTCGATCGGGTGGACGCCCAATACAATTCGTTTTATTATTTATGGCTGACAAGTCAACATTGTAAAACCTTAAGAGAAGGAGGTGGTAGTGATGGTTGCAGTTATACGTACTCTTAGATAGATATTGGCAAAAATAATAAAATAACATTGATGAAGCAGAAATCTCAATGTAGCTAGGTTAGGGTAGGGTAGAGTAAGGTAATGTTTTTTGGGCTTAGGTGAAGTTGAAGGTGGAGGTTGCAACAATAACACAACGAATGAGTGAGTGTGTGATTGTTCAAATGCAAGTGCCAACGTAACCAATGCTTTAACATGAGTTTTCATTCAACCAACCTTAAGCAAATAATATTTCATGAACATCACATCAACATCGTCATAATATAGTAATACATACGTTCACATATAGTACATTTTCCTATAGCCGACCACTTTAGGAAAAACACAATTCAATGATGCACTTCATTCAAATATTGCTGGCGGCATTATTGTAACAATGCAACATTTATGCATTTATAGTTACAAACATACCAACAAACAAACATATGTGTATAAGTATTTGCCCAAGTCTCTGGTCAATGTTGTCTCCATATGAAACCACTCAAGCATATTGGTTAGCCAAGCATTCAAACCTTCATCTTCTACTCCTTTCTTGTGATACTTGCTTTGTGGATTCTTCATCTGCATCTTCTTGTGGCCGTTGTGGCTGCTTGAAAGCATTTAAATGATCTTGTACTGGGCGCTATGTGTTCATGCAACCGACAATTGCCTACCGTTTTATTGCAAACATATTAGCCATGCTGCTGCAACCTTAAAGCTCCAAACAAACACACATACATACATATGTATCGTACTCCCCAATATTTTAAGTTTTTGGATCTATAGTGTCTTTGTCAAGATTTTTTATATTTATTTTATTATTGTTTTTGCTTGTACTTTTTTACAGAAAAATTCAAAAAAAAGAAGCAAATACTTTTTTGTTTAAATAATAACAATATTTGTTGTGATGCTGAATTCATGCATCCCTAAGGATGCGGGCAATGGCGTTGCTTAGTCTGTTGTTGCCCAACGGCAGTGGCTGTCTACACAGAGATAAGATTTTTGTTTTTTTTTTTATTTTTTGAGCTGACCGTGTCTATATGCCGCTTGATTCTGTTAAAGCTTTTTTGGATATCAGCCAGTAGGCTTCAGTAGTTTTGATTTGTTTCAGTGGCACTCTCAATGTAATCGCAACATGGTTACCTGGTTGGTTCTCGTTGGAGGGCTTGGCTTTAGTTTTCTTTAGTTAATGTTAATGTTGGATTTTGCTTACCTTAAACTTTTGTGATATGATAAAGAAGACAAAACTGCGAAAGTAGTTACTAAACGATATGATATCAGTACTGTTGCAAAAAGGGCTACCAACTTTGATTTGTTTTTATAGTGGATATCTTTTAAATACACTTAGAAAACAATTGGGATGATTTTCAATTATTTAATCTTTAAAACGTTATAGAAAGAATTAAGTCTGTTCCTAAAACCAATTTCGGGAGTTATTTGTTGTACTTATTTATGACGTTAGAGGCATATGAGGGAATAGATTGCATGCTTTTAGATTTATCTTAGATCTTTTGACTGATCAGAGAAAAGCAAGGCTTTAAAGAAAAGGAAGGATTTAAAATCCTATTTCTGGAAGTGTTTTTCAACTGAAAGCATATGAATTTTAAAGTCAGCGGAAGTTAAAATCATACCGCCAAACTCATGTTGTCGTTGTTTTATACGTTTCTGATGTTTTAAAACTAAACTTCAGCAGTGACCAACTCTAACTGATACGATAACACCAACAATCATGACCAATATATGCCAGAAACATAAGAATTAAAGTATATAAAAGTCGATGAAGCACGAATAAATTAAGCACTACAGTGCAGAGTTTTATGTGTTAAAATTTGATAAATAAGAAATAGGAAAAGTGTATTATCGGGAACAAGATTCCTGATCTATTCAGAGAACAGCGATATTATACAGTAAGACTTCATGCTCCAGGGTATTAATAAAGCTTGATACCCTACTGTCATCAAACATTTACTACCTTTTCTGTATTTGGTCGAGAAGCTCAAAAAGCACCTTTGAAGTAACGGCTCACAAATCAAAATAACAAAATGGTTCTTCGTTTGGGCAGGATATAGGCCGTTTAAATACTAAGGAGTTCAGATGTAGTGGTATATCTTTTACACCGCTTAAAAAAGCGATGAAAAATATAGACCACAAAGATATACCACAGATTTTTCAACAATTGAAAAACCTGTTTAGTTTATCGAACATCGCAGTGAATTTTAATGTCATGATTATCAAGAGCTTCTACATATTTTTACCATCTCTAGACAAATAAGATTATTTATATATTAATACACAAAATAATTTTTTTCAGGAATATTCACACGAAAGCATTCAGAAATTGTATTAAGATCCCGTTTTAATGTTTTAGTATCTGGGCGACCGAGCCTTGCTCGGAGCTTTATATAAGCATTTCGAGGCGAATTTTAAAGTTTTTATATATTTTATTTTATAAAGTACTAACCAATTAAAATAAATTTAGAGAAAATACGGTACATAAATATCTAATTAATTTTGAATCATTTTATTTATTTTGTCCAATCAACACATGATCAAATGCATAGTTTAATATGAATAATTTTGGAAATTGGTCATACCGACTTAGAAACCTCCATCGACTCATAGCCCGATAAAATGCACAGTTTACGATTTAATTCATTTTGAGTATTTTTCAGAGGCGCCACCTATCCAAAATTGTTGATACCAACTAAGAAACCTTCGTCGACTCATGCGCAACAACTTTGCTAAAGATCATTGCATAATCAAAATTACAGCTTACGATTTAATTCACTTTGAGTAATTTTCAGTGGCGCCACCTATCGAAAATTGTTCATAGCAACTAAGAAACCTTCGTCGTCTCATGCGTAACAACTTTGCTAAAGATCATAGCATGATCAAATGCACAGTTTACGATTTAATTCAATTTGAGTAATTTTCAGTGGCGCCATCTGTTGGAAATTGTTCATACCAATTAAAAAACCTTCACCGGCTCATTTGAAATAACTTCGCTTATGATCATATTCAACTTCGCTAAGGATCATATACAACTTCGCTAAAGATACAAATGCATAGTTTACGATTAAATTCATTTTGAGTAATTTTCAGTGACTCCACCTTTCGGATAGTGATGCCAACTTAAAAACCTTCATCGTCTCATGCGCAACAACTTTAGCTAAAGATCATGCATGAGCATAACATGGTTAAATGCATAGTTTACTATTCTATGAAGGACGTACAGACAGAAAAACATTAATTTGTTTAAAAGTTATAACTTTACCAATTTGTCCCCTTTTATCCCCTAATTTCTAAAAAGTTATATATGCATATTTGGTACTTGGTACCAATTGAATTAAGTATTTTTTATAAAAACTCAGTTTACATATTGTTCCTATTCATATTTCTTCATGAGGTGTTGAGTTATCATTTTATCCCTTTTTTTATCCATTTTGGTCCCAGAACCAAACACGTATTCAATATTTTTCTCACATTTATTGATTGCATTACAAAATTCTTTTCTAGATTTTTTGGTTCAAAAGATAAGAGTGGTCTAAAAATGGTACCAAAAACTATTTTCACTCTTTTTTACCCCCTATCGGGCATAGATTGAAAAAAGTACCAAACACCTGTCCGCTTATTTAAACAGCTATTCAAAGCATAATTTAAATTTTGTTTCTATGCCTATTACTTTAGTAGATATAGCATTTTCGATTTTTTTCCCTTTTTACCCGTTTTACCCTCTTAGAGGCAAAGGTTCCAATAGTCCCTTCTTACTCGACCTATACATCAAAAATGGTTCGAGATAGCCATTCTATATATATATATATATATATATATATATATATATATATATATATATATATATATATATATATATATACAATTATTGCTCGTTTAAGATAAAAAATATAAGATACATATGACCGAACCTTCAAAAGACTTGACGTGCAACTGAAATGGTGTATTGTCGTCCAATACACCTGTTTCCCAGTAGGAAGGTTAGCTAGTCTTTCATAGAACGCCATAATTTATACCGATTCGGACCAAGTTCCAGATACTTTGTTTTGCTAAAAACTTTTTTTATTAAAAGTTAGAAAGATATTCACTAGGAACTTGGTTCTGACGTAGTCCTTATAAATATTTCTTTGTGTAGCGTAGACGTATAGATGTACGGATGATAGTGTAGGGTGTAAAATTTCGACTGAAATTACGTAAACAATCATTAAAAGTCGTTGATGCAGTACTATCGCAATAAAGGCGATCTTGAAGATGCTACTAAAAGGGTTTTGTGTGCGTGAACTTATTTTTTTTTATAAACATGTCCAAATTTATGGTTGATCTGAACAGATATCGACAATGCAACAGCTACCGGGCATTAACATTGTATAGAAATAAAACTAAAAACAGCCAATACAAAAAATCATGAATGAAGTTCAACGGAGACCATGATGAGGAAGATGACGATGACCATGATCATGAGGTAAATTACTTGGTAATAAAAGCAGAAGCCATTGGAGGAAAATAACAGCAGACAGTCTTAGAAGTTTAAAGCGGTCCATGTTCAAGTAAAGTAAAAAATTATCATCAAACAAATCTTTTATAATAATTTCTTTAACACGAAACAAAGAAAAATTGCTCAAAATTCGAGAAGTTTATTATGAAAGTTTAATGTTTTTTGAAGGTGTCGAAGTTTATGTTTAAAATTTATTTAGTCGGTGCTGGCTTTATTACTTTTGTATTTCTCTTTATGCTGGTACTTTAAAATTTATTATGTAAGAAAATTTGTACACAATTTGTTGTCAATTTGTTTATTAGATCTATTTGTTAATGTCATTATTATTTTTCTTGTTAATGGTGTGTATTTTTTATTTTATTTTATTTTTTAATAACGTACTATGTATAAAGTTTTCATTTTCATAAAAAAGGCAACATAATAACAACAAGTAAGAAAAACCAGGTCATTGTACGCTTTAGATATTGTATAAAAACTAGTGCACCAGACATTTTACAATTTGCATAATATAAAAAAATATTCAAATATACATACATACATACATATATACTTACACAAAATAATACATAGACATTGAGATATATGTATATGATATATGTATTCATACATACTGGTTAATGTATATGTATTTGGGGAAAAAAATGTAAATGTATGCAAAGCACATCACATGTTGAGCTGGAAAAAAACTTTGAAAGAATATCAAATATATTTTTATTTCTCTGTCTGTGTCTGTGTATATTTTTATGTATGCGATTTTTTTTCAAATTCAAGAAACTTTTTTTCCATGCAGTCAGTCATTCAAGGTCATCACTTGTTGGGGCCAAGTATTAGAAGTTACCAAAAAAACATACATAAACTTGGTAGTAATTTTTAATGTATGCACACTGTAATGTACGAGGGTCATTGATTATGGTATCGTAAGCAGGTCGAGCAAAACAAAAATCCTATTAATAGTGAATTTTCGAAACTTTTCTGTAATTTGAAAATTTTCCTATTTACAGTCAACTCTCGAAAGTTTTCCCATAAAGTCTATTTTCGAAAAATTTCCTATAAACAGTAAATTTATCAAAAATTGACTATTTATAGGAAATAGTAAATTTTCGAAAAATTTCCTATAAATAGTCAATTTTTGAAAAATTTCCTATAAATAGTCAATTTTTGAAAAATTTCCTATAAATAGTCAATTTTTGAAAAATTTCCTATAAAAAGTCAATTTTCGAAAAATTTTCCTATAAAAAGTCAACTTTCAAAAAATTTCTTATAAATAGTCAATTTTCGACAAATTTCCTATAAATAGTCAATTTTCGAAAAATTTCCTATAAATAGTCAATTTTCGAAAAATTTCCTATAAATAGTCAATTTTCGAAAAATTTCCTATAAATTGTCAATTTTCGAAAAATTTCCTATAAATAGTCAGTTTTCGAAAAATTTCGTATAAATAGTCAATTTTCGAAAAATTTCCTATAAATAGTCAATTTTCGAAAAATTTCCTATAAATTGTCAATTTTCGAAAAATTTCCTATAAATAGTCAATTATCGAAAAATTTCCTATAAATAGTCAATTTTCGAAAAATTTTCTATAAACAGTAAATTTTCGAAAAATTTCCTATAAATAATCAATTTTCGAAAAATTTCCTATAAATAGTTAATTTTCGAAAAATTTCCTGTAAATAGTCAATTTTCTAAAAATTTCCTATAAATAGTCAATTTTCGAAAAATTTCCTATAAATAGTCAATATTCGAAAAAATTTCCTATAAATAGTCAATTTTCGAAAAATTTCCTATAAATAGTCAATTTTCGAAAAATTTCCTATAAATAGTCAATTTTCGAAAAATTTCCTATAAATTGTCAATTTTCGAAAAATTTCCTATAAATAGTCAATTTTCGAAAAATTTAATATAAATAGTCAATTTTCGAAAAATTTCCTATAAATTGTCAATTTTCGAAAAATTTCCTATAAATAGTCAATTATCGAAAAATTTCCTATAAATAGTCAATTTTCGAAAAATTTCCTATAAATAGTCAATTTTCGAAAAATTTCCTATAAATAGTCAATTTTCGAAAAATTTCCTATAAATAGTCAATTTTCGAAAAATTTCCTATAAATTGTCAATATTCGAAAAATTTCCTATAAATAGTCAATTTTCGAAAAATTTCCTATAAATAGTCAATCTTCGAAAAATTTAATATAAATAGTCAATTTTCGAAAAATTTCCTATAAATTGTCAATTTTCGAAAAATTTCCTATAAATAGTCAATTTTCGAAAAATTTCCTATAAATAGTCAATTTTCGAAAAATTTCCTATAAAAAGTCAATTTTCGAAAAATTTCCTATAAATTGTCAATTTTCGAAAAATTTCCTATAAATAGTCAGTTTTCGAAAAATTTCGTATAAATAGTCAATTTTCGAAAAATTTAATATAAATAGTCAATTTTCGAAAAATTTCCTATAAATTGTCAATTTTCGAAAAATTTCCTATAAATAGTCAATTATCGAAAAATTTCCTATAAATAGTCAATTTTCGAAAAATTTCCTATAAATAGTCAATTTTCGAAAAATTTCCTATAAATAGTCAATTTTCGAAAAATTTCCTATAAATTGTCAATTTTCGAAAAATTTCCTATAAATAGTCAATTTTCGAAAAATTTCGTATAAATAGTCAATTTTCGAAAATTTTCCTATAAATAGTAAATTTTCGAAAAATTTCCTATAAATTGTCAATTTTCGAAAAATTTCCTATAAATAGTCAATTTTCGAAAAATTTCCTATAAATAGTCAATTTTCGAAAAATTTCCTATAAATAGTCAAATTTCAAATATTTTTTATTTTACTATAACAAATTTCGGTTTAAAAATATATCTACAGAAACATTTTCGTGGAAATATTTTTTCAATGCGAATGAAGTTTTCAATAGCACTTTTTCTGCTAAATTTTGTTCATACAAAAATTTACCTAACTTTTCTCTCAACCCTTGTTACTGAGTAAGTGTGTATTTGCACTTGTAAACAAGTTAACAACTATACCCGTATTAAAGTATAAATATTTAAAATACAAGTCCAAAATGAATTTGCAATGTAAATTCGGTACAAACTTTGTTTTTTTTTATCTACCAAAGTTTATTTCACTGTCACTGCCACCTTTTGAAATACCGGTACAAAAATAAACACAACATTCAGACTAACTGCAAGTAATATATAGAGAAGCAAAAGCGATATGTAAATATTTTACATGTAGACATTTGTAAAGCAGCCAAAAAAAAAAAAATAACTCGAAATGAGACCACACGCAGTCTGAATATTAAAATTCATCTTTTAAATTTTAGTTACTTCAGATACAAGTGCAATTTTAGAAATTTTCAAATGTTGATACACATTTGAATTTCCAATCATGTATTTAATACGAATAAAGTCAAAATTGCAAGATATTTCGGTCAAATTGTCTGAGAAAATCAATTTTGTATAGTTTTGAAATTATGGCTTGAAGTTGAAAAGAAGATATAAAAATGGTGAAGCTTTTAAATCAGTGCTTTTGGTTTCAGTTTGTTAACTAAAAGACACGGAAATTAACCTATACCTGGTGCAGTCTTTTCGAAATTCTTGTCCGCAGAAGATTTTTTAAAATTGTTTAATTTCACAGATATTGCTCACACAAGAAATCATTCTATTTTTAACATTCAAAATTTTTCATTGTGAAAATTCTTGAGAGAAAGTTTAGCAAAAACACATACAATTAAAATATACAAGTACAATATGTATAAGTATTAGTTTGGGGAACACTAGAGTCACAAAAAATATCATATGTGAGATCGGTTTTTGGAGGTACCAATATTCTTCAATTATTTTTGTAAAATTTTCCCCATTTTATTTGTGCTCCAGCACAAACCTCTAGTGATATCATTTAATTAGTGTTAATTGGTTTCAAAAGATAAATGGTCGTATATTTAAATTCAATTCGAGTCGATATTTGAAAAGTTTTTAATTTTAAACGCCACCTGAAAGAATAAAATTAATAAAAGTAAATACATCTGTAGGTATAACTGAGAATATGCAAAAGTATTTATGTGTGTACATTTGTTGCGAAGGCCTCCACCTAAAATAGCGGTGAAGTGGCAGTGTCTCCTCTCTATGCGCCATAGAATCGCAATTTGCCTGGCGGCTTTAAACTTGTTTGCAATAATTCACTGCCAACTACTTTGAGACATGTTCAGACAGTCGTTCAGTTCGGTTCACTTCAGTTATCTAAGCACAAGTGTTGCAACAACTAATAAACATACACATTGCACTATGTTGCATGTTTGAAACTTGTAATCCTTGGCAACTGTAACTTACCTCCATGTGTTTGAAGCTACTGCACTCTAAGAAGTGTTTCTTGACCAACTTGGAGCTTTGTCTGGCTGTCCGTCTATCTGTCTGTCTGTCTGCTTTATTCTATAACTTGGAATTAGTTTTCTTATTTAGCTACAAGTACGTCCAGATATGTAAACGATTTGTTAATCAAATGATGACATCGTACTACTGACTGTTGGCTGGTGGTAGCTACAATCTCTCTGTGTTCCAACGTCTTCCTTGTAAAACATTTTATGTGTTTTTCCTTGTGTCCTCGTTGTCGTTTGTTTTGTGTTGTTGCATCTTTTGCGTAAATGTCTCACGTTTGGTGGCCATTTAGAGTTGACTTGATTTGATTTTATATCTTTAAATTGCAGCAATAGCAGCATCAGCCTCAGCAACATCAAGAACATTATCAATAAATTGTTGTGTTATTCAGAGGAAATTCGTAATTATATTGTTAGATAATATTGCCACCAAGACTTTGGGTTGAGGTGATACTCCTATAATAATTTTGGAAGATAATTTAAAGATGATTAGAGAAGGATTTCATATAAAATTTTTTAATAAAGAAATTTTTGATTTTAGCATTTTTTACATAAAACAATTTTTCTTTTATGTAAATTTGTTTCATAGGAAATTCTGTGCATCAATTTTTAGGAAACATACTTTTTTTACAGTGATACATTTTCTAATATAAAATTTTCGATATTAACATTTTTCGGTATAGAAATTTTCTTTAGACATTTTCTTTGCAAAAATGTTTCGGTATAAATGTTCATACAAAAATTTTTAATAAACATTTAAAGGTCTTGAAAAATTTTATAAAATTATTTAGTTCTTAACATTTTCAAATTGAAAATATTTTGGTAATTTTTATAAATTTTGTCATAGAAAATATTCCAAAAAATTAATTCATTTACAAAAATTTTTCCAAAAAATTTGTTATGAAAAATTTAACGATTTTACAAATTCTGTCAGAAATTTTCCATACATTATTTTTTTTTTTTTGTTATAGAATTTTTTTGTAGAAAATTTTCGGTCTAAAAATTTATTAATAGAAAAATATTCGTTATAAAATATTTGTTAAAGACAAATTTAAGATATACAAAATATTTTTTCTCATAGAAAAAATTTCAATATAAAAATTTTCTTGTAGCAAATTTTAGAAATTTTCTTACCCAAAAATTTTTCTTCGGTATAAAAGTTTTCTTAAAAAAAATTGTTCGTTATAAAAATGTTTTAAAAGTAAATTTTAGGTATAAAAATTTTTTAAAGAAAAATTTTCGGTAAAAAAATTCCCTTTTAAAAAATTTTCTATAGAAAATTTTTCGGTATAAAAATTTTCTTAAAGAAAATTTTTCGGTAAACAAATTTTCTTAAAGAAAATTTTTCGGTAAACAAATTTTCTTAAAGAAAATTTTTCGGTAAAAAAATTTCCCTTTAAAAAATTTTCTAAAGAAATTTTTCGATATAAAAATTTTCTTATTGAAATTTTTCATAAACATTTTTGACAGAATATTTTTCGGTATTAAAATTTTACAAATTTTTTTCTATTAATATTTTTGGTTTTCTGACAAATAAAGAAAATTATTCGGCATACAAATTTTCTAAAAGAAAATATTTCGTTATTTAAAAGAAAATTTTTGGTAAAAAAATTTTTAGTATACAAATTTTCTTAAAGAACATTTTTCGGTAAAAAAATTTCCTTTGAAAAAATTTTCTTATGAAAATTTTTCGATATGAAAATTTGCTTGTAGAAAATTTTTTGGTATAAAAATTTTCTTATATAAACTCTTTTCGTATAAAAAAAATTTGATTGAAATTTTTAATAAACATTTTTGACAAAATATTTTCCGGTATCAAAATTTCATAAAATTTTTCTCAAAAAATTTCATAAAATTTTTCTCAAAAAATTTCATAAAATTTTTCTCAAAAAATTTCATCAAATTTTTCTTTAAAAAATTTTGATTTAAATTTTTTCTGACAAATATATAAAATGCGATTTAAAAATTTTCTACATGAACAAAGCAATTTTTCGGTGTAAAAATTTCCTAAAGAAAATTTTTCGGTATAAAAATTTTCTTAAAGAAATTATTCCGTTATAAGAATATTTAAAAGAAAATTTTCGGTATAAAAATTTTCTTAAAGATTTTTTCGGTAAAAAAATTTGTTTATGAAAATTTTTCGATATAAAAATTAGCTTGTAAAAATTTTTTTGGTGTAAAAATTTTCTTATATAAACTCTTTCGGTATAAAAAAATTTTATTGAAATTGTTAATAAACATTTTTGACAAAATATTTTGCGGTATCAAAATTTCATAAAATTTTTCTTAAAAAATTTCGATTAAAAATTTTGCTAACAAATATATAAAAACGCGATTTAAAAATTTTCTACATGAATAAAAAAATTTTTTGGTGTAAAAATTTTCCGAAAGAAAATTTTTCGGTATAAAAAATTTCTTAAAGAATATATTTCGTTATGAAAATTTTTTAGAGAAAATTTTCGGTATAACAATTTTCTTATAGAAAATTTTTCGGTAAAAAAATTTCCTTTCAAAAAATTTTCTTATGAAAATTTTTCGATATAAAAATTTCTTGTAGAAAATTTTTTGGTATAAACATTTTCTTATATAAGCTCTTTCGGTATAAACATTTTTTTATTGAAATAAAGTATTGAAATTTTCTTAAAGAAAATTTTTCGTTATTAATTTTTTTAAAAAAATTTTCGGTACTAAAATTTTCTAAAAGAAAATTTTTCGACAATAAAATTTCCATTAAAAAAATTTTCTTAAAGGAATTATTCCGTTATGAGAATATTTAAAAGAAAATTTTCGGTATAAAAATTTTCTTAAAGAAAATTTTTCGGTAAAAAAATTTGTTTATGAAAATTTTTCGATATAAAAATTAGCTTGTAAAAAATTTTTTGGTAAAAAAATTTTCTTATATAAACTCTTTCGGTATAAAAAAATTTTATTGAAATTGTTAATAAACATTTTTGACAAAATATTTTGCGGTATCAAAATTTCATAAAATTTTTCTTAAAAAATTTCGATTAAAAATTTTTCTGACAAATATATAAAGACGCGATTTAAAAATTTTCTACATGAATAAAAAATTTTTTCGGTGTAAAAATTTTCCGAAAGAAAATTTTTCGGAATAAAAAATTTCTTAAAGAAAATATTTCGTTATAAAAATTTTTTAGAGAAAATTTTCGGTATAACAATTTTTTTAAAGAAAATTTTTCTGTAAAAAAATTCCCTTTCAAAAAATTTTGTTATGAAAATTTTTCGATATAAAAATTTCTTGTAGAAAATTTTTTGGTATAAACATTTTCTTATATAAACTCTTTCGGTATAAAAATTTTTTTATTGAAATAAAGTATTGAAATAAAGTATTAAAGAAAATTTTTCGTTATTAATTTTTTTAAAAAAATTTTCGGTACTAAAATTTTCTAAAAGAATATTTTTCGACAATAAAATTTCCATTAAAAAAATCTTTTTGGTATACAGAATTTCTTATACATAGTTCTTTTTTGATATAAAAATTTTCTTATCGAAAATTTTCATAAACATTTTGATAGAATATTTTTCGTTACAAAAATTTTCATATAGAAACTTTAGACAAAATTTTTCTATTAAAATTTTGGGTTTAAATATTTTTTGAAAAATATAATAAAAATCTAAAAGTTAGATAAAAAAACTTAAATTATCTTTTCAAATTTCTACTTTTTAACATTTTCATATCTAAACCAAATTATTAGTTTTCATTTCTTTTCATAAAACGGACATTTCGTATGATATTCAAAAAACCAATTTCTAACTTGAATTGGCAAATGTATTCATTCAATTTTCCATTCATTTCAGCTTTTTGTCAATATTTTAAAATTTACCTTAAAAGTTTTTACGTTTATTTTTTTTTGCTGCCCCTTAAAATTATGCCTCAAACGTCTAAAACCATTTAGCAAAAAGTATTTGAAAATATATGAGTTTGGCAGAGTGTAGAATCTACAAAACTTAGAAGGTATTTGAGCAGCCCCTGGCACATGTCATTTTAATCCGAAATGACAATATTGAACCGTAATGACACAAAATAACAAAACACACACGCGGTGGCGACCACAAATGAAAATTCACACACACACACACATTAAAAAAACATATATACCATATAAAGTGAAATGGGAACATTTTGTTGGAAAAGGTATATGGGGGAAGACTTAAGAAGATGACGATGTCGATGATGAAGAAGCCAGAAAGAAACCCTAAAAAAGAGCAGTCAACTATGAATAAGGAAACAAAAACTGTTGAACACATTTGAAAAAATATTATTTTTTCGATTTTGTATTATCATTTTTTTCTTCTTATTACTTTATATTGTTGTTCTAGGAACAATTTTTAAATCCTTTTTTTCGATTTTAAAGGCTGTTTTTTGTCGGCAAAAAAGAGCTAAAGGGGGAGTTTTAAGGTTGAAAAAAAAAATCATCGATTTATAAAAAGAACCCGAGAATAGACTTTCAGTCACAAATAAGGTCACGTATTTGGTTTAGAAGAATTTGAACAAAAACAAAACTCGCAGTTATAGATAGACCGAAGTTTGTTAAAAAATTCTTAGTTGGGGCAAATATAATAAAAAAGAACTGGGAAAAAGCGAGAAGAAAAAATGGAAAGAATTTTGCCAGCAGTTGGTTAACTGAGAATTTTTGGTTTAGGTTATAAATAATGGGCCTTTAGGCAGTATTTGGTTTAAAATAAAACAACTGCAAAATGCCACTGACAATTTGCCAAATAAAAACGAGCAACTGCAAAAAGAGCTCAGAATTAAATGGAAAATGAAAAACAATAAGTCAATTATAAAAGAAAATATGACAAATGAATTTTAAAGGTATTAAACAACTAAAAAAACATTTTTGTACTAAAAATTTTTACTACAAATATTCAACAAAATATTTTTATACTAAAAATTAAGAAAGAAAATTTGTAAAAATATACATTTTTTAGAAACAAATTAAAATATACCCAGCAAAACTTTTCATTACCAAATAATGAGTTAAACAGCTAAACTATTGAACACGAACTACTTACTCATTCGCTGTTTAAGTCATTACATTAACATGGGGATGTACTTACCAATTGCAGAAAAGTAATGACTTGGGTAAGCAATTAGAAAACAACAACAAAAACTATTTTTGTTGTTGTTTTATTTAAAAAAATATAGTTTTAAACGAAATACAAGTTTTAAAAAATTTTCCTCTACTTAGTCTTTCCATCGAAGTTTTGGATGTCCTCTTCTAGCAATAGGTAGTCTGACATTTTTATTAAAATTTTATCCTCTTCATCGGAATTGTTTTTTCCAAGAGTGGGTTACTTGCCCGTCGTCCTAACCCATTTTTATCGATCTTATGAGACAACTCTTGGTACATGTTAGCTCACTACATTAAGGAGTGTTAAACTAGTTCCCCGGGTTTTACCACGAGAAGGTCAGAATCCACAGTTGAGATGAAGGATGACCCAGATAAGTTGGCCTTACCAAGTTAACCCAATCAAAACCAAGTTTGGTATACAACATCCCCTACATAATTAAAATTGACTCATGATTGTATTTTTTCATTACTGTGAGTTAGTTTTCTATTTTTTTTTTTACAGAAGGTAATATTTAAGTTCTTAAAATTCAAAAATCATTAAAAAAAACTCTTTTAATAAAAAAACAAGTAAGAAAGTGCTATAGTCGGTCAAGCCCGACCATACGATACCCTTCACCACTAAGGTCAAAAGTGTCATTTTTTCTGTATAAAGACAAATATTTGCTAAATTTTGCCATCATACAAACATTTTCTCAAAACTTTTATATTTAAGCTGCTTCCGACATTTGGACTTATATGAGAGCTTGGGTCAAATGTGGACCGACTATATGGAAATTTGGCAAATTGATTACAGTTGTTACAGAAATTATGTATGTAAAAAATAAAATTCCCATTATCTTCAGATTTATGAGCTTTTTAGTGATTTTTGTCTCATTTATTGCGTTTTTAAAGAAAAGTTTGTATGGGAGCTATGGTCAAATGTGGACCGATTTTAACGAAATTTGGTAGAGTGATTTAAGTTGACATAAGCAGTATTTTATTTAAATTTCATGAAAAAATTTTGATATTTGTGGCCAATATATCAATTCCGGGAAGTGGGTTTACATGGGGGTCCAGCCAGCCGTCCAGCCAGCCAGACGGACGGACGGACGGACATCGCTAAATCGACTCAGAAAGTGATTCTAAACCTATCGGTATACTAAAAGGTGGGTCTAGGACAAATATTTTCATGCGTTACATACATCAGCACAAACTTATAATACCCTTTCCACCTATGGTGGTGAAGGGTATAAAAAATAAAAAAATTGTTGGTCTTGATGGGATTTAAAACGGGCCATTCAGTTTAAATTAAAATCTTAATTACAAATAGGAACTTCTGTAACAACTTATTAGTTATAAGGAGGGTATGTTGTAGTCATTACAAGGTAACCAGTTACCAGAGTACTTGCCATTACCAAAGTTTTGCTGGGTATGCTTAAAAAATTATCGTTCTAAAATTTTTAATATAAAAATTTTATTAAAACCTTTAAAAAAGGCCTTCGTAGTGAAAATTTGTCTCATTTAGAGCACCAACTCTACAAATCAGCAAAAGCTTGAGAACTGAATCAAGCTTTATCCGTTTGAGCTGGGCGATGACAAATCAGTTCTCCAGTGAGTCCTTAAAACAGATATAGAATAGAATTTTATTTATATAAACTCGTATGTATAAATATAGAGAATAGTTCCCTAAATTACAAAATAAATGCCAATGGGTCGACATACTTACGCTGTTAATCCAATTTTTATTGCATAAAACTTTAAACTTAAGCTTTAAGGAATGAAAATAGCATTATTTTATTGCTTTTATGAGATCAGGAAAATAAATCAAATAAACGCCATACAATCTAGATTTTATACCAATGAACCATGAATCAACCTACTACTGTTTTCCACTGCTGCGAAAGCTTAAGAAGAAGGACAACCTTCTATTTGGCCAAAAAAAAACAAAAGAAATGAAAAACGCAAAAAAGGACTTAGTACGTGAGTTAATTTCAAGCTCATTGTGGTAGAGTCACAAAGAAATGAAAAATAACAAAAACAAACTAAAAGGACACCCCTTATTTGATATTGTAAGTATTTCTAGGGTAAAAGAAAACGTATGAATGTCTAAAGCCTTAAAATCGAGAAATTATTTCATTTTTTAAGATTAGATGTTTAAGACCGCGTGCAAATATCCAGAATAGCCAGGATCGACCATATAACCACATTAAAGCTAACGCATACACCTTAAACACCCACTGTGCTTGTATGGGAAAAGCTCATAAAAAATACTGCCAATTCATTAAATTTCAATATATCCAAATATCTCTTCCCTTTTCAAATACAAACACACGTTTTCCTAAGCCTTGTCCTTTATAGATTTCGAGTCCTGTTGGATTTTTGCGTATGTTCGGGAACTTGTTGTTGTGTTTTTAAATTTAAAATTGTTTTTATTTTTCAAAATTTAACAGCCACGTAAAGTCAAATTTCTTTTTTTTTATTGTATCCAAAGTCAGTCCTTTTTGTAAACATTTATACTCGTGTTGCTGCCAAAGCTATTTTTACTCCTGCTAAAGCTGATGCTGATGTTGCCGCTGCTGCTGTTTGTTTGCATCAAACGCACGTGTCTCAATGGGAAACTCCAGCCAGTCAGTCAGTCATTCATTCATTCATTCAGTCACTCATCTCAAACACAAATAAGAAACAAACCCCTCCATTAGATATTAGAATGAGCCACAATTGTTTTCTTTAGTTTCGTTTCGATTTTTTTCACTTTTTTATTTAGCAGGAGCACGTGTGTTTTGATTTGCTACAAACGTTTCATTTTTTTACGAGAACTTTATATAAATAGATTTTCTTCTTCTCTGAATTTTGTATTTGTACTACAACAACATGTTGTTGTTGCATGATGCTGTAGTAGTGTTGCCTTCTTAGAGGCTTTAGTAAATTAAGTCTATGCTGGCGGGCTCATGATGCAGCATTAAATTGCCGCATTGTTTTCTTATTAGTTTTCTTCATCCTTAATGCACGTGAAGGGTTCTTTCTCTTCTCCTTCTTCCTCCTCCTTCTCCTGGCTATATGAATTGGCCACTTGTAAATTGTTTCATTTTTCATACTCGTATCATGACTCCCCTCTCTGCACGATACAATTTTATTTAGTGTTAGCCTTTTGCTGTTGCAAGTTGTTTTTATTATTTTTATTTAATGTTGTCTAAATATTTTCTCAATTTAAATTAAATGACGAGTGTCAGTTGCTAAAGGTGGGTGGATATAGGTATTGTTAGATTTTCAAATAAAGTTAATTGTAACAAAATAAATTTTTGAAAAATGTGTGAATATAATAACGCTTTAGGTATTATATGTTTAGTACTAAAACAATTTCATGGAAAAACTTTTAGTACCAAACTACATTTTACTAAAAGTTCTTCAGCGAAAAAAATGGGGTTATGTGGGAGCTCTAAGTAAATGTAAACCGATTTCGCCCATTTTTAACACACAACTTTTTCAACATATCGAAAATATTTTTGTAGCTCTTTACGTTATGGTGCTATCGCTCTTTCATTTGACGGACAGAAACCCCTTTTTTGGTAGTTTGTGTTTCCGTAAGTTTTTTATATGGGAGCTATGGTCAAATGTGGTCGGATTGTAACAAAATTTAACACACTGGCTTGCATTGACATAGCACTTCCTCGTGCTAAATTTAATGGCTATTATAGTTTATCAATTATTGGCATTTAAGAGCTATGAGTGAATGTGAACCGATTTCGATGATGGTTATGTAAAACTTCTACAAACCAGACATACCATTTTATAGTTTGACATTTATTGGCAAATAAGCGATAAGCTTTGCTAAGTTCCCAGTAAAAAATAGGATCATCCAAAGAGTACTCTTGGAGCGCTCCTTTGCGAGTAATGGATTACTCCACAAAACTCCGAAACTCATAGGATTTTTAACACAGCATGTCCGCAGACACGAGTACTCCTTTTAAGCTCCTTATGGAGTACTCCCTTTAGTCTTGAAAATGACGACAGAGGGAGTAATCCTTTTTGTCTCCTAAAGGAGCATAAAGAGAGTAAACATTCATATAAAATACAAATTTGGTTATTTTTTACAAAAATAAGAAAATATTGATTTGTCTTTAAGTGCTTCTGCAAGAAAAAGAAAAGACAACGCGTAATATATTATTTAAAACATGCAATTAAAAATTCACCAATTACCAAAAAAAAGTAAAAAAATTTGTATTTGTTTATAACAACAAAACAAAATAAAAAGTATCGATAGCTCGTTTATTACTCCAAATGGATGAACAAGTCATTACTCCTTTGTTGCTCGATTATGGATTAATCCATATATTTTTTACTGGGTTAAAGGTCAAATGTGAACCGACACACACAGGCAGACAGACAGACAGACAAACAGACATAAGGATTCAGAATATATATCCCTTTTGATTTTTGAGCCAATATTAAGAAAATTACAAACGTAATGACAATCTCCATTTACCCCCCATTCTTTTGATAAAAATGAACTAAAAATTTTGATAAAATCTCTAGATGTACATTAAATTTTGCTATACAAATGTTGTATAGCAAAATTTATATATCAAAATTTATGTACGAAAAATGTTCGTTAAAAACTTTTAAAAAAGTTTGCTTTGTAAAATTTTTATTCTATAGATTTATTGAATAAAAATTTTTCGATTTGCTATGGCGTTAAGTTTTTATAGAAAGAAATTTTATACTAAGAACATTAATAGAATTTTCGTACAAAAATGTACTAAAAATGTAAAAAAAATTCCGATAATGGTTTAGGTAATGTGTTTATTGTTATTGGTCAAAAGACGAAAATATTGTTCGACCTTTCTTGACCCATCTTATTATCTATGTTGCCATCCCCATAATTATAAGATATCTCACTAGTTCAACAAGAGAGTATTAACTCAAAATTTTTAAATTTTCACTTTTAAGAAGAAATTGATGTGTAGTGGTCTTATCTACCCATTGTAAAAATCTGACATCATTTTCACTATAATTTCGCTAAAAAACTACAGTTTTAACCCTCTTCTTTATATGAAAGTAGTAGTAAAATAAAATAGTTTTTTGACTCTACTGAAATTTTTAAAATTTTGAGTTAATGCCTTCTTGTTGATCAAGTGCAATATGTTGTAGGTATTGTAATGTATCTACACATACTGAACATTTTTAAATTTTGAGTTAATACCCTCTTGTTGATCAAGTGCGATATATGAAGCAATTCATTTATTTCTAAATTTTACTCTTAGAAAAGTTTATTTTATTAAATTTTTGTCCAAAAATTTTCATAGGAAATTTTTGTACTTATTTTCACGTATTAAAAATATAAAAAATATGTAAGAAAGTGCTATATTCGGTCAAGCCCGACCATACGATACCCTTCACCACTATGGTCAAAGGTGTTCTTTTTCCTTTATAAAGACAAAATTTTTTCCATCATACAAACATTTTCTCAAAACTTATACATTTAAGCAGTTTCCGTCATTTGGACTTATATGAGAGCTAGGGTCAAATGTGGAACGATCTCGAAATTTGGCAAATTGATTACAGTTTTTACAAAAATAATGTGTGCAAGCTCATATTTTTCATTATCTTCATATTTACGAACGTTTTTGTGATTTTTGTCTCATTTAGTGCGTTTTGACAAAAGAGTTTGTATGGGAGCTATGGTCAAATGTAGACCGATTTCAATTTCGAGAAGTGGGACCTATGGAAGGTACCACAAATAATGGACCGATTTTGACGAATTTCAATAGCCATGGTCTCACTATCAAAAATAAATTTATGTGGCAAGTTTTATCGGACTGACATCGCTAAATCGACTCAGAAAGTGATTCTAAGTGATTCTAATTCTATTAGTATACTAAAAGGAGGGTCTAAGACAAATATTTCTATGCGTTACATTCATCAGCACAAACTTATAATACCCTTTCCACCAATGGTGGCGAAGGGTATTAAAAATATTACTTAACTTTTCTTTAAAGAAAAACTTGTGTCTACTAAAATTTGTTACTATTTTAAATGTTAATGATTATGCAGTTAAATATCATACTTTAACTTTAAGGTTTAAAATATAAAAATTTACAACTAAATTTGTAAAATCTTTTCTAAACCGAAACAACATTTACTGTATTTTACAACTTTATCAATTTTTCAAATATCTACAGTTTAATTACAACATAAAATATGTGTTTAAATTAAAGAATTCATGACTTTTACTTTTCTTTTACTCGACCAATACAACTGATTAATAAGACAATACTTTGCATACGAAATTAGCAAAAGAAAAAAAAGGGTTTAAACATTTAAACATTTAATGAGTCGTGAAAACAGACCTACAACTTCATTTGAACAAATTAACTTCAAATTCCAACAACCAACGAGTAACAAACCATGAACAATGTTGACAACAAATTACGGCTTAATAAAACCAAAGATTTTCGAGTATTTTAATTGTAACCTTCAAATTTAATGAACTTAAACGTGATTCTATGTTGAATATCTTTAAATTGTCTTAAATGATAGAGAAACTAAAGAAAAACCTAAACTCTTACCTAAATATTTTCTAAAACTATTCCCAATACTCTTTTATTAGTAAATAACTTTAATAAATTTAATAAAAATATAGAAATCTTTTGTTTATTTAGATCTTAAAACTATGAATTTATGCAACAAAAAATATAGAACACACACACATTTAGATATAAGCGGTCTAAGGCGACTTAAATAAGATCTACATCAAAAACTTCCGGTTTTTTTACTTAGTCAACAAAATTTTATTTCCTCTGTAAATTACTGTAGCATAGTTTCAGGAGCTACGAATATTATAAGAAAATCATAACTATAGTATAGGGTATAAATATTTTTATGCATGTGTATGTGTAACAATTTTGATTTAACTAAAAGCTCTCCCAGTCATAATTCCCTTTCTTTGGCTGAGTGCTTTTTTTCCAGATTTCTTTAATTTTTTCTTGTATTTTTCCTTCTATTTTTTGGCTGTTGTACGTGATCAAATCAAGTTGAAAGGATAAACTCCACAATACGTATGTAATTTCTAGTAATTTATATACATATATAAAAAAAAAACATATACATATGTATAATATTTTTTGTTTGCAAGTATGAGTAAAAAAAGTTTCTTTTGTTATGCAATATTACATTTAAAGCTATATCCTATATTATTTTTATTATATATATTAGGGCAACGGGAGCGAATGAATATTTAAATTAAATTGTGGGTCAAGTCATGAAATGTTACATACTCATTTTTATATTTTTTTTTTCAAGAGTTTGCAATGCAATCTCAATAACATTAAAGTGTTAAATTTAAATTTTTAAACTCAAATTTTATATAAAAAAATTAAGTTTTTTTTTATTAAAATTTTCAGTTCAAAAAATTTTTGCAACAAAATATCTGGTTGAAAAAATTTTCAAAGGAAATTTTTTAAGTAACAAAATTTTTTCTTTAACATTTATCTATCAAAATTTTAAAACAACAAAATTATTCTATTAAAATTTTTGGCACAAAAAATTACACTGGTCAACAAGAGAAATTATTTAGAAGTATATTTATTTAATTTCGACGGCTAAAATTTAAAATTCTATGGATTTTTTTAATTGTTACTATGAATTTTCAGAGGTCGTTCCATTGATTTTATCATATGTTGGGAACAGCTTATCTAAATTCATTGAAAGAAACACCGTCGGATTTGCCATAACATTTTCTTTAAACCCTGATAAGACAATTTTTTTATATGGTCAACAGTTGTGGAGTTTTTCATATAAAAATGTAAAAAAAAATTTGAAAGTTTTTAACAATATAAGCTTTATATTATAGAAATCTATCAATTAGAAGTGATTTTATTAAAAAATAAATTAAAACTTTGGCAAACATTTTTCATGTGTAATTAAAAAATTTAAAAAATTAATAACGGCTACAATTTTCAAAATACTTCAATGAGACTTGGCATTGCTACTCACTTCATTTATATTTTATTAGAAACATTCAAATTTTTTGTGAATATGTAATGAAAATGGTATATTTTTATCATCTTTGATTTTTTCTGAAACTGAACAATCAGTTTTAAAGATATGATAAAACAAGTGCTATAGTCGGTCAAGCCCGACCATACGATACCCTTCACCACTAAGGTCAAAGGTGTACTTCTTCCTATATAAAGACAAAAGTTTTCCATCATACAAACTTCTTCTCAAAACTTATACATTTAAGCTGTTTCCATCATTTGGACTTATATGAGAGCTGGGGTCAAATTTAAACCGATTTTTTCTAAATTAACTACAGTTTATACAAAAATTATGTATGCAAAAAATAAACTAAAAATTCTCATTATCTTCAGATTTATAAGCGTTTTAGAGATTTTGTCTCATTTAGTGCGTTTTGACAGATGAGATTGTATGGGAGCTATGGTTAAATGTGGGCCGATTTAAGGTCAATTGTAACACAAAAAGTTTTATTTTGTGGAGTAGTGTTATTTACGAAAAATTCTGTGTTCAAAAAAAAAAACGAAGTGATGATGAAATATTCTTTTGCTTTCAAATGAAGATATTTTGAAATATTCACCACGAAATTTCATTTTATAGGTTTTGGGTTCAAAACCTATATATTAAGTAATTAAAGTAAGTAATTGTAAGATTTCAGGGCATATGCATCACAGAGAGCCAAAGGACATAAAAAATATTATGATTAGATTTTGACCAGCTTTAATATCCTTATTACCAATATGAGAATATGAAGAAAATTAAATCAGATAAGTTTTAAAAATATTAATTATGCTGGGTAATGATACAAGGCTTTCCGTACTATTGAGGATCTCCTCATAGTTATAAGCTCTCAAGGCATTTCCTATACGTATTACAGACCCGTAGCACTAGTAATTATAACTCAATTAAATAATATTTTTCCGCTTTAAAACAAATTTCTAATATGTCTTTCCTTTTTAGCAGCACCCAATACCAATAGCTTTTCCATTATCATGTCACTGTCAATTCTCAGAAATTAAAACGACAAAAAGCATGAACACGCACGCACTAACATGTCTTCTATTTTCCAAAGAAACGAAACAGTTTGAAAATCTTATCATCTTAAACCGAGATGACATTAGATATTTATCTAATAATTGCTGTTGCAATCACATCGACAGTCATTTTCATTCATTCATTCACTTCATTGAAAAAGCCCGACTGACAATCTGTCAAAAAATTTTATAAAATTGTATTTTAAAAGGTAGCCGACCAGCCAGCAGTCAACTGTCCGAGTGTCACAATAGGAGAGTGAGAGAATGACACCCAAAGATGGTGACAACAAAGTTATGAACATTTACAAAGTGTCACATGTGTCATAAATAAAGTAAAATGAAGAGCTACAGAAAATCATTTAATACTGACAGGTCATTAAGTATTTACAGGATTTTCACAATTAGCGACAATGATCTTTTGTATGAAAAATTCGAATGATTAGAGTAATTTTTTAAGACTTTAAGATAAGTAAAATTATTCATTTGAACTTCAAACAAAATCCTGAAATTAATAATTACTTCCTTTTTCTATTACCTGCAATCACTAAAGGAAATAAGGAAATATTCAAAAAAAAAAAATACTCTATGGTATTACTTTTTAACGCTTTTTGGTTTTTCTTGTTCTTCTACAATGGACTTGACTTGAATATTAAATATTTAGATTAAAAAGGCCGCTCTCAAATTATTTTTCTCAAGCAACAATTTGTAAATTATCCTTTCTTCTGTTTAGATGTGTTTATATTTTTACATGTAATTTTTTTCATACAACACTTTTTTTCGAGTACACTTACCCACAGGCTTTGTGTATTACGTTCAATATTGTATCGTGTAGCACATATTTCCGGTTTCCGTTATGCGTCAAAACACTCTCATAACACCATATCAAAATTTTATAGATTTTTTTCTTTCAAGGTTTTCTTATTCATTTCTCCTGTTGTGTATTCCCAACAATTGTACATATTGTGTATTGGGAAATCATATTTTGATTTTATTCACTTCTATTTTCTTTGAGTTGAGTTTCTTAGTCAAGGACGAGGACACTCATACACACTAAGGTTTACCAATACATATTTGCTTACGTTTTATTAAATAGAATTCAAAATTATTATATGACTCTAAAAATTTGGAATATGTTAGTAATCAGTTAATAGAAATCGGAAATAATTCAGCATACTATTTCGACTACTTCTTTTAGGATTGACTTCCCTATCTAATACTTAAAAATTTATTCCGGAAGAGCCTTTTTAGGGATCATTTTCGATTACAATTCAAAATATGGGCAAATCCCGCGTGACGGACGATACATTTGTACGGATTTTGTTGTACTTAAATGTAACCCATTCCCGTTCTACACCAGATATTTTTGCACAGATTTCAGGGAATATTAGCCCATCGATTGTGCTATCGAATGGCTTTTGTTAATTTACATACTTCTTTTGGATGAAAAATATATTTGCTTTTCAAGTGCTGTGACGGACGCTACAAAAAATGGAAGTGACTTTTTTTCAATACGTGTTTCTGTAATTTTCATCAAATCGGTCATAGTATTAAAAAAAAGTTAAATGCATTAAATTTAGAGGCAAATCAGAGGACTACAAAACAGCTTTTATATAATATTTCTAGGTTTTCAGTTTCACCAAAAATTCATAAATGTACTGTTTCGGACGCTACGTGACGGACGATACAGTTTTTATTTGAGTGTTTTAATTATAAAAAAATTCATATTTCATATTTTTTAAAGGATTCGTTAATCAGTGAATAAAATGTTTTTTTTTTGTTCCCGAGTTTCATCTACTTCTTTTCATGTTCGCGGTTAAAATGCGATTTTTGGGCATAATTTAATATTTTACAAAACGGCTAAAAGTTTTACACTTTTTACGTCTTATTTTTCGTCCCAAGAATGCAGCGGGTAGATGTTAGAGTGTCCCAAAAATAAAAAAATGAAATTTCAAAATCATCAAATTTGCCCCACTGTATATTTTCTTAACACCTAATATCTTAAATTTAATCTGTGGATATATACAGCGTTATTGCTTTATGAATAAGACAGATATGTGTTCGTAAATTTTGTGTTTAATAAATATTATTTTGAAAGTGCTATAGTCCGTCATGCCCGACCATACGATACCCTTCACCACTAAGGTCAAAGGTGTTCTTTTTCCTGTATAAAGACAAATTTTATATTTTAGCTGTTTCCGTCATTTGGACTTATACGAAAGCCAGGGTCAAATGTGGCCCGATTATCTCGAAATTTGGCAAATTGATTACAGCTGTTACATGTTGTTATGTATGTAAAAAATAAACTTAAAATTCTCATTATCTTCGGATTTACGAGCGTTTTGGTGAATTTTGTCCCATTTAGTGCGTTTTGAGAAAAGAGTTTGTATGGGAGCTATGGTCAAATGTGGACCAATTTCAACGAAATTTGGTACAGTGATTTAAATTTACATAAGCAGTATTTCTTTTAAATTTCATGAAAAAATATTGATTTTTGTGGCCAATATATCAATTCCGGAAAGTGGGACCTATGGGAGGTACCATAAATAATGGACCAATTTTGACGAATTTCAATAGCCATGGTCTCAATATCAAAGAAATGATCTGTGCTAAGTTTCATCAAATTATCGTTAGAATTGCGACCTGTAGTTTGATTACAAGGTTTACATAGTGGTCCAGCCAGCCGGACGGACGGACGGACATCGCTAAAACGACTTAGAAAGTGATTCTAAGCTAATTGGTATACTAAAAGGGTCTAAGATAAATATAACATCTAAGTAATTTTGGTTTTTCGAATTTGCCCATATCAGTGTAATTTCTACCTGTACCTCGATAATTGACTGGTATTAAGTTGTTTAAATGTTGTGTTTCCTAATTGCTACAAGATATTTATTCTAAAAAATAAGCATGAAGAAGTCTGTCAAGCCAGACCCTAGATACACTTTACCCAATCGGGAAAAAAACTCCAATCATCTTTCAGAATTTACAGTAAGTCTTCTTTGAAAAAGTTCAGCGCAATGATGCTATTGGTTGCATGAGATTTCTTAAGATTTTCAACATATCTTCAATGAATGGGAACTGACGGAGGTAATTCATTTAATTTGGATAACCGATAAATAAAGCCACTGAATATATACAAGTATACATATGTATATTAGGGTGGAGCGAAAACCAACTTTTATTGAAATTCGATACGGGTGGGTTAATAATCGATGCTCTACATCCTAAGAAGCTCAGAAAAAAAAATTTTGTCTTCCTAGGTCAATATCCTGAGGTGGCTCATAGGACATTTATTTCTAGGACTCATTTGTATGTGCAAAAATGGGATTTTTTCGGTTTTTGGTAAGTTTCAACCAATAAATTATGTTTTTGGCAAAACAAATAATTAGATGTAGAAGACAGCTGAATCAGCTTTGATTAAAGTTATAAAAACTAAAAATTCATGTAGTAGTTTTTAAGTTATTGCAATTTGCCGCAGAAAATTTGTGTCCCTTTCAATACGCCTAAGGATATGCAGCAAAAAAAATTATTTTTAGAGTACAAAAATTACAAAATAAGACTTTCCTTATCATCTTAAGACTTATAAGTACTAAATAGTTTTGATTTATTAAAATATTATAAAATTTACATAGTTTTTTTTCTGGGAAATGGTACTTTTTTTAAGGACCGTTTCAAAACTCACTTTTTAAGTTTTAGAAAATTTTGTTAAAAAAATATTCAAAATTTCAAAACTTTTGATATTCAAAATTTCAAAACTTTGATCCAGAAAAGTTCAGTTTGATATCTCATATGGTTTCGCCGTACCTGCGACTTGAAATCGTAAAATTTCGCGAAAAAGTAAATTTTTGGACATTATTTAAGTAGATGCATAGTACATTTTATTTAAGTTTTCTTTTGATAAATTTTATTGCCCAGTCATTAAGGAATGTCCACTAGAACTTTCTTTGATAATGGGTGAGCTTAACCCTTTTTTCATCGGGGTCAAATGTCAAAATTTGGATTTTCAGTAAAATGCGAAATGTTATAAATTTAGTGGCGAATTTCGATCAAAGTTAATAAAAAATAGTTTTTTTTAAGAATGGCTATATTGTTTTATTAAAAATATTCTATTTAAACCTTAACAGACATGGGGACTAAAATGACCCAACATTTTTTTTCTAAAACTTTAAAAGTGAGTTTTGAAACCGTCCTTAAAAAAAAGTACCATTTACCAGTATAAAAAACTATGTAAATTTAAATAAATTTTAATAGATTTAAACTATTTAGTACTTATAAGCCTTTAGATGATAATGAAAGTCTTACTTTGTAATTTCTGTACTATAAAAATATTTTTTTTGCTGCATATCCTTAGGCGTGTTGAAAAGGACACGAATTTTCTTTTTGTAATTTTAGTTTTTATAACTCTAACCAAAGCTGATTTAGTTGTCTTCTATATCCAAATATAAATTTTGCCAAAAACATATCTTTATTGGTTGAAATTTACCAAAAACCGAAAAAAGTCCCATCTATCCCCATACAAATGGGTCCTAGAAATAAAATGCGCCACCTCAGGACATTGACCTAGGAAGACAAATTTTTCTTCTGAGCTTCTAAGGACGTAGAGCATCGATTATTAACCCAGGCGTTGTTGTTTTTCGCTCCACCCTAATGTATATGTCAAATATCACATTTTTGCTCTTTGAAACCTAATTCTTTAAATAATTTACAATTTGATCTTCGACTTTTGTCATCTTTCAAAATTTTATGTTTACATTCTAATGTTGGTTTAAATCTTATTATGAAACAAACATTGAACCAACATGTTACAAACATATTCTATGAGGCTCAATCAAATCCACAATACAACACGTATTATATTGCAAAAAATTTCTTTAATTCTTGTTGGGGTTTCAATTGTGGTTTCTTGATTTTTTTTCTCCACAAAAATCTTTTCCTAAAAATTTAAGAACTTCTAAGTCACGGGCAAAAGGCAATGTCATGGAGTACGCACCTGTATTTTATTAGATGAAAAGGAAAATTCCTTCAAATATTACTAATCTAATAATACCCCGCTTCGTTCAAGCAAGCCAAATGTCCTATAAAGGTAAAGTAAAAGACCTGTGCAATTAGACACATGTGTTTCTTTTACTTTCACACTTTTTTCGCCAAACATTTGTGGGAAACATTTAAAATCCTACTATTAGACTCTGCAATGATTATCTGTTTTTTTAAATTGTTTTTACGTGTATTATTTCAAAAAACGAAGAATTTTCAAAATGTTATAGAAAGTTTCTTTAACAGTCTAAATTTTGGTTAAATACAAATTGTAGGAAGTTAAATATTTAACTGGGAAATTTGATTAAAGTGCCTTATTTTTTATCATAGTCCTTACAAAAGTTGAATAAAAAAGGTTTATATATCTTTTAACAACAACTTTTTTTATTTAAAACTGAATAATCATTTTTAAAACGATTTAACAAAATTCATGGCAACACTTAACAAAATTTAAGCAACGGGGGCAACGGGCAAATGAGCACCATGGGGTTGGAAACCGTTCTTGTCGGCGGTGTAGGTAACTTCGTAGGTTTGACCATCATCAGCAACATATTTGTAAGAGCCTTGGACAGCAATACCTTCATCATCGGTACCTTGGGCTTCCAAATGACCTTGTTGCTTGATATCGGTACCATCGCTGGTTTCCAAACTGCAAAGAAAGAAGAAAATAAAAACAATTAAAAATCTGTCTGTAAAGCATATAAATATATCGAATGGAAATATTTTTGCTATATTAAATTGTACTCACTGGTAGTGGAAGCTTTCGGGCAAAACTTCGGATTCACTGCGCAAAACTTCTACGTCGCTGGCGAAAGCAACAGCGAAGAGAGCTACCAAGACAATGACGAATTTCATTTTGATTTGTGTTGTTAATCGTTTTGCAAAACCGATTTGAATGATGGTTCAACAATTTCTTACCAACTCTTTTATAGGAAAAATTTTATATTTTAAAAATAGTTGTCAAAGTTAATAAAACGTGTATTTAAGATTTAAGTTCATTAAATTGTTTTGATTTCGTATGTTTTTTTGCCGGTTATTAATAATTAATAAGGGCATCATATGCATAAAATATCATTTTAATATTATTACTATTAATAAACTATTAATTTACATATTTTTTGCTATTTAATTCCAGTCAGATCTAAAAATGTGCTAATCGTCTTAAAATTATCGATTTATGTAATCTTGATATGTACGTAGATTATTGACCATGGAGCAGTAAAACTCGAATTTCGGCTATATTTAATAATATTTATGAATATGAAAATCTATAGTCTTTAAGAAATATATATTCAGGATTGTTAAAAGGATGTCTAGTCCAAGTGCCTTCAAAATTGATGATTTGTTCTACGACTGTAGAGAATTGTTTAATTTATTGTCATTCCCAATGTGTAAATAATTGGGGGTGATAAATGACGAATATCTATAAAATTTTCTTAAATTACAAGTACCTTTAAAAAACATTACCTTTATAATCAAGTTTCAAAATTAAGTTAAAAAGAAGTGATAGGCACAATCGGGGGAATGAAATTGGTGATTCAAAAGACATATAAAACTTAATTATAAATTAAATAATTATTTATTTTTCCCTATTAAAATACAGTAAATGGTTGACCGAGCCTTGCTCGGAGTTTTATGATAAACCTTTCAAAGAAAATTTTAAATTTTTCATATATTAAATTTTATAATGTATATACTTGCGATACACTTTTGGTTTCCAAGTGTATTTTTTTAAAGTAAAAAAAAGTACCAAAAATATTTTTCACACATTATTGCTTTTGCTCGACCTTTCATGAAAAAAGTTCCAATTACTCGTCTTCCTATTTTTTTAGCTGATCAACACGCAATTTTTGTCTCCAACCCTATTATTTTAATAGTTATAATGTTACCAATTTTTCCCCTTTTATCCCATAGTTTTAAAAAAGCTCCATATGCATATTTGGTACTTCTTTGGTACCAATTGAATTCCGTACATTTTATTAAAACTCAGTAAACATTTTGTTCCTATTCATATTACTTTATGAGAGGTTAATTTATTTTATCCATTTTGCCCATGAAATCTAAAAAGTACCAAATACGTGTTGAAATTTGTTTTCACATCTATTGACTGCAGTACACAGTTCCTTTCTATATTCATTGCTTCAAAAGATAAGAGTGGGTTAAAAAAAGCACCAACAAAATATGTTCTCCCTTTTTACCCCCTATCTGGCATAGTTTCAAAAAAGTACTTATTTGAGCAGCCCTTCAAAACGTAATTTAAATTTTATTTCTATGCCTATTACTTTAGGAGATAAACCGTATTCGATTTTTTCCCCTTTTTACCCGTTCTTACCCGCTTAGAGACAAAATTTCCAAATGTCCCTTTTTACTCGATCTATACTTCAAAAAAGGTACCCACTGTCGAAATTTTTATCAAAATCGTTAGAGCCATTTTAATCTCAAAGTTAACCATATAAAAAGCTAATATATCTGTGGCAATATGTAAGAATAGCTTAAGTCGAAAATTGAAGTTTTGAGATATCATAAATTTTGTTTAATTTTTAAATTTGTTTGATTTCTGCAAATAATTTATGAATTGATATATTGGTAACATGTTTATTAGAGAAGAGGGATGAATAAAAAAATATTGTTAAATTCAGAAGATTTTACATTTTTTCTACTAAAGCTCTTTTTTGAAACTGAAATTTGCGTTAAACTGGACCTTAATTAACTTGAAGCGATTGTGTTTAAATAAAGAGTATAAAATGTGCAGTTTTATCTAAACATAGGTTGTTTGAAAATAATGACTTTATTTTTTCAAGGTCAACATTTTTACAGCTTAAGTCAAGTTAAGCGAAATCGTTATATGATGAAAGAAAAATATGAATATGTACATAAAAATATGTGTACATAAGTTAGTCAATTGACTCAAAAAACTTAAGCTAAAATGTGAACGTACATAACATTGACAAAAACTCGGCCTAAAGAGTGTTTATAAGGGGTTTTGCAAGCTCAAACGGTTTTTGAGGTTTAGCGTTCTTGACGACTTTCATACACGAATTTAACTAAAAATATGCTAGATTTTATTTTTTTCTACTATGTTATTATTTTTACTTATATAAGTAATAATATATAAAATTTTGTTAAAATTTATTCCTATCTGGAATTTTTATTCATTTGCAAATGACCTTTTTATGCTTCAAAAAAAAAAAAAAATTGTTAAGCCAATTTTAAAAATTTGCAATTCGGACTACAGTGATTTATTGCGGATGCATTAGATATAAAAACGCAAAAAAATAGGTCGATAGCTTATTCATATTCACGTTTCTGTGACTTTAAGTCGAAAAAACTATTTTTTTTTTTTTTTTTTGAGAAATTTAAAAAAAAATTTAATAATTTTATATTTGTTTCCATTTTTAGCAAAACTTTAAGTATGAAACACAATTGGAACGAACGACCATTTTTTCGGAACGAATATTCGTCGTTAGAAATAGAACATATGGGTTTATATGAAAGTGCTCACAATAGATGCGTACGACGAAATTCGTCGTGCGTATCGAATAGTGCGATAGGTTTATTTCACCTTATAAATTGTAAACAAAAAAATAATTATTTCAAATAAAATTAATTAAATATTTTCTTTTTGTGAAAAATGAAAGAGTAAAATAAAAAAAATTGCAAATGTTGTGAGTGCGCGATATGTACGAAAGTGTGTGTAATTTGAGCTACTGAAAGATAAACAAAAATGGCGTCAGCAACGTTTATTCGTCCCAAATGTGTTCAATGGACGAATATACAAGACAAATTTTTAAAGCCGAATTCGTCGTGCTGGACGAAATTAGTCATTCGTCCCAATTGTGTTTCTACCTTTATTTACTGATTATGCGTGACGCCATGTAGTACTGTTTCTATATATATAGTTTTATCAGAATTGGAAACATTTAACCCTTGCGTTACCGTGGTCAAAATCAATTATTATGCAAAGTTTTACTGTTTGTATCTGATCTATATCTGTGATTCAAACAATATTTATTTTGCTAAGCCTTTTTAAAAAACTATTTAGATAATAACAAGAATCACGTAAACTTAAAATATTAACCCTTTTGTGACCAACAGAGACTAAAATGACCCTAACAAATTAAATAATTTTTTCTATTCTTTTTTGTTTTCTATGTAATATTTAGACTAAAGTCGAATGTTACCAATTTAAGGTTATCGATGAAGCTATCATAGTTAACGAGAAAATCGACTTTAAAGTTTTTCATATCTGTGGAAAGTTTTAGAAAATACTTTAATTATCTTTAGATTTAAATGTTTTTTTTTGTTATTTTCTGGGTATTTTAATAGCTTTTGAAAGTTTGTCTTGTATAGGAGGTATGTTCAAGAATGGGTGGATTCTAGTAAGCAATATTTGTGCTGAATTTTGTAAAATTCAAATAAATTTATTTATTTCCTGAAAGCAGTAATGAGATCATTCTTGCACTAATGAATAAATTTCAAAAATTTCATAAAGCTTACAGCCGTCCTGCCAATCGGAACATCGTTAAATGGACTCAAAAAGTGATTTTAAGTGCACTGGTATTCTTGAAGGGGGTGTTAGACTAATATTTCTATGCGTTACAAACATCAGCACAAACCCAATATACCCTTTCTACCTATTGTAGTGAAGGGTATAAAAATTATAAAATATAATTTTTAAAAAGATTATGATTATTATGAAACAAACAAGTTCGGAATATGTTCTTAGAGGCTCAATCAAGTTTATAATGAAATATTATAAAAAAAAAAGTTATTTGGTACATGTTTTGGTACCAATTGTGCTTTTTTTATTCTGTGTATCATTAGAAAAATATAAGCACATTTTAGCCACACGAAAACATGATAGGCATCTAGTACAACACCTGTATTTTATTGTATAAACTTCAAGAAAGGGACTATTTTGTAAATCTTTTTCAAAAAAAATTTAACCCATCTTCGTTTAAGCATTTATAGTCAGAAAGTCCTGTGAAAGTAAGGTTTTAGTCCTGTGCAATTAAACACATGTGTTTTTTTAACTTTCACAATTTTTTGGCAGACATTTGGAGGAAACAGTTTAACTTCTTATATCAGTTCTTGCAATGACTACCTGTTATTAAAGTGAAATTACTAATTTAATTGAAAACCAAAAATTTTTAATTAAAACTTCTTTAAATATCTACGCCCAAATTTATAAACATAAATTTAGATATACAAGTTCATAAATCAAGTTCATACAAATTTTATGAAATAAGCCTTTGACAAAAAGGACCTTAATAAAGGTCCTTTTTATTTATCACAGTCCCTACAAATGAAATTAAATACAAAAACTATTGTATATCTTTTAACAAAAACTTTTTTATTTAACACTGAATAATCATTTTTAAAACGATTTAACAAAATTCATGGCAACACTTAACAAAATTTAAGCAACGGGGGCAACGGGCAAATGAGCACCATGGGGTTGGAAACCGTTCTTGTCGGCGGTGTAGGTAACTTCGTAGGTTTGACCATCATCAGCAACATATTTGTAAGAGCCTTGGACAGCAATACCTTCATCATCGGTACCTTGGGCTTCCAAATGACCTTGTTGCTTGATATCGGTACCATCGCTGGTTTCCAAACTGCAAAGAAAGAAGAAAATAAAAACAATTAAAAATCTGTCTGTAAAGCATATAAATATATCGAATGGAAATATTTTTGCTATATTAAATTGTACTCACTGGTAGTGGAAGCTTTCGGGCAAAACTTCGGATTCACTGCGCAAAACTTCTACGTCGCTGGCGAAAGCAACAGCGAAGAGAGCTACCAAGACAATGACGAATTTCATTTTGATTTGTGTTGTTAATCGTTTTGCAAAACCGATTTGAATGATGGTTTAACAAATTCTGACCAAGTCTTTTATATGAAAAATCTTAAAATTGAATAATAGTTATCGAATTTAGTAAAACTTGTATTGATTAGAGCCCATTAAATTGTTTATAGTTCGTGTGATTTCATTTTTGCCGGTTATTAAAAAAAACTAGTCGTAAGGGCATCATAAGCATAAAATATAATTTCAATATTATTAATATTAATAGACTTTTAAAGATCAGTTTTCTTCTATATTTTTGCCATCTTAAAATTAAAAATAAGATTTTGTAAACTTGAACTTCAAAATTTATGTTAATTTAACATGATCATTATCATGATGATCATGTTCATAACATGTTTAAATTCAAGGTCATCTTAATTTAAGTAAACCAGCTCAGTTTTTAGGCATTTTATTTATAATTATCTTATCCCATAATGTTAATTTCCAAAATTATGCGAATTCATTTCTGAATATTTTTATTTGTTCTAATAGATAACACAAAACTGTTCTAGATCGTCGTGTGTTTGATTAAATAGATATTAAAAATATTTAAATTTAAAACAAATTTCTTACACGCTTGCTGCATTTCATTAAATCCTCTATTGCTTTTTTAACCTATCCCAATGATCATTAGGAAATCATCGATAGTCGGTAGCATCATTAATTAACTTGGTTATGATTAAATTAACTAAAAAATCTGAGCTATAAAAGTGTTAATTCACTATAAACTATATAAAAGTTTACACTTCCATCAATACTTATGCTTTCTTAGATCTCTAAAATTTGGCGGTAACTCTATAATGATATGGGATTTCATGGTGACTGATGGAATTGGAACAGTTCTCAAAATTGTTGGTGAGATAACTGCACAGTGCTACTACTATGTTTTAGCCACCAATCTCATATTGGGACAGTAATTTAAGTGACTGTAAGTTGAAACAGGTGGCTGGACCCCCATATAAACCTTGTAATCTAACTACAGGTAGCAGTTCTAAAGATAATTTGATGAAATCATTTTTTTGATAATGATAACATGGCTATTGAAATTCGTCAAAATCGGTCCATTATTTATGGTACCTCCCATAGGTCCCACTTACCGGAATTGACATATTGGCCACAAATATCAATATTTTTTCATGAAATTTAAAGCAAATACTGCTTATGTAAACTTGAATCACTGTACCAAATCTCGTTGAAATCGGTCCACATTTGACCATAGCTCCCATACAAACTCTTCTTTAAAAACGCACTAAATGAGACAAAACAAATCACTAAAACGCTTGTAAATCAAAAGATAATGAAAATTTTGAGTTTATTTTTTGCGAGATAATCGGTCCACATTTGACCCTAGCTCTCATATAAGTCCAAATGACGGAAACAGGTTAAATATATAAGTTTTGAGAAAATGTTTGTATGATGGCAAAATTTAGCAAATATTTGTCTTTATACAGGAAAAATAACACCTTTGACCTTAGTGGTGAAGGGTATCGTATGGTCGGACTTGACCGACTATAGCGCTTTCTTACTTGTTAGTCCTTCTACATCAAATTGCCGTGCGGTTTTTTAAAATATTCTATGTATCCATATGGATATAAATGCAAGTTTTGGTTTTAAATGATATAGGTACACGATTTTTTTTTGGAAAGGAAATTAACAAATAAGATAATGTTAAACAAAATTTCGATAAATTTAATTTTTGTTTTAAATTTTCGTTAAATTTGATGTTTAAAAAAAAACTTTGGTTGATTATTATTTTGATTAAATGAATGGATAAGTTTCATATTTATGGTTAATTTTCATTCAAATTAGCAAAATTAAAAAAATATAATATAAATGTATTCGAATTTTTATACAGATACAGACCACAATTTCGTGCAAATAGGTGTCGATTTTAATGCCCGAAAGAAGCAACTTTGCGTATTAACACAAAATCACATGCTCTATGTGTCCATCATGTTCACATGTTCTATGTGTCCAGTAAATTCTAGGTAATCGGAAGCTTTTGATATTAAGCATTATTCGACCGATATGTGTCCATCATGTTCACATGTTCTATGTGTCCAGTAAATTCTAGGTAATCGTAAGCTTTTGATATTAAGCATTATTCGACCGATATGTAAATTCAAGGGTATACTATATCATGCAATATAGAAAGAGAAGATTTAAAGATTTTAAATTTAACATTAATTTTTTACTTTTCAAACTAATTCCCTGTAACTCTCTAATAAAAAGTCGAAATACAAACAAAGGAGGAAGAACAAAAACTCGGAAATTGTTGGTCTCTTATTTGCACATTAATCTAATTTGAAAGCGTTGAAATCAAATTTTGTCAGCAAGTCAAACATAAGTTGATAAACAATAGAAGACAACAAAACAACTCAAACCAAAAAGGCAGAAGCTGCAAAAAATGCGTTGCAACAACAAAATATTCATTTATTTAAACAACTTTACAGTGTTGAGCAAACAAAGCTGACAACGAAATAAGGATAAAAAATGACAATAAGGGATGATGCACACAAACAGCAAATACTGTTGCTGCTACTGTATGTATGTACGAGTATATGTCATGGTTAAGGCGGCAAAAGTTTTTGAATTTGAATTTTATTTGCTTTTTGTTAAATATACAATTGTACACACGTTGATTATGTTTGTGTAAAGTTTTGTTCGAAATTTTAGAAAATTATGTTTTGGTTAAATACAAAAATACAACGCAACATCATTCTCGTCATCATCATTTTAAAATAGGCAAACTATTAAGCTCACAGGCATTAGGTGGTTGATTGGGAAACAGTTGAAACAGTAGCAAACCAATACTTTTTACACACTCCTTATCCGTCCTTCTTTGATATTTTAACCAAATATGAGTTATAAACCATGAAATGCAATCAAATTTGTGGTTGACTATAAATATTTCTTTTTGGGTGAGAGATTGTGATTCATTGTTTTATTGTTATGGTTGTATTTTATGAAATTTTGTTCGTTTAACTGGGAGTGGGTGAAAATTTGTGTCGTCTCCCCTTCTTTTGTGAAAAATGAGGAAGGAAGAAAATAACAAAATTTAAAATGTTTCATTGTATTACAAAATCGTTGTGACAGGTTGTCGTCAGATGAAAAACGCTAAAGCGTCAGCTTGTCTATTTACAACAACAACTACTACAACAATAACAATAATTTCAACAATAAGCAAAAGCCACATAATAACAACAACTCAATTTTCTGTGGTTTTTAATAGAATCAGGAAGTGAAACACACTGACAGGAAAAAGGAAAACATACATTGAAAATACTAAGGAAAATACACCGAGAACAAGGCAAAGACTCAGACATAAAGACATAGACTAAGACATAGACTAAGACATAGACTAAGACATAGACTAAGACATAGACTAAGACATAGACTAAGACATAGACTAAGACATAGACTAAGACATAGACTAAGACATAGACTAAGACATAGACTAAGACATAGACTAAGACATAGACTAAGACATAGACTAAGACATAGACTAAGACATAGACTAAGACATAGACTAAGACATAGACTAAGACATAGACTAAGACATAGACTAAGACATAGACTAAGACATAGACTAAGACATAGACTAAGAAATAGACTAAGACATAGACTAAGACATAGACTAAGACATAGACTAAGACATAGACTAAGACATAGACTAAGACATAGACTAAGACATAGACTAAGACATAGACTAAGACATAGACTAAGACATAGACTTAGACATAGACTAAGACATAGACTAAGACATAGACTAAGACATAGACTAAGACATAGACTAAGACATAGACTAAGACATAGACTAAGACATAGACTAAGACATAGACTAAGACATAGACTAAGACATAGACTAAGACATAGACTAAGACATAGACTAAGACATAGACTAAGACATAGACTAAGACATAGACTAAGACATAGACTAAGACATAGACTAAGACATAGACTAAGACATAGACTAAGACATAGACTAAGACATAGACTAAGACATAGACTAAGACATAGACTAAGACATAGACTAAGGCATAGACTAAGGCATAGACTAAGACATAGACTAAGACATAGACTAAGGCATAGACTAAGACATAGACTAAGACATAGACTAAGACATAGACTAAGACATAGACTAAGACATAGACTAAGGCATAGACTAAGACATAGACTAAGACTACGACATAGACTAAGACATAGACTAAGACATAGACTAAGACATAGACTAAGACATAGACTAAGACATAGACTAAGACATAGACTAAGACATAGACTAAGACATAGACTAAGACATAGACTAAGACATAGACTAAGACATAGACTAAGACATAGACTAAGACATAGACTAAGACATAGACTAAGACATAGACTAAGACATAGACTAAGACATAGACTAAGACATAGACTAAGACATAGACTAAGACATAGACTAAGACATAGACTAAGACATAGACTAAGACATAGACTAAGACATAGACTAAGACATAGACTAAGACATAGACTAAGGCATAGACTAAGACATAGACTAAGACTACGACATAGACTAAGACTACGACATAGACTAAGACATAGACTAAGACATAGACTAAGACATAGACTAAGACATAGACTAAGACATAGACTAAGGCATAGACTAAGGCATAGACTAAGACATAGACTAAGACATAGACTAAGGCATAGACTAAGACATAGACTAAGACATAGACTAAGACATAGACTAAGACATAGACTAAGACATAGACTAAGGCATAGACTAAGACATAGACTAAGACTACGACATAGACTAAGACATAGACTAAGACATAGACTAAGACATAGACTAAGACATAGACTAAGACATAGACTAAGACATAGACTAAGACATAGACTAAGACATAGACTAAGACATAGACTAAGACATAGACTAAGACATAGACTAAGACATAGACTAAGACATAGACTAAGACATAGACTAAGACATAGACTAAGACATAGACTAAGACATAGACTAAGACATAGACTAAGACATAGACTAAGACATAGACTAAGACATAGACTAAGACATAGACTAAGACATAGACTAAGACATAGACTAAGACATAGACTAAGACATAGACTAAGACATAGACTAAGACATAGACTAAGACATAGACTAAGACATAGACTAAGACATAGACTAAGACATAGACTAAGACATAGACTAAGACATAGACTAAGACATAGACTAAGACATAGACTAAGACATAGACTAAGACATAGACTAAGACATAGACTAAGACATAGACTAAGACATAGACTAAGACATAGACTAAGACATAGACTAAGACATAGACTAAGACATAGACTAAGGCATAGACTAAGGCATAGACTAAGACATAGACTAAGACATAGACTAAGGCATAGACTAAGACATAGACTAAGACATAGACTAAGACATAGACTAAGACATAGACTAAGACATAGACTAAGGCATAGACTAAGACATAGACTAAGACTACGACATAGACTAAGACATAGACTAAGACATAGACTAAGACATAGACTAAGACATAGACTAAGACATAGACTAAGACATAGACTAAGACATAGACTAAGACATAGACTAAGACATAGACTAAGACATAGACTAAGACATAGACTAAGACATAGACTAAGACATAGACTAAGACATAGACTAAGACATAGACTAAGACATAGACTAAGACATAGACTAAGACATAGACTAAGACATAGACTAAGACATAGACTAAGACATAGACTAAGACATAGACTAAGACATAGACTAAGACATAGACTAAGACATAGACTAAGACATAGACTAAGACATAGACTAAGGCATAGACTAAGGCATAGACTAAGACATAGACTAAGACATAGACTAAGGCATAGACTAAGACATAGACTAAGACACAGACTAAGACATAGACTAAGACATAGACTTAGACATAGACTAAGGCATAGACTAAGACATAGACTAAGACTAAGACATAGACTAAGACATAGACTAAGACATAGACTAAGACATAGACTAAGACATAGACTAAGACATAGACTAAGACATAGACTAAGACATAGACTAAGACATAGACTAAGACATAGACTAAGGCATAGACTAAGGCATAGACTAAGACATAGACTAAGACATAGACTAAGGCATAGACTAAGACATAGACTAAGACATAGACTAAGACATAGACTAAGACATAGACTAAGACATAGACTAAGGCATAGACTAAGACATAGACTAAGAGATAGATAAAGACATAGACTAAGGCATAATGAAAAATATACCGGTGTGTCGTTTTACAGGGTTGGCATGTTTTATCTTTCATTTTTGTTAAACTTTTTGTAGAATTGGAGAAAATAATAGTCAAAATATAACTGAAATCGATTGATTTCTATTATATACCGGATTGACTCAGAATTAGACTAAAACTTTAACATAGACATCAACATTGTTCAAGACACTGATTAAGACATAGACAATTGACTCCCCATTTGTAACTATTTTTTCCTCAGTGTACGAAACCTATGAATGTAACGGTATGAGAGTTAATGAAAATAATGCACATGTCAAGTTTCATTTTACAAAGATGGTGATTTTTTTTTCTCAATCCTGTTTTGTGGCCTGAACAAATAAAGTGCGTGAGGGTTTCAAAATTAGTTACACTTGCACTTGTGGCACAACAAAAAGGGTCTTTTAATATAAAATTAAATTTTGTAGTCTCTTGTCTATCAACACGAAAAGGAGGAGTTGACAAAAATCTGTTGAAATTTTTAAAGAAAGCAAAATGTACCTTAAAATTTAAAAATATAAATTTGAATATAAAATTGCATATTTCAAAAAAAAAGAACAAAACAAAAAACTTTTTCATGCTTAACTCTTTTTATAGCTAATTTTTAACTTAAAGCGTAATTACAATATTTAGCTTTTCTTTTTGCCATCAATTAATGTTTTCATTTTTGTTAATATGTTTTATAAAAAAAACTAGAACGAGTCCTCTTAATTTTATGACATGATGTTTGAACCCAAAACGAAAGAACCTAAAAACGTTATGCCATAATGATGGGGGGCTTTAAGAACAGCCACGAAAAAAAAACACGATAATCGTTCAAATAAACTGAAATAAAAACTACTCTCACAAACTCCAACATCAAACAGCAGAAAGAAAAAAACTTAAAGTGTTTCAAGTAAAAACGCTTGAAATTGTATTGAAACACGCCTAATGACACTTTGTATGCCATGCAACAATACGTGCAACAAAAGCACCGCATGTGCTTAATTGCCAAAAATACAATATAAAGGATCCACAATGACGGCTTAAATCCACTATAATGGCAAAAACACGACAACAACTCAAAACAAAAAATAGAAAAAAAAATTAATATGAACAGAATCGAAAAAAAACACGTCAACGTGTACAAAAAAGAAAATTTTTAAAACTAGAGCATGCAATACAACGGCTATGCCCAGGAGTTTAAAGGACGTTATCAAAATCGTTTTTTCAAATAAATGTTTCTTTCAAATAATTTGTAACAAATTTTAAAGATATTTAAATAATTATTATCTGTATGTAGTTTAGTCACATAAAAACTATTTTTTAAAAAAACCTAGATTTTTGTAGAGCACAGAAATGTTAGACACATTCAAGCAAACAATCTTCTATAAAACTCCTACTAATAAAAAGGGTTTAATATACCTATATTCAGCGAAAATGTGTTCGTGAAGTCAACATTAATTACATTTTTTTCTTATTTTTTTAATAATATCATAAAATATGACCTTGCAGATGTAGAGTCCCTACTTTACCATTTTCTTTATCGGTATAATAGTATCAATCTAATTTTATATTCTTAAAAGAGCAATAATTGTATATATATATATATATATATATATATATAAAGAAAATGGTATATATAAAGAAAATGGTAAAGTAGGGACTCTACATCTGCAAGGTCATATTTTATGATAATATATATATAGAATGACGGCTCTAACGATTTTGATAAAATTTGGACAGTGGGTGGGTTTTTTATGTATAGGTCGAAGAAGAAGGGACTTTTGGAACCTTTGCCTCTAAGAGGGTAAAAACGGGTAAAAAGGGGAAAAAATCGAAAACGCTATATCTCCTTAAGTAATAGGTATAGAAACAAAATTTAAATTACGTTTTAAACAGCTATGAAAATAAACGGACAGGTGTTTGGTAGTTTTTTGAAACTATGTCCGATAAGGGGTAAAAAGGGTGAAAATAGTTTTTTTGGTACCTTTTTAACCCACTCTTATATTTTAAACTAAGGAATATAGAAAGAAACTTTGTACTGCAATCAATAGATGTGAAAGAAACTTTAAACACGTATTTGGTGCTTTTTTGATTTTGGGGCCAAAATGGGTAAAAAAGGGATAAAATGATAACTTAACATCTCAAAAAGTACTATAAATAGAAAAATTATGTTAACTGCGTTTTAATAAAATGTACCGAATTCAATTGTTACCAAAGAAGTAGCAAATATGCATATGGAAGTTTTTTGAAATTAGGGGATAAAAAGGGGAAAATTAGTAATGTTATACCTTTTAAACAAATGAATGTTTGTCTGTATATATGTTCTTTATAGAATAGTAAACTGTGCATTTGATCATGTTATGCCCTTTAGCGAAGATGTTGCGGTTAAGCCGGCGAAGGTTTTAAAGTTGATAAGACTAATTTCCGATATATGGCGTCACTGAAAATGACTAAAAATTAATTAAATCGTAAACTGTACATTTGATCATGCTACAATCTTTAGCAAAGTTTTTGCACATGAGCCGACGAAGGTTTCTTAGTTGGTATGAAGACATTTTGACAGGTGGCGCTACTGAAATTTACTCAAAGTCAATTTAATCGTATGCTGTACATTTAATCATGCTATAATCTTCAGCAAAGTTGTTGCGGATAAGCCAACGAAGGTTTATGAATTGGAATGAGCAACGTCCGACAGGTGGCGCCACAGAAAATTACTCAAAGTGAATTAAATCGTAAACTGTGCATTTGATCATGTTATAATCATAAGCAAAGTTGTTACGCATAAGCAAACGAAGGTTTCTTAGTTGGTATGAACAACTTCAGGTGGCGCTACTGAAAACTACTTAAAATGAAATAAATCATAAACTGTGCATTTGATCAGACTATAATCTTTAGCAAAGTTGTTGCGCATGAGTCGACGGAGGTTTCTGTTGGTATAACCAATTTCCAAAATTATTAAAATGAGTTAAACCGTAAACTATGCAAACTATGTGTTGGTCGGACAAAATAAATTAAATAATTCAAAATTATCTAAAATAAAATATATAAAAACTTTAAAATTTGCCTCAAAATGCTTATCATAAAGCTCCGTGCAAGGCTCGGTCAACCAGGTACTATTTCTATATATTACATATAATATCCCTACCGAATATTTACTTTTTTGCTTTTGAAGACGACTTCTAATTGAAAACTGCTGGGATTTACTAATACGCTTAAGCTAAATATTTATATACAGACACACACACCCTCAATTATTTTTTAGCACAACCTCGTACACTTTTTGGTAACACTTTTGAAGATCTAAAATTAGTTAAAAGAAAAGCTTAATTTAATTTTCCTCGTATATTAAAGAATTTGACTAATTTAATATGTCAAGTCAAATAGAAAGATCTTTCACATGATTTTGGTAGTACCAAAGTGTTAAGCTAAATATGTTTTAGTCTATGTCTGGGTTTATGTCTTAGTCTATTTCTTAGTCCATATTTTAGTCTATGTCTTAGTCTATGTCTTAGTCTATGTCTTAGTCTATGTCTTAGTCTATGTCTTAGTCTATGTCTTAGTCTATGTCTTAGTCTATGTCTTAGTCTATGTCTTAGTCTATGTCTTAGTCTATGTCTTAGTCTATGTCTTAGTCTATGTCTTAGTCTATGTCTTAGTCTATGTCTTAGTCTATGTCTTAGTCTATGTCTAAGTCTATGTCTTAGTCTATGTCTTAGTCTATGTCTTAGTCTATGTCTTAGTCTATGTCTTAGTCTATGTCTTAGTCTATGTCTTAGTCTATGTCTTAGTCTATGTCTTAGTCTATGTCTTAGTCTATGTCTTAGTCTATGTCTTAGTCTATGTCTTAGTCTATGTCTTAGTCTATGTCTTAGTCTATGTCTTAGTCTATGTCTTAGTCTATGTCTTAGTCTATGTCTTAGTCTATGTCTTAGTCTATGTCTTAGTCTATGTCTTAGTCTATGTCTTAGTCTATGTCTTAGTCTATGTCTTAGTCTATGTCTTAGTCTATGTCTTAGTCTATGTCTTAGTCTATGTCTTAGTCTATGTCTTAGTCTATGTCTTAGTCTATGTCTTAGTCTATGTCTTAGTCTATGTCTTAGTCTATGTCTTAGTCTATGTCTTAGTCTATGTCTTAGTCTATGTCTTAGTCTATGTCTTAGTCTATGTCTTAGTCTATGTCTTAGTCTATGTCTTAGTCTATGTCTTAGTCTATGTCTTAGTCTATGTCTTAGTCTATGTCTAAGTCTATGTCTTAGTCTATGTCTTAGTCTATGTCTTAGTCTATGTCTTAGTCTATGTCTTAGTCTATGTCTATGTCTTAGTCTATGTCTTAGTCTATGTCTTAGTCTATGTCTTAGTCTATGTCTTAGTCTATGTCTTAGTCTATGTCTTAGTCTATGTCTTAGTCTATGTCTTAGTCTATGTCTTAGTCTATGTCTTAGTCTATGTCTTAGTCTATGTCTTAGTTTATGTCTTAGTCTATGTCTTAGTCTATGTCTTAGTCTATGTCTTAGTCTATGTCTTAGTCTATGTCTTAGTCTATGTCTTAGTCTATGTCTTAGTCTATGTCTTAGTCTATGTCTTAGTCTATGTCTTAGTCTATGTCTTAGTCTATGTCTTAGTCTATGTCTTAGTCTATGTCTTAGTCTATGTCTTAGTCTATGTCTTAGTCTATGTCTTAGTCTATGTCTTAGTCTATGTCTTAGTCTATGTCTTAGTCTATGTCTTAGTCTATGTCTTAGTCTATGTCTTAGTCTATGTCTTAGTCTATGTCTTAGTCTATGTCTTAGTCTATGTCTTAGTCTATGTCTTAGTCTATGTCTTAGTCTATGTCTTAGTCTATGTCTTAGTCTATGTCTTAGTCTATGTCTTAGTCTATGTCTTAGTCTATGTCTTAGTCTATGTCTTAGTCTATGTCTTAGTCTATGTCTTAGTCTATGTCTTAGTCTATGTCTTAGTCTATGTCTTAGTCTATGTCTTAGTCTATGCCTTAGTCTATGTCTTAGTCTATGTCTTAGTCTATGTCTTAGTCTATGTCTTAGTTTATGTCTTAGTCTATGTCTTAGTCTATGTCTTAGTCTATGTCTTAGTTTATGTCTTAGTATATGTGTTGATAGAAAGGCCTTTGAGGGGTGGAATTTCACATGTCTTAGTCTATTTTATAGTCTTGTAGTCTTAGGTTTTTCAAACAATTCATATTTTTCCGGTAACGAAAGCATCTTTCTTAAACATTTTGTGAACTTAAAGACAAATTTGGCTATCATTTGTATCGCAAGATTTTTTACTCGCCATAATTAATGTAATTCCACAACATTTCTTTTGCCATTCATTTAAGTCCTTTAACCCTCTTAGATTTTACACCTTCTTCTTCTTTTTACTCCAAAAAACCATTATAAGAAGCTTTTAAGATAATGAGAACTATACATTAAAGTACGTAAAACCACAATTCTGGGCAAATGGATTTTCGCTCAAACAATCCCCAGGCAAATGAAATTCGCATAATTATTTTATTGTTAACTGCTAATGTGGCGTGAAATTTTATTAAGCTCTCTCCCAAATAAAGCAAAATTGTTCAACACAACTCAAATACGTACGAAGTACGCCAAACAATTATTTATAGGTAGAGTGAAGATAAATATTTTACACATATCCAAAGTTCAAACTTAAATCATAGGACGATATACATAAACGCTATAGAGATAGTTAACCCAGTCAAAGTAACAAACCGCATCAACCACCAGCTACTCGTATCCTTTAGACAGGAGTTGAGTGTGTTAATAGATACACAGATACAGATATAATATAACATACAAAAATATATGCTTAATTAGAGATAAAGCTCGAAAAGATTTGCAATAACTCTAATGTATACCTATCTGTCTATCCATTTATATATCTGTATATTATATCTGTATATTTAAGCAACATAAAAAAGACATAAAAATTCATAATTAATTGTAATTGTACGTTTAGGTTTAGACATTTGAAAGAACAATGGCCAAAATGATAAGATATATTTAAGACCGAATAGTAAATTTACCTTCAATTCTTGCAACATATGGATTAACTTTATGTCTAGAGCATATAAATAAATATAAACATATCTATAATATATATATGTATGTATATTTGATATATATGTATGTATATTTGAACTTGTATATGTTAATATATAAATCAAAGTTCAAAACGCTAATCAGTAAAATTGACCCTCCTTCTTGGCACTTTCACTTTAGCCTAACTGTCTGGCATTTGACCATCTCTTGCATGCACACACACACATATTTACACTCTCAAAAATCCGTTAAAGGATTTCATTAACTTTCTCCTTCTCTATGAGTTTCCATATCTATGACTTTCTGTCTGTCTCCCTTGAGGGAGGTCATTAATTACTTTGAACTTGTTGGCCTGTTTGGTTTGTTGTTGGCTTTCACACGAAATTATTTTGGCCAAGAGATAGCAGACATTCCTTCTAAATTATTATTTTACTGTTCAGCTGTTTTATCTTTCGTTTTGGTCGAAATTGAAATATTTCTTCATACAATCAGGCAGGAAGTTATTCATTATTTTATTCTCAGATATTGTAGGGGTGGAGGGCTGTGAAATATTTATTTATAAATTTTTCCACTTGTTATTGATGTGTTGGTATTTGCTTTTATCTCAGATTAATAAACTTAAGTATTTTCACTATCTGTTTTTTTTATTTCATATTTTATTTATTGTAACTGCCACTACAGCTACTACAAGTTAATGAGGCAATGTTTTAGGTTTACAAATGGTTTTGTAACAGTTGGTTAAAATGCTGAATCTTAAATGTTCAGTAAATTATTGAGAATTAAATAAATCCAGTAAAAAAAAGTAAAAAATTTTGTAAGTTTACAAAATCTTGCTTCACGGCTGCATCAATGTAAGTCAGAAATAAACCGAATTTAATCGAATATAGAATAATATAGGAAAAACCTGAAATGACAATATAAATTTTTAAATAAAGGGTGGTTAAATTATAAGGGCCGATGTTGAATGTGAACTACACCTAAACGCCAAGTTTTTTTTCCGAATTTTATTTGACATTTCTCTATTTCAGACTTACTCAATTTGAACTATGGAGAGATACACAATCCAACAACGTGGTAAAGTTACCCAAACTTATTATGAAAATGGGCGTTCAAATCAAAATGCATATCGTGCACTTCGTGATTTTTTTTTGGTCAACTTGATCGTCCAAATGTGCGTACAATCGCAAAAATCGTGTAAAAATTCGAGCAAACCGGGTCTGTAGAAGATGTGAGAACACCAGTGCATGCTCGTACAGCTCGTACTGCAGAAAATATTGCTGCTGTTCGCGATAGTGTGGCTGACGGGCCGTCCACCTCAACTCGTCGTCGTGCCCAACAATTGCACCTCTCACGCTCGTCGTTGATGAACATTATGCATAAAGACTTGCATTTACACGCTTACAAGGTGCAATTGGCTCAAGAACTAAAGCCTCTTGACCATTCCAAACGTCGTAAATGGGCAGAATGGTGGCAAGAAATGGCAACAGTGGATGATCAATTTTCGAAGAAAATCACCTTCAGTGATGAGGCACATTTTCACCTCAATGGATTCGTCAATAAACAGAATTGCCGCATTTGGGCGAATGAGAATCCAAGAGTGATTGTCGAAAAACCAATGCACCCACAAAGAGCGACTGTTTGGTGCGGTTTATGGACTGGCGAGATCATCGGGCCGTATTTTTTCAAAAATGGGGCCGGTGAGGCAGTTACTGTGAATGGTGTTCGCTATCGTGAGATGATAACGAACTTTTTATGGTCTGAATTGGAAGATATGGATGTGGACGATATGTGGTTTCAGCAGGACGGTGCCACTTGTCACACAGCTAACGAAAAAATGGCTCTTTTGCGCAACAAATTCAATGGCCGTGTTATCTCACATAATGGCGATGTCAATTGGCCGCCAAGATCATGTGATTTGACACCGTTGGACTTTTTTCTTTGGGGTTATTTGAAAGAAAAGGTGTACGTCGATAAGCCAGCAACAATTCAAAAGCTAAAGGATGAGATAATTCGGCACAATAACGGCATAGAACCTCCATTATGCCTCAGGGTCATCGAAAATTTGGACCATCGGATGGAGGTGTGCCGCCGTAGTCGCGGCGCCCATTTGGCCGATATTTTGTTCCATACATAATTGAGTAATAACAATATATCATAATAAAATAAAATTACAACAATTTCCTAAATAGTTTGTGTTGTATTTCAAATCAACATCGGCCCTTGAAATTTAACCACCCGATAGATTAAATTCCACTTTAGGTGGGTAGGGTAATTGACCGATTGGCGAAAAATTGTTTTAGAGTCGCATTAACTATGTCCATTTTTTGCCCCTAACATTTGCTTCACAACAGGACTATCGCTAGTGAAATTGGTTGAAACCGTTTTATTATATCAGGTACCTCCTATACCGTTATAGGAATTTCCTCATAGCCACCAAATTGACTATAAATCAATCTTCTATGAGAAAAGGAACCCATTGTGTCAAAAAACGGGTTTAGACTTAAGAGTAGGTTCTGATACCTATTACCTAAAAGGGTGTAGAATAAGATGAAATTAGTTAGATTTCTGATAAAAATTTATTTACCCCATAAAAACGTACAATAAGAACTTGGGAAAATCCATAAAAATGTGAAATGTGAAAGACTTTTTAAATATTTTCTGTGCAAGCCAATGTAATTATCGGCTTAAGATGTTTGATAAAGCCGATCGTAAACTCTGGCTGCCAAGCAATGATCGGGTCTTTTAAACCCCGTCAATTCCAGAGAATGGAAACCTTTACAAAAAGTTCAAATAATGTCATATCAACTTTCCAACACAAAAGTGGAGAGTTTTCATACCCTTCACCACCATAGATGGAAAGGGTATTATAAGTTTGTGCATAGTATACCAATAGGTTAAGAATCACTTTCTATGTCGATGAAATGTCAGTCCGTCCGGCTGGCTGGATGGCTGGCTGGACCCCCATATAAACCTTTTAATCAAAGTACAGGCCGCAATTCTAAAAATAATTTGATGAAATTTGGTGCAAATAATTTTTTTGATAATGGGACCATGGCTATTGAAATTCCTCAAAATCGGTGCATTATTTATGGTACCTCCCATAGGTCCCACTTTCCGGAGTTGATATATTGGCCACAAATATCAATATTTTTTCATGAAATTTAAAACAAATTCTGCTTATGTAAACTAAAATCACTGTACCAAATTTCGTTGAAATCTAATCGGTCCACATTTGACCATAGCTCCCATATAAATTTATGTGCACTAAATGAGACAAAAGTGATTTCTCTTAAATCTGAAGATAATGAGAATTTTAAGTTTATTTTTTGCAAACATAATTTTTGTAACAACTGTAATTTATTTGCCAAATTTCGTGATAATCGGTCTACATTTGACCCTAGCTCTCATATAAGTCCAAATGACGGAAACAGCTTAAATAAATAAGTTTTGAGCAAATGTTTGTATGATGGCAAAATTTTGCAAATATTTGTCTTTATACAGGAAAAATAACACCTTTGACCTTAGTTGGGAAGGGTATCGTGTGGTCGGGCTTGACCGACCATAGCACTTACTTACTTTTTTTTATATTATTTACGTCTTGTAAATATGTACATAATTTTAAAACCATAAGAACTTTTTAAACATTAATAAGCTACTTCAATTCGTCTATGCCTACCCCAATACTATTAAGAATGACTAAGCATTTTCATCTGTATTTTCCCCAGTTACGTTTGCGGTGCCATCTATCAGTCTGTCACAACTTGCCCACTTTGAAGTTTGTGGTCATACTTATAGTCCAGTCAATACTATACCTTTTGCTATTAAGGGGATTTTTTTGCATTTAATTTAGATATCTTTAGTTATTTGTTTGTCCGATTCTAATATTTTCCCACTTGTTTTGAGAGAATTTATCGATTTATTGGAAACATATTTCATTTATGAATAAATTACAATTCGTATAAGCAAAAAATCGACAACTGCAAAAAGTTTAATGAATTGTAGTGAAACTTAAGTTTAAGTTAATTATTTATGGTCGATAAGTATTGGAAGTAAAACATGCAGCATCTAGTCACGATTTTCTACAGCGCCATCATCTCATCACTATCGCAAAATGAGATATTTTGTAAAGTTTTTTTTTTTCATAGTTTCCTGGGCAACTATTTTAAAGACGTGAGGGTTTGCTTTTAAGTCTGTTAAGCTTTAAATTGATTAAGTTGTAGCAAAGCGTTGGGAAAAAGTTTAAGACTGATATGTATATTACTTTCCCAAGTTACTTAAAAGTTTTTAAAAATATAGAGAATGTATATCTGTTTTTAAATTGTTAACAACACTTTCTTAAGCCCTTCAGACGACCTGTACTTTTATATATCTGCCAAAACCACCACTTTACTTGTAAATTACAATGTCTATATTTAAGATATACACATGACACTTTCTAGAATTAATATAATACTACATTATTGGAAATTTTACATGTCGATAGCCTATATTCATTAACGACTATAAACCAAATAGAATATTTTTAAGGAAAGGCAAAAAAACTGTATAATATTCAATATATTTATATAGAAGACAATATTTGTTCTACAATATTTATAAGCCATGATAACTGAATCATAGATTTATTTTCACAGATTTTTATTAAAAGTGATGTAACTATTATAAAAAAGCAGTGATTTTGAAAAAATTGGTTAATAGACGCTATTAAATATAGGCTCTCGATATGTAGTTTGTTGTTTAAAATCTGTCATGTCTTTTTACAAATACACATCGTCTAAAGAGACTTTTAAGAGTTATCTTATCTAAAACACAAAAAACCGGCAGCAAAATCATAATTACTTCTCGTTTATTAAATCACAGTTGTTGACCATGGGATAAATTTTCAATTTACGTACTAGTGTTTAGATAACAACACATTTTTTTACAATTCCACCATAAATTCTTAATCCTAAAGCTTCTCTCTATCAATTAGTAAATCACGCAATTTGTTGCAGTTGTGCTCATTAACGATTATCTCCAATTCTGGCAGCAACAAATTATTAAGTCAGACTTTGAGAATAAAGTCAAATACTTCCGTTTTACGGTTTTTTTTTCATTTCTTTGTAAACAATTTGACAACTTGTTTTCTTTCCACATTTTCTCTAAATTATTTTGGTTTCTGTTGCTTTTGCAATTCGCCTTCTTTTAGATGGCAGATTAAGGAGGAAGTGCAACCAATTTGCTTTGCTTAGAGATGTGTTTTAGCAAATTGTTGTTAACTTCATTGTAAATTTAGCACGTTTTTTTAGTATATGTATTAAGTGTTAGTTTATTTGCCATTTTTTACATGTACGTTTTTCTATTTTAGCAGTTGATATTAAAGTTGTTTCTGTGTTTTTGTAATTATGCAAATTATTTGGGAAAAAAGACGCCAGCCATTTGAGATATCTTAGATAATGCAAGTACATTTGACTTTGCAACTTTAATTTTCAAGAGTAAAATTTAAGAGTGTAGTAATTTTAATTCAAAATTTTTTTATTCCCCACTAACTTAACTACACATTGTGCGTCTCCAAAAAAAAAAAAACAAATTTATGTCGTTAATTTAATTTTATTTACATGAGGTAAAAATTGTACCAAAAACTATTTAAGCCAAGTGTGCCCAAAAGTTCCTTATGGAAGAGCAAACACTATGACATTTAATAAAAAACTAAATCAATTACATATTTGTAATTACAAAACTATCCAAGCAAATATTTATAATATAAAATAAAGTAAAGATTACATTGAAAATTTGCTGAAAATTAAAACATCGTTTACGAATTGTCAAAAATATTCAAAGTAATTGTGAAATTTTATCAATCTTCATTTAATCCAAAATTTTTTATTGTTGTCAAAAAGTTGCCAAAAGTAAGTCTACTTTTACATTAAACAGGTTTGGCTTATCAAGTCTTAAATTTGTAAGAGAAATAACTGACAGAATTAAAATTGAGCAAACCTGACCGTACTATCAAGTTTATGAAAATTTTGAAAATTTGTATGAAATTTAAGGGAAATAAAATGAAAACTGATGAAGAAAATGTTTGTGTGTGAACGTGAATGCAGGTTCAAAAGAAATTTAAAGAAAAACTGATCAAGAACACCTGATCAAGAAAACATGATTCGTGTGAAACGGGACTAATGTAAACAATTGCATGAATTTTGTAAAATATCATAAATTTATAAAGTCAATTAACAGAATGTTAAACATGTCAATATCAAATAAAATTAGATGATTTTTTTTTTTTTTTTAATTTTTCAGAAATTTTTTCCAAAGTTTAGATATTAGCAAAAATGTAAAGACTGAGACCAAACGTGTAAAAGTTCATTATATTGTCAATTCAACTTTAAACCATAGGTTACACTGCAACAGCCAAAGTTAATTTTTTTTATGTGTTTGTACAAAAAAGCCTGAACTTTTTAATTTTTGAGCGATCTTTTTCTAAATTTGTTGTTTTACAATATAATATAACTCCATCATTTTTTTTTCGGCCAAATGTGAAATCAAAGTGGACAAAGAACATTGAAAAACACATAGACGCACAAACAAATATACATTTCATTAGCACTTATGTGTGCCTTAGCTTTCTCTCATTAGTTGTTTCCAATTTAGGGCAAAAGCGGTATACTGTATTCTTTATGGTATTTTTCAAAACGACCATTCTGCAAATCAATTTATGAAAGTGCAACATCTTTATATTATAGAGTTTTTTGTTTTAGTTAGTTTTAATGTGTGTGAAGATAAATTCGAATTTAACTAGCAAGGACAAAAAAAAAACATATTTTAACAGAGCCACATTAACAGTTAACAGAGGTCTGTTAATCAATTAACATTAAATTTAATAAAAAAACTGAATAATCGGGCCATATTATTGAATGGTTCCACTATACCACTATATACAAACGGTGAACTAAGGGGTATTTTATGGAACTTTTATAGTGGGATATCTGAGATAATTACTCTGCATACATATAAAATTAAATTTTTGAAGAAATTCTGGATTTCTCGAGTTACGTGAATGGTTCAAATATAATTATCTCAGATATCCCACTACAACAGGCCATCTAGTGGTATATTGGAACTATTCACGTAACTCGAGAAATCCTCTATAGAATTTCCTCAAAAATTTCATTTATATGTACGTAGAGTTTTACTTTTTCCACTTTTTCTCAAATTCGGTCTAAATGTTAAGTGATTAACAGATCTCTGTTAACTGTTAATGTGGCTCTGTTAAAATATGTGGTTTTTGTCTTTGCTAGTTAAATTCGAATTTATCTTCACACACATTTAGTTTTATCATATCTTGAAAACGATTTGTCTAATTTTATCGCAAAATACTTTAATGGATTAAGATCAAAATTAACCAAAAGATATGGAATCAAAAATTTTTTCTTTTATCAACGGTTTTGGGGTTATTTTCATCAAAATTAAAAAAAATAATTTTTAAAAATTCATCAAAAATAGCAATTTACCATCGTCGTTGGACGATTGTAAAACTATGAATAATCAAAATAATATTGTGGAAACTTATCAATTATTAGTGATTTTATTAAGAAGAACGTGAAAATACCCAATTTTATGGTGCAAATTTGTCATAAAAATCCTTTATTTAAACAAAATTAAAGTAAAGGCCACTATCTTTAATATAAAGAGTGCGTACATAAAAAACTGGACACTTTTCGTTATAAAAATGAAACTAAGTCGTGGTTTTTTTATTTTAGTTAAAGCAAATAATGTTCGAATTTGTGTCATTTTTTTTACCATTTTGCCAGCACTTTCGCATTTTCTGCAAAAATCTTTTTCATTTTTTGCTAAGCCCTTTGTGCCCTTTAAATTTATTTTAACTAACACCGAATACCTCTCAATAGGGCGGAGTTATGGACAATTTGGTGTATTAGCTTGTTTTGGCACAAAATCAACATTATTGGTATTGTACCACTCAATAGCTTTTTTGCTTTAGTGACAAGTTGCAAGATCCAGCCAAAAAAAATGTGGATACCCTATGGCTATTTAAAAATGAAAGCAATCATTTCTGGAGACACTCGCTAATGTATATTTCAGAGTTTAAAGTTTAAAGAGCCGCTAGTAATGAATGAAGTGCTTCTCTCACCACATGTGCAAATTGGTCGCCATACCAAAAATATCTTTAGGAACTTTTTCTTCAACATACAAATTTTTCAGAACATACCTGATACAGGTATGATATTGGTCCATATTTAAGCATTGCTAACATACAACCCCTTTAGACAAAAGCCACTTAGGCAATCGGTACACATTTAACCCTAGCATCTATAAAACCCCCAATGACGGAAATGGCTGAAATACAAACTTGGTATTTTCACATTTTTTTCACAAAGCCAGTGTGAGATGCTATCAAATTAACCATTAAAAATTAATAAAAGCAATTTATTATTATTTTTTTAGATGACATGTATAGAAGTTTTTTAATTGAATTACAACATCACATTCCACTTAATACTTCATTACGAAATACAGACTATTTCTAATTGTTTGATTGTCTTTGTTAGTGTCAAATCAGAGGAAATAAATATATGCATGCATGTGCAAGCTCTGCTGCTAAAATTGTGACATTTAATTTATGAACTTGTACTTAAACTTTGAACATTCGCTCATTTAACATTTTAACAATTTCTGTTTCAATTTTTTTTGTCTTTGTATTAATCATTAAGCCATAAATCTGAAAGCTTAGAGAGAGAATAAAAAGTGGTAACAAACTGTTATTTAATTATCAATTTCCACCTTTAATTCTAATTTAACCTTGAAATAGAAACACTGTCTAAATGGTCAGCAGAACAAAAAAACAAAAAACACTAAGTAAATGCAATGTTTATACTATAATATTAAGATACATATGTATGTATTTATTATCTATTTATTTTAACCAACATTCATACAAGTTATTACATCTTAAAGTCAGACTATACAAAATAAAAACCCGAGACAATGTCAAGAACAAACCAGAAACAGAATAAAATATTTATTATGAAGACAACATGCAGCGAGAAAATGGGGAGCTACAGCAAATAATATTACAACTGCAAACTTAACTACAATTGAAGCAGTTGAAAAATTCATAATAAATTTTGAATAGCTGGAAACATATTATGATTCAGTGCAATTCAATGTGGTAAAATTATAATTTGATCCTAGATCTAAATATAACTATGATCGTAAACAATCAAAGTTTAATGAATACGAATTAGTAAGATTATCTATTATAAACTAGAGATATATAGGGTAATTTCCAAAATTACTTCAACCGCTGTTGAGGTAGTATCTGCAATGTAGTACTCGTTCCATACAAATATTAGCAGTATTTTTTTCAATAGCTCGCGAGCATTCTTTTCAAATGTCAAGCGTAAATACTGGCGACGACGGACCACTTTTTCAGTTATCAGAAACAACAACTTCAACTTTTTTTAGTCAGAGGGGCATAAAATCTTATAAACGTTGACCTTCATTTTCATAAAGCTGCTGCAGTTTTCATTTGTTGTTGTCATTTATTTTCTAAGTTGTTTTTGTAGAAATGCAACCCACGGTAAAAAATCAAACATTCAACAAACATCAATACTTTAAGAAAACATTCAAAACGTCAACGTTTCTCTTTGTCTAAGTTTCAATTACAATAAAAAAAATCAACAAAAACAAGTAAAAACTTATTTTAGTCGATCAAGCCCGACTGTATGATAACCTACACCACTAGGGCCAAATGTGGATCGGTTTTCTTAATTTTAGATATTTTTAAAGATTATTACTTCTTTGAGATTATTACTTTGTCGATCTAGAAATTGATTAGTAAAATTATAGATGAATGTTAAACCAATATTCCTATGCCTTACAAACATCAGCATAAACTAACAAATAAATTCTTTGCACCTAAGATGATGTAGGGTAGACAAAATCATGATTACATTTACTCAAGTCTAACTAACAGTAGAGAAGTGATAGCGCAAAAACGAAAAAATTTAGTTACAAACGATTTTTATATCGCCTGGCTCAACAACATCTGACGTTTTGACCACTGTGTATTCACATCGATACCTGGTCGGGCAAAATCTGTTTGTCAGTTTTTTGTTGTCTTAACTTCAACTTACGTAAGTGAGAACGACTTTAACAATTTTCAATTCCACTGAGAAATGAAATAAACACTCGTTGCAAGTTTTTTCCTCCATTCGAATTGCATATTTTTACTTATGAACTTCTAAACGCTTGTATTTACCAGATATGAAAATTTGTTTGGTTTTTTGTTCATTTTTTTAAATGCGGCTAAATGCAATAGATAGTTCCATTATTTTAGAAACTAATTGCAATGTGTTTTTTTCCACATAGAAATAATGATTTTTTTATAAGAAATAATATTCAACAACAAAAACTATTCCAGAGAAAAAATCAAAAAATTTTCTTTAGAAATGTATCTGTGGAAAAAATGTAATATTAAACATTTTTCTATTAAACAATTTAAAATTTGTTGAAATCAATTTCTAAATGAAAATTTTTCTTTAGAAAAATTTCTTAATGAAAATTTTTCTATAGAAAAATTTCTTCATGAAAATTTTTCTATAGAAAAATTTCTTCATGAAAATTTTTCTATAGAAAAAATTTCTTAATGAAAATTTTTCTATAGAAAAAATTTCTTAATGAAAATTTTTCTATAGAAAAAATTTCTTAATGAAAATTTTTCTATAGAAAAAATTTCTCAATGAAAATTTTTCTATAGAAAACATTTCTTAATAAAAATTTTTCTATACAAAAAATTTCTAAATGAAAATTTTTCTATAGAAAAAAATTCTTAATGAAAACTTTTCTATAGAAAAAAATTCTTAATGAAAATTTTTCTATAGAAAAAATTTCTCAATGAAAAGTTTTCTATAAAAAAATTTCTTAATGAACATTTTTTATAAAAAAAATTTATGAATTTTTCTATAGAAAAAATTTCTTAATGAAAATTTTTCTATAGAATAAATTTCGCAATGAAAATTTTTCTTTAGAAAAAATTGTTTAATGAAAATTTTTCTATTGAAAAAATTTCTTAATGAAAATTTTTCTATAGAAATTAGAATTAGAAAAAAATTCTTAATGCAAATTTTTCTATAGAAAAAATTTCTTAATGAAAATTTTTTTTAAGAAAAAATTTCTTAACAAAAATTTTTTAAAAGAAAAAATTTCATAATGATTTTTTAAAGAAAAAATTTCCTAATGAAAATTTTTCTATAGAAAAAATTTCTTAATAAAAATTATTCTATAGAAAAATTTCTCAATGAAAATCTTTCTATATAAAAAATTGTTTAATGAACATTTTTCTATTGAAAAAATTTTTTAATGAAAATTTTTCTATAGAAATTAGAATTAGAAAAAATTTCTTAATGCAAATTTTTCTATAGAAAAAATTTTTTTAATGAAAATTTTTTTTAAGAAAAAATTTCTTAACAAAATTTTTAAAAAAAAAAAAATTTCCTAATGATTTTTTAAGACAAAATTTCCTAATGAAAATTTTTTAAGAAAAAAATCTCGTAATGAAAATTTTTCTATAGAAAATATTTCTTAATAAAAATTATTCTATAGAAAAAATGTCTCTATATAAAAAATTTCTTAATGAAAATTTTTCTATATAAATAGAGTTAGAAAAAATTTCTTAATGAAAATGTTTCTATAGAAAAAAAATTTTTAATGAAAATTTGTCTATAGAAAAAATTTCTTAATGAAAATTTTTCTATAGAAAAACTTTCCTAATGAATGATTTTTTTGATGATTTAATTTTTTTAAGAAAAACAATCTCAAAATGAAAATTTTTCTCTAAAAAAAAAAAATCTTAATAAAAATTATCCTATAGCAAAATATTCTTTTTTTAAGAAAAAATTCCAATGAAAAATCTCGTAATGAAAATTTGTCTATAAAAAAAGTTCTATACGAACATTTCATTGTAGAATATATATTCGATTGAAATATTTTTTATAGAATAAATTTTAAATTTTAAAATAGAAATTTTCTTACGGAAATAAATTTCATATTAAAAATATTTCTATTGAAATATTTTTTTTTTTTAATTTCTATCAAAAAAATTCATATTGTAATTGTTTTCTGTAATTTTTCAAAAGAAATTTTTTTATATAAAAAATGTTATTGAAATTTTTCTATAGAAAAAATAGAAATAAAACTACAAAAATTGGTGTTTCAAAAAGTATAAAAACGAAATAAAAAAAGCGTCATGTTAAAAATATTTCTACAGAAAAAAATTCATATTCAAACTTTTTCTGTAGAAAATTTTTTATTAAAATTTTTTCTATAAAACAATTTTATATTTCTTTACAGAGAACGTTTCACCAAAAAATAACAAAATTGTTACATTGATTTATTAAGGTAATGTAAAACACTTTACATTGAAAATATTTCTATTACTTTTGAGATTTTTTTTGTTAGAAAATACCTACTATTGAAATTTGTTTTTGTAGAAAAAATTTTTTAATGAAATTTTTTCTTTAGAAAAGATTTTTTTTTAATATTTTCTTTGATTTTTAGAAAGTTTTCTTTAAAGGAAATTTTTAAAAACTTGATATAAAAAATATTTCGTTAGAAAACTTTCTATAAAAAAATTTTATATAAAAACAAGTAAGAAAGAGCTATTGTCGGTCAAGCCCGACCATACGATACCCTTCACCACTAAGGTCAAAGGTGTTCTTTTTCCTGTATAAAGAAAAATATTTGCTAAATTTTACCATCATACAAACATTTTCTCAAAACTTATATATTTAAGCTGTTTCCGTCATTTGGACTTGTATGAGAGCTTGAGTCAAATGTGGACCGATTATCTCGAAAAAAATTACAAAAATTATATTTGCAAAAAATAAACTTTAAATTCTCATTATCTTCAGATTTAAGAGCGTTTTAGTGATTTTTGTCCCATTTAGGGCGTTTTGACACATTTGTTTGTATGGGAGCTATGGTCAAATATGGACCGATTTCAACGAAATTTGGTACAGTAATTTTGGTTTATATAAGCAGTTCTTGTTTTAAATTTCATGAAAAATATTGATATTTGTGGCCAATATATCAATTCCGAGAAGTGTTACCTATGGGAGGTACCATAAATAATGCACCGATTTTGACGAATTGCAATAGCCATGGTCCCACTATCAAACAAATTATTTGTATCAAATTTCATTAAATTATCTTTTGAATTGCGACCTGTACTTTGATTACAAGGTTTACATGGGGGTCCAGCCAGCCAGCCAGACGGACGGACGGACATCGCTAAATCGACTTAGAACTTGATTCTAAGCCTATTGGTATACTAAAAGGTGGGTCTAAGACAAATAATTCTATGCGTTACATATATCAGCGCAAACTTATAATACCCTTTCCACCCATGGTGGTGAAGGGTATAAAAACTGATATAACAAATTGTGTTTTATGAAGGATATTATTAAAGTTCGAATTTTATTAGAATAAATAAAAAAATGTATTCCAATAAAAATAACCACAAATACTAATAATAGAGCATCTGTTTCATTTGTAAATAGTTTGTTTCTTTTTTTATATAAATTTGATAAAATTAAACAGATATTTGTATAAAATGTATAAATAGTTATTAAACAAATATGAATATGTAATAAACGAAATATACGAGAGCTTTTAAATACAGCAAAATAACTTAAAACACATACATACATATTATATTGTACATTATTATTATACGAGTATGTATGTGTAGTTTACATACATTTAAACTTATATACACTGACGCCATATAAATATCCTGTGAATAATATTTTACACAGATTTCGGCGAATGTATAGATTCGTATACTTTCAGTCGTATGTATCAAATTATATAAATGTGAAAATGTTTTTGTAGCTTTAATCCGCGAAATGATTTCAATGGCACGCGAAAATATATTTCGCTTAAGTGGTTGTTGTTTGTGTATGTCTGTCTGTATGTCTGTCTCTCTGTTTGTTTCCATCATTGATACAATTGGTCAATCCTTAAATGGTAGAATGAAAGTGGAACGAATGAACAATTTAAATGGCACTGGCTCTAACAGACATTTACTGAGTTCTGATTCCAAGTATTATGTTAGAAAATAGAGATGTTAAATAATGGCATAAAATTCACAATTCAAACATTTTAGAACAAAAAAATGTGTAGCATTTAAAAAAGCTAAAAAAAACTTTTTATAGGCTTTATGAAATATGTTTTACTATTAAATAAATTTAAGCCTAAATATACGAATCGTAGTCGAAAGTGGTTGTCATAAAACCCTTAATACATAAATTCGTTTATGGATATTTGCAGACTTTAGAAAAAACAAACTTTAAAAAGCAGCTGAAACTTTAGCCGCAAATTGTTTAAATGTTAAAACAAATGTTGACACAAATTAAAAAATGATCAGGACGAATTGCAAACAAAAATGAATATTTTAAACAACAACTAAACAGGAGGAGGGTGCACGCATTTACTAACTCTCTCTGTGTTGTTGGTGTGTTTTTTTTAGCCCAGTGTTCGAATGTTTATAAAGGACATATTAAGGATACAAGTAGTTTGACAAATAAAAAAATATTTATTTTGGTGTTTTTTGAGGCTGTTGAACGCTTTAAACTAAGCATTAAAGCAAATATTGTTAAGAGTTTATCTTAAAGGGATTTTTTAAGATTTTCCCCGAAAAATTTGTTTAAAAACAATTTTGTTACTTAACGCTTTTAGCCTTTTTCTCGTTAACACTTTACTGATATTTCCTTTCATGTTTTTTTTTGTTTTGGTTTGTTTCTTCTTGTTCAAGTTGAGTAGATGATTTCGAGCTCCAAGTGTCAATTCAATTAGTTTATCATTGTGATACATAAAATTTGCTTACTTTGTTGTCTTCATGTTTTTCCTTGGATTTTTTCCTTTTTCCTATGTTCAGTTTTGTTTTTTTTTTTTTTTGATTCTGTTAAGGTAAGTGTTGCCTTGTTGTTCTTTGTGACGTTGTTGGTTTTTTTTACCTTGTTCTACTGCCATTGTAGTTATATTTGTTATCATAGCTTTTGCTGTTGTTGTTGTTGCTATTGTTGGTTGTTGCTGCTATATAATCATGTCTACTATTGAAGCTTCCCCTTTAAGGCATGTAACAAATTGTGGCGTCACTTGCTTGATTGGACGCCATATTTGTTTAGACATGTTAGCAACACATTTTGCACAAAATTTACCATCTACAAGTTACATACCTACAACTGTAGTATACTTCATATTTTCCAACTAACTTAGATACTAACATACATCCATTGACTTCCATCTTCCAGACCCATCGTTTGTTTCTATTGTCATTTCCGTTACTTATAAACGAAAGTGCCCCAGAGTGTCAGATTTTAAAGGAGTAAATACATTTTTCTTCTCTAGGCTCCTGTAGCTTAGTGGATTTTGACTTTGATCACTAAGCATGCTTTGGAATCTAATCCTACTCGCTAAAGATAGATTATATTAAGAAAGAAATTTTGAAAATTCGATCTATTAGGGGGTAAAAAGGGGAAAATTAACAAAGAAAATAAAAAAACAAATGTAAAAAAGCTTGAATACAAATTTTGAACATAGAACACTCTTTATGAAACAGATGATTTTAATTAATAAATATCTATTTATGGGTAAAAAGGGTGAAATCGGGAAGAATGAATACTTATTTTATTGCATTTATACCGAAATCGATAAGAACAAAAAATATGACGGTGGTATAAATGGGAAAAATAGATAGAAACAAGATTTGAATTTTGATTTTTTAATATTGGGTAAAAAGGGGCGGTAAAAATGAAAGATATATGTTTTTTGGTACCTAATTAATACTTAATATATTAATAAGCAATTAATTTCTTGTTTTGTCCTACAATACATGTGAGCCCTGCTAATAGAAATTGTATTTAGGAAAACTAACTTATGCTAAATTCTGTCAAGATATCAACTCTATCTTCAATTTTATGAAGATGTAGTGATTTCCAGAAATTGATCTATTATTAAAGGTTTTATCACATATGGACTTTATAATCGAAGTTCTATATTGTATAAATATTTTTGAAAATTAGTTGTAGCATTTTTAACAATCAATCAATATCAATATTTCCAAAACAAAGATTATGCCTGGATGCTATGGCGCAAACCAGTCGACACACATGAATGTGCATAACGAGGTTATTGGATGTGTAGATACCTTTAATTATCTTGGTAGGTTGGTATATATAAAAGGTGGCGCCGACGAGGATATTGAATCGCGTATTAATAAGGCAAAATCTGCATTTGGCAAATATCAGCAACAACTAAGTTACGAATATTTAACTCAAATGTCAAGTCCATTTTTACTACGGTTGCGAAACTTGGAAATGCATAAATGCTTTCGATAAACGCCTAAAAATCTTTGCAAACCAAAGATTGCGGCAAATTCTTATTATTTTATGGTGGCCGAATCGAACATCTACTAAACGCTACAAACAAAATTCCTACTTTTGCAGAGGCATGTCAACGGAAACGGCGGTGGATAGGCCACTTCGAAGGCCAAATACTAACATTGCTCGACAAGCGCTTCGTTGGAATCCACAGGGAAGTGACCGTCCTGTTGGTGGACCTGCTAGACCATGGAGAAGGTCATTCGATGCGGAGTTGCAAGCAGAAAACTATTTATAAAATGACATATGCCTAACATCTCGCAATAAAGTTCGATAAAAAGGATGGTTGAGGCATTTTGCTTCACCGAGAGTCGAGGATAACAGGAGATGCTAAGACCTTGTGCCTATTTTTAGACAGTGTTATTAAGTCTTTATATTAGAGGCATACTTATGTATGTATATAGAAAATCAACATATTTTTAACGAAATTAAGTATATATAGCCATGTCACAAAACTCAATTCCGTTCGGAAGTGGAATGAGTTTCGTATTTTGCTTCTACATAAAAAGTAAAACGAAATTTTTTTTCGGAATGAAGCCATCATAAACTAGACTGTGGACGAAACCGTCAAGTACATTTAAGAGACGTCAAAAGTACGTTTAAAAGACGTCATCTTCATATAAGAAATGTCATCATACATTTTTTTGCTATTTATACCCTTCACCACCATAGGTGGAAAGGGTATTAGAAGTTTGTGCTGATGTTTGTAACGCATAGAAATATTTGTCTTAGACCCACCTTTTAGTATACCAATAGGCTTAGAATCACTTTCTGAGTCGATTTAGCGATGTCCGTCCGTCCGTCTGGCTGGCTGGACCCCCATGTAAACCTTGTAATGAAAGTACAGGTCGCAATTCTAAAGATAATTTAATGAAATTTGATACAAATAATTTGTTTGATAGTGGGACCATGGCTATTGCAATTCGTCAAAATCGGTGCATTATTTATGGTACCTCCCATAGGTAACACTTCTCGGAATTGATATATTGGCCACAAATATCAATATTTTTCATGAAATTTAAAACAGATACTGCTTATGTAAACTTAAATCACTGTATCAAATTTCGTTGAAATCGGTCCACATTTGACCATAGCTCCCATACAAACTCTTCTTTAAAAACGCACTAAATGAGACAAAACATCACTAAAACGCTCGTAAATCTAAAGATAATAAAAATTTTGAGATTATTTTTCGCATACATAATTTTTGTAACAACTGTAGTCAACTTGCCAAATTTCGAGATAATCGGTCCACATTTGACTCTAGCTCTCATATAAGTGCAAATGACGGAAACAGGTTGAATATATAAGTTTTGAGAAAATGTTTGTATGATGGCAAAATTTAGCAAATATTTGTCTTTATACAGGAAAAATAACACCTTTGACCTTAGTGGTGAAGGGTATCGTATGGTCGGCTTGACCGACTATAGCGCTTTCTTACTTGTTTTTCTATTTTTTTGTGTTTAGTAAAACATATGATCGCACTCTATGCGCTACTCTATGGAAAACATTTTTTATTTGTATTTTTTTCTTTGTTTATTCAATATTTGAACAATTTCATTAACTAGTTAGTGTTATCTGTTAAAACAAAGACAAAGTTTCTGATTTCAATTTAAAAAATCATATTTTAAAATGTTTTTATACATTTCTAATTTTTCGGAATCTATACAATCTAAAACCATTTCTATCGGAATTTAACTACGGAATGGTTTCAATTCCGAACGGAATTTGTGACATGCCTGATAAAATACTTTTAAATACTTGCCGAGCATTATCGAGTATTTGTTGTATACAAACTCGAGTTCGATAGAACCCAATTTCTCCCTCACTAGGACCTCTAAGAGATTATGTTCATTTATTTTTTTATTTATTTCGTGTCTGACAGTTATTACTTTTGAGGGTACTAAGTTTTTCTTAAGTCTTATATTTGACTTCCAGGTAATGTTTGCAGTACAAACTCCTTCAAATCTCTGTCCGTCAACAAATACCTTAGCACATACGACTTAACACAACCAAGTATATTCTAAATAGAAATTACGTTTACGTATCGTCATACCGTTTAAATGTCGTCGTAGTTGTTTTCGTGTGCTCCATCGCAACTTGTAGGTGGGAGAAAAGTGTGTTTAAGCAGATTAGTTTACATAACTGCCGAGGGCCTTTCTTTTGGATTCCCTTACATTTAACAAATAAAAAGATAAACTCAAACACTTTTATATAGAGTGTTTCAATCAAAAGAAACATTTTTAATATAACAAAGAGGTTATAAGACTTTATTTTACCAATTAACAGATTTTTGGTTTATCGTAAAACTCCTTCTCGGTGACAACTTTTAGCTTTTGGTGCAAATTGGCGAAACCCATACTACCAAACAAAACAATTTGCCCTGTTTTGACATCTCTTCGAATTAGGATATAAATAACTAAATATTTTGCAAGCTGCAATTGCAAGATGTTGACATTCACATTTAACGGCGCTATGTGTCACTCAAGTAACAATAGAACTGCTTTTATAGAAAAATTAAACATCTTTTTGAAACACCCTATACTATTTCTAAACAAACATTCATTCATACATATTTTTGTTACAAAAATCTAATCAACAGACATAGAGTTCGAGAGTTTTTACTATAGATTTAGCAACGTAACTTACATAGAAATTCTTGCTGTCCTAACTATAGATTCTGAGACACATTTTCAAATGAAATTTCAACGAAATTTAATGAAATTTTGTCAAAAATATTGTTAAAACCCACAGTGTAGAATTGAAGAATTGGGAGTTGTGTGGCAAAATTCTTGTAAAATAAAAATACCAGAAACTTGGGCATTGTTCTTTTAGATTCGAGGGAGGGTTAAATAAAAAAATAAATTTTATCTTCTTTGAACAAATTGATGGTTTAATATAAGGAAGTACTTAAATCATTCCAAATTCCATATTATAAAAAATATATGATCTAAATTTGTCCTTCAAAGCCATGGTAGGCAAAAAGAGAACATAGGAAATATCAATGTATTGGTGATTTGAAGGTACAGGCCAATTCACGCGGCATGCGGCTGCGAGCGGTCGTAGTATTGCCAGTACATAAAATGTGCGCTTGTTTACAAAAATGTTCACATAAAAAAATATTTGAGTATGATATAATTAAATCTGGCAGCACTGAAAAAATCTGCCGCGCGGAAAAATCAAAAAACAGCTGATTGCCGCCCGCAGCCGAGTGCATTGGCCTTCTACCTTAACAAATAAAGAGACTAAGAAAAAATTAATATTTTTTTGTTCTCTTTTGCATGTGTTTTGTTGTTGCAAATCATACAAATTAGAGCTTTTCGTATTTTTGTTTGTTTTTTCTTTTTGGTTCGTGTTGTGTATGTGAAAATGACGATTGGTACTCGGCCCCTAGGGGCTAATTTAAAGTCTTCAGCTTCAAGATCACAAAAAGTTCAACACTTTCTATTTAAACTTTGATATTTTGCAAAAAGTTTCATTTGTATACAATATTATCTTAAAAAAATTGCAGAATGGCTTTTCTAAACTAAGACTATTTTAATATAAATTGAACCTAAGCTTCCCACATTTCTAGTTAGTCAAATAGAAATTCATATTTTACATTTTTTCCTACATTCAGATCCCATTTTCCATATCCTCTTCTAAATTTCCCTCGTATATATTTTGACATTAGCATACCAAGAACAACAAAAATCAACAAAGATAATGACGACAAGTATGATGATGACGATGATGATGACAAACATGCATTTGAACAAACTTGACTTAAACTTTTTGATTTGATGATTGTACTGAACACTGTGTCATCAACATGATGATGATTATAATGACGACAACAACATTGGAATGATGTTAATGTTGAGGGATGAGTGTGTTGCAACAAATGCAATATTGCAATCTTTCATTTGTAACCAACAAAATGACACACATTCATTGCCACTCAGAGACAATCCTTTCCTCTAACCAAATAACCATTCATCTAGCTATTTATATATCGTTAGATGTCCTGAAAATTGTACCAAATAAATTTTAGAAAATATATTTATACAGAAATTGTCAATCTTTATTATGATTAGGAGTTATGATGTTATGATTAAAAAATTTAAAAATTTTTACAACAATATGATCGGATTTGATTGAATAATATCAAAATCAAGATAATTTATGATGCTTCGTAATCAAGTTATGTTAAGGTGGGATCAAAACTCTAATTGAATCATAATTTTAATCTATGGTTATCAAATTATAATTACAAATAACTTCGAAAGATCTCGAAGAAAAAAATTATAGTGTTATGTGTTACAATTAAAGTAAAGTAGAGCTAAGGACATAGTTATTTTAAATAGAAAATTATTAAACACTTGGATTACTTTTGAAGTAGGTCTCAGATTTTTTGGAGAAGTTTTAATTTCCTCAAGAGTAATGTAATTTTCTCATGTAACCATAAAAAATGATGATGAAATGATGATCAAAAGAAGACCACTTTTCCAGCAAGATGACGATATTCAAAATCATCGTTTAGGTTTGTCTGAGACAATTTTAAATTTTTGTTAAGGCTTTTGTTGTTGCATTGTTGCTGCAACAATGGGTATGGAAAATCCTTTCATACGTAAAATTACTTGAGTTGAACAATGTTTTACGAGTACTTGGCCTTCTCTAACCGTATTAGGAATATGGCTAAGACAACAACAGCAGTAAACATATATTTAACTACATAAAATGTTAAAAAAAATATACAAAACATGCGTGTTTTTAAACTTTCCTGCCACTAAGTCAATATACAATATTTTGTTAAAATGTAAGTTATGGTTATATGTCCGTCTATTTAAAAAATACTCCAACATTGTCCAATCCATTCCATCTATTTGCCCGTATTTTTCGAATATGCGTAATTCTTCTTCATCAACAACATTGTCATCGTCATATTGATGTTTGATTGTTGGTTCGTTCGTTTGTTTGCTGCTTGATTTGTTTGTTTGTATGAACGAGAGTGTATATGTATAATGTCACACCGTGTTTTCTATATGTTTTTCCTTGTATTTTTTCAGTTTGTTATTTTTTTTTTTTTTTTTGTTCTGATGTTTAGGTAGCATGATGATGTTTGTTGTATGTTGTTATTCTACTGGTTGTCATCATCATTCACTGACCAGCTAGCCAACGACTGAACCAACTAACCATACATCCATCCATTCAGCTAGTCCAGCAAAATAACGTACCAACGAGCAACCAACCATCCAAAAACCTCATCAAGCAGCGCAACATCATTCTATTTTCTTATATATTCATACTTCTCGTACTACACGCAAAATACCTGCACGATTCGGGCCTCTGTCATTCATTGAATGCCAATGTAAGTTTCAAAATAATTCAGCATTTTGCAATATGTTTGACCGTGTGTCTGTCCATCATTCGATCGCTCGCTTGTCCATACTTTTGTGGGTTTATTTAACTTTAAACCTCATCCTTTAGCGAGCTTTAGTTCTTCATTACATGTGTTTGTGTGTGTTTGTGCTTTTGGATGTTTGATAGAATCAATGGTTGGGATGTTTGGAAGTACATTCATTTCTACATTGCTTCATCTCATCTATCCAGTAGTTATTTCCACTTTAACTCATTCGTATGAAAATAACAAAACATCCATCAGGCTCACTTAATATTGACGCTAAATATTCAAGAAATGCTCACAATCGATATTCATATATTTGATGGCATATGAGGGTTTCCATGAAACTATTTTCTTTCGTAAAAAATATTTGTGCATTTATTTATTAGATATATGTTAATTTAAAGAATCTTTTGTAAAAGTTTATTTTATAAAAAAAAACAAGTAAGAAAGTGCTATAGTCGGTCAAACCCGACCATACGATACCCTTCACCACTAAGGCCAAATGTGTTCTTTTTCCTGTATAAAGACAAATATTTGATAAATTTTGCCATCATACAAACATATTCTCAAAACTTATAAATTTAGGATGTTTTCGCCATTTGGACTTATATGAGAGCTAGGGTCAAATATGGACCGATTATCTCGAAACTTAGCAAATTGATTAAAGATGTTACAAAAGTTATGTATGCAAAAAATAAACTTAAAATTCTTAATATCTTCGGATTTACGAGCGTTTTAGTAAATTTTGTCTCATTTAGTGCGTTTTGAGAAAAGATTTTGTATGCGAGCTATGGTCAAATGTGGACCGATTTCAACGAAATTTAGTACAGTGATTTGAGTTTACATAAGCAGTATTTGCTTTAAATTTCATGAAAAATATTGATTTTTGTGGCCAATATATCAATTCCGGGAAGTAGGACCTATGGGAGGTACCATAAATAATGGACCGATTTTGACAAATTTCAATAGCCATGGTCCCATTATCAAAAAAATGATCCGTGTCAAATTATATCAAATTATCTTTAGAATTGAGACCTGTAGTTTGATTACAAGGTTTACATGGGGATCCAGCCAGCCAGACGGACGGACGGACGGACATCGCTAAATCGACTTAGAAAGTGAGATGGGTCTAAGACAGATATTTCTATGCGTTACATACATCAGCACAAACTTATAATACCCTTTTCACCTATGGTGGTGAAGGGTATAAAAATAATATGAGACTTAACGAAAGCTTTTAAAATTTTCATCATGATATTCTGGGAATACTTAATCGATTTGCTTTATCGTTGACTTCATCGCGCACCTCTGTGACGTTCTTAAGAGAGGTGTTGTCGGAACCCCATGTAATTTAGATGAACTGAGGGTAGATGTGGTGGATGCTTAGAACGGCATTGCTCCAAGTGATTGTAATTATTTAGTAGAGCATATACCTCGTTATATAGAACCCATTATTACTGCGAAAAAAGGCTATACAAAATATTAAATTAAAAAATAACATTAAATATATAAATAAATCTTAAGTCAAGAAACCGTCCCAATAAAAAATAGCTTTTGTTTAATTTTTTGTAGTTTTGGTAGTTGTCAACATGAGTCCAATATACAATAATACCAAATATCAGAGAGATTGAGCCAAAACCTTTATTGCCACACTCATATTCGTAAAGAATTTAAAAACATTGGGACAGTAATTTGAGTGAATGTATTTGCTAGACGACGAGGCGTTTCTTTGCCTACCACATGGCCTCAAAACCTTATTTTACTTAAAAAGTGGACTTAGCAGTTTTATATTTAAAGCCAAAGTTTTGTTATTTTTCTCAATTTTGTTAATATAAATAATTTTATATAACATAATTTCGTTAATTTCACAAAAATTTTTAAATCCACTGTTAATTTTACAAAAATATTAAAAATTTTAAAATCTCGTTAATTTTAAAAATTTAATAAATTCAATAAAATTCTACAAAATGTCCTAAATGTAACAAAATTTCATAAATTTTACAAAATTTCGTAAGTTTTACAAAAATTTGTAAATTTGATAAATTATCTTCATCTTCATTTTTATACATGTTATGTTATGTTAATGTTACAAAATTTCTAGTATATCAAAAAATATTAGCCTACTCTCACACCAGTCAGGTATGACTTATCAAGTCTTGAGTTTATATGAGAAAAAGCTAACAGAGTTGAAATTGATACAAACCTGACCGAAATTTAAGGAAAATAAAATGAAAACTAATGAAGAAAATGTTCGTGTGTGAACGTGAATGCAGGAAAAACTGATTAAGTGAACCTGATGTGTGTGAAACAGCACTTAGTTATTGTCATTTACATAATTTTCTTAAAAAATTAAAAATTTTTTGAAAACAGAAAAAAATTTTGACAAAAATAAGTTGTATTGATAATTTTTTAAACCAAAAATTAAAAAAGAATTCGTTAAAAAATATTTCAATTCTTCCAACGGAAACCACCATTTACTTCCCACAAGTCCTGGTATGATGCAACACAGATTTAAACTTAAAACAGGAAAAAAAGGAAGAAAAGACCATCATGACTGCAATGATGATGCGTGTGCAAGCTCAAAAAAAGAAAGACTGCAAAAAAGTCATACGACAGGAACAAAAACAACAACTTGAAAATAAAGCTGAACGTTGCAACATGCGAAACATCCCAAAAATACACATTGCACAGTAGTCAAGTTTTGTCATGTTTCTCAACATCGCTCTCCACATGAAGATGAAGACAAACTGCTACCACTTGATGATGCTGGAAGTCTACTGATGACAAGAACGAACAACTACGACAGACAACGACGATAATGATGATGATGAAGTAGCTGACTATGATGATGATGATGCTTTCACTTGTAAACAACTTGAGGACATGGCAAAAAGAAAGAGGTAAAAAAACCAGGAAAAAATCTTAATAGGAGAAAACTTCATTAAAAGGACCAACATCTAAAATAAACAAGTATTGAAGCACTTGGTAATGTACCACATACTTAAACGAGTAAGTACTCCTCAGACATAACTACAACAATAACAAGAAAAAAAGTTTATGATGATGAAGACGATGACTAAGTTGAAACCCAAGCAATTGTGCGACACTTTAAGCGCGTCTTAAATTTGATGTTGCGCGTGTAAACTGCGTTCCACACAAAAACGCTATGAACGCCAGGCATGCAACTTGGACATTCATTAATTATTTTATATGGCATTTTGGAAATAGCCACGTACATTTTGGCGACAGTAGAATGAGTCCAATACCTCGCTTGCCAGACAGACAGACAGCTAGACAGTCAGATATTCGGACATCACTTAAACACTGATCATACAAAATCCAACAACTACATCAAATTCTCTGTGCAAAAATTTTAAAATCATGGCAGGTGTCTTTTTGAATAAAACGCAAAGTCTTATAGAATTGCAACATTTATTTGTAACTAATATCATTATTCGAAAAATTTTCAAATCCTGTTAAAAGAAGGCTCATTGGAAAAGGATACTTTAGTAAATGTCTTAAAAATGTTAAATACTTACATTTAAAGGAAAATAATATGTTTGATATGCAACCAAACTTAACAAAAAATATTAAGGTAACAATTTGGATAAGTTATTCTCTTCGAAATCCTTAAAACCCCAAAATTTATGATTTGGTTGTTATATTCTTTCCTATATTAAGTTATCACTCACTTTTTTGTTTTGTTCATCATTATTATATTAAACATCTTCAAACTGAAATGTCAAGTGTTCACTCTTTTTGTGAAGTACCTTTAGACGGCAGTTTTTAAGTGTTTGTTTTAGAAAAAATAAAATCCAATAAAAATCAATACGACGTTAAAAGGGTTAAAAACTACTCAAATTTAAATACAGGCAGAGAAATTTTGAGGAAACTAACTATTAAGTAGAAAATCAATTATCATTTTCTGTAGAATAACATCTAAAGACTTTAAAAATTTTCTATAAAAATTTTTTAAACCAAGAATTTTTTTATAAAAAATTACACATCGATAATTTTCTGCAAAAATTTTTACAACAATAATTTTCTGTAAACATTTTTACACCGAAAATTTTCTATAAAAGTTTTTACAACTTTAAAACTTTTTACACAAAAAATTTTCTATAAAAATTTTTAGACTGAAAATTTTCTAGAAAAATTTTGGACCGAAAACTTTCGAAAAAATGTTCACTATAAAAACTTTCTATAAGAATTTTTATACCGAAAATTTCCTTTAAAAATTTGTACAACAAAAATTTTCTATATACTAATTTTATACCGAAAAATTCTCCTATATAAAACTGTTGTGCCGAAAAATTTTTATAGGTGAATCCACTCTTAAGTCCAACCCGTTTTTTTACACACAAGGTCCCTTTTCAAGGTCACAACATATAACATTTTTTTCAAATTATTATACCGAAAAATTTTCTATATAAAATTTTTATACCGAAAAATTTTCTATATAAAATTTTTATACCGAAAAATTTTCTATATAAAATTTTTATACCGAAAAATTTTCTATATAAAATTTTTATACCGAAAAATTTTCTATATAAAATTTTTATACCGAAAAATTTTCTATATAAAATTTTTATACCGAAAAATTTTCTATATAAAATTTTTGTACCGAAAAATTTTCTATATAAAATTTTTATACCAAAAAATTTTCTATATAAAAATTCTTTTACCGATAAATTTTCTATATAAAATTTTATACCGAAAAAATTTCTTGATAAAATTTTTATACCGGAAAATTTTCTATATACAATTTATATACCGATAAATTTTCTATATAAAATTTTTATCCTGAAAAATTTTCTATATAAAATGTTTATATTATTTAAATTATCTATATAAAATTTTTATACCGAAAAATTTTCTATATCAAATTTTTATACCGAAAATTTTTCTATATAAAATTTTTATACCGAAAAATTTTCTAAATTAAATTTTTATACCAAAAAATTTTCTATATAAAATATTTATACCAAAAAATTTTCTATATCAAAATTTTATACCGAAAAATTTTCTATATAAAATATTTATACCAACAAATTTTCTATATCAAATTTTTATACCAAAAAATTTTCTGTATCAAATTTTTATACCGAAAAATTTTCTATATAAAATTTTTATACCGAAAAATTTTCTATATAAAATTTTTATACCGAAAAATTTTTTATATAAAATTTTTATACCGAAAAATTTTCTATATAAAATTTTTATACAGAAAAATTTTCTATATACAATTTTAAAATTTTCTATATAAAATTTTTATACCGATAAATTTTCTATATAAAATTTTTATACCGAAAAATTTTCTATATAAAATTTTTATACCGAGAAATTTTCTATATAAAATTTTATACCGAAAAATTTTCTATATAAAATTTTTATACCGAAAAATTTTCTATATAATATATATATATACCGAAAAATTTTCTATATAAAATTTTTATACCGAGAAATTTTCTATATAAAATTTTTATAACGAAAAATTTTCAATATAAAATTTTTATACCGAAAAATTTTCAATATAAAATTTTTATACCGAAAAATTTTCTATATAAAATTTTTATACCGAAAAATTTTCTATATAAAATTTTTATACCAAAAAATTTTCTATATAAAATTTTTTTACCGAAAAATTTTCTATATAAAATTTTTGTACCGAAAAATTTTCTATATTCAATTTTTATACCGAAAAATTTTCTGTATAAAAATTGTTTTACCGATAAATTTTCTATATAAAATTTTATACCGAAAAATTTTCTTGATAAAATTTTTATACCGGAAAATTTTCTATATTCAATTTTTATACCGATAAATTTTCTATATAAAATTTTTATCCTGAAAAATTTTCTATATAAAATGTTTATATTATTTAAATTATCTATATAAAATTTTTATACCGAAAAATTTTCTATATAAAATTTTTATACCGAAAAAATTTCTTTATAAAATTTTTATACCGAAAGATTTTCTAAGTTAAATTTTTATACCAAAAAATTTTCTATATAAAATATTTATACCAAAAAATTTTTTCAAAAAATAACAAAATAGTCGGGATGTAAATATTATTCAAAAAGAAGTGTATTTGCATTTGATCCCAAACCTGTTACATTTATTTATTAATGTAACAGATCAATTTATTGATAAAAAGCCAAAAAATGTTTGCGGAGAAACCAAATTCCTCGACGCGTTTCGATGGTTGGTTAAGCCATCTCTTCAGGAGGATTATCCCCAATTTAGACAGATCGAAAACCTCGCATTATTACTAAATTTACAAACATAACTATTAAGAATTATGTTTATAAACCAAAAGTAAAAGCGTAGATTATCGCCTGAACAAAAACAAACATTTTTCAGTTTTCATCTACCTTCACTTCCCATGTTTGTTTTTGTTCAGGCGATAATCTACGCTTTTACTTTTGGTTTATAAACATAATTCTTAATAGTTATGTTTGTAAATTTAGTAATAATGCGAGGTTTTCGATCTGTCTAAATTGGGGATAATCCTCCTGAAGAGATGGCTTAACCAACCATCGAAACGCGTCGAGGAATTTGGTTTCTCCGCAAACATTTTTTGGCTTTTTATCAATAAATTGATCTGTTACATTAATAAATAAATGTAACAGGTTTGGGATCAAATGCAAATACACTTCTTTTTGAAAAATTTTCTATATCAAAATTTTATACCGAAAAATTTTCTATATAAAATATTTATACCAACAAATTTTCTATATCAAATTTTTATACCAAAAATTTTTCTGTATCAAATTTTTATACCGAAAAATTTTCTATATAAAATTTTTATACCGAAAAATTTTCTATATAAAATTTTTATACCGAAAAATTTTCTATATAAAATTTTTATACCGAAAAATTTTCTATATACAATTTTTATACAGAAAAATTTTCTATATACAATTTTAAAATTTTCTATATAAAATTTTTATACCGATAAATTTTCTAAATAAAATGTTTATGCCGAAAAATTTTCTATATAAAATTTTTATACCGAAAAATTTTCTATATAAAATTTTTATACCGAAAAATTTTCTATATAAAATTTTTATACTGAAAAATTTTCTATATAAAATTTTTATACCGAGAAATTTTCTATATAAAATTTTATACCGAAAAATTTTCTATATAAAATTTTTATACCGAAAAATTTTCTATATAAAATTTTTATACCGAAAAATTTTCTATATAAAATTTTTATACCGAAAAATTTTCTATATAAAATGTTTATACCGAAAAATTTTCTATATGAAATTTTTATACCGAAAAATTTTCTATATAAAATTTTTATACCGAAAAATTTTCTATATAAAATTTTTATACCGAAAAATTTTCTATATAAAATTTTTATACCGAGAAATTTTCTATATAAAATTTTTATACCGAGAAATTTTCTATATAAAATTTTTATACCGAAAAATTTTCTATATAAAATTTTTATACCGAAAAATTTTCTTTATATAATTTTTATACCGGAAAATTTTCTATATACAATTTTTATACCGATAAATTTTCTATATAAAATTTTTATACCGATAAATTTTCTATATAAAATTTTTATACCGGAAAATTTTCTATATACAATTTTTATACCAAAAAATTTTCTATATAAAATATAGTATTTTTATGTTTGAAAATTTCTCCAAGTGCATTGACATTTAGAAAAGAAACAAAAACAAAGCGTGTTAAATACTCTTCTTTTGTCAAGATCGTAATTACAAAATGATTCAGCTAAATATCACAAAAATAACGATAAAAGGAGTCAAAACAAAAGAACATTCAAAAGAACAAAAGAAAACATGATTTAACAAAAATCCATATAAGTAAATAAATTTGAATCAATACCGTCTTGAGATGACCCTGTTTCAAAGGACCAAGTGGGTGGGCGTTAATTTGGTAGTATCATCTTGGTCAATAAAAATTGGTAGATGTTAAGAAAACATGAGAAAAAATAATAAAAACAGATAACATTTTGTATCATTACACCTTTGGAAAATAAATAGAAAAAAACATGAAAAAACAAACTAATTTGATTTCCTGCCATAAAGTTTCATGACCAGCCAACAGCAACAACATCAAGTTAAATGACTGACCATTTCCACAAGTTGCAACTGGTAGTTGTGCGATGACTATACCCATATGTTATTGTTGCCGGGGCAAATAAATGTATTGATGTTTTTAAAACCCTCCTAAATACTTGACATTTAACACATTGTATTTATCTTCCTTACATTAATAAGGATTCATTCAGCTCCCCTCTAAAATATCTGAGAACAACAAGTATTAGTATTATAGTATGAGTATAGGTATAGAAATGTCCTGTAAAAATAGGTTTGTTTCAAGTAATTTCCGATACACGGAAATAAATGTTTGTTTCAGTTTTCCTAGAAGGCCAGCGTTTAGGTCTTATTATTTTATTAGCTTCTTTATCTTTAACAAGCAATCTTAAAATAGCTTCGAAAAAATAACAAAACTTTATTTTCCTATTTGTCCCTTTTTACCTTTGACAGACGGAAGGAAAAAAAATGGAAAATAAAAGTTTGATGTGGCAGCAAATATGTATCACAAAAGGTTCATCAATATTTACTATGAATATCATGATTTGAATTCCTATCAACTGTAATCATGTTACTTTAATACAAGAGGGGAAGTCATTACCTTCTAGTTTTACTTTTTTTTCCTCCACACAAAAATTCATGCAAGGACATTTAGGTCTATTAAAGGAAATAAGTAGTTTACTTTTATACATGTATGTATGTACATATATATGTATGTGTGTCAAATTCTCTGAAGGGGGGTTGTATGTATGTTTTTTTTGTGTATTTATTTAAGGACATTTTCTCTATTATTTGCCTTGTCTTTATTTTTCCTGAAACAACAAACAATCATGTGTCCATTCATCCTTTAGTCAAAGACATTCTTGTTATGTCATCAGAATATAAGAAAATTTTATTAAAACAACAAACATTTAGAAAGATTTCAAAAAATACCAACAACAACATCAAAATGACATGATTAAGAAACTTATTTAAGTCTTAATAAGATTGTCAATTTTTTGAGGTTTAATAAATTTAAGATATTGTAACTTATTAAATTTGGGTTCCGTATTAAGAAAAGTGACAAATAGACAACTTTTAAAGGAACCCAATTAATGTCCTGATCAAATAAGTGTGATTTTTTTAAAATCGATGATAAAATTTGATGTTTTTAAAATAAAGATTGTGTACAATCTTGCTTCTGCCGTTTTTTTTTTTCCGAAATTCGAGGCTTTATTATAGGGTGCTGTCCATCGCTGACCACTAATATTTCCCATCTTTCGGTCAGCATACGATTGAGCATAAGCTTATGCTAATCGGGGCAAACGAATTGTTTTCTACTAAGTTTATGACGAGAGGTCAACACAAAGAGAGCAGAACAAAAAAATTGTAGGCAGAGTTGCCAATTTTTACACTATAACCTAAAATAGGTATTTTTTCAATGTATAATTTCTGATGTTTAAAAAAGAAAAAGTATTCTACTCCATTTTTTAATATTTTTATCATCATTTTTTTATAGAACATTTTCTTAATAAAAATTTTTCTAGAATATTTTTTTATCAAAAATTTTTATATAGAAATTTTTTTTATCAAACATTTTATACAAAATTTACCAAAAATTTTTCTATAGAAAATTTTTTTATCAAAAATTTTTCTATAGAAAATTTTTCTGTAGAAAATTTTTTTATCAACAATTTTTCTATAGAAAAATTTTTTATCAAAAATTTTTCTATAGAAAATTTTTTTATCAAAAATTTTTCTATAGAAAATTTTTTATCAAAAATTTTTCTATAGAAAATTTTTTTACCAAAAATTTTTCTATAGAAAATTTTTTTACCAAAAATTTTTCTATAGAAAATTTTTTTATCAAAAATTTTTCTATAGAAAATTTTTTTATCAAAAATTTTTCTATAGAAAATTTTTGGTAAAAAAATTTTTCTATAGAAAATTTTTTTATCAAAAATTTTTCTATAGAAAATTTTTCTATAGAAATTTTTTTTATCAAAAATTTTTCTATAGAAAATTTTTTTATCAAAAATTTTTCTATAGAAAATTTTTTCTATCAAAATTTTTTTTATCAAAAATTTTTCTATGGAAAATTTTTTTATCAAAAATTTTTCTATGGAAAATTTTTTTTTATCAAAAATTTTTCTATGGAAAATTTTTTTATCAAAAATTTTTCTATAGAAATTTTTTTTATCAAAATTTTTTCTATAGAAAATCTTTTTTATCAAAAATTTTTCTATAAAATTTTTTTTTATCAAAAATTTTTCTATGGAAAATTTTCTTATCAAAAATTTTTCTATGGAAAATTTTTTTATCAAAAATTTTTCTATAGAAAATTTTTTCAAAAAGAAGTGTATTTGCATTTGATCCCAAACCTGTTACATTTATTTATTAATATAACAGATCAATTTATTGATAAAAAGCCAAAAAATGTTTGCGGAGAAACCAAATTCCTCGACGCGTTTCGATGGTTGGTTAAGCTATCTCTTCAGGAGGATTATCCCCAATTTAGACAGATCGAAAACCTCGCATTATTACTAAATTTACAAACATAACTATTAAGAATTATATTCATAAACCAAAACTAAAAGCGTAGATTATCGACTGATTTTTTATCAACAGTTTTTCCATAGAAAATTTTTTATCCAAAATTTTTCTAAAGAAAATTTTTTATCAAAAATTTTTCTATCGAAAATTTTTTATCAACAATTTTTCTACAGAAAATTTTTTTATCAAAAATTTTTCTATAGAATATTTTTTTATCAAAAATTTTTCTATAGAAAATTTTTTTATTAAAAATTTTTTTGTATCAAAAATGTTTCTATAAAGTAGTTAAGATCATCTATTTAACTGAATTCTTAAGCGAAATTGAAAACGAGAATTATGTTAACACTCATTTCTATTTCACCTATGACCATATGATCGATTCAGGTAGACGAACTTATCCACCATAGTTTTTTCCTTTATGTTTTGTATCCCTATCCTTTATTAATCTACATTTACTTTGTACTTTAACCAACTGTCAGCTGGTAATGAAGACAAAGATTTTTGTTTTGACAAGTTTTGTTTTATTCTTTTACGTTAATGCAAATTTTGAATTTAGTATCAACTTGAAAGAGTTAATGAAAACATGTAAATCGCGGTGCCCATGCAATTTAATTGAAAGAAATTAATTTTAGTTGAACCAGAAATTTATGTTGATGGTCGTGGGTTCGAGTCGGGCTCAGGTTCATATCATAAATTATTTTTTGAATTTATGATTTTTAAATTATATCGAAATTTTTTTTTTTTTATCTAAGAAATGTAAAAATCTAAAATTATTTAAAGAATTTATTTCATTTTCGAAAAATATTCCCAATACGGTTACATTTATTTCAATCAATGTTAACAAAGATATTAATATTGTGGCAGCAATGTTCGAGATTATATTTCTTTATTCTCTCGGACCGTATATTATATTGGTATAGATTTTGTTTTACTAACATCCAAATCCCAATTGAAACTGAACTGAATGTTTTTAATACTCATTTTCATGAGTTCAATGATCGTTTTATTTACGAAAATTATAAAATGTCTTCGGCTTCTGGTGGTATGGGCTGCCTACGCCTGTTTTTGACAATGGATCATTTTTTTCATCATATACCCTCTTTCATAAATATACTAATTTTAGACTTCAAAATGTAAAAAAAAACTTTATCGTCTACAAAGTACATATAAATTACTTTTTATACCCTTCACCACCATAGGTGGAAAGGGTATTATAAGTTTGTGCTGATGTTTGTAACGCATAGAAATATTTGACTTAGACCCACCTTTTAGTATACCAATAGGCTTAGAATCACTTTCTGAGTCGATTTAGCGATGTCAGTCTGTCCGTCCGTCTGGCTGGCTGGACCCCCATATAAACCTTGTAATGAAAGTACAGGTCGCAATTCTAAAGATAATTTGATGAAATTTGGCACAGATCATTTTTTTTGATAATGGGACCTTGGCTATTGAAATTGGTCAAAATCGGTCCATTATTTATGGTACCTCCCAAAGGTCCCACTTCCCGGAATTGCTATATTGGCCACAAATATCAATATTTTTTCATGAAATTTAAAACAAATACTGCTTATGTCAACTTAAATCTGTACCAAATTTCGTTGAAATCGGTCCACATTTGACCATAGCTCCCATACAAATTCTTCTTTAAAAACGCACTAAATGAGACAAAAAATCGCTAAAACGCTCGTAAATCTAAAGATAATGGAAATTTTGAGTCTATTTTTTGCATACATAATTTTTGTAACAACTGTAATCAATTTGCCAAATTTCGAGATAATCGGTCTACATTTGACCCTAGCTGTCATATAAGTCCAAATGACGGAAACAGGTTGAATATTTAAGTTTTGAGAAAATGTTTGTATGATGGCAAAATTTAGCAAATATTTGTCTTTACACAGGAAAAATAACACCTTTGACCTTAGTGATGAAGGGTATCGTATGGTCGGCTTGACCGACTATAGCGCTTTCTTACTTGTTTTTAACTGTTTCAACCAGAGTTTTTAATTTTTTTTTTACCAAAAACTATGAATAATATCGGCTACGTGTAGAATAACTTTCCAAATATTATGGTACTTTTGAAGATATAATAAATACTGTTTTGAATGCATTTTATACGAGTTTTTCTTAAAATGAGTTATTTATGTACTTAAGTTTACGTGGTAACATATTATTAAAAACATTTAGCCTTCAAGGGTTAAAGCTAAGATAGTATAATGTTACTGTCTGATTTTATTGCTTTGAAGTTTATATCAAATTTCTTTGTACCTTACATCACAAAATGTAACCGCGACAGTTAATACATCATAAGTACGGACAACCTTCCAAAAATACAGCTGGTAATGAATATCATTTAAAACATAACAAAATTTTAAACATAACAAGGCCCGGGCAATCATAAAATCTCAGCCGAGATGATTTTATGAGGAAAGGTCAATAAGTCCGTGACTATTTGAATTGTCTTCTCCAAATTTGTTATCCCTTCTGAAATATATGATTTGTCAAGGATAAAAAATGGACATTTGTTTGTAATACAATTTCGTTGGTAGATTCAAATCTTATTGCGCCGAGCCATTTATTCAAGTTTGGAAAAAATAGTCTATCTGGGTTTAAATTCTTTACTATGGAAATAGATTTCGTGTATACACAAACAAAATTTAACAATAAAGGGTATCATATGGTCGAGCTTGACCGAATATAGCAGTTTTTTACTTATTTATAAATATAATAAGAAAGCAAATATTCAATTTTGGTCATCTTTTGAACTATTTATTTTAACACGATCCCATTTAAAACTGCCAACTGATCATCACTACAGAAAAACATAAGAAAAACATACAACATTGTAGCAACAACAAAAAAAGATGCGCCTGAGCGTGATTTAGTCGAATTCACGAACTTAATGAAGTTCTTTAAATCACGCAATGCTAACAGCAGCAGAAGTGGTATCAGAGCACAACTAACCGAAAAAAGGAAAAGATACGAGTATATGTAAGCAATAAGGCTTCAACTTAATACTTGTTAAGCTCACACACAGCAGGAACTATTTACAAAAAAAAAGTTGGCTAAAGATCTCATTAACACCACTAGGATAATTAAAAGAGACTTTGACAACAAGATCTAGATTTGGCTCAAAGCAAAACGGAAAAACAAAAACCAAAGCCGCCTTTGGCTAAAGCCAAAAGTTAAGAACCAAAAACAGTAGTCAAATAAATGACAAAGATATTAGAGGAAAAAATGTTAAAGCACGATTTGGTCTTCCAAGCATTTGCCAAGAAGAGTTGGAGAGAAACGCATATGAGCTTAAAACTAATGGCGCTTAATGCAACGAGTTAATACTTAGTTGCCCACAAACCTGAGATGTGATTAAGTTTTAAGCAGGTATTTAAGCGTTAAATAATTAGGGGATTTTTTAAAAGTCTTTTAACAAACAACTGAAAAAAGAAAAAAAAAATCTCAATGAAAAAAATTTCAAAAATACCTTAACGACATGTCTGAATGCTAAGGATGACAGACAGACAAAGTTAAAAGTGAGTAAAACTTGGTTAAACATTGTTAACGGCTTTAACCGCTTAATTGGCTTGAATAAAACTCAAAGCCTAAGTTTTATAGTAAGTTCGACTTTATATATTTCTGTCTCCAAATGTAGAAAAACCTAGTCTATCTTTTGAATGATTTTGAGACTGTAGACATCATAACAATGTCAAAGTTAATGGTCACTTAGGAAACCTTTCTTGCAGCCTCTCATTTTGGCTAACAATTTCTTGCTTTGGGATTCTTTTGTTTTCGCCACAAATACGATTTTTTGCCACTAATATTCTTTAGGCTTTTTAGTTGTCCTTTTTTTGATTTTTTATCAATCAAAAAAGTCTTTGTTTTTTTGATTGTGATTGTTTGGTTGATATAAAAATTTTGATTCTGTTTTTTTTTTCTCTTCTTGAAACCGTATTTTACTGTTTCCCTTTGATTGATGTATCGTTTTCAAATCCACCATAAACATGTCTGTGCCATTCTTTAACTTTTTATTGTGATCTCCACTTGTCTTTGGTGTATACGAGTGTATTTCGCTGTGAGTTTTTCGCATGATGGAGTTGAAATAAAACGCATGTGATTGTTTTCCTTCATCTGATTCCTTTTTTTTATTTTCTTTCATACAATATTTATTGTCGATGTTTGTCTCAGGATTCTGTTGAATTTCGCGCTCGTAGCTTTTCATTGTTGTCAATTCAAATTTTAGTGATCCACTGTGGTTCATAGGATACAAATATTTAAAATCGACTTATTATTTGATTGTAGTATATATTTGATCTTTATATATTAAACATATAATGATTAGAGATGAACCAAATTATTAAAAATTATGATTTATTGAAATCAAATAACCACCAAATCATTTGAAATTGAGCTTTTATCAAATTATGTTTGTTAATGAGGATGATAATCTTGTAGGGTACGCCCTTGACTTATCTTGGGCTATTGTTCATCTCAACTGTAGACAATGACCTCCTCGTGGTATCACTCGGGGAGCTACGTTTAATACCCGTTAAAGAAGTAATAGAACATTTGCCGCGAGTTCTCCAATATAAACTTTAAAAATATGGGTAAATAATCCTAAATATAAAATAACTCCAAATATCGCAAACAAATACTGGATTATGATTAAAGGATCAGCACCTGGAACATCCGAACTCTTTACAGAGAAGGTGCTCTGATCCAGTTGATGATAAATATGATGATAAATACAAATGTCATGTGACTGCTATTCAGGAGGACACCAACAGGTGACCTGTACTATAGTTGTCATGGAGTAGAAATTAATTGGGGATGGATTTATAGTAAGCAAATTAATTCGAAATCTGGCTTCCAGGTTCAGTTCCAGTTAACGAAAGATTAGTGTGTAGACGAATCAAAGCAAAGCGCTTTTATCAGGGCCTCACTTTTATTGTGCTCACTCAAAGAAGCTTTTCTTGATCGGCTAGAGGAAGTTAAAGCTAACTACCTTAATCATAATGTTGAAATAATAATAAGTAATTTGTATGCAAAAATAGGGCTAGAAAGTTGCTTTGTAGGGGGGTTCAGTTGTCTGAACCTTTGCCTGACTGACAAAGGTATGAGTTTTATCTCGTAATATGGTTGTGAGCAGCACCAGGTTTAAGCACCTTAAAATCCAAAAAGCGACATAGGAATCCCCCGATCATGTGACAAAACATCAGATAGACCATGAACCTAATACGCTACCACAACCAAATTAAGATTAGGATGTATTAATTTTTATATAAAAAATGTTCCGACTAAAATATGTATGTTAGCTTTTTTATATTAAAATCATTATGTTTTCATTGTAATTTCGTTTAAATTATCAAATTATAATTGATTGTAATTTTGGTATATTCACGAAAGCTAAAATAAGATACTTTGCTTATATGAAAACAATGTTGGATTCAGGGGAATCCATTTATGATTTCGTCAGTTTAAGATAATGGTCTAATAGATCAAAGTTTTTTTTCATAAAATCACAAAATTATATGAAATCAGCCAACATTGCTTTACAGTCTTTTAAGACATTTATAACATTCCTCCTGTATCTTAAGATTTTACTTTCGAAGCAAAAGAGATAAAAAGACACATTCTCAAAGAACAAGTCAAACATATGTCACTGGACAATGGAAACTACTTAATTACGTTAGAGCTACTACATTGATACCACAGAGTACAAGATAGTCTGTAGATATAACTAAAGTCAGCAGCAAGAATCTACTGGTGGGCCTACTGACGACCAGATTTCAAGTTGTCCGTTTTATATACTCCTGTCATTGTTATAACAAAGTGTTGTTGTATTTATTTTTTTTATACCCGCATGTTTCGTAGTTAAAAATCATGTAACCAACTTACAACAAATGAAATTAAAGTCAACAAAGAATTGAAAAAAACAAAATCTGAACAAAAAAGAATTAAACATATTTCTCTAACCGACTTTAAAAATGTGAATGACAATACTTGGGCGTTGTCTGGTCTTATGTTTGTTTGACGTTTAAATTTCAAACTGTAATTTTTTTGCGTTAGTTTTTAACATTTTATGAAGCCAAAGGAGCCAAAAAGCTTTGTAGGGTCTTAGAACAAAAAAAAAGACTTTTAAACAAAAAACTCAAGTCTTAAAGAAATATACTTACATATACCGTTATCTTCATCAGTTTTAAAGACCCAAAATATAAAAGTGACTTTAAAATCAATTCACTGAATTTGTGTTGTCCTTTTTATCTGCTGCAGCTACAGTGGAACCACAATAATTTGTACTCCTTATATCAATAACATAAATTACATTTTAAAACCTTGATACAAAATTTCACATTTTACTGGTATAACCCCCATAAAACCCAAAAGTTATTACATTGATCGCTTTGTTTCCGAATTATCGGGTCTTTATAGTACATTGATTTTTGACTTCTTTTGCAATGAAAACAAAATTATTTGTTTCCAATGTTTTTTTAGTTTTTGGCTTTTTTCCGATGCTTTACGTACACAATTTTTTGCTCCGAATTTTTATTGTGTGTGAGTTTGGCTTCCGGCAGAGAGAAGAACATCATGGCTGATGTGGTTGATGGTAAGAAGAAGAGTGGAAGAAAAATAAAATCCTCCATTGCTACAAGTAGCCCAAGTTTTGTCAATCAATACTCGTTGTTACGCATTCTGCATATTAAGTAGAACCAAATACAAAATTCCTACAAACTTAAATATCAAACAAGGGCAAACACATACATACATATACACATCTACTTTTATAAACTTTTGTTAAGAAATGTACGAGGGTAGAATGAGGAAATTTGGCGATAAGAAGAATTTATGATCAATAGTCTATGTATACCCTACATTATAAGAGAAACGAATGTTATTATAAGCTTGTGCTTATGTTTGTAATGCATAAAAGGATTGGTCTTACAACGGTACTGATACACTTTCTCTGTCGATTAAAAATTTATTTTGATACTGAAACGATTTCTGTTAAAAAAATCAAAATATTAATAATTTTCTTGAATCAAATCATTTAAATTTACTACAAACCTAAAAAAGCTCATTAATCTGAAAACAATTAAAACTTTGTATATTTATATACTTGTTAGATCCCAGTCAGCTTTTAGAAGATTATTTTTTGAAAAATCACCCAAATGAGTCTTTTTTAACCAGTTCGGAAGACCAAAAAACGATTTGTCGTCTGCGCGATAAAAAAAACTGGCGAAGTAGATTCGCGCTTATGCTTTAAAACTTACTATTTAAAAATACAATAACAAAAAGCATATTCATTAAAAATCAAACATTTAAGGGATTGAAATTCGATAGTTTTTAACGCTATTTTGCAAACAGATTTTGCACAGTTAGATGATAAAAAGGTAACTCCTATGGTGTTGGTTTTGAAGTACTTTTTAGCACGCCGACTACTAAACATAAGATATCATTTTTAGCTTGAGTTCGATCCCAGTTCGCGGCCGTCGATAAAAAATAGCGCAACTTCTTCAGTGTTCTAAAAATAGACTCTCTCTCTAAGGTAACTCAATTCGTATAAACACACTCTACAAATGTACAATTGTAAAGGCAGGCAATGTTACTTTTTTTTGAGTCAACTGCAAAAATAATCAAAATTGAGTCAAAAATGACTCGAAAATGGCTCGTAAAAGATTCTTTCAAGGGAGTCGCGGCCAGGGTACCCGAAAGCACAGTCTTTTTCGAATCGAAAATGATAGCATATTCGATTGTTTTAATCGTCAAAATATGATCAGACAATAACAAAAATGCTGACTGGGATATACCAAACAGTGTTACCAATTATTCCACATTCCTACTTTTGAAAATGAAGGTGATATGTAGTTTTAGGGAAATTATTGACTACAAAAGTTATCTTATCGTCATCATCACTTCTTAGCTCTATTATAACCCCGGATCGATTTTGTATTTCTTCACCTCTCCACTTCCAATGCTCGCATTTCATCGTTAGTATTGTCAATTAGATAAATACTCCGTCAACATTTGTTTCGTCTGCCTTTTGGGGCGTAGTAAAATATATACTTTTGTACCATATTCTGGTTCATCCTTAATAAATGGCCTACCCTACTAATTCCGTTTGATTTGATATAAAAATTAAACAATAGCCTTTATAAAGTTTGAAAAGCTCAGAATTTCTCCCATTTCTCGTGGCAAATGTTTGTCTTTGATCATTGCTTTTTCGCCGACCCAAATACTTGAATTGGTCTGCTCCTCTGTATTTCTGGATAATATAATATATTTGGTTTTTGATTGCTGTTGTTGGTTGTAAAAAGGTCTTCTATCTTCTGTTTTATAAAAAAAATCGCATATGTTATCCCTTACCGATTAAGCACATTTCGAATTTCTGAGTTATCTTTAAGGGCCTTATTCTGACACAGGTTAAATCAAACAGAGGACCCTTGTATTACTTCTCTGCTAATAACGAACTGTTTGATTGCTTGTAGAATTTTCCCTAACTTATCGTAATATCCCTCGTTGTTACCTATTTACACACACTATAACATGAACAACAGTCAAGACATGTTGTACGCGCTTTCTTTATAAGCGAAAGTTAAAATCTAGAAATCGATATGTGACACAAGCATCCTTTTACATAAAACACATTGTTCACAGGGGCATTAGACGAGTTTATTCAAATCCGAATCATTTTGTCTGAAATTCAATAAAATTTATTTGATTTATATAATTGTTAATATTCACAAACTAAAAATTTGATGTAATCAGATTATGATTACTAATTACATATAAATTGAAAATTAACTTTTTCGCATTACAGCATAAGACTTTTCGCATTAACAACTTAACCATAATATGACTTGGAGAAATCATGTAATGCTTTTACTTGGTCATATTTGAATTAAATAGAGATCACTTCGAATCAATTCTTTAACAAATTCATAAACATTGAGTGGAAACCGGGATAAAACAATAATTTGAGCCCACCTAATATGGTGGATGCATGTTTGTGTAAAGACGTATATGTATGTATATATGTATTTATATATAAAGTCATATGTGTATTCAAATATTTTCTTATACATACTTCTCAAAATACTTGTAATAGAATGACAATAAGAAGATTTTAACATATGGTTAGTTATTCCCCTATACATATATCGCCACCTACATTTACCTCCTCTCCGACTCCTTGAACATCCTTGAACTAAGCTGATTTTGTTAAAAAACATTTACATACACACATTTTACATATGTATGTGTATGTAAACAATGACTCGAGTACATGATGATAAACATGCCACAACACAACCATGTTCGACAGCTCGTATTCTTTCAATAGAAATTGGTTAGAAAAGAATGAGGAAAATGTTTTCAAAGCTTTAACTGGCTTTTACGACAGGACATGATGGAAAATAAAAATGGAAAACAACAACAACAAAAAATCATATGCAAAGTTTTATAAGACTTTGGAATTTTTGTTTTTTATTCATTGTTAAATTTACAAAATACCAAAGATTTTTCACAACTTACAACTCATACTTGAAGGAATGTTTAAAGTTTTTATATTTTCATATGTTGGTTATTTCAACTTGAGTTGTTGGAATTGTTTGTTATTGTAGTTTCCTCATAAACTCCTGGTCAATGCGTTCAAATGACCTTTATAAAAGGTTAACAGTTAAGCTTACCTCTTAAGCGATAATACAAAAAGGCAAATAGTGGTATAAATGGACTTTTGTAAGAATATGTTAATTTCGAAAATTAGCTTAATTTCAAAAATGAGCTTAAATTATTTTCGAACATAATGTTTACAGAAAAATGCTCAGATCATCTTATAAGTCATTTATTAATCTTATTTACCTTTTGTGAGTTTAGAAAAAATACATAGTTTGTACACTTAAATAATACAAAAATTTTATAAAATAATTTTTATAACGAACAATTTTCCAAAGAAGAATTTTTTTAACGAAAAATTTTTCTATACCCAAAAAGTTTTTGAAAGAAAAATAGAAACATTTTTTTAAAGAAAAATTTGCTATTGAAAATTTTTATAACGAACATTTTTTCTACAAAGAAATTTTTATAACGAAAAAAATAATAACTAAAAATATTCTATAGAAAAAAGTTTAATTTAATTTTCTTTACAATCATTTTTATAAGAAAAACATTTTTATAAAAAAGTTTATAAAGAAAAAATTTTCTATCGAAAAATGTTTGTAAGGAAAAATTTTATATTAAAATTTTTATAACGAAAAATATTATATTAAAATTTTTATAACGAAAAATATTACGAATAAATGTCATTTTTTGGAATATTTTCTATAAAAAAATTTTTATAACGAAAAATATTACGAATAAATGTCATTTTTGGAATATTTTCTATGGAAAAATTTTTATAAGGAACAATTTTTATAAGGAAAAATTTTCTAGGAAAAAATTTTTATAGTGAAAAATTTTCTATAGAAAAATTTTATAAGAAAAAATTGTTTTTTTTAATTTTTAAAAGGAAAACTTTTTTAAAAATACATTTTCTATAAAAAATTTTTATAGAAAAAAATTTCTGTAAGAGATTTTATAAGAAAAAAATCTTTTTAAAAAAATTTCAAAACGAAAAAAAATCAAAAAAAATGTCTATGGAAAAATTTTTTAAAGGAAAAATTTTCTGGAATTTGTGGAGGAAATATTTTATAAAGACAATTTTTATAAGAAACTATTTTCTAAAGAAACATTTTTATGAGGAAAAATTTTCTATTGAAAAAATTTTTAAAAGGAAATATTTTCCACAGAAAATCTTTTTTAAACAAAATTTCTATAAGGAAAAATTTTATATAGAAAAATTTTTAAAAGAAAATATTTTCCATAGAAAAATTTTCAAAAATAAATATTTTCTACAGAAAAATTTGAAAAGGAAATATTTTCTGTAGAAAAGTTTTTATAAGGAAAATTTGTATATATATAAACGAACATAAAACTACAAGACTTCAAAATCTGACAAAATGTTTTAAGAACAATCTTGGAAAAAACTAACTTTGTACCTCCATATAGTCTAAAAAAAAGCAACCTTCAAAATGTTGAAGATCTCTAAAAATTGTATGAGCTTTGCAAATATATGTACAAAATTTTATCAAAATCAAAGATGGTGAGGTTCAAAATTCGTATCTTTTTTCGAAAAATTTTTATTTCTTTATTTTGGTGTTAAAGAAATTTTATAACAAAAAATTTCCATTTAAATTTTTATAACGAAAAATATTAGGAATAATCGCTAATATTGCTCTATTGTTAAGCATTTTTTCTTCGAGTGTATTGGCTTAACACTAGTTTTAACTAAACATTTAAGCTGATTATTTCTTTAGATTCTTCTGCTTATTTTGTCAAGTCTTCACATATTAAGCAGATTTTTACAACATGATAAACGATTTTTCTATCAGTTTTCAATAATCGCTGGCTCTCGTATTTAGACTTAAGCTAAAAAACTTATATGTACTTCACAAGAATAATAGCATCTGAGGGGAAGGAGGTCATCTTAATAGTAGTTTACAAAGACTTGGGGTATTTATTAAACGCCTGTTAATAAAAATCTACAAAAACAAATTTTAGAAGAAAAAAATATATAAAAACCATAAGACTAATAAAAATAAATTTACTCGTACTTACTAAATGTTACTCAGTTTGTAGTAACATAAGTACAACATATGAGTATGTGAACTCAGCTAAAGTTTGAACAAATAAATATCTAAATACATTTAGCATTTTCGTATCTGTGATGAGATGTGAAGCTATGAGATAGACGTTTGTTAGATGTGTAGTTAAGATGACTTTGTGATCTTTTTTTCGACTTCGTTTAACAAATAGTCAAATCATAAAAGCAACAACCAAACCAACTTTTTAACATAAAAACAATTTAGTGTTGGTTTTTATTTGTTGAAGAACATTTTTGTATAAAATTTGATGATTGTGCACAATTTTTATTCATTTATTTTGTTTTCAGAGGGAAATTGCGTTTTGTTTTTAATATTGTTTAGATTTGGGGAAGGAGTAGTTTTGGGATTTAAATATTTGAGAATTTTGGTAAGCAGTCAAAAATAGGAAGGCATTAAATGGATCTAGGCAATAGGTTTTAGCTAAATCAACATTAAAAATAAAGTTTTCGAGATATAGTGTATCTAATTTTATGAAAATATAAAAAATTTCTTAAAAAAAAAATTAAAAAAAAATTAATTTTACTAATTTCAATAACGAAATTCTCAACATACTTCTCAAAAATGTAATAAATTTTGGGTTGTCTCATATATAATTAAAGATTTTTCATTCAAGTGATTTTGAGATGTTTTTTTCGTCAGCTTAGGACATTATTCTTAATTTTTGTTGTCATTTCTTATCTGTGACTTTCAGCTTGCCTTAGGGAAAAAGATCTAGAAAAATTAGGTGCAGTCATAAAAGAAAAACAGCCTAAATGGGTCAATGGCAAGGACTAAAAACCTTCATTGATTAAAGTTGTAAGAATTTTAAACAACTATTACCTTTAATTAAAAAAAAATCTGCAATTATATATTAAGTATGAAACACAATTGGAACGAACGACGAATTTTACGGAACGAATATTCGTCTTTAGATATAGAACATATAGGTTTATATGAGTGTGCTCGCAATTGAGGCGTACGACGAAATTCGACGTGCGTATCGAACAGTGCGATAGGTTTATTTTTATTTCATACGCAGACGAACGACGACTAAACTGGTTTAGAGTGGCTGTATTTCTATTTCTATATGGTCACCTTATAGAATGTAAACAAAAAATATTAATTTCAAATAAAATTATTTAAATATAATTTTCTTGTGAAATAATAAAAGAATGAAATAAAAAAAAAATTCCAATTGTTGTGTGTTCTCGATATCTCCGAAAATGTAAGTAATTTTTGCAAAAAAATCAACAAAAATGGCGTCAACAACGTTTATTCGTCTCAAATGTGTTCAATGGACGAATTTACAAGACGAATTTGTAAAGCCGAATTCCTCGTGCTGGACGAAATTAGTCATTCGTCCCAATTGTGTTTCTACACTCAGGAAATTATTACAGTAACTGATTGTATTTTGTTTAGGAAGTTTTCGTTTATGTTGTTTTCAACTGAATATTCATTTAAATTTATATGAAAATTTATTTTTAACATATTTACATATTTTTTTAAAAAACAAACTACAAAAAAACATTGAAAATCCGTAACATTTAAAAATATTAGTAGTTTAGATTTTATATATTTTTTCAATTATTGTATCAAATATAATTCGTATTTGTTGAATTCTTGGTTTTCCTTAAGTATCGTAGGTTTTTTTACTGAAGAAACTTTTTATAATGCTGGCCGCCTATCTCGGGGTATGGCCTGAGCAAACAGCAAACTTTGTTTTGTCTGTTTGATTTATTGATGCCTTAAAGGATATAACCTTTATATAGTTTCGTCTTTTTTCTTACGTTAATTACAAAAACAAATGAAAATTGTCCGTTTTACAGAAATTTTACGTAGTTTTTTACCATTCAATTTTTTAATAATAAATGAAAATTTCTAAAAATATAGTTTAAATTTTTGTCAGTAATTTTTTTGAAAACAACTGAAAATGTAGTTTAAATATTTGTCAGTTAAATTCAAATGAAATATTTATTGAATTGGAATGAAAAATTAGTTGACTGGTTTTTAAATGAATATTCATTAATTTCAAATTACATTTTAAGTTAATTTTACTTACATAATATTCTGAGTGTACCTTTTAATACTTTTCTAATTTATATCGGAAGCTCTAGGAATTTGGGAAAGCTCAAGTGATTATAGTTTTGCAAATCTACTAAGCCAACTTTTTTAAAATTTTGTTGACATGTGGTAGAGAAAGACATTACACTTCGAATAACATCTAGTTATTTTTATCAATTCAAGTTTTAAAGTGCATCAAAATGTTTGATAAGAAAAATTGTTAACTAATTTGACCATATTACCCACTTCCCCTAATCTATCTAAAACATGTACAACTACAACATTCAGTCTAAAGAAGTTTAATGTGAACATTTGACCATTGCTCCCATGTAACCGCTAAATTTTAATAAATTGGGAATATTTTAACAACATTTCATCACCATAGTTCCATTTGTTTAAGCCAGATAAAAAAAATGGATATCGATCAATCATAGTGTCAATAGTACTAGGAGCACAAGTTATCAATCGATCCACATTTAAACAAAGGTCCAATGTAAACCTTTCTTATTTTAATATAAATAAAATATTTTAATATAATTGGAATACGATATTGATTTTGTTTCGAGGTTTATTGGCTTAAAATTAATGCATAAATTAAAAAAAATTAAATTATGTAAATTTTTTTTTTGGGTTTACCCTTTTCTACCACTTGAATTTAAACGGTACCAATACTGTCGTTAAACCAATATAAATTTTACGTTTATTCCTTTTACTGTTAGAGCCTTTTTACCACTAAACGGGCTAATTTTTTTTTCAAAACCATTTTTTGAAAATTTCGAACAACAAAAGTAAGTCAAATCGTTCCAGCCGTTGAAGTAATGCGATAACATACATGGACCGTTAATATTTTTTATACATACTTATATAGGTTTGATATTAGGGTACATATTTAATTTTCTTTGTAAATAAAACACAATTTAAGAGACTCGGTGCGGGTAATTACTAATTCCAAGTTACAACCATTCTTTAGAAATATGCTTTGCCAATTGATAACAATATCAAATACTACTTACTTTCCTTTCATTTTTCCCCAAAAAAGTGAAATAATTATTCATTCCCACAAAATTTTAAATTGCAATAAAATTTGTAAAATGCTGTTAAAAATATCTTAAACTTCTGTTCACATACATTTTGTTTTTAATTTCAATAAAAAACAAAAAAAAAATGTGCCAAAAACTTGCAACATTTTTCCTTTTCATTCAACATCATTAACTCCATATGGAAGTCTGCATTATAACCGAACTCCCTAATATAGAACGAAAAGTATTGAATCATTCATTTAAAAATGTATTTATTTATTTTCATTTCTTCAATCGTTCGTTTGTTCTTTCTTTATACATTCAGTCAGTCAGTCATTCATTCATTCATTCATTGATTCATTTTAGTTCTTATACATCGAACAAGTATCATTGAATAATAGCCTCCAGGTATAGAAACGATTACCGCATACAACCATCATCATCATCATCATCTTCTTCTTCAGCTTCAACTTCTTATTCCACATTTACCACACACAGATTCTTCATTCACTTACAATTCACGAGGACACAAGTGCTGAGCGCAAATTGAAATAAATAAATAAAAAAAGAAGTAAAAGTAGAATTCACTACTTAAATAAAATAATAATAAAAAACACTAAAGAGCCAATTACAGATCCAGGGATTATTGTTGCTTTGCGCTGGCTCTGGCCCCGGCTGAATGTATGTATTTTTCTGTTTTAATGCCTCGAAAGACTATTGGAAAATTGTAGCCTCCGGCTAGTGCTACTAATAAGATGATTTTTTTCTCTTCATCATATTGTACAAAATATATTTATTCTTTTTTTTACATTATATATTGTGACAGATGTGACATATACACGGCCACTAATAAATACAAATAAATTTTTGGGTATAAAATTTCAGAAACGCAAAAACTACCAGTTGTTGAATATAGTGAAATTATTTTCTGTCACATGAAAAAAAACCTTTAATATGTCGTTAGATGATTAAAGATCCCATTTTTTTGTTGATTTTCCCTAATTCTTCTTGAGTTTTCTTTGTTTGGTATTTGTTGCTATAATTATTTTCCATTTATAAGGTAAAATTATAATTTCTATCCATTAGATAGCTATAGATTTCATATTACCAACATCCATCTATTTATTTCGCATACATGTAAAGTATTTATATTTATCCTTCGATATCCTTAAGTACGAATTTTTCCTGTCTTCACCCTCTTTAGGTCTTTTGCATGTGGAAAACGAAATAAAAGGGGTAGTGCTGGGGATTTGTTTTTCCTATTTTGTATAAAAGATATTTTTAATGAAAATTCCATAATGAATTCCTGTATGATTTGACAAAAACAAAAACCAAATTGTATAGCGGACAACTGTTAGACGTGGCTGAATGTCTATCAAATTAACTTTAGATTAACTTTATACTTAGACTATACACACTTTCATATGGACAGATATTCATTCATTCGTTCGCATTTACCGGCAAAAATGTCAATCTTTAAAAGATATTGAAAGTTTTTGTAAATATAAGGGGTATTCAAAGTTTTAAGCAAACATTCGAAGTTAAACATAACCTACATATCTATTGTCAAATAATACGATGACATATCTTACATATCGTCATCTTAAAGACCAAATAACGTATCTGCAAAAATTTCACAATTGAATTTTTTTATGGATTATTATTCCCTATATCATAATGTATATCTGTGCAAAATTTTGAACATCTTATATCACAAATTAATAAATTATTACAGTTTTTGTAACTAGAGGACCGTTACGTACTTAAAAAAGATCTAAATCTAAATCATCAAAAATTGCGATACAATTTTAGTTTTATTGCATAGTGTAATTTAAACAATCATTAAGTACTTTTATTTGCTTAAACCAGTAAAAGAAACTATATCTGTTATTATTTAATTTATATAATATTTATATGTATAAAAAATTTTGATTTATTCATACTAATTTGTAATGGAGATAGGTTATTTGGTTTCAGATTTTTGCAATTCCAAATAACCTAAGTGACATAATATAAGCTGTGTTTAGAAAAACACAATTTTTTCAACCGATATATATCGAGCCATAACCGCCAAAAGATCTTAGCGACATGGTGGCGATTTTCATTTTATTATTAAAATTTATTATTTATGATCATCTGCATCATCTCACAAAATATCAGGGCAGTAGAATTTACCGTTATGATTTTACAGCAAAAACAATAAAGGCTTAAGCACAATTCACTGTCCAAAGATATTTTAAAAAATGCTTCTCCTGTAAATTTTAGTTTTTGGCGCTTGAGTCTTTTTGGCGGTTAGCGCTCGATATTTCTGTTTTAATTTTAATATAAATACAAAATTTTCGTTTAAATATTGCAAATAGTTCCAATTTTATAACATTTTTGCCCTCTCCTGTAAACTTTTGAAAACTGTAGATAGGTTATTTCGTCTTTTAGCTGACGATATACCAAGTCTAAAATTAAATTTTCTTAGATTAAAAGTTGGTCTTGTAAGGGCCAATTACAACAAAGTTCGGTGATTTTTGCTTATTAACAGTATGTTTCTGAATTTAATTCAAATGCCGTAATTTCTATGCCGGCAAGACCCATTGGATTTATTTGAAAAAGTATCTGATTTGGTTCTAAAAGTCTTGGTATCATCTTTGTAAATGGGTGGGATAAATTTCATCCAGTTATGTTTTAGATTCCGATCTGTGCTTACTTACATAAATGGTCTATAATTACAACCTGTTTAGGTCAAAGGCCAAGCATATTTTAATCATCCATGCGCTTCTATGTTCTGCACATATTCTCCAATTTCGGAATTTTTTGCATTTTCTCTCAAGCACTTCAAGGAAAGCTTCTGGTTCTTATCTATCTTGACGAAGTCTTACCTATCTTGTTGAATTCTGATTTGTACCTTAATAAAAGGTTTACATGGACATTAGAGTGGTTCGAAAAAAAAGTTGAGTCAGTCACCCCCTAGGATTAAAGATAATGTAATAGTCATTCTAAAATTTATTTTTTTACCACGCCTACAAATATCGCCCTTTCTGTATATTGTTAACTGTGTCTTTATCCTTAGTCCGATTATAACACTTTATATGTCGGTGTTCAGGGCTCTGTAAGGTCTATATTCCTCTCTGTGATAGTTTTTTACTACCTCACAATTTCTACACCATTTTCAATTGTTATTGAGAAATTTTCAAATTGAATTGAGAAATTTTCAATTGAAACTGAGAATTTTCAATTGAAATTGAGAAATATTCAATTGGAATTGAGAATTTTCAATTGAAATTGAGAAATTTTCAATTGAAATTGAGATCTTTCAATTGAAATTGAGAAATATTCAATTGAAATTGAGAATTTTCAGTTGAAAATGAGAAATTTTCAATTGAAATTGAGAAATTTTCAATTGAAATTGAGAATTTTTCAATTTAAATTGAGAATTTGTAAATTGAAATTGAAATCCCAATTGGAAATGAGAAGTATTCAATTGAAATTGAGAATTTTTAAATTTAAATTGAGAATTTTTCAACTGAAATTGAGAAAAGCCCAATTGAAAATGAGGTTGATCTTTTTATTTGAAATTGAGAAATTTTCAATTGGAATTGAGAAATTTTCAATTGAAAATGAGAAAAGACCAATTGAAAATGAGAAATTTTCAATTGAAATTGAGAATTTTAGAATTGAAATTGAGAAAACCTAAATTGAAAATGTGGTTGAAATTCCACTCGGGGTGTTCTCAATTTAAATTGAAAAATTCTCAATTTAAATTTAAAATTTCTCAATTTCAATTGAAAATTTCTCATTTTCAATTGAAAAATTCAACTTCATTTTCAATTGTGCTTTTCTCAATTTCATTTGAAAAATTCTCAATTTAAATTAAAAAATTCTCAATTTGAATTGAAAATTTCTCATTTTCAATTGGGCTTTTCTCAATTTGAATTCAAAAATTCTCAATTTCAATTGAAAATTTCTCAATTTCAACTGAATGTTTCTCATTTCCAATTAGGGTTTTCTCAATTTTAATTGAAAATTTCTCATTTTTAATTGAAAATTCTCAATTTCAATTGAAAATTTCTCATTTTCAATTGAAAATTCTCAATTTCAATTGAACATTTCTCAATTTCAATTGAATATTCTCAATTTCAATTGAATATTTCTCAATTTCAATTGAAAATGGTGTAGTAATAATTTTTGAAAATCGAATCGAATCGAGTAAAAATCCAGTTTTTTTAAAGTTATGATTATAAATTGACGTGGTAGTAAAAAACTATCAAAGAGAGAAATGTAGCCCTTACAGAGCCGCGAACACCGATATATAAAATGTTATGATCGGACATAAAATGGCGACACAGTGAACAAAATACTAAAAGGGCGGTATTTGTAGGCGTGGTAAAAAAATAAAAAAATATTTTTAAGAATTGTTTTAACGTTATCATTAATCCTAGGGGGTGACTGACATAACTTTATTTTTTTGTATGGAAGGCGAACCGCTCTAATGGACATTCAGCCAGACAAAAAATTAAAATTTACAGGAAAAGCATTTTTTAAAATATCTTTGGACAGTGAATTGTACTTAAGTCTTGATTGTTTTTGCTGTAAAATCATAACGGTAAATTCTACTGCCCTGATATTTTGTGAGATGATGCAGATGATCATGAATAATAAATTTTAATAATAAAATGAAAATCGTCCTTCATGTCGCTTAAGCCCTTATGGCGGTTATGGCTCGATATTTTTATATGCGCTGAAAATATCAGCACAAAGTTAATAAAGCTTTATTGGTACTGAAGGGTATAAAAATGGACTAAAGCTCATACTTAGATAAACACTAAACCTTACTATAAATATTATTTTATGACTTCTTATAACTGAATACCCCTAATATGTCAAGAGACATCGATTATCTATCGTTGTTTAATAAGTTTCCCTTCAAACGATGACCGTTTAAATCCTTTTATTACTATTATTTTCTAGTCTTTATTTTTTTAAATGATTTTTAGTTGTTTTTCTTTTTGTTTGTTATATGTAGAGGTTGTTATTGCAAGTATTGTTTTCCCTAACAACCCTTTTGACATGCGTTACTGTCAGGAGATGGATGGTTGGGGGAATGAATGACACAGGCTTAGTTTGACTGTCATGCATGACAAACAGATTTTCTATTCAACTTGTTTGTTATGTTTGTTTTGTTTCTTTTGCCGAAAGAGGCCTGAAAAACTAAAAATACTAAAACTAAGAATGCAGGACACCCACATATGCTCGAACACGGATCTAGAAGCAGGACAGACACAATGATAGAAAAAAAGATGCTTGTAAGGGTAGTTTCCTTTAACAATTTAAACGTATTTTTTAGTAAACGCATTTTTTGCAGACTAACAATAGTTGAAGTAACCACATGAGTAAACAAAAAATAAGATTAGTTGTCGCAGAAATGCTGTAAGAATGTATGTAAGTTGCAAAAAAGAAAGAAATGTCTCCGCACGATTGCTCGAAGTGTTAGAGTTTTTTTTTCAAGATAAATCGCAAACGAATTGTATGGCTCACTCTTTTAATGGCAAAAAAAACGTTGCTGGATATGAACGAGTATTAAAGGCCTAAAACGGGCAGATGTCACAATTGAAATTGAATTAAACTCAAAGTAAGATTGATTGTCTTCACTTCTTTCACTACATGTCTTCGCTCACATCTTAATGTCTGTTATATTTTATTTTGCAAAAAATAAAAAAAAAAATCATGTCCTTCCTCATGAGTAAATTTTCTATAATTGCAAAAAAATGCTGGCAGGATCAACAGCCTCATCAGGCAGAGAAAGCATTAAGTTTTAATACAAGTTAAATGAAGCAAAATTCAACTAAATTCAGTTGAAACAAAAAAAAAAAAGATCCTTAACAAATGTTTTGTTGTTTCCTTTTAAGTGTCTAATTTTAATTTAAGCAATTTAAACAAATTGAATAATTTTTTTCAATTTTTGCAATTTCATTTTTAACTCTCGGGATGGAGTACACCAACATACGAGCAAATTAAATGAAACAATAAAAAACAACACTCGTACAATTTCATTTAAATGTTTCCAAATTTTAGCTCATCTTGAGAATGTGTTTAATCAGGATTTTTAGCTGGAAAAGGAACAACAATAAAGATAATAATGTTTAAGTGAAAAAAATTTCTTAGTTAGTCAGAGTCTGCCAGCCAAGCAGCCAGTCCGCCTTCCTGTCTCTTATTAACTAAATGCCTGATTGTTTGTTTGGCTTTTGTTTTTCCCAACCAGTAGCACTCTCTAGTCTATTCCTATTCCTTTGCCTTTAGCTATTGTTTATGGAATCTTTTCTGGCTGGAAATTAACGTCGAAAGAGCCTGAAAACGAAGAAACATAAGACTAAGCTAATAATAATCCTCTAGAGGCTTGCAGTAAATTGTCTACAATTGTAATCCATTCCCATACAGTTTTTACTTTCATTTGCTTTGTTCTATCATTAGGGGTATTAAATTAAATCAAATCAAAATATATAAATTGGCAACAATGTTGGCAAGAGGCCATAAGTCATTTTTGGTTATTCAAAAATTTAAAGAAGCTTTACAAAATTTTATAGAATTATAACAAAAATAAAAATTTTCTATGAGAAAATTTTAGGGCGAAGATTTTATAAAAAAAATATTATAAAGAAAAATTATGAACAAAAATTTTTCTAAACAAAAAATGTTTTTATAAGAAAATTGTATTACAAAAAATTTGTCTTTAAAAAGTATAACCCAAAAATTTTTTTATAAAAAAATTTTTAAACCAATATTTTTGATATGAAAAAATTTTTATCAAACATTTTCTATAAGAAAAATGTTAAAACCAAAAAGTTTTTGATATTAAAAATTTTATAACAAAAAATTTTTTTATAACAAAATTTTTGTATCCTGTTTTTTATATAAAAGAAATTTTATAGCCAACATTTTTCTATAGAATCATTTAATAAAACAAGAAAAATATAACAGAAATGTTTCTGTAAGACAACAAAATTTTTTCTATGTATAAGAAAAATTGTTTTTCTTATTATCGGAAAATTAAACAAAAAAAATCTTAATTCTTCAAAAATTTTCTATTTTTATTCTAAAATTTTTTTCCTTCACAGGAAATTTTTCAAAATTTTTTTATTTTTATAGGAAATTTTTTAAAAATCTTATTATTTTTTCATTTTTTTATTTATTTTTATAGAAAAGTTTTCACAAATTTTTGAAAGAAATTTTTTAAAAACATTTTATTTTTTAATTTCTTAATTTTAAATTTCTTACTTTTGTAAGAAATTTTAAAAAATTTCATTATTTATTAAAATTTTTTTATTTTAAAGAAAATTTTTAAAAATTTCTAATTTTTATATGAAATTTTTCAAAAATTTCTTATTTTTATAGGAAATTTTTCAAAAATTTCTTATTTTTATAGGGAATTTTTCAAAAATTTCTTATTTTTATAGGAAATGTTTTTTTTTTAAATTTCTTATTTTGATAGGAAATTTTTCAAAAATTTCTTATTTTTATAGGAAATTTTTCAAAAATGTCTTATTTTTATAGGAAATTTTTCAAAAATTTCTTATTTTTATAGGAAATTTTTCAAAAATTTCTTATTTTTATAGGAATTTTTTCAAAAATTTCTTATTTTTATAGGAAATTTTTCAAAAATTTCTTATTTTTATAGGAAATTTTTCAAAAATTTCTTATTTTTATAGGAATTTTTTCAAAAATTTCTTATTTTTATAGGAAATTTTTCAAAAATTTCTTATTTTTATAGGAAATTTTTCAAAAATTTCTTATTTTTATAGGAAATTTTTCAAAAATTTCTTATTTTATAATGATTTTTTTTTCTTCAAAAATGTCTTATTTTTGTGGAAGTTTTTTAAAAATTCCTAACTTTTATAGAAAATTTCTTATTTGTATAAAAAATATTTCAAAAATTTCTGGTTTTAATAGAAAATTTTTCTAAAAAACTTTTTGTTATAGAATTTTTTTCAAAAAAAATTTTTTGTTATAGAATTTTTTTTAAAGGAAAATTTTCGTTATTATTGGAACTTTTCATTCTTACTTTTTTTTCTATAGAAAAAATTTTATTATATTTTTGTTTTTTTCTTTAAAATTTCTATGGAAATTTTTCTATAGAAAAAAATTTATCCTTTTGCTTGTAAATTTTTATTATAAAATTTCTTTTTATAAAAAATTCTTCATAATAAAATTTTTTTCCATAGAAAAATTTTCAATATTTTTATAAAAAATTTTCATTATAAAATTTATGTCATTGAAAAATGTTAATATTTCAATGTAAAAAAAAAAAATTTTTTGAACAAAAATTTTTCTATAGGAAAAATTTTTTATATGAACATATTTTGTACGAGGAAAATTTTTTATGCAAAATTGTTCTATAAGAAAAAATTATTTTAGACGAAAGTCTTCTATATGAAAATTTTTCTATAGGAATTTTCTAAAAGAAAATTTTTTGAACAAAAATTTTTCGAAGAAAAATATTTTTTAGCAAATTGTTGCTATTTGAAAAACTTTTATAGCAAAACATTTTCTATTTGAAAAAATTTCATAACAATTATTTTTAGTACATAAAAATTTTATAACGAAAATTGTTTCTATGTGATAACATTTTATAACGAAAATTTGTTCTATATGAAATTTTTTACGAACATATTTCTATAAATTTCCTATAAATATATATTTTTTAAAAATATTTAAGAAAAATTTTATAATGAAAGCTTTTTTAAAAAAATCTGTAATAAAAATGTTTCTTAAAAAACAATATTTTAATGCAAATTTTTCAAGAAGAAGCATTTCATAAGAGTTTTTTTTTCTATAATAATTTTTGAGAAGATGTCATCCTTAAAGAAAATATGTAAATTTGTATCCGAAAATTGTTTGTCTTTCCTTGTCTGAATACCCCTACTAAAATCTTCCCAAATATAATCTTAACATTTCCGCGTTTTTATTTAATTTTCATTTATTTTTTCTTATTATTTCATGCGAAAAGTACGTGGTATTACTTAGCCCTGCTATAGCTACTTAACTACAACTCTAAGCGAAAAGACTTTTATAGCTTTGTAATAAGGATAATTGCTAGAGTCATGTTCTATTCTATACTTTTACTTTTTATGGCCATAAACATAATTTACTTCACAAAAAAATATATAATAGAACAGAAACAGTGCGTAACGCAGTTAAACAATAACCACCCAAAAAACAAAAAAGAAAAAAGACCTAGACTGACTAGCAAACGACACTAACAAGGACCAACTAAATAGCAAACAATTTAAAGATAGAGGCTACCAACAGCCCACGACAAAACTTGTAATATTTGCCTATTAGAGACAGAATTTATGCTTTTAGATACTCGTACATAGTTATCGTAAGGTCATTTTATTGTTTTGTTATTTGGGAAAAAAGAAATAAATAAAAATAATAGTAAAATCTCTAAATCATCTTCGATGTAATATTTGTAATTGCTTAAACGGCACGAATTTGCTGTAATACAACTTCCTTTTTAACTGTTTTGCATATTCATGTGGGAATACAATACACAGGCAGACAAAAACACCCGCTTCTTGCCTACACACTAATACAATTTATTACAAAAGATGAAAATGAAGTCGCATTAAAGGCAGCAACACCCATAGAACATCCTGAACATCCTGTATGTCTTTCTTTATAGTAACAACTACTCCCACTCTATGGATGAGACTTTGTCTAAAGGGGATTCGTTGGCTGTTTTCCATACCAGACAATTTCATTTGTACATTTTTCTAAATAAGCCTCATAAACTTATGACATAATAACAATTTAGTACTAGATATTGTTGTGTTTGTTGTTGTTCTAGGACTTATATTAACTAGTATTACTAAGTTGTTGTTGTTGTTACTGTATATTTTTTTATTTTAATAAAATCCTTACCAAATACACAAGATTTCCTTTATATTGTGATTGTCTCTGTAGCAGACTCGATTCTATTCTCAATTTTATTTTTTTTGTTTTGTCCATTAGACAATTGAAAGAAATGGCCTTTAGTGGATGTTGGCGAATGTGTTAGAGGGCGTTATTTTTAGTGCTCCTTCCGGTTTGTTCTGTTGTAGTTACTTTTGGTTATTACTTGTTATTTTTATGGCCTGTATTTTGCTGTTCAAAAGGTTTATCTAATAGCAAATAATGTTTATGGGTGTAGGAGGAAACGGGATTCAATAGATTTAGTTTTTACCTGCAATTTTCCAACAGTGATTGCATATATATTTTAGATATTATATAAATATTAATTATAATAAGATTACACTAAAGATTTAAAAAAAATCTTAAAAATAAATACTGGAAATTTATCTAATTTTATTCAAATCAAAAAAAAAAACTCTCAAAAGCTAACAAAAATTATGTTGCTTTTTTCTACATTGAGTTTAGATTGGACTAAAGTTACAGGTACAATAATTAATAATTAAATTATAATTTATTATATCGCTTAGTAACAAAAGCACAGATATACTGATAAAACCAAAGAAAGACATCGTTATTTTAAAAATTCCACAAAAATGGTTCAGTTTCATATTTATACTCCGTTTGGTTGTCTTTTTCACGTATGCAATATTAAGATTTGCAGAATGATAAAACTAAATCTAATGGCCTAGTAGATTTTTTTACTTTAAACTTTGTAGAGGTGCAAACCGAATTTTGAATCATTTTATTAATTTTGTCCGATCAACACATGATCAAATGCATAGCTTAGGATTCAATTCATTTTAAATCATTTTCAGTGTAGCCTTCTATCGGAAATTAATCACACCAGAAGCCTCCGTCAACTCATGCGCAACAACTTTTTTTTTTTTTTTTTTTTTTTTTTTTTTTTTTTTAGGACCAGCACTCAGGGGATGACCCCTACTTATGCAATGCATTGTGTTGGAACTAGGAAAATAGGTTATGGGAGGGTGGATAGATGGAGTAGTGTTTATGGACATTTGATTTGAACTTTCCTATATTGCAACTGGCAGGAAAAATTTCTGCGGGAAGTAAATTCCACATACGAACTGTACGGCTAAAGAATGAATTTTCTCTGTAGTGTGTTGTTCTGTCTACTGGCCAATCGACTACGAAGGGATGAGCTCTAACAGATAGACGTGTATTGCGTAAAAAAATTCTAGTTTCGGGAACGAGTTCCCTGATTTCATTAGAGCACATTCCAAAGTAGTAACGATAGAACAGTGTGACACAACCCACATTGCGACGGTGCTCCAGTGAATCAATAGAGTTGGATACCCTACTGTCACCAATAAGCACCTTCGCCCTCTCCTGTACTCGGTCAAGAAGCTCCAAAATAGACTTTGAAGCACCGGCCCATACATGAGAGTTGTATTCCATTTTCGGTCGGATATAGGTGGTATAAATAGTAAGGAGATCAGATGAAGTGAAGTATGTCTTGCACCGTTTTAGAAAACCGAGACACTTGAATGCTTCTTTCGACACTTGAAAAATGTGTTCAGTCCACCGGACATCACATTGAATTCTCATGCCCAGAACATCAAGAGTATCTGATTCCTCGATATTTTCACCACCCATTAATACAGATGAAGTAACATGATCCGCCGTGCGTTTATGCGTGAGCATACAACATTGAGTTTTCCGCGCATTAAAATCGACTCTATTCGCACGACCCCATTCTGAGATTGCTTCTAAATCGCGGTTTAATGATTCATTCATGTTTTGCCTCATAGTACCAATCTCTAAAGGGTTTGGTCTATGATTGAATGAATACGAATGGCAAATGTTACTATCATCTGCAAAAGAGTAGATAGGATTGGAAGTTTGACGTAGAAGGTCGTTTATAAAGATAAGAAATAGAGTAGGAGAAAGAACGGAGCCTTGCGGTACCCCTGAATTTAGCTTGAACTCGTTTGATGAGATCCCATCTACAACAACTCTTATAGTGCGATCTCTGAGGAAGCTCGATATAAATCGAGAGAAGATATTACCGACACCAAAAGCAATAAGTTTTGATAGAAGTGCTCCGTGCCACACTCTATCAAACGCCTTGGAAATATCCAGAGCCACAACTTTACTTTCGCCAAAACGGTGTATTGAATGACACCATTTTTCCGAAAGGAAGGCTAGCAGGTCTCCCGTAGAGCGTCCCCTACGAAATCCATACTGGCGGTCGCTTAGTAGGTTGTTAGATTCCAGATATTTCACAAGATGGTGGTTTACCATACTCTCCAAAACTTTGGAGAGTGCAGAACAAATTGCTATTGGGCGGTAATTTTCAGGGTTGGTAGCCTCACCCTTTTTAGGGATTGGCGTTACATTAGCAACCTTCCAACACCGAGGAAATGTACCAGCTTGGTACAAGGTGCTGAAAAGGTTGGCTAATGGACGCGAAAGCGTCGAACAGCACTGCTTCAAGACCAGTGCTGGAATGCCATCCGGCCCTGAAGACTTGTTTATGTTGAGATCTGCTAAAACCCTTTTTACAGCACGGGCGCGAAAGAATATCTTTGGCATAGTTACAGATACTCTTTCGAGCTCGGGCGGAGGTTGAGTGCTTTCCGGCAAGCGGGAATTGCTTGCAAATAATTCAGCTAAAAGGTTAGCTTTGTCAACCGGGTCAGTGAATGTTTGACCATTCTTTAAAAGAGAAGAAATTGAAGAACTAGCATTATTCTTAACTCTTTTAACGAATGACCAGAAACTCTTGCTGCCCCGAGGAGCAGCAAGAATTTTAGTACGAAGACGCTGCTCGTACAGAGCTTTTTCACGTCTTAATACTTTGGCACATGTACGCCTTGCACGTTTGCGTTGCAAATCAGTAACTGGATTTTGGTTATTGCGCCAGTTTCTGAAAGCTTCCTCTCGGGATCTGACTGCTTGTTTGCACGTCTGATTAAACCAAGTTTTTACCTTTGGTTTAATCGAAATGTTTTTCACTGGGATAAACATTTTCATTCCCAGCTTAATAACATTAGAAACCATTTCCGCCGAGGCATTGACATTACTGTCGAGGAAACACAGTTTCCAGTTAAAATGCCTATAGAATTCGTTGAGCTCTGCCCAACGACCTTTTTCGTATAGAAAAATTGAACGTTTCGTAGCTGTTTGCGAAATGCTGCGAAGTGAGGAGAGCGAAAAAGAGGCGGAAATGGTACAATGATCGGAATTTCCGAGAGGTGCAAGAACCTTTACTTCATACTTATCAGGGTGTGAAGTAAGGAAAAGGTCAAGGATGTTTTGTTGGTGCCCATCAACACATGGAATATGTGTTGGCTCATTCACCAGTTGCGCAAGGTGATTGTGCGCTGCAAATAACTCAACATATTGGCCTTCAGGAGTTGTGTGGCTCGAATGGCGAAGCCAGGACGAGTTGTGAACATTGAAATCACCAGCAATAACGATTTCACTGCTCGGACAACTCTCGAGGATCTTCGAAATTGAATCGGAAAGGGCATCGAAGCCAGATAAAGTTGTGCCCCTTTCCGCGTTTGGACTTCTATAAAGAAACCCGAAGTACAAAAGATGCGCCCTGATTCTGAATTTAACCCAGAGACAGCTAAATTCGTTATCATGCGTGCCTAATGATTGCTGGCACTGGTACGCAACTTCATCGCGAATGTACATTGCAATGCCCCTATGAAGGTTAAAAAGGGATAGGAATTGATACCCAGGTATGTGAAAATCCTGTGGATCAGCATTTTCAGATACCTGGGTTTCAGATAAGGCGAAAACATCCGGCCGATGGAGACAAATGTGTGCATAAACAGAGAAGAAATTCGCTCTTAGCCCACGTATGTTGCAGAAGTTTATGCTAAAACGATCTGCCATTGCAATATATTGAAAAAAACTAATCAATTGTCTATTTATAGTAAAAGTCTCAAAGATGTTAATTGTTGTCTGCGATACTAATTAATGGTCAGTGTTATGCCTTCACCATTAAATAGTTTGACAACAATTAAATCAGTGATACTTTTACTATAAAAAGGAAAAGGAAAGAAAACACAATGACAATTGCTAAAAGGGCCATAAAAGCCCTGATCTGGTCATTGTTATGGCTAGGTGCCAACACTGATATATTTTTGTTGAAGTTAGGTTGTTGATGTAATGATATTAATGTTTGTAATGATGAGTGATGTTCTGTAGATTTGTTTGTTGTTGTAATAGAGTTATTGTGTTTGTTGTATTAAAAATAAAATAAGAGAAAAACTGGTTTGGAGAGTTTGTTTATTGTTGGATGTTATTAATTTTGTGTTATTTCCACTGTTTGAGTTTATTGTTTGATTTTTAATTATTTCAATTTTTTGTTATTTTGGTTTTAATGTTAATATGTTTTTTTTTTTTTTATTTATTTATTTTATTGCACGCGTTTAATTTATTAATTATATATTAATTTTGTTTTAAACACTGGACGCGGACAAAATACACATGGACGGACAAGCAACATGTAAAAACGCGTGTAGACAGGACGGACGTCAAAACACCAATTTAAACACCTTCATCGGCTTATGCGCAACAACTTTGCTAAAGATCATTACGTAATCAAATACACAGTTAATAATTTAATTAATTTTGAGTAATTTTCAGTGGCGCCACCTGCCGGAAATTGGTCACACCATTTTAGAAACCTTTGTTGGCTCCTGCACAACCACTTTGTTTAAGATCGTATCATGATCAAATGATTAAGATTTAATTCATTCTGAGTAATTTTCATTGGCGCCACCTGTCGGAACTTAGTTATACCAACTCAATAATGTTCGTCGGCTCATGCGCAACAACTTTTCTTAAGATATGTATGTTATAATCTGATAATCAAATGATAATCTAATTATCAAATGCATAGTTTACTATTCTATAAAGACATACAGACAGACAAACATTTATTGTATATATCTGACGCGCGAAATAGAAAGAAACCTACACAGCAAAACTTTGGTAATGGCAAGTACTCTGGTAACTGGTTACCTTGTAATGACTACAACATACCCTCCGAATAACTAATAAGTTATTACAGAATTACTTATTTGTAATTAAGAAGGTAATTTAAACTGAATGGCCCCGGTTCAAATCCAATGAAGGCCAACATTTTTTTTAAATTTTTTTATTAAAAAAGTCTTTTTAAATTATTTTTTTAATTTTAAGGACCTAAATATTACCTTCTGTAAAAAAAACTTTTGGAAAACTAACTCACGGTAATGAAAAAATACCATAATGAGTCAATTTTGATTGTGTAGAGGATGTTGGTTACCAAACACGGTTCTGATTGATCTTTACATGATAAGTTGGGCTTATCTGGGTCATCCTTCATCTCAACTGTGGATACTGACCTCCTCGTGGTATCACCCGAAGAACTACATAGTTTAACACCCCTTAATGTAGTGAGCTAACATGTATCGAGAGTTGTCGCATAAGATCGATAAAAATGGGTTAAGACGACGGGCTAGTAACCCTCTCTTGGAAAAAACAATTACTATGATGAGGATAAAATTAGAATTTAAATGTCCCACCACCTAATGAAGAGGACGTCCGAAACTTCGATGGAAAGACCAAGAGGAGGAACATTTTTTAAAGCTTGGCCTATAAAATTGGAGAATATTAGCAGAAGATCGAAGTCCATGGAATTATAAAATATGTTCGGACTTTGACCTTAACAGGTTGTAACTGTAAGCCATTTAGGTAAGTAAGAGTCAATGTTATATAAAAACTTATACAAAAAGGAAGATTTAAATTGTTTAAGTTTTAAAATAATAAAAAAAAACTTCTCTATTGTTTATTAAGTGCATTAAGTATGAAACACAATTGGAATAAACAACCAATTTTTCGGAACGAATATTCGTCGTTAGAAATAAAACATATGGGTTTATATGAAAGTGCTCACAATAGATGCGTTCGACGAAATTCGTCGTGCGTATGGAACAGTGCGATAGGTTTATTTCTATTTCATACGCAGACGAACGACGAATTTAGAGTGGCTGTATTTCCTTTTTGCTGTAAATATTATTTATTTTATTAGTTCTTGTTAAACATGGTCACCTTTAAATTTGTAAACAAAAAATATTCATTTGAAATAAAATTAACTAAAAATATTTATCTTGTGAAATAATCGAAGAATAAAATGTAAAAAAATACAAATGGTGTAAGTGCGCGTTATGTATGAAAGGTGATTAAAATTCGCAAATCAAAAATACAAAAAAATGGCGTCAACAACGTTTATTCGTCCCAAATGTGTTCAATAGACGCATGTACAAGACGAATTTTTAAAACCGAATTCGTCGCTCAGGACGAAAATAGTCGTTCGTCCCAATTGTGTTTCTACCATTAAACGTTTAAAAAAAAATTCGTATAGAAATATTTTTCCAAAAATTACAACAAAGCAAAAAAAGCAGAGAAAAACAAAGTTAAAGTCGCATGATTTTGGATCTAAAAATAAAAATTGTATATATTAATTATAAGCTGCTAAATTTTCAACATATGAAGTAGCTCAGTGGAAGAGTCTCCGCCTAACATTCGTAGGGGTCTGGGTTCGAGCCCCCATGGGGTCATGAGAAAAAATTTTGTATTTCGTTTAAAAACATATTTTTTTAAATAAAACAACAACAAAAAAGTTGTTGTTGTTGTTTTCCACTTGCTTACCCAAGTCATTACTTTTCTGCAATTGGTAAGTACTTGCCTCCAAATACATCCCCATGTTAATGTAATGACTTAAACAGTGAATGAGTAAGTAGTTCGTGCTCAATAGTTTAGCTGTTTAACGCATTATTTGGTAATGGAAAGTTTTGCTGGGATAAGGGTAAAAACCGGTTTTGTTCAGGAGAGCCATTTTAAAGATTTAAATATCATTTTTTAAACTTAAAGTAGCTAAGTTCAAATATGAACTGATTACACTGATTTAGCGCAATTACAATACAAAATAATATATATTCTACTCGTAATTCATATAAACGAAGACTATTTGCTCAGTGCTCCCATATGCTGTCTAGTACACTTTTGAGCTTTGGTCAAATATTAACCTGTTCCAGCTGATGGCTGTAATGGACCAAAACTTTTGGGATGTCTTTTATATGAGAGGTGCTTGAAGTAATAGTTCAATTTAAATCAATAACGAAATGTTTGTGACAATCTCATCAATATAGCTTCAAAACTGAGCCCTAAATTTTATTACAAGTTTTATATTTACGAACAGAAAGACGGACGAATAGACATTATTTCGAGTCAAACAGAAATTCTGAGTAAAACGGTTTTCTAAAGAAAAAAATATATTCGTTCACAGACTTTCGTAAAAAAATTATTCCACTTAAATATTTATATACGAGTAAATTTTAACACAGACTTTAAAATTCTTAATATGATGATGACAATAAAATATGTTCCAACATTCTTAAATCCCTGGCATTATTTAATACCATTAAGACCATCGTCATCATCATCTCTAAAAAGACTTCATAAAGATTTTAATATAATTTAAAGATCATTTTTAAAAGGATTTCCAACATTATGTCTGATGGGGTTTTTCATTTGTTTTGTTTTTTTTTTGGGTGATGGTGTTGGTAAGCTCCTTGTGATAAAGTGAAACGGCTTAAGAAGGAAATTTTTGGTTGTTTCATAGCTTTTGCTTCTTATATAGTCAAATAAGCGAGTGTATCTCTATTTGAGAGATTAAGTCACATTTTTTTTCATGGAGCTGGTGGCAGATAGACAGACAGTCATACAGACGTTCATGCAAACGTTCGCTGTCATAATATTAACGGAGGCATGAATGAGTTGATGATAAATTTATAATAACAACAAACTCTAACACTTTTCTAACCCTTTTAGTAGAAGATGCCAACATTCCAAATGATTTGTCTTATTACGGCAACATTTTAGTTATTTTTGTCGCCATCATATTCATTTGAATGTTGCCAATTTAGCGGAGTTGTTGTTGTCTATGACGATAGTGATGTTGTTGTTGTTGTTGCTACTGTGCAAAGTCGTCGACTTTGTTGCGAACAGAAAACAAAACTCTAATCACGTGGAAAGGCGAGAAATAGTGGCAGCTTTTTAAAGGATTTTCAAAAGGATTTTCTGAATTATTTAACTAAAGGGTTGCAACGCACTTCCTTTTTGTTGGTACCGAAATTGTGCGTAAAGCATTTTGTTTGGGAGTTGTTATACATAAATCTCTTTATCATTAATCATTAATAATGGTCTCACGAAAACGTTTCAAAAGCTTCATTTTTAGCATTTTTTAGAGCAATTTTGTAGACACCGAGAAGGAAAAATATAATGCGATACGCACCAAATGCTGGTATTAAAGTATACAATTATGGTCACATGTAAACTTTTAATTTAACCATTTAAAATAAAATGTTTTTTGGGAAAGAAGGGTTGTTTCGTTAGACCGTGAGCCAATTTTAGAAGTAACTGACTGAGCCTTTCTATGGATGAATGAATGTGCTTTATAATGGCGTATTCAAGTACCTGTTAATGATACTTGAAATGCACTCACACTCGATTTCCATTACTCATTTGTTCTTTGTTCACAATTGTCTTCATCATTTATTAAGTGTGAAATTTGACCCGGGGCTATAAGTTACAAAACACTTGAGCTAATAAAACCATTCAGAAATTGAGTACAAATTGGGCCACTTGAATTAAATGTCATCCTTGTGAAATGAATAGAAATTTGCTCAGCGAATATGAATGAGATTTTCTTCAATATAAGTTAGTGCACACTTCATTCGATATGAATTAAATATCGAAAATTTTTCTATACAAAAATTTTTGACACAGAAAAATTTTTTACGGAAATTTTTTTGTAGAGAAAAATTTTTTCTATGGAAAAAAAATAAAGGTATATTCAAAATTTTTCTACAGGAAAGATTTATATTAGTTATTTTTTATTAAAAATTTTTCTAAAGAAAAAATTTTATATCGAAAATTTTTCTAAATAAAACAATTATATCGAAAATTTTTCTAAAGAAACAATTTTTTATCGAAAATTTGCAGAAAAATTTTATATTGAAATATTTTCTAATGAAAAATTTTGTAAGGGAAAATAATAAAGGTATATTCAAAATTTTTCTACATGAAAGATTTATATCAATAATTTTTTTCTAACGAAAATTTTCCGAAAGAAAAAACTTCGAAAATTTTTCGAAAGAAAATTTTTTTTCAAAAATTTTTCTAATGAAAAAATTCTATATCGAAAATTTTTCTCAAAAAATTTTTCGAAAGAAAAAATTTCATATTGAAAATTTTTTTAAAGAAAAAATTTTTTGGTTTTATCAAACACTATTTATTACAATAATAATTAATTGTAGTAAATTGGGATCTGAGTGCAATACACTACAGTAAAACTTTTCATTTAAATGTTTGATGTCCCAAAATTTTTGAAAAAAAATTTTATATAGATAATTTTTCTAAAGAAAAAAATTTTATATAGAAAATGTTTTTAAAGAAAAAAATTTATATAGAAAATTTTTCTAAAGAAAAAATTTTATATCGAAAATTTTTCCAAAGAAATTATTTTATATTGAAAATTTTTCAAAAGAAAAAATTTTATATCGAAAATTTTTCCAAAAAAAATGTATATCGAAATTTTTCTAATTTGTTTTGTAAGAAAAAAATTTATATTGAAAAATTTTCTATAGAAACAATTTTGTAAAGGAAATTTTTATTTAGACAAAATTTTGTATTGAGATATTTTTATATCGAAAATTTTTCAATAGAAATATTTGATATCAAAAATATTTCTTCCAAAAAAAATTTATATCAAAAATATTTCTAAAGAAAATACTTTTTATTGAAAATTTTTCTAAAGAAGCAATTTTTAAGCGAAAATTTACAAGAAAAATATGTATGGCAATTTTTTTTCTAAAAAAAAAACTTATGGGAAAAATAAAGATTGAAAATTTTCCAAAAGAAAAAACTTTGCATCGAAAAATTTTCTAAAGAAAAAATTTTATGTGGAAAATTTTTTTTAATAAAAAAATTGGGATTCTTAGTGCAATACACTACAGTAAAACTTTTTAAAAACATTTTATATTGAAAATTTTTCTAAAGAAAAAATTTTATATCGTAAATGCTTCTAAAGAAAAAAATGTATATCAAAAATTTTTCGCCAAAAAAATCTTTTTTTAGAAAACAAAAATATTTATATACAATAAAAAAATTTTCTATAGAAACAATTTTGTAAAAATTTTTTTTTAAGACAAAATTTTGCATGGAAATATTTTTATATCGAAAATTTTTAATAGAAATATTTTTATATCAAAAATATTTTATAAGAAAAAATTTATGTAGGAAATTGTTCAAAGGAACATTTTTTAGAAACAATTTTCTATCAAAAATTGTATATGGAAAAACTTACATTTTATTGCAAAAAATTTTTATTAAAGAAATATCAACAATTTTTCTATAGAAAAAATTTATATCGAAATTTTTTAAAGAAAAAATTTATATGAAAAAGTTTTTTTATAGAAAACTAAATTATTTCTAGTTTAAAACTTTTATATTTTCTTAAGAAGAAACTTTAATAGAAAATCTTAAAATCGAAAATGTTTTTTCTGAAGAAATTTATATCGAAAGAAAATCGCTATTGATCAAATCTATATATTTTTAATTCCGAATTCACTGAAGTCAAAAATCTGTACTCAAAGAAACTCGACCAAAAAAAATTGATTTAGTTGTAAAAAAGCTTTTTACTAATTGGAGTCAATCTATAGTGTCTTCATAAGTCGTTACATACCACTAAAGCTCTCTATTACCCATTCTTTGGTTGATTTTTGTATTTTTTTTGTTTTTTTTTTTTTTTTTGAAAAAGCTGTTTATTAAATTATTGCTGTATGAAAGGAATTCTTAAAACAAAAAAGTCCTGCGGGAATTTTATTTTTGAATGAGTACGAAATCGACAAGAACTCTATTTAATTCCTTTGCAAAGGCAAAATGAAAACAGAAAAAGAACTTTAAATAAAGTAAAAAATCATTTTAAATCAACATGTTTCAACATGATTCGTTTATTTGTTGTTGTAGGCACTCTCTCTTGTATAAAATAATAACTTTCTGTCATATTTTTTTCTTCCTTTCAAAAATACTCTTCAATTTAATGACGAACCCTGACGATGAGGATGACGATGAGGATGATGTTGATGATGATGTGATGGTGTTGTTGATATGAGATGAATATGACTCGTTTTTGCTTTTTCATCAACTGCCACTCACATGGTCTGGGATAAGGACCAGGATGGTGGTTGTTTATTGTTGCCAATTGTTTGTTAAGTTTGTTCTGTTGTTGTTGCTGTGTGTTGCACGGTGTGATGATGCTGTTTCAAGAGGTGCTAGACCAGAAAATTCAATTTAGCATTTTTAAGTGCGTTTTCCTTTGATCGTTAAAATCGAATTTCCAGCAATAATATACACCGATGACAGACTTGATATCAAACAGCCAGTTTTTGTTTTTTGTTCTTGTTATTTCCGTTGCCTTTGTTTGATTGTTGTTGTTGTTGTTGAAAACTTCAATGTTCGAAATAACTATAGACTCTCATACTTGGTTACTTATGGCCAAGTTGGCTTATAATGGCTTCCATCTAGCCATCAGTGATATAAATTTAGGGAGTTCAGAGGAAAACAAGAGCATTAAGGTTATTTTATTTTCTGTTTGATCTGAAAAAACTTTTCTCGCCTTTTCAAGTTAAAGCAATTAGTTTTAATATAGTTTAAAATCCAGAACTGGTTTGTGTCAAAATGACTGTTATTGGGCTTTGTATGAAATGATGGTATTTTTATTTGGAAAATTCTTTAAAAGTACATACTTCTAAATTATAAGATTTTATTGGGGGAAAAAAAAATTACAAGTTTTATTTTGAAGCCATCCCACTATACAACAACATTTTGAATACTTATAAACTATGGTAAATTTTTAACTCTAAACTCTATCCAATTTAAAATTTTTATTTTTATACCCTTCAACACCATAGGTGAAAAGGGTATTATAAGTTTGTGCTGATGTATGTAACGCATAGAAAAATATTTGTCTTAGACCCATCTTTTAGTATCACTTTCTGAATCGATTTAGCGATGCCCGTCCGTCCGTCTGGCTGGCTGGACCCCCATGTAAACCTTGTAATCAAACTACAGATGAAATTTGGCACAGACAATTTTTTTGCTTTTTTGAAATTCGTCAAAATCGGTCCATTATTTTTTGTACCTCCCATAGGTCCCACTTCCCGGAATTGATATATTAGCCACAAAAATCAATATTTTATTATGAAATTTAAAACAAATACTGCTTATGTAAACTTAAATCACTGTACCAAATTTCGGTCCACATTTGACCATAGCTCCCATTCAAATTCTTTCTCAAAACGCACTAAAATCCGAAGATAATGACTATTTTACTATTTATTATTTTTTGCATACATAATCTTTTTAGCAACTGTAATCAATTTGCCAAATTTCATAATAATCGGTCCACATTTGACCCAGCTCTCATATAAGTCCAAATGGCGGAAACAGCCCAAATGTATAAGTTTTGAGAATATGTTTGTATGATGACAAAATTTAGCAAATATTTGCCTTTATACAGGAAAATGAACACCTTTTACCTTAGTGGCGAAGCGTATCGTATGGTTGGGCTTGACCGACTATAGCACTTTCTTACTTGTTTGAAATTACAAATATTTTAAAACAATTCAGAATTATACTTTAAATATATATTTCGTACAATATATAAGAGATAGACATTAAAGTTAAAACTTTTGAGATATGATGTAAAATTTTATAACTCAAAAATTACCTTTTATCTTTACATACCTACATATAAATAATTGTATAGATACATAAATGGTTTCGAGAATTAATGCTCCAAAATGTAAGTTAATTTTCGACTACGATCGGCAAAGATTTTTTTAACTTTTCAAAATATATTAAATATATTATTGGTATATGATAAACAATCCCAATCTGTATTACTTAATTCTCTAATAGGTAAAATTTTAGCCTAAATGGGTAATAACAGGCTTTTGCAATTTCTGACATTAAAATCAATAATTTTTAACAGCTTTTAGATCCCCAAGGACACTTCCACATACACCCATGCAATAGTGCAAAAAAATCTAACATAAACCTTATAAAAGCATAAAGTGTATTTTTTTTTTTTAATTTAAAATTACTATGAAAAACACTCCCCATTTTAAACTTAAAAATCTTTTACAAACATTAAAAGTAGAATAGAGATAATAACGATGATGGTGACGATGATAACAAGACCCAATTTATCAGTTGAATTAAAAATAGAAAAGACAACAACAACAAAAAAACAAACGCACAAAAAATGATAACAAGAATAACTAAAATACACTAAGAAAAATAAATAGATACGCACCCACACCGATATACATCAACTGACAATCACACACACATATTCATGTTGATGGCATCTAAAGGATTCCATTTTTTGCTATTAAGCGAAATGGTTGGTTGTTTGTTGGTAGATTTTGTTTTTAAATGTGAAAACTCTTAAAATCCTCGTGGAAATTTTTAAAAATATTTGCAGCTGATTGCACTTTTTTTCCAAAAATAATAAAAAAGTAAATAAAAGTAGTGAAGCGGTAGTATTCGCACTCACACATACACGCACTTGTATAAAATCCACTAACATTATGAACTGCTATGAGAGCTTTTGTCTTCCGTTTTTTGTTTTAGAGTTTTTGGGCTGTTCAGATGGTTTGTTTGTTTAGCGGATCAATGGGAACGTAAAAAAATGGTTGGCTGATGTTTCAGGGCACCGATTCGATTCTATGATTCTTGCACCCTCATACATTTATTATGTTGCTTGTATGTATGTTGTTCCTGTTATTGTTGTTGCTGCTGTTGCTTCTTGGCAAATATCAGAACACTCGCTCTTACTCACGTTCGTATTTTGACTATCAACAAACAAATACCTTTAATCTTTTGAAACGCTGAAATGGCACGAAGCGAAATGATTTACGCATCTCGAATATAGGAGGGTCATTTGATTTAAGCGGAGGTGGTCATTTATATCTAAACATGTTATAATATAGTGATATTTCAAACACGCTGAAGCTCAGATATAAATAGAGACATAGACTAAGACATAGACTAAGACATAGACTAAGACATAGACTAATACATATACTAAGACATAGACTAAGACATAGACTAAGACACATACTAAGACATAGACTAAGACATAGACTAATACATATACTAAGACATAGACTAAGACATAGACTAAGACATATACTAAGACATAGACTAAGACATAGACTAAGACATAGACTAAGACATAGACTAAGACATAGACTAAGACATAGACTAAGACATAGACTAAGACATAGACTAAGACATAGACTTAGACATAGACTAAGACATAGACTAAGACATATTTAGACTAAGACATAGACTAAGACATAGACTAAGACATAGACTAAGACATAGACTAAGACATAGACTAAGACATAGACTAAGACATAGACTAAGACATAGACTAAGACATAGACTAAGACATAGACTAAGACATAGACTAAGACATAGACTAAGACATAGACTAAGACATAGACTAAGACATAGACTAAGACATAGACTAAGACATAGACTAAGACATAGACTAAGACATAGACTAAGACATAGACTAAGACATAGACTAAGACATAGACTAAGACATAGACTAAGACATAGACTAAGACATAGACTAAGACATAGACTAAGACATAGACTAAGACATAGACTAAGACATAGACTAAGACATAGACTAAGACATAGACTAAGACATAGACTAAGACATAGACTAAGACATAGACTAAGACATAGACTAAGACATAGACTAAAACATAGACTAAGACATAGACTAAGACATAGACTAAGACATAGACTAAGACATAGACTAAGACATAGACTAAGACATAGAATAAGATAGGATAAGGCATTAGCTAAGATTTTAATTTTTGTACAACCCTCGCATATAAAGGCATATAACAAACCCATACAATGAGAAAAATAAACGGAAACAGTCTCATCATTTTCATCAGCAGCAAAAGTAGAACCACCAGAAGCAACTTCGACATTATTAGATGCTTCCTTTAGCCTTATAATAACAAGTATCTATTAAATACTAGTGCGAATATAGTGACAATAGCAAAACCAACTTGTAGTGAAAGCATTTTTTTTTATTATTAAAAACGATAGGAAGTAAAAGAAAAATGATGCTTGCAAATTTACTCTAAAACAGAACCAAACATGTGTCATTTGCAGGATTTATATACAATTTCCGGATTAATACATGTTCACATAAAATGGGATAATTGACGCCTGGTAGCATTTAACTGAATGAATTTGTTTAAGTACATATGTATGTGTTTTTTGCTTATTGTAGCAAATATATATTTTTTTTTTTAATTTTTCCTTTATTTCCTTTTCATCAGCAAATAAACACTTACAATAACTTCCATGGCCTCTCCAAAACATAATTATCTCCGAAAAGATCTTTGAATATAAAAATTTCTTGTCCTAAATAGACAAAAAGGAAAACTCTTCAGTTTTTTTGTTCATTCTCACTTGTAGTTGTTTTTATCTAGTTCAATCAATCTCTTTTTGGCATAAAATTTTGTATGATTTTTTTATTAAATCGAAATGACACAATGTTACAAATATGTATGAACTTGAAACATTTGAAAGCCTCCACAGGTTGTCTGTCCCTTGTCTATTCGTTAACTTTGATTTTAGATACAACTGTCATATGGAATTTGATCAGTTGGAAAAGTTTTGTCAAAAATAGGGACAAAAAAATATTGCCTATAAATTTTACTGTTTTGTAAGAACTTTATTATGTGATTATGGCTTATTGTGGAGGAGTCTTTTAATTTAAATTTTAATAATTTTCTATTAATTTTCCCATATAAAACTATGATAAGTTGAGACCAAACTATGATTTGATGTATATAAGTATATAGGGTTCAATAGAATAAGTTTGTCATAAAGTGAAGCCTAACTATGTTTCCAAGGTAACAAATCATACTTCCGTGATTTTATATATATATATATATTAAAATGTATAACCTAAAATTAGTAAAAAAAAGTTAATTAGATTTAAAGGAAGAGGACCTAGAATGTAGAGGTGTTGGATGTACCTTAATACAAAACGACAAACAAGACATGATTGCTCAGTCAACTAAGTTTGAATGTCATGCCCTACAACTATCCAAAACTATCAACGTAAAGTTTTTACTATAAAATATTTCATATTTTCTTATGAAGGCGTTTTATTTCATTCACATCGTACGAATGTTCTGTCATAAAAGGATTCACTTGATATTCATCATCATCAGTGTCAGTCAGTTTCAGTCATTCAGTCAGTCATTTATGTCGCACAACAAATATCATTCCAATTTTCACTCTATATAAAAATACTTTTTTCATATTTTAACTACATTTCTTGTTATTTCTTTTTAACATTTTTTACTCGACAGTGGTAACAGTTTTTGTGGGTGGAAATTTGCGTGTCTTTGTTTCTGTTTCTTCATTTTTTTGTCTATATCTTTTGGGTTTTTATGTCTACAATTGCAATTGGATGCGTTTTGTATGGGTTTTTTATTTTCCATCATTTTTTCCAGTTTTAGTGCTCATATGTTGTTTGCGAACCGATACTAATCTGATTAGCGTCAAAAAAAACTCAGACGAAAGAAGAAATGAAAATAAAATCGCTTAAGCGAGATATAAATAGAATTGATATGCATTTGTACTGGCAATAAACACTTAGCGATTTACATATATACGTACATCTACTAGTTTAATGATTAAACTTTAATCATAGATAAATACATATTTATAAGAGCAAAAAATTGTACTAGAAATTTTTCAGACGGAATGCGAAAATTGTACATTTTAATTGCGTATTTAGAGCATGGATTTAATAATTGAAAGGATTTTAAACCACTTACCTTGCGAAATCGTAAGAGATCAGCAAACTATATAATGAGATCTACATTGAAAAATGTTGTGCTATTATCAAAATATTTTTATAAAGAAATTTCATAGATACTTTATTATTAATACAAAATTTTCAGAATTTTTTCTAGAAAAATTTTTCTAGAAATTTTTTTTTTTTAATTTTTTGACTAAAAATTTTTTCATACAAAAACTTTAGTTCTGTAAACATTTTAGTCGTATAGTGTTTTCTTTGAAAAATTACACCCTGCGACAAAAAAATAAGTAAAAGTTTCTGGGATATTATACCATTTTCTGGTAGGTACTGTCGAGTAGAACAACGCTCTGTTTTTGGAATTTTCAAAACACCCCCAAAATCTGGAGTTACGGGTAAAAAGCCGGGTTTTCATACCCATGTGCACTTATCACCATGTAACTTAGACAAATCCCAACAAGTCCCAATTTTAAGTTTTTTGAATGATATTGAAGTTTCTTAAAATATATTTACGACACATATGTGTTTTTTAATACCAAATATATTTTTTCCGGTTTTTTCCACATTTTTCTAATTACTTTATAGAAAATTTTTCAATAAAAATTTTTTTAAAGAAAAATTATTGATAAAATTTTTTATAGAAAAATTTTTGATACATTTTTTTATTAATAAATTTTTGATAAAATTTTGCTTATAGAAAAATTTTGATCAATTTTTTTTTATAGGAAAATTTTCGATTAAAATTCTTTAGAAAAAAATGTTCGATAAAAATTTTATTATAGAAAAATTTTCGATAAACATTTTTTATAAAAAAATTTGTGATGAAAAATTTGTTTATAGAAAAAATTCCGATTAATTTTTTTTTTTTAATTTTCGAGGCAAAGAAAAACCTTAATAAAAATTTTTGAATAAAAATACAATTACACTGCGTTACAGTGAAAATTTGCCTTTAAACAGAATTAGCGTAGCTTTTAGGCCTAATTGTGTAGAGCATTTTGTCATTTTAAGAATTTTCCAATTGTTTAAAAAATTGTTCATCTCTGTTTTGTTCGATGATCTATTTTTTTTTTTTTTTTTTTGAAAACGCGTCTAGTCCCTAAAATGAAATTTGTCTACATTCTCGCATTTAAAAATAATCTGAATAAAATAACAATACTACTATTTGTATTCTTTCGATATTGATTGGAAATTTCTTTTCAGTTACCGATAAAATACAAAAAATTTATAATTTTACCGATAAAATACAAAAAATTTATATTACTAATTTTTTAATTTCTTCAGAGCAATTGTATGATACCAATTTTAGATGAACTAAAAATTCTAGAAATACATACATAGTACTTTTATTTGCCCCTAAACAATCAAAGTACCCACAGTTGGAATAACCTCATTACTAATCATAACATTTGTGCAGCAAAGTCAAGCACTTGTTTCGAAGCCTAAAGACAAAGTGTCTGTCTCCAAGCCAAAGTCAATTTATTTATTGCAACCATTTAATTGTTTCTCAAGCCAGGACAGCAATAAAAACGCTAATAAGTGCAAGGATCTAAAGACCGAAAATAACCACCCTTAAATACTTGAAACTAATTTCAATAAATTTCCCTGCAAAATAGTTAGAAATCCTTACCACCAAAATGAAGAAAAAAAAACATTAAATTAAACTGTAGTTAAGTCATATTCTTAGTGCTCGGCTCGCTCGTATGCTAAACGCTCTAACAAAATCGATGACAAATTGCCAACACGTTACGCTTAGTTATTTCTAACAAACGTAATGCGAACAGAAATTGGAAGCGTTCGAAAAACTAATTTACATACCAACTATTCCGGCTGTTCACAAAAACATCCCTTCTACTCTAAAGCCTTAACTTCCCATAAAAGGACGAAGGAACTTGTCTGTATAGTTTGCATGTGAGCAATAAACCAAAAGCAAAAGCAATGTTTGTTAGTTCGAAATCTACAGAAACAATCAGGCACAACAAGAAATTACTGCCGGAGTTAGTTTTGGCTTGTTAGCAACAAAAGCTTCATCTTAGAATAAAGACAAAAGGATATACAAACACATACAAGACAGAACAATAACAATGACACCCCACAATACCGATGAACAATACAATGACAGCAATCCAGGAACATTAGTATCAATGAGCAAATTAAAAATAACAACCTAATCATCGTTTTAAGACCGACAACGTCGGTCGATCAGGCTGCCTTAATAAGACAATACCATGATGTTGTATCATACCACCATGTCAGAGTCATGCTACACACATATCTCTCACTGAACATTGTAAAATTTAAAGACAAAGGGGGTATCACCAGGACAAAAAACACCCTAAATTCATACGCTCGGTTTAGTTTGTACAACAACAATTGGAAATTCGGCTGAAGTTCTTCCAAGGGCGTAGTTGGAAATGCAAAATCTCCCAAAATCTCTATAGAAAATTTGTATGAAAGAAATTGATTTTAGTTGAACCAAGAATTTATGTTAAGAGGTTGTGGGTTCGAATCCAGGCTCAGGTTCATATCATAAATTTTTATTTTTAATAATTTTATGATTTAAAAAAAAAACCTGAGCACGGATTCGAACGCACAACCTCTTAACATAAATTCTTGGTTCAACTAAAATTAATTTCTTTCAATTAAATTGCATGGGCACCACGAATTACATGTTTTTACTAACTCTTTCAATTTGATACTACATTCAAAAATTTGAATTAACGTAAAAAGAATAAACAAAAACTTGTCAAAACAAAAATCTTTGTCTTCATTACCAGCCGACAGTTGGTTAATGTACGAAGTAAATGTAGATTAATAAAGGATAGTGATACAAAACATAAAGGAAAAACTATGGTGGATAAGTTCGTCTAAGTGAATCGATCATATGGTCATAGGTGAAATAGAAATGAGTGTTAACATAATTCTCGTTTTCCATTTCGCTTAAGAATTCAGTTAAATAGATGATCTTAACTACTGGCATCTAACAGTTGGTGACACAGTGTGCTGATGAAGTCCGTAGTGGGACAGAAAATGCAGCATTCCACACTGATAAGTGTCACATAGTTTTTTCAGTATTCCTAAAAATTATTAATCTAATTTTAAAAGTCATAAAATTATTAAAAATAAAAAATAAAAATTTATGGTATGAACCTGAGCCCGGATTCGAACCCACAACCTATTAACTAAAATTTGTATCTATAAAAAAAAATCGGTAGTAAAATTTTTTTTATATAAAAATTTTCGATGGCAAAATTTTTTTCTATCGAAAAATTTTCGGTGGTAAAATTTTTTTCTATCAAAAATTTCTGGTGATAAAATTTTTTCTACCGAAAATTTTTCAGTGGTAAAATTTTTTCTTTCCAAAATTTTCGGTAGTAAAATTTTTTCTATCGAAAATTTTCGGTGGTAAAATTTTTTCTATTGACAAATTTTTGATAGTAAATTTTTTCTATCGAAAAATTTTCTGTGGTAAAATTTTTTCTATCAAAAAATTTTCGGTATTAAAATATTTTCTATAGAAAAATTTTTGGTAGTAAAATTTTTTCTATAGAAAAATTTTTGGTAGTAAAATTTTTTCTATCGAAAATCTTCTGTAGTAAATTCTTTTCTATCGAAAATTTTTTCTATAAAATATTATCAGTACAAAAAAAATTCTATAGAAAAATTATCAGTGCAAATTATTTTCTAATCAAATTTTTTATTTAAAAAAAAATTAATATAAATTTTTTTTTATAAATTTTTAATAAAAAATGTTAGGCTTTATTTTTTTTTTAGAAAATAATGCCTTTTTAAGGATCTTTTTCGTTGTAAAATCCAAAAAAAAAAAATGTTTTATATGTATTTAGTAATTTTGTAAAATAGCAAACAATTTAATCCTCTCCATACAAATTTCCAGCTACGTCTTTGCGTTTTGTGCCATCTACTGCTTCAATTAAAGGCGTTTGTCTGTCCGTCTTGTGTGCGTAACTTTATTTACCGGCTTTTGTGTTCCGCCTTCTGTTTAGGAACAAAATACTTTTCATACAATTGCCTGCAAGTGTTTAAAGTCAAGCGTTAACTTTGCTCTTACTCCATCTACGTCAGTGCTTAACTCATCACAAGGCCACAAATGAACCAACATTCAACACCATCACATCACAGACTCTACCACCACCATTGCACTCCACAGTCAAAATTTTCTTAAGCTTTAAAAGCTGCAGAAAAACACCCTTTTGAAGCCGATTGACTAGAGAACATGAACAACAATTACAAAAGAGTGCGAAACGTCAACCACCATAACAATCGGTGACACCATCGCAACAGCATTCACTCAACCAAACCAACAAACGCTCAGTCTCAGTCAGAAAGGCAGACGGGCCAAAGTGACAAACACAAAGTTAGAATAATTCTACCAGCAAACGAATAGATATACATGGCTTCCAAAGGAAATAGCATTATGACACTTTGTCGTCGTAGTCGTTGTAACTCTAGTTTAGATCAAAAGCACATTATAACAAGATATGATATGAAATGATGCTGCTTCTTCTGCTTTCCTTGTTACAATCTGACATAAAACAAAATGTACAAGCATACAACAACTAAATGAAAGTGATTCCAAGTTGCAACATACAAGAAAAGCAAAAGCTAAAGTAAAAAAAAGGAACAGCATCAAGCTTTATGTTGTTGTTAAATTGGAATTGGTCCCTTGTGGCCATACAATAGAACGCTCAGCAGGGTGCTGTGTGGCAATAAAACGATTGCAATAACAGATTGTCTAACTCATATCAGGTTGCAACACGGCGGTTATGATGGATTGCCTTAAATACCTTTAAATTAAAATGGATCAACGCATGAATATTACCCCTCCCTCTTTTACCTTCCTCAAACAAAACGTACCAAATAAAACGCTTCTTCTTCAAGAAGACTAAAATAGAATTGGAAATCTAGCTTTCAAAAATTATGTCCTTTCTGATTGTTCCTGATGGCATGTAAGGGATGTTTAGAATATTTTGTTTGGTTTTCAGGATTATATTGTTACGAGTTACTAGCTAGAAGCGGAAATACAAGGAGGAAGGTGGAAATTTAAATGCGTTTTAATTGAATATTATCTTATTAAAAAAGGCTGGATGGGCTCTAGATGTATTTAGCTGCCAGGGATATGAATTATTTAAATTACTGTTATTATTAGAGAACAAAGTGGAATGAAGGTTTTGAATGTATCTTAATTTTGTACAAAATGACACATGTCATGATATTTTGTTAAGGGAGTTTGTTTTATGTTGTATTTATAGGAGTAACTGACCGTTAGATATATTTAAGTCAAAATGTTGAAATAAATTGGTTGCAGAAATTAGTTCTAGAATTTAAATCTTCCAGATTCGTTACTAGTAAATTTACAAACGTCTTAAGGTAGAAGGCCAAAGCACGCGGCAAGCGGCTGCGGGCGGCAATCAGCTGTTTTTTGATTTGTCAAATTTCAAGCGGCAATGGAAAAAAGTAGAACTTTGTTCTACTTTTCCGCGCGGCAGATTTTTTCAGTGCTGCCAGATTTAATTATATCTTACTCAAATATTTTTTTATATGAACATTCTCTAAGATAATATGCATATGTTGTCAACCTGCAAAATTTAAAAAACGAAAACGCAATTTTACGCAAATGCTGAATAAAAACTTTATCTCGATAACTACAACAAGCGACTCCTAATTATGAAGTTATATTTTATTAAGTTATGTTACTTTCGAAATAAAGTCATTATCGGCACTTGGTAAATATTGAAACCCTCATTAATACAACTCAATTGTATTGGATTGTAAACATATCATATCATAAATTACATAATAGCATTTGTAAGGCAATATATTTTTCAAACCGACTCGGTGGAAATAACTCGATCTGATTTATTTGAATAACAAAGCAAGACAATTTGCATTTAACTATTTAAATTACCGACTTTAAGCTATTATCAACAAGAACTTGGCTTTCGATGACATCTCGGTTATAAAAAAGTTGAGCCATGCTTTGTTTAACCCACGACACACTGAAAATATGCAAAAAGACGTAATGTTGATATTTCACCATAGGAAATGTTAAAGTACGAGTAAAGCCCAATATTGTCTGGAGACTAATAATTGCATAATGTTTAACAAGTGCAATTTCAAAAACACACACAGAATTCAGAAACCGACTATTTTAGGAAGTAAGTTCACAGTTCAGTCGCTCTAACCAAATAATTTGTAGGCTCATGAGATCGGCAATTACTCAATACGATTGTAAATAAAATTTATTACGATAAGCTGGAACTGGAATTGGTATTAAAACGGAAATAATTCGAAAGCTCTTAAGACTGACAGTGGCTTAGTATCAGTGCTGCCACTTTAGGTGTAATAACACATATAATGTGTTATTTTTATTTTCATGTGTAGCCGATGTGTAATTGGTTGCATGTGTAATTCATGTGTAATTTCAATTTTTGTCATTTTTGAGTACATACTAACAGTTTTCAAAACTTGCATTTTAAAAAATAAATTTATTTATTAATGCAAACTTTTTATTGTAACTACATAAAAATATATGTTTAAATATATATGTTTATTATAGAATATGATATATTGGTATTGCTGATCATGAACCTTTGACCATAGTCTTTAATTCGGGAAAAAAATTATACTTCATAATTATCGAGAATTTTATATTTGTCAAATTAAAACAATATTTAATTTATGTGACGATATTTATTCAATTGCCGATATTGCTGATCCCAAAATTGCCCAAACTTTTGAACTTCAATCATTATATGTGACCTTTTCCGAGAAAAGGAACCTAGTGTGTCGAAAAACGGGTTTAGAATAAGATGAAATGAGTTAGATTTCTGATAAAAATTTATTTGCCATAAAAACGTACAAAACGAACTTGGGAAAATCGATAAAAAATGAGAAAAACATTAAAATTTTATTTTTTAGTTTTTCTCAAAATTTTATTTTCATGCCCTTTTCTCTTAGAAGGTGACATATATGTTTAACAAAAAGACAAAAGACTCTTGACATACACTTTTCGATTTTGAAACTTTTGGGCTTTGGAGCCAGAAGATTATTGGATAAAAGTTTTTGATTTAAAGAATTTCTTGGAGATAGATTGTTTCCTACTTTGCAAAAATTTATTAATGGCGGACCAATTTTTGAACCTACACAAAAAATGTTAAACAAGAAGTGGAAGATTATCAATATAGTCTTTATGTATTTAATTTTGTTTATTTTTAAGTGCTAATTAACGATTTGAAATAGTATACATTTATTGTATTCTTTTCAAGCGTTCAACGATGTACATTAATTTAAAAAACAACAAATCATTTTTTTTTTATTTTTAACAAAAAAAAATTAATTAAAGTAAATTAAAAACATGTTATTTTGCCAAAAAAAATCATGTGTAATTCCTAATTTCATGTGTAATTTTGGCACGATCCATGTGTAATTTAACATTTGGTTGGTGGCAACACTGCTTGGTATTAATGTATAATTAATGAACACCAAAATTATGATGAACCCGAAATCTTTTGAGATCATTAACTACGATAAAAAAAAGCAAAAGGGCATCGATTTTACATCGTGATCAAATAAGTTTAGTATGGCAATAAGACTCACATTTAATATTAACTCTATTGTGAAAAAAAAGTTTTTAATTCGACTAATATAGATACATACATACATATATGTCAGTCAAAGTAAATAACGAAGCCATAGAAGAAACAATTTAAAATTTAAGTACAAATCAACATTTTCCAAAAGTCTTCAAACAACAATTGGCAAATAATTTTGTATACTCGAAATACTATAATTATAATTTGATACCGACATAGTCTCCAGAGAACCAGAAATAGCAAGCAAAAGTTTTACTTATGAAATTCAAAACCATCAAATTTAAACATTTATAATCCTAACAAAACCAACTTGTTAAATACAATAGATTTCCTTATAAGTAAATGATGATTGTCTGTATGTCTCATTCCGTTGGTTCGTTCGTCCTTCCGTCTGCCTATAAATATGTAAAATAACTTTTAGCTTTAATCACTTTTAAATGAAGACATTCAAATATTCAGCAACAAAAGCAACAACAACAACAATTGAACTTTAGAATCTACTTATTCTAGTCAATTTTTTATGGGTTGCCACACATTTTATTTAAATTTATTTTAATGAACATGAACGAGTTAAAACGCGAGGGAATTTCAAACGAACACAATCAAAAAGTGAAATTGGTTAACAACAACAACAACAACAATCCATACAAATGTTTTAAAGTTGTACATAGACATAAATAAGGAAGACTACGACAAGGAATGAGGAGTATGTATGTACGAGTATGTCCTCGTAATAGGATGATGACACAACAATATTAAAAAAAGCCTTTGAAAGGGTTGCTTTAGATATTTGGTGGCTTCATTGTGTGTTACGGTGTTAATTTCCACGTAGACAAGTGTACGAAGGACGACCAAGGACTGGAATATCAAAGAATTATATTTAAGTATTGCGGCTGCTACGGAAGACTAAATTAAATGATTAACATTTTTGTTTTATCATTTGTTTTTTTTTTTTTTTTTTTTGTTTGTGCGAGCAGATATTTTCTATCTAGATTTCAAAACATTTGTGTTACTCCTTTTGAGTATTTTGAATTTGTATCGTATCGAATGGAATGATATTCAAATTTAAATATTTACCTCAGTCTAGCATAATTAGAATTAAGAAATTTTGCTGAAAGGAGTAATTAAAGTGAATTCAAGTGTGTATAAATGTGCGTTTGTGTTTTTGGTATTGGAGGATTTGTTCAACAATTCGTTATGGATTTTCAACAGTTAATCAGGTGTTGATTTTGGAACTCTATTTTTGGTTAAGGCTTTAGTGAATTTTTAGTTATAGAATAAAAATGTTGTTTATTTAAATTAGGGTTTAGGGATCATTAAAGGTTTTTTTTTTTGATAGATTTTTAGTATTATTTTTGAAATACTAAGACAGAGTTTTAGTACAATCTTGCCATTTATCGCTCTTTTTCAGCAACAAGTATATCAATACAACTTTTTCCAATCCTTGAAATAAGGTTCATGTTTGGAAGTCGCTTTCGCTATATTGAAATATTTAACGAACCGGGATATAGTGAACTTATTCTCCTGTAATGGTTTTCCATAAAGTGTAAAAAAATGTATAAATGTAGAGTAATAATATCGTCACCTAAAAGACGAAATAACCTATCTACAGTTTTCAAAAGTTTACAGGAGAGGGAAAAAACGTTATAAAATTGGAACTAAATATTTGCAATATTTAAACGGAAGTTATGTATTAAGATTAAAATTAAACCAGAAATATATATCGGTTGAAAAAATTGTGTTTTTCTAAACACAGCTTATGTTATGTCACTTAGGTTATTTTTAATTGAAAAAATCTGAAACCAAAGGGACAGGTGTTCTTTTCCTGTATAAAGACAAATATTTGCTAAATTTTGCTTCAATACAAACATTTTCTCAAAACTTATATATTTAATCTGTTTCCGTCATTTGGACTTATTAGATCTTGGGTCAAATGTGGACCGATTATCTCGAAATTTGGCAAATTGACTACAGCTGTTACAAAAATTATATATGCAAAAAATAAACTTAAAATTCTCATTATTTTCAGACTTAAGAGCGTTTTAATGGTTTTTGTCTCATTTAGGGTGTTTTGACAGAAGAGTTTGTATGGGAGCTATGCTCAAATGTGGACCGATTTCAACAAAATTTTGTACAGTGATTTCAATTTACATAAGCAGTATTTGTTTTAAATTTCATGAAAAAATATTGATATATGTATGCCAATTAATCAATTCCGGAAAGTGGGACCTATGGGAGGTATCTTAAATAATTTACCGATTTTGACGAATTTCAATAGCCATGGTCCCACTATCAAAAAATTTATCTGTGCGAAATTTCATCAAATTATCTTTAGAATTGCGACCTGTACTTTGATTACATGGTTTACATGGGGGTCCAGCCAGCCAGCCAGCCAGACGGACGGACATCGCCAAATCGACTCAGAAAGTGATTCTAAGCCTATTGGTATAATAAAAGTGGGTCTAAGACAAATATTTCTTTGCGTTACATACATCAGCACAAACTTTTAATACCCTTTCCACCATGGTGGTGAAGGGTATAATTAAGAATATTGACAGCTCAATCTAATTTTTGTGATGACCAGATATAGTCACCGATTAAAAACATCGACTTTGTACTTTAATATAGTCTGAATCAGTCTTAAGAAAAGTTAAGGCCAATTTCGTTTGATATATATTACATTAAAAAAAATTTAACAAAAATCTTAAATTCATAAAGGCAAAGATGTAACTTTAAAGTAAAATTATTCGCCAAAAAAAAGTAATGTAGGTAACGTAAGACTACATTGAACTTTTCTTCTTAATATTATTTATTTTTCGTACATTTCAAACATTCATCATTTATTTTGGAAACAATAATAATTGCAACAACATACAAACACATCAACTCTCATCTATGTAAATATGTATGTATATCAATGTGTGTATTTAAGCGAATATTAAAAATATCCTGCAGAAATCTACACAGAAGGACTGTGACGAGCTTTTACCAATACATACTTTTTGTTACTAAAACAGGCACAAAATCTATGTATTTTACACAAAGATACAGAAGGATATCCAATACATATAGACATGACAATATATATGTGTGTGTATCGCAAAGTGGTAGTTGTAGTATTGGAGTACTACTGCGAGAAGTTGAGTACGAGCATCTAATTTGTATTCCAGACGAGTTGTGACAGAGCACAACATGTCTTGCATTTTAACGAAGCCTTTTGTTTGTTTATTTGTCCAACAAACCAGAACTAGGGAACTGGGAGCAAGAGGGCAACGAATGTTTTTAATAAACAGCATGGAAAACGCTTTAAATTTAAAGCCAGAAATATTCTGTAAAAATAAAATTCTATAGAATAAAGCAACAAACATTTCAACTATTTATACTATTTAATAAAAGTATTTTTTAATAATGAATTAAAAAAATAAAATCATACAAATAGCTAAGGGTGGTTATTTCACTCTTATAAATACTCACACATACTTTCATCATTTTCATTTCCTTTGTTTGTTACAAAAGGGGGGTTTATTGGGGGATTATTACTAACGCAGGCGCGTTTTAATGTATACAACAACCTTAACTCCAATTCGGTTTTTTTTTTCTTTTAATTATAGTTTTTTATTTGAACACTATTTTAATAAATCATATTTTATTATTTAATTTCATGTTGCAGAAAACTATGGCAACCCTTAACATGCTATTTGCAATCAGCTGATTTGTTGTCGCTGCCCCAAAACAGCAACAGAAAGCGGTTAAATTTGAAATGCAAGCCTCGTTCTCAGTCTCGTTTATGTATGTGATGTTGTAGTGTTTTGCTATATACAAACAACAAAAATAGCAGCCACAATTTCCATAGTAAGAGTGACAATTTGTTGTCTACCATTATCCTTTTTTTTTTTTTTTGAGTGAGTGTGTGTATGTATGCGTTTGTGTCTGTACCATCCTTCCTTGATTTGTAATTCAAACAACAAACTCTTTTCATTTCCAGAATTTCAAATCAATTTTTTATTTCATTCTCCTTCAAATGCTGTGAGCTTTTATGTACCCAACACTCACTTTCCATGACGAATGTTCCCTGGATATAAAAATATAATATTTGCAAAGGTAAAGATGTCTCCTTCACGAATGTTATATAATCTGATTTGTCAGTATCGTCTTAGATGTCAATATTATTAGTACCTTTATTATCACTTAGTTAACGGAAGAAAGTAAATCTACTATTAAAAATGAATCTAAGTCTATGTCTTAGTCTATGTCTTAGTCTATGTCTTAGTCTATGTCTTAGTCTATGTCTTAGTCTATGTCTTAGTCTATGTCTTAGTCTATGTCTTAGTCTATGTCTTAGTCTATGTAAGACATAGACATGTCTTAATTAAGACATAGACATGTCTTAATTAAGACATAGACATGTCTTAATTAAGACATAGACTAAGACATAGACTAAGACATAGACTAAGACATAGACTAAGACATAGACTAAGACATAGACTAAGACATAGACTAAGACATAGACTAAGACATAGACTAAGACATAGACTAAGACATAGACTAAGACATAGACTAAGACATAGACTAAGACATAGACTAAGACATAGACTAAGACATAGACTAAGACATAGACTAAGACATAGACTAAGACATAGACTAAGACATAGACTAAGACATAGACTAAGACATAGACTAAGACATAGACTAAGACATAGACTAAGACATAGACTAAGACATAGACTAAGACATAGACTAAGACATAGACTAAGACATAGACTAAGACTAAGACATAGACTAAGACATAGACTAAGACATAGACTAAGACATTGACTAAGACATTGATTAATCTATGTCTTAGTCTATGTCTTAGTCTACGTCTTAGTCTATGTTTTAGTGTATGTCTTAGCCAATGTCTTAGTCTATGCCTTAGTCTATGTCTATGTCTTAGTCTATGTCTTAGTCTATGTCTTAGTCTATGTCTTAGTCTATGGTTAGTCCATGTCTTAGTCTATATCTAAGTTTATGTCTTAGTCTATGTCTTAGTCTATGTCTTAGTCTATGTCTTAGTCTATGTCTTAGTCTATGTCTTAGTCTATGGTTAGTCCATGTCTTAGTCTATATCTAAGTTTATGTCTTAGTCTATGTCTTAGTCTATGTCTTAGTCTATGTCTTAGTCTATGGCTTAGTCTATGTCTTAGTCTATGTCTTAGTCTATGTCTTAGTCTATGTCTCAGTCTATGTCTTAGTCTATGTCTTAGTCTATGTCTTAGTCTATGTCTTAGTCTATGTCTTAGTCTATGGTTAGTCCATGTCTTAGTCTATATCTAAGTTTATGTCTTAGTTTATGTCTTAGTCTTTTTCTATGTCTTAATTGATGTGTGAATGTCTTTTAGTCTTTTTTATACTATATATCATGTTCATCCTAGATGATAGGCAACAGTATTTTCTTCCAAATGCTATGTGGGGTATGCAAAAGTATGCACTTGTTTGAGTGTATTGATATTATATACAAAAAGAAAAAAGTTTTTTGGAATCCTTCCTTTACTTGTTCCACATAAAAAATAAAATAAACCGCCTTCTCTTATACCAAAATACATAAATATTTGTTTGAGTAAAAATGTTTGTAATTTTAGCATTTTATGCATGCAGCAGCCGTAAAATTTATACTCGACAAACAAGGGCAAGGTTACACTTTCGAAAATAATCATAAAAAAAAAACACAACAAAACTTCAATAAACCAAACCAAAAATATATAAAAAAATTATACAGAGACTGTGAACTTCATGAACTAATTTATGATTATTACTTGGAATCATCAAGATATGTCAAAAAAAAATAAAAACGAAACTGAAATGTATTCATATATTGTAAAAATTTACTTATTCTTATTGTTGTTCTTCTGTGATGGAGGTGGTTGGAGTAAAAGGAAAAAAATTTCGATTCCAAATGAAAACTGAAAAGAACATCAACATTAAAATGCAACTTGTGTTGTATAAATTTCGTTTTTATTTGATATTGTTTCGTAATGGAAATCAACACTTTCGTTGAGGTAGATCGTGGTTAGGTTCATTTTATCTTAATATTTAAAGGTTTAAAGTAAAGGTTTTAAATACTGAAATAAATTTGGGCAATAGAAAAGAATTAGGAGCTATTTAATACATTTTTGATTAAAGGTTCGCCGAATACTATTTATTGTCATGATATTTAAATTCTGAATTAATATTTTTTCTTAAACGAATTAAGTAGTAGTTAACTAAAACTTTATATGACATCCGAAAATTAATTTCTTATTCTATTTAGGACTCAGTATATTATCAGCCATTAAAATTGTTTACAAATTTTATTTCTTAAAAGCACAAGTTTTTTATACAATTTCCATTATTTTACAAAAATGTTTCCAATATTATAGATATTTAACACTTTCAGATCAAATGTATATCAGAAATTTATAAAAACTAAATAAACTGCCACTGAAAAGTTTAAAGCCCGACAGTTTAGCGAACCTTCTTATTTTCTAGTTAATTTAAAAAAGATAAATTTCTTCCTTGTAGTTAGAATTTTCGATACTTTAAGTCATTTTAATCGAAACTAAAACGTATTAATAAATTTTCTCCTTTCCATATCAGTTTGTTATTTGTACAAGAACTACTTGAAGATTTTACAATTTCTACCTATAACAACAACAATAGATTTTACATTTTTTTTTTTTCAAAATTAAAAATGTTGACTTAATTTCTCATCTTTTAAACAAAAACATAAATCAAATTGTTCGACTTTTTGCCAAAAGTAAAGTTAGTAATTTTGATCACAAATTTTGAAGTCCGCCTAATATTTTACTAAAATTTCTAAGAGTTTTCTTTTGTATCCATTTCAACTGATTATTTAAAGAAATATTAAAACCAAATCGAAATAGATATTTATATTCGTACAAAAAATATAATTTTCAATTTCCTTAAATTTTATACCAATAAAAAGTAATCTTTAAATTTATTTTTAGCCTTAAGGCGAATACACTAAATTGAAGCCTTCAATAATATTTTATTGAGAGGAATTTCCCAACATTGTCTTGGAATCCTTTTTTTTCTGTATAAAACTCTGCCACATACCAGAGCTTGTAAAACGGTTACATTAATCATACACTGTAGAGTAGTAGTACATTTCCCTAACAAACACACAGTGGTTTACGGACGCTTTTTTTTGGAAATAATTCTGTAACTTTTGAACGACTGGAGATATTTGAATGAAATTTGACATGGTGGTAGTCAAGGAGTATTCGAGTTGGTTTTTAAAAGCACTGGTCCATGAGGGGTCGGGAGAGTGATTGATGGACCTTCAAAGTTGGTCACCTCGGGTGTTCGACTTTTTTAAAAATTCGCCAAAAATCCATTTATGTATGGATTGAAAATAAATTTTAAACTTAAGTTGTCCTTGAGAAGATCTACAAAAAATACGCTTAAATGTGTAGGTTATCTCCTTTGGATTTCGAGATATTTGGGTAAAAAGGAATTTTTAGGTTGATTTTTTACCTCTTTTTTTAAGCTTTTTTTGATCTGGTGGACGCATCTGAGGACCAAAAATTTTTTAAGAATATTCTTTAAATTTGTAATAAAATTCTGAATAATTTTTGTGCAAGTTAGTTATAGAAATCTTCTTTTGTTTAAAAGTTAAAAATATTCAAAGTTGAAACTTACAAAAAATTTCGCTTTTTTTTTAGTTTTTCCCCAAAAGATAGCTATATTTTTTCACTAATAAAAAAATATTTTCTTAAGAAACATAAAAAGATTTTTAAAGTTTTTAAAAGAAAACATAATGAGAATGCGTATAAAACAAATTTCTTGCTAATTGGACTTTTGGTCCTCACACATGTCCTCTCCAAAAAATGGCAATTTGTAAAAAAAAAATTAGTTTAAACAAAAATTTCTCAAAAGGCAAAGCACCGATTTGAAAAAAATTATAATGTTCATATTTTCCAATATATCTGTTATTGATTAAAAAAGTTTTTTCTGAAACGCGCTGCAAATAGAGACAGTGTTGCCATATTTGTAAAAAAACTCATTTTTTGAAACACCTTTTTCCCCAGTTGGGAATTGGGGAATTTTTAAGTTAAAATTGGGAATTTTTTTTAGTCTATTGCTTTTACATCTTATTGGTCTACATTACTACAAAATTTCATTGTAATATCTTTATCCATGTCATTTCCACAGAATATCAAAGATTAAAAATATTTTCCTTAAAAAAGCAGAAAAACAATTTTTTTTTGTTTTACGATACAAAGTGTAAAAAAAGTAACGCACTTAAAAAAAACTTTTACTTAGTGCTAATCTCCTAGTCTTTCCCGATCTAATGATACTAAACATGTATATAAAGCATTAATACCGAGTCTTAAAAAACTCTGAAAACTTTGGCCCCCGTAGCATTTTTACACTGTTTATTTAAATATAAGTGATGAATTTGTGCATATAAAATTAATAATCATACTCAAATATTTCACTATAAGATGACAATGATCCGTCGATAACAAACAAATATTTTTTTATTTTTTTAAAGAAAATATCATGAGGATTTATGAAATATCAAAATGTAAATAATTTGTACTTATATTAAAAGGTGAAATACATTTTATTGAAGTATTTGTAGTTAAAGTTTAAACTTACAGTTTTTATTACATATTTATATAAAAGTAGTTATTTACTTAATTTTTATTTTCAGTAAAATAATCAGTACAATCTATTATATCAAGAACCTCTTCCAGGTGTTCGTTTTCAGAAGTTTTTGTATAACTGCTCCACCATTTCTTTCTTATCGTTGATAGAGCAGGATCAGAAGACAACAAGAGATAATTTATTAGATCCTGATTTTGCGATTTTCTTGAGCATTTTCTGGTATTAAATAGTTGGATATACTTGAAATCTGAATTCCGCGCTTCCTGGGCCTCTTCTGTCAGTTCACCAAGTGGGAGAAGATTTGATTCAATTATTTCACGACCATGTTGAAGGACTTTATGAACTGTTGGTGTAATTTCTTTCCAGTGATACAAATGTCGTATACGAGTTAACGCGTTGAGGGCATAGCAATGAAATTTTTCAGCATTTATTTGATATTTGCTATTTATTGCCGATAATATTACGTAACATTTACGAAGAACTTCCTCATCAATTCCAGTAATCTTTGAAGTTGTTTCATAATTTTCAAAGAATCGCCTGGCCGTATTACCATCGTTTGTACTGCCATATCCTACAAGTTATTTGTCTATGTTTAGACCCGTCATAGTTTTGAATTCTTCCTGAATCCTTTTTTTTTCACTGGATCTCATTTCAATCAGTTCCTTATTATTTCTCACGGATTTTAGCTGATTATCAGGTATATTCCTATATTTCAGATCATATGCTATATGTAGCATAAATTCTAAAAATCGGATACGTGCATGTAGGGGCGATATACCAAATTCCAGAACCTCTTGATTAATTGCAGTACTAGCTGATGCATCTTCTGAAGTTTGTAGAAATTCCGATTTCTTCTTTCCGCATAATGAGCATTTCCAAGTTGAATGGGTTTCCGTTATAGCGTTGCTTACTTTTCCATCTATCATTGTCAATTGAAGCTCAAAATTTACATTAATCAAATATCCATGTATGTCTATGCAGACTGGACTCAAATTGTCTATTGAATATTTGATATCATCAACCCAATTTTTTGTGCTTGCTGCATTTTCTTTTAAATATTCGAATCTGATCGGTCTGCAAAATGCCTTTGATCCTGGAGATGTGTTAACCCACACATATTCAGTACGCTCTTTTGATGTGGATGGTTCAGAACGATTCTTTCTTAATCTTAGTGGTACTAGGGATGCCATAAAAACGCTTCTGTAGTCATTTGTGTTCTGATGAGATGTTGATTGTTTGTATTCCGGTAATCCAGATAAACCGTCACATCCCCATTTACATATTAAGTCCTTGTTGTCAAGTTTCTTGGCTTCTTCTTCAGACAATGTAGTAGATATCAGCCTTGATGCCGTATTTTCCAATAATTTTGATAAATCCACAGATGCACTTTCGTCTCCTATCACGTTTGTTGGTATTAAGTTTTTTTTGGTTTTTAATAACGCATTATATCCTGGTAAAATTGAGTGTCCTTTGTCTCGTAATGCCTTACAGAGTTTAATATATTTATTTTTACTCAATTTCAACTCGAGCATAAGAGCAAGTGCTTCTTCCTCCGAAAATTCTGATTGAGAAGAAGGAGTTGGTATACTCTTAATAATTCGCTTAAGACGTTTAGGAGAAGCCTCTGGGAGAATATCTGCTATTTGTTTAGCTTCAGCTGGTTGATTATTTCGTTTGAGCACTTCCTTAAAGGAATCTTTGATTTCAGTATCCGAATGAGTAGAAAGAACTTCGGATAATCGCATCTTTTTAGATCTTTCTCCGAGATCATCATAGTTTTTTAGAGGGGCTCCAGCACCAGAAGTTTTAAGCTCAATTGAGTCCTTCAGCCAGTCTTTAAATTTAGATTCAAATCTTTTTAAACAGTAATTAACCGACTTAATTTTAAGTTCAAATAACTTTACAAATTTTACGACTTTGTCTTCCTCACTATTGAGAATCATGGAGTTAGTTTGACTTTTAGCATATCGCATGATTATTTTAATTTTTTCTGCTCTCGAACTGCTTGGTTGTTCAAAAAGAATATCGCACAACACTTTAAATTCCAATGTTATAGCCATGATGTTTTAACTGTTAATAGCAGTTACATTTAAAACTTTCTTTTTTATATTAAAAAAAAACATTTTTTATATATACCTGTATCCAAAGAATAATAAAGAAATCAATGAATTAATGTATTTTTTACCTCTAAAAATAGGTGCATATATAACTCAACCAATATGTGCGTCTCGTAAAACCTACCTGTATGGAGGTGAGTAACCATATCCTTTCTGACCATTATGAAAAACCCAAGTTGTAACAATTTTTACCTATTGCATTAACTTTCACATTAAAAAACATTTTATAACCTTAACATAATTTTGCAATTTTTTCAAATACACCAATTTTAAATACCGGAAAAATGCCTTTAAATCTTATTTTAAATAAATTGTCACACTGTTACTATAAAAGTACTCTTCTAATTAAACTTTTGCTACAAATTATGGATATATTACCTTTACACTGTTATCAAAATCGGTGCCTTACTCGTACTTACTTATTTAGAATCTTTTACTAAAATTTTATTTTTTAGCTTGGAACAAAAGGCAAAATCGAATAAAATTTTTTTAAGTCATTCTTATAATGTTTTCTTTAAAAAAATAAAAAACTATTTATATCTTTTTGAAGAAAATATATTGTTTATTAGCGAAGGATCATTGTCATCTTAAAAATAGTGAAATATTTGAGTATGATAATTAACTTTATATGCACAAATTCATCACTTATATTTAAATAAACAGTGTAAAAATGCTACGGGGGCCAAAGTTTTCAGAGTTTTTAAAGACTCGGTATTAATGCTTTATATACATGTTTAGTATCATTAGATCGGGAAAGACTAGGAGATTAGCACTAAGTAAAAGTTTTTTTTAAGTGCGTTACTTTTTTTACACTTTGTATCGTAAAACAAAAAAAAATTGTTTTTCTGCTTTTTTAAGGAAAATATTTTTAATCTTTGATATTCTGTGGAAATGACATGGATAAAGATATTACAATGAAATTTTGTAGTAATGTAGACCAATAAGATGTAAAAGCAATAGACTAAAAAAAATTCCCAATTTTAACTTAAAAATTCCCCAATTCCCAACTGGGGAAAAAGGTGTTTCAAAAAATGAGTTTTTTTACAAATATGGCAACACTGTCTCTATTTGCAGCGCGTTTCAGAAAAAACTTTTCTAATCAATAACAGATATATTGGAAAATATGAACATTATAATTTTTTTCAAATCGGTGCTTTGCCTTTTGAGAAATTTTTGTTTAAACTAATTTTTTTTTTTACAAATTGCCATTTTTTGGAGAGGACATGTGCGAGGACCAAAAGTCCAATTAGCAAGAAATTTATTTTATACGCATTCTCATTATGTTTTCTTTTAAAAACTTTAAAAATCTTTTTATGTTTCTTAAGAAAATATTTTTTTATTAGTGAAAAAATATAGCTATCTTTTGGGGAAAAACTAAAAAAAAAGCGAAATTTTTTGTAAGTTTCAACTTTGAATATTTTTAACTTTTAAACAAAAGAAGATTTCTATAACTAACTTGCACAAAAATTATTCAGAATTTTATTACAAATTTAAAGAATATTCTTAAAAAATTTTTGGTCCTCAGATGCGTCCACCAGATCAAAAAAAGCTTAAAAAAAGAGGTAAAAAATCAACCTAAAAATTCCTTTTTACCCAAATATCTCGAAATCCAAAGGAGATAACCTACACATTTAAGCGTATTTTTTGTAGATCTTCTCAAGGACAACTTAAGTTTAAAATTTCTTTTCAATCCATACATAAATGGATTTTTGGCGAATTTTTAAAAAAGTCGAACACCCGAGGTGACCAACTTTGAAGGTCCATCAATCACTCTCCCGACCCCTCATGGACCAGTGCTTTTAAAAACCAACTCGAATACTCCTTGACTATCACCATGTCAAATTTCATTCAAATATCTCCAGTCGTTCAAAAGTTAAAGAATTATTTCCAAAAAAAAGCGTCCGTAAACCACTGTGAAACAGTTGATTTCTTTTGACGACAACTCAGCATTTATGCAAATTTACAAAGAAATTTACACAAGCAACAAGAAAAGCAGAGGCAGAAGAAGAAGAATAAAATAAAAAAAATCTAACAACACCCAAAACCACAGGCAAAAATCTGAGAAAATGCAAAGTTTACTTATATTTACTCCTACAATTTTTTTATTCTTACTTTTACGATAATATTTTTTTGTTTTATATCAAAACCAAATATAAGGAAAATCATGTAAAACACTAGAAAAGGATATAATAAAAAAGTAGCAACAAAAAAACGAGTAAAAGTTTTGTTTAAGCAGACTTTTACTGTCAGTTTTATGCTGCCACTAACTAAACTCTACTTGCCACATGCAATCATATGACATAATTCACGCCATTAGGCGAAAAGACTTAAAAAAGATTTTCCAAAATATACACACACATACATACATATATACATATGTAATGGGTGTTTTTTTTTAGAGGTATAGAACTTCGAATTGAAATAAAACACAAGAAAATCGTTTTAATGTCCATCAATTTGGCTTTATTGGAAGGATAATTTTATGCCATTAATGTTTAAATATGATTTTGGGCATGTGGCCGCCGCGGCTGACTCGAATAAAGCCAATTCTACAGGTCCAATTTTCAACTACTTTTTCGAGCATATGGGGCCGTATGTTGGCAATAACGCCACGAATGTTGGCTTCCAAGTCCCCTAACGTTTCTGGTTTGTTGGCGTAGACGAGCGACTTCACATATCCCCAAAGAAAATAATCCAGTGGTGTCAAATCGCACGATCTTGGTGGCCAATTGACAGGTCCATTACGCGAAATTATGCGCTCATCGAATGTTTCCTTCAATAAAATAATTGTGACGTGCGCTGTGTGGCATGTAGCGCCGTCTTGTTGGAACCACAACTCATCCACATTCATGCCATCCAATTGGGGAACAAAATAGTCGGTTATCATGGCTCTATACCGGTCTCCATTTATGGTAACTGACTCTCCAGCATTATTTCGGAAGAAGTATGGCCCAATGACTCCACCAGCCCATAGAGCACACCAAACAGTCAGTTTTTGTGAATGTAATGGCGTCTCAAGGGTCTCATGTGGATTCTCTTCACTCCAAATGCGGCAATTTTGCTTGTTGACGTAGCCATTCAACCAAAAATGAGCCTCATCACTGAACAAAATTTTGCGATGAAAATCAGCATCGAGATCAATCTTATTTTCGGCCCATACACCAAAATCATGACGCATTGCATGGTCTCGCGGCTTTAATTCTTGCACAAGCTGGATCTTGTAAGGTCGCAAGCCAAGATCTTTGCGCAAAATCTTCCATAAAGTTGATGGACAAAACTCCAATTGCTGTGCACGGTGGCGAATCGATTCATTCGGGTCCTCTTCAACACTTTGCTCTACAGCGGCAATTGTTTCTTCGGTGCGCACTGTTCGACGTCGCTGCGAATGCGTATTATCACATAGAGTAAACGTAGTGCGAAAACGATCCATGGTCAACCGAATTTATTGCTCTGATGGACGATTATGTCGACCATAAAATGGACGGAGCTTGCGGTAAACTTCGCGAACTGAACCATTATTTTCGAAATAAATTTGCACGATTTGCAAGCGTTGTTCTTTTGTCAACTTGTTCATGATAAAATGGCAAACCAAACTAAATATTAATCACTTGACAGCTGACAAAATGGCCGCCAGTTAAAAAAGTGATGCCAACTTAAAGTTCTATACCTCAATAAAAAACACCCGATACATAGAATAGCTTAGCAATACATGCACAGACACATCTAAGTAAAGACAAATAAAACTAAAGATTTGCAACGATTTGTGCAAAGATTTTACAAGTTTTGTTTTTTTTTTGTTTTTTTTTGTCTGATATTGTTATTTTAAAAGTTTATTTTCCAAAGAGTTTATGTGTTTGATAAGTGGAAGTAAATATGATTTATGCTTTTTATTTGAGACATAGAAAAGGAAGTAAAAGGATCTAAAAATATTTCTTCGAAACTATTTTAAAACGCCCAACAGGTAGATATTAAGAAAAACTTTTAAAAATAAAGAATTATATGAAAAAATATTTAATTTTAAATAAATTTCGAATGATTATCAATACAACTAACGAAGGATAAATAGTTAAAGGGGTAAATGGGTAGGGAGAAGGACAATTGGTTTAAAACTCAGTCATTCAAACTGATTATAAATAACAGAAAAATGAAACAAAAAAATCAACAAAAACAATGTATTGCATTTTATTTGATTGTATTTTATTATTTATATGAATAATATTATTTGTAACTGTATTTTCTTTTGATTAAATATAAAATAAATATTGAATATTTGCATTTGTGGCTTCATGAGACCGAATCGTGAATGTGTGGGTGCATGTGTATGTGTATTAGTGTGTAAATGTATTATTCATAATATTTTTACTACAATCAAAGTACAAGTACAACCAACCACAATGGAAAAATATTTGTTATCTGTGCATGAGATTGAAATTCAATTTAATTTTTAATTTCGTAATACAGTAGAAAAAAATATCAACAAAAAAACATACAACTTTCATAGATGTAAACATACATACATATGCATCATATATATGTTTTTATATATCTGTGTCTCTATATAAAACACAACAATAACAAAAACAAATAAAATAAACCAAAAAACCAAAACATTCAATTCAATCTTTTCTACAATTTTAGCCAACATCAACCATACAATGACACATCCATTATTTACATACACACATACAGTTACACAAGTATTCCTTTACAGGAAGTGATCCTATACATGAACACATTGATCCACACACATACTATATAGAAGCATTCACACTTTTGCACATATTTGTATAACACCATACAAACAATGGCAATACGTTTATCATACTACCATTTACCCATATACATATATAAGTATTTATAGGGAACTATGGGTTGATTATTCGTATTTTCATATCATCAGATATCAAAATCTAATCAGAAAACCAAGACATTTACATATCGAGATAGTTTAATAGTTTAATTTTTATTTAAAAACAACAATTTCACAATAAAAAGCGATTTTTAAAAAAATAAGTTAATAGACAATGGTAAATACATGTAAATATCTTTTTGCTGTTATAAAAATTTTGTGTTAAAAAATTTGCTAAAAAAAAAATAATTTTTTGATAGAAAATTGTTTAACTAAAATTACTTTACAAAATTTTTTTTTTAAATAACTTTTTATAACAATTTCCGTTATAAAAATATTTGATAGAAAATTTTTCAATATTAAAAATTTTGTTTAGAAATTTTTTAGTTACAAAATTTTTTTTGAAATGCGAAATGAAATAAAATTTCTTTTTGAGTACAATTATTTGTTTTAATTTTTTTTTTTCGATGCTAAAATTATTAATACAAATTAATCGTTATAAAAAATATTTCATATTTTCCGTATATACTTTTTGTTTTCTTATTAAATTTGTTGATAGCAACTTTAATGTAGATATTAAAAAAAATGCTGATATGATTTGTTTTCTGAACAAAATTTTTCAATATTAAACATTCCAATAGAAATTTGTATCATAGAAAATAACAATTTTTTTGTTTGATAGTAAGTATTCTTTGACCCATAGTGCTTAAAGCCATGAACTCATAGCCACTCGGTTAGAATAATTTCTTTTTTTGTTTTTACAATTTTGTACACCTACAATAACTGCCATTGATAATACAACTACTGATGCCCCCTCCGGCTTCATGAAACATACGAACAGAAATTAGGGTGGCTCAGTATAAAGATTTTTTTTATAATCTTAATATAATAACAAAACAGTACTAAAAACTAACTTTAATCTAAAATCTATACTCATATAAGCTCTTAATATTATCCCCAGGTCCTTCAAGTATCTGACTTCGGAAATGTTGTAAAAGCACCTTCTTAATGAATATGAAAACATAACTCTTTTGGAGTAGGTATACCTACAAACGTATAATAAAACCACAAATGTCTGTGTACACAATAATACAATTTTTTTAAAAAGATATACATTAACATATATACACATAAATCTATTTATATATGTAATATAATTTCATACATACCTACATATACATATTAACTTGCAACATATAAAAATGCCTCAAATTTACATACATACTTGTAAGTACGAATGTATGTACTTTCTATATGTTTGTGTAAATGTTTTTTGTCATTTTAACTTTTACATACATATGTACATAATAATGTATGTAAATGTCTACATATTATATTGTTTTGGTTGTTCATGGTGTTCATATCAATTCATCATAAAATGAGATTTATGACAAAAACAAATGCTTATCGCAGACAATATTTATGTATATATTTTACATATGTACGTATGTTTGTATGTATATGAACAATTGTTGTTTAAAAAAATGTTATATTTTTTGCAGTTATAATAACTGTTGTTGTTTTTGTGCACATTTTACTTTTTTACCTTTATCATTGCCCTGTCTGTGTTTAAATTGTAACTGTTTTTAAAGACATTGTATTTTTTGTCGTGTTGCAATGATGCCTGAAAAAAAGTTTACAAATAAATTTGATTATGTGTATTTAAATCTATTTTAAGATTTTAAATTTTATAAATTATCTTTATACATATTTATTATGTTTAGTATTACTAATACCTCATGAATCATTTTGCATTGGCGTATAAGTAATATTACAAAGAAGTGATCATTTGCGTATGATTAATATAATCTTGTTCGAATTAATATAACATATCAATAGAAAAATTTCAATATATAAATTTCTTTAATACTAATGAAACATTTTAAATAATTTTTGATAACAAGATTTGAATCAAATATTTTGCAAAGAAACAATTTGTATGTGGGCAAATCCGAAAAACCTTAAACCAAGGACAAAACTGTCAAAATTGAACCTTTAGAATACATAAAAAAGGGCTCTCAGTGTGTAGCGTCCGTCACATAATAAAATGGTTTTTTAATTTAACTAGTAAATGAAAGTGTGTAGCGTCCGTCATACTATATATTTTTTACAGAATAATATTTATTAAATACAAAATTTACGAACACATGTCTGTCTTATTCTGAAAGTAATAATACTTTCTATATCCACAGATTAAATTTAAGATATTAGGTGTTAAAAAAATATACAGTGGGGCAAATTTGATGATTTTGAAATTTTATTTTTTTTTTATTTTTGGGACACTCTAACATCTACCCGTTGCATTCTTGGGACGAAAAATAAGACGTAAAAAGTGTAAAACTTTAAATAAATATTTGTATTTAGCCGTTTTGTGAAATACAAAATTATTACCAAAAATGACATTTTAACCGCGAACATGAAAAGGAGGGATATAAAGTTCGGGAACAAATAAAACCGTTATATTTACTGATAAACGAATCCTTAAAAAATATGAATTTTTTCTTAATAAAAAACATGACTATCGTCCGTCACGTAGCGTCCGCAACAATACATTTATGGATTTTTGGTGAAACTGAAAACTTAAAAATATTTTATAAAAGCTGTTTTGTAATCCTCTGATTTTCATCTATCTTCAATGAATTCACATTTTTTTTTTTTTTAAATAAAATTAAAAAAAAACACTTTAAAAGCGAATATCTTTTTCCTCCAAAAGAAGCATGTAAATTAACATACGCCATTCGGTAGCACAATCGATGGGCTAATATTCCCTGAAATCTGTGCAAAGCTATCTAGTGTAAAACGACAATGGGATACATTTAAGTGCAACAAAATCTGTACACCAAAATCCGTCACGCAGGATTTGCCCATATATAAAAAATCTTTTTTCTTTAAATGAAAGTAACTTTCAAAGTAATTTATTTCTCAAACTGTTTATTAAAATTTGTTATCTAAATATATCAAGCCTTTATCTTAACAAATCAATCCTATAAAATATCTTGCATTTCTATCGATATCGAATGCGGAGGCTTGGCCTCAGGAAAGAAATCATATAAGAAGTCATAGTATAAAATACCTTTAAGTTTTAGGAAAAATATGTTATAGACTCCTCGCCTTGTTTCAAATGTGTCTATATAGACCTAATATTTATCTTCGACTGGCTTTTATAAAAAATAGTTTTTTTTCATTAACTGTTTCTGTTACTAAGTTAGTATTTGCAATTATTTTGGGAATATACGCACAAACAAAAAGACATATCTTCAAGAAGAATTTAAAATGGTCTTAAGAGTTCATAAAAATTTTGTAGACAAATTTTAAGTCAGTAGTTTTCATTAAACCAATAATATGTTCCCAAAATTTACAGAAACAAGTTTTTCAGACTTTGGACGATATACATATATAAAAGCATGAACACACACACAAAAAAATAGTTTGTTTACACGCGGAAGACATTGTCAATATTTCTTCCTTTTCACCGTTTCTGTGTTTAATATTTAGCAATTTTTGTTGTTGTTGTTGTTTCTTTATCCCTATTTGTATAAATATGAACTTGCGCCTGCGTTAATTCCTGCTGTTGCTGGGGCAACCCTGTCTGACTGGCAAACGCATTTGAGGACGAGTAAAAGTATTTCTAAAGGATCCCCAACTAACGGTTGATTGTTAATTTTTGTTTGTTTGTATTTTTAATATGTACAAATACATGTGTCTGTGTCTGAGTTTGTGTTTGTTTATTGTTTTTTCTCTCCAAGTTCTGATATTTGCACATAAACTCACACACATATTTATAATAAATAAGCGCCATACTTTTTGAAGTTTCATTTACTAATTGGGGAGTGAAAATAACATGCTCTCCAAATAAATACTAATACAACGACGACAAAAAAATAATTTTACACAAACAAAAATTTGATTCCATTTTGTTGTTGCTCTGTCATTAATAGTGTATTATTGACCAGCCTTTAGCGAAATATTTACATGTTTTAGTTTTTTTTATATTGTTGTTTTTTCCTGTTCTGTTTCACTGTATAAGTGATTTTTGTCAGGGAAACATTAAATAATAAAATTAAAGGTAAAACTGTAACATACTCTTAGAAGCACCAACAAATGTATGTTTACTTATCAAATATATTCCCAACAGTTACAAATTGGAAAACTGTTTCTATAGCTTTTGATACGATAAATAGTAGTTGTAAAAGCTTTTATTTTTAACGATGGGCTTCAACTGATATTTCCAAGATGTAAGGTTAACTTTAGTTTTGTCCATATCCGATAACATGAACCTGTAAAGTTTACCAGGAGCTTTTGTAGTTTTCGAGAAAGCCCTAAGCCTGGAAACTGCTGGGATATTTCAACACTTTCACAAATGAATTTAACATGCAACAACATAAATCATACATTGTTGCTGCTATTGCCATTAAAAACAAATACAACTTTAATGCAAATTTTATTTGTTGGATATTGTTGGCGTTGTTAAAATTTTTAGACACTCATGCATATATACCTGGTGACCTTCGGAATGTAAATTGTCCTAAAAGGATTTTAAAAAATTTAAGACTGGAATTATTATAAAACAAGTAATAAATTTTAGGCTTAATATCATTGAAACGTTCTGCATGTTACTGTCACTTTCAAGATCTTGAGCTTAAGATGAAAATTTCGTCAAGTGACTTTTGCAAAAGCTGTGATGACGAGAAGTTCACAAAATATATTTTCTGCTATTAGCTTTTAGACACAATGGACTTCATAGTTAAAGCAAAGACTCTATAATATAAAGATGTTGCATTTTCATACATTGAATTGCTGTATGGTCGTTTCAAAAAATCCCATAAAGAATAGAGTTTACCACTTTTTCTCTAATTCGGAAACAAATAATGGAGATGATTATCCAATGAGAGAAAACTAAGATATTTTGTGCTGATGAAATCTATGTTTGTTTGTGCATTTTTTAATGTTGCTTATCTACTTTCTTTATCTTACTTTAATTTCACATTTGATAAAAAAAATGTATGGAGTGCAACATCTTTATAAGATCTGTGATTTGGTGCTAAAAGGGCCAATATCAAAAAAATAGTTTTAAGAAAATTTGATTTAAAGTTTGTTATTTCCCATATCGTCGTCCTATATCTAAAATGGTTTATCTGCAAAATACTGATTTTTCAGGAGAAGCAAAAAATAAAGTGATCTTTTACAATGTGACTGGTAGACTTCTTACCAATCATATTGTAAAATATCACTTTGTTTAAAACTCACTAATAAGAGAATTAAAGAGTTTTTTTTCTCCTGAAAAATCAGTATTTTGCAGATAAGCCATTTTAGATATAGGTCGACGATATACAAATTCATAGTAACATTGCCGAGAAAATAATTAAAAATCAGTTCTGAGTTAAGTTAGGGATTAGCTGTTGGAGACAAATAAAAGAGGGTAAACAGCAAAAAATTGACATTAGCCCTTTTAGCACCAAGCTACAGACATAGCCTTTGGTTTAAGTGTGTCTGATAACCAGATTTACCAAGACTAATCTGAAGAAACAAACTATTCACTTAGCAAGTTTGTGATATACATTTTTCCACAATACGAACATTTCCACAAAATTTAGAAATATCAAAATCTTTTCCGACATTTGGTCTTATACATACATATGTGAGCTAGAGTTGAATGTGGACAGACAGCTAATAAAATTCCCATTTCAATTTACGTAAATCATATCAGACCGCATGTCCGTATAGTGCAACAGTCCGGGGTCTCTAGTGTTAATTGAGAAATGAGGCTACTGGGGTACCCTCACATTGATTTATGTGTATGTAAAAATTGTCAGTCGAAAGTTTTAAAATTATACTTTAATTTTATGAAACATTTATGAGCACTTTTTTGTGTTTAAGATATTTAATTAAGATTTAATAAAAGATATCACTAACACTAGTTAGAAAGTGATTCTGGCCGATCGGTATAATTTGATAAATTTATAAGCACAAGCTTTCAATAAATATTTAATTTTTGTTTTAATTTTAAAATTGTATCGTATTAATGCTTTCCTGAATTTTTTGAAAAACATATAGGCCAATTTGCAGACTTTATAACGATATACATGTGTAGATATTATTTGGTGAATATGTTAATATATATGTACGTGCAGCAATAATGTAAAAATTAAAATCAAAATGAAAATGAAAAATACATCAAATTAGCAAAAAAGAAAACTGAGCAGCAGCATAAAAATATGAACTTTTTTCCTAAAAATCAAAATGTGATTCTTTAAATTTGCAAAAATTTCTTTATTTATACCCTTCACCACCATAGGTGGAAAGGGTATTATAAGTTTGTGCTGATGTTTGTAACCCATAGAAATATTTGTCCTAGACCCAACTTTTAGTATACCAATAGACTTAGAATCACTTTCTGAGTCGATTTAGCGATGTCCGTCCGTCCGTCCGTCCGGCTGGCTGGCTGGCTGGACCCCCATGTAAACCTTGTAATCAAACTACAGGTCGCAATTCTTTTTTTTTTTTGATGAAATTTGGCACAGATAAAAAAAAACAGATACTGCTTATGTAAAATTAAATCACTGTACCAAATTTCGTTGAAATCGGTCCACATTTGACCTTAGCTCCCATACAAACTCTTCTTCAAAAACGCACTAAATGAGACAAAAAATCTCTAAAACGCTCGTAAATCTAAAGATAATGAAAATTTTGAGTTTATTTTTTGCATACATAATTTTTGTAACAACTGTAATCAATTTGCCAAATTTCGAGATAATCGGTCCACATTTGACCCTAGCTCTCATTTAAGTCCAAATGACGGAAACAGGTTGAATATATATGTTAGCGCCACTACCAAAAAACGCTAAATTCTGATAATCCATCTGGCAGCACTTAATAATATTTTTCTGATTGTCATTATTTTATTTTTAAAGAAAGTAGAAAATTTGTTCTAAAACAGCCATATTTTAGAGCCAAATTGAACTGCCATTTTATTCAGTTGTAAGTTCCAGAACATAAAGGTGGCCGTGGCCAGATAATTTAGTGAATTTATAAACTTGTTAAATTTTTTAGTGGTTTTCAAACCAAAAAGTATGTATTTTTAATATAGTTTGTAATTATTATACAATTCCTAATCATTGTTATTTATTTAGGAACTTTAATATAAATGCATTAGTTGAATAAATCCAGAATTTTATGAAACTCTTGTATTTTATTCAAAATCCCATTGGAAATCACTAAACACTCACCTAGGCTGGCGTGCCTCCAACATTTTAAAATTCTTTTTGTTCTTATCATTTTTCTGGACCACATCTGCCCTTACAACTTGTCAATCTCGCAGTAAGTAAAAATGTCTTTACCACATTACGACCGTCAAGCGCTAAATGAACAGTCCAATCATGAATGTTCATTTTGCCACAAACCCCCTGACAAAAATATAACAACCTATATCGATTGCCACAAAATATTTCATAAAAATTGTGTTAATGTTACCGAAGATGACATATCCTTCAAATGTACTCAATGTTCCGCCGTAAGGTCAAATTCACCTGCGCCAAGTACTTCAAGTCACTACTCAAATCGTTCTAATGCTTCACATTCTCGAAAAATAGAATTAAGACTTCAGAGACTAGAAGAAGAACGCAAATTAAACAAAGAGTACCTTAACAAAAAATATCAACTTCTTGAGGAAGCTGAGGGCCTCTCTGATATTTCAGCCGACCGACCACAGTCTGTCCATGAGTGGTTGGCTTCAACTGAGCCCCGCAATTATATCGAACAACCTACTGTTTCCAATGTAAATGAAAATATAGATTTGCAAACATCTCATTTGCCGAACCAAATGGACAATCAAAATGCATTTTCAATGCCAAAAAATATTATGTCAAACTCAAACCAATCAACATTTATTTGCAATGGCTTAAATACGATGCCACAAAACTCCGTTGGATTTGTTCCACCGACAGTATCCTCGGCTGCCATAAATTCGTTTTCAACCAAGACTGCGGTGCCGAATTGTACCGCGGCCATTCCCACCTTTAGTGGCTATCAACACCGAATGCAGCCTACAATACCTTCAGTGTCTACTTTCCCCGGTGGCAGCGTATTCACATCTTATCCTGCAAATAACAACACACAAAATTTATTTCATTCGGCTCAACAACCATTTATTGAACCGCATCCAACATCGTCTACATTAAATTTTCCGCAACATACACACGCAAACGCGGCCCCTTGCCCACCAACACACTTAGCACCACCACCTAGAGTGCTGCAAAACCACTTTAGCTCTCGTCAATCTCTGCCAAAAGAGCTCCCCGAATTCTCTGGCAATCCAGAAGATTGGCCTATATTCATCTCCACCTATGAGTGGTCCACCACGGCATGTGCCTTTACCGATGCCGAAAATTTAATTCGCCTTCAAAAGGCTTTAAAAGGAGAGGCACTCCATAGTGTCCAGCAAATGTTGATCCATCCTTCAAATGTAAGCAGCGTACTCCAAGTACTTCGTATGTTGTATGGTCAACCTGAAAAAATAATAAATTCAATAAAAAATAGGATTAATTCTACCCCAAAAGTAGAAGAAAATAATTTAAAAGCTCTTACCTCCTTATCTATTGAAGTTCGCAGTTTAATAACGACAATTACTTCTAGTAAAATGCTAGATGAATTAAATAATTCATCACTTTTGTTTGACCTGCTACAAAAACTTCCACCTTCATATCAAATGCAGTGGGCAAATCAAAAAATACAGCTGATGAACCAAAATAAAAAACCAAATTTGTTCGAATTTGACAAATGGTTTTTTAACATTGGTATAACAGCTAGCAGTATAACAATTGATCAACATACGAATAAGTGGAACAAGGGAAGCACGATAAGTAAATCAAATGCAACAACAACAACAAACAAAAAAGCATTTATTCATTCGCATAGTGAGCGCAAATGCATTGTGTGTAATAACAATAACAGTTGCAGCGCAGTCGCTAACTGCCCAACATATTTATCTATGGATCGTGGTGAGAAATGGAATGCAGTAAGAAAACACAGACTGTGTAAGTTCTGCTTAATCAAACACAGTGGTGACTGCAATAAAAAGAAAAGGTGCGGTAAGGAAGGGTGCCAATATTTTCACCACCCTTCATTACATCAATGTTCTGTACCGGTAAATCATAAGCAAATGTCAAACGAAAATAAAAGTGAAAAACAAGATGTAATAAATAAGGAAATAAATAATACACACAGTGAAAAAATTAAAAATATTTTATTTAAAATAATTCCAATTAAAATATTTGGAAATAATAAAGTGATTAATACATTTGCCTTTATTGACGAGGGGTCATCTATAAGTCTGATGGATGAATCGCTGGCAAATCAATTACAAATGGATGGTGTACCAAACTCCTTATGTTTGCGGTGGACAGGAGGTATGGAGAGACGTGAAGAGAATTCCAAAAAACTAAAAATATACATTTCAGGTAATAATAAAAAACGTGTGGCCATTGATGTTTCTACTGTGAAATCATTGAATCTGCCAACTCAGTCGCTAGATTACAAATCATTATCGGATCGATATCGCCACTTGCGAAATCTTCCGGTCCAGAGTTACAGTGATGCTGTGCCGCAAATATTAATTGGATTAAACCATTTTAATCTTGGAGTCTCAAGTAAAATCCGCGAGGGATTACCACATGAACCTGTTGCTGTTTGTACAAAACTTGGATGGTTTGTTTACGGCACCGTTGCAGAAAATAAAACGGCAAGTACTAACTTCAATTTTCATGTTTGTGAATGCTCTGCTAAAGCAAATAAATTAGATGAGTTGGTTAGAAGCTTTTACTCATTAGAAAGTGTCGGTATTAGCGTAAAAAATCCACTTGTATCTGAAAGTGAAACTCGAGCGTTAGATTTATTAGAAAGGTTTACAAAGTATAAACCTTGTGGGCATTATGAGGTTCCCCTTTTGTGGAAGTTTGATTTTATAGAAATGCCTGATAGTTATCAGATGGCGCTTAAACGACTTATTTGTCTTGAAAGAAAATTGCGTAAAAATTTAGAACTTTTTAATATTTTCAAAGAGATCATTTCTAAATATTTATCAAAAGGTTACATCCGTAAGTTAAATTCTAATGAAACTGAGCGTGGTGATAAGAAAATTTGGTATCTTCCAATTTTCCCAGTTTTTAATAAAAACAAACCAAATAAAACGAGGGTCGTTTGGGATGCGGCTGCCACATCAAATGGTATGTCCTTGAATTCTTATTTAATGAAAGGACCTGATTACTTGGCCTCTTTGCCTTCAATACTTTTTAAATTTCGTCAGAAATCGGTGGCCGTTTGTGGTGACATCGAGGAAATGTTCCACCAGGTGCATATACGGCCAGAAGATCGTGATGTCCAACGTTTCCTTTGGCGTGATTGTGTGGAAGAAAAGACTCCCGATATATTCGTGATGAATGTTATGATTTTTGGAGCAACTTGTGCTCCTAGCATTTCCCAGTACATAAAAAATCTCAATGCGACTAAATTTGAAAATGAGTTTCCACTGGCTGCAAAAGCAATTAAGGAAAACCATTATGTCGACGACCTCCTTATATCCGTGGATGATTCAGAAGAAGCTATACAAATTATCACTGATATTGTCTATATTCATCGTAAAGCTGGGTTTAATATTAGAAATTGGATTTCTAACAGCAAGACAGTGCTAAAATCCATTTCCTCAGAAACTAGTTCTGATTTTAAATGCTTAAATCTTAAGGATGAGAAGCAAATCGAAAAGGTTTTGGGAATTTTTTGGGAACATCAAGAGGATGTCACAACGTTTAAAATCTCTCCTTGGTTAAGAGAGAGTGATATTTTTTCTGGTCAAAAAATTCCAACAAAAAGAGAAATGTTACGATTAGTTATGTCAATCTATGACCCCCTAGGTTTTATAGGACATATTGTCATGTACGTTAAAGTACTTATGCAAGATGTTTGGCGATCAAAAATAGATTGGGATGAAAAAATTTCTCCTGATCTAACAACTAAATGGACAAAGTGGGTTAATATTTTACCCGAAATAGAAACAATAAAAATTCCTCGTTGTTATTTAAAACATTTTGAACGCTACGATGACATCGAAATTCAACTGCATACATTCGTAGATGCAAGCAAAGATGGTTACGCAGCTGTATGCTATTTTCGATTAAGAAGAGATGATGATATTACCTCCTCAATTATTGGAGCTAAAACTAGAGTCGCTCCTATGAAAATAACATCCGTTCCACGCCTCGAACTAATGGCTGCCCTTATAGGCACTCGATTTGCTAAATATGTATCAGAAAATCATGAACTAAAAATTAATAAAAAATATTACTGGACTGACTCCAAAACGGTGTTAAGTTGGCTGAATTCCGATCACCGTAAATATAACCAATTTGTTGCATTTCGTATAACAGAGATTTTGGAACTGTCATCAATCAAAGACTGGAAATGGATCTCAAGCAAGCAAAACGTTGCCGATGATGCCACGAAATGGTCCAAAATTCCAAAGGTGTCGTATTCCTCCAGATGGTTTAAAGGACCTGAATTTTTGCGTCGTCCAGAAAATGAATGGCCGCAAGAAGTTCCAATAGCGGAGTCTACAGAAGAAGAGCGTGTGCACCATTCATTTAAAATAACGAATTTTGAAACAATTTTTGATGTCTGCAGATTTTCTAAGTGGAATCGACTGGTTCGTGCTGCAGCCTACGTTCTTCGTTTCATACAAAATTGTCGACTAATTAAGAAACAAAAAGGTGAATTAACCCAAGAGGAACTACAAAGCGCTGAAAATATTTTATATAAGCAGGCTCAGAATGAAAAATATTCTTATGAAATTTCGTCATTAAATTCTAATCTGGACATACATAAATCCAGCGATATTTACAACAAAACCCTATACTTACAAGATGGTATTTTACGTGTCCATGGCCGAATCGACAACGCGGATATTTCGCTAGAACAAAAACGTCCGATAATTCTGCCTAGAAAAAGTCAAATTACGAAACTTATTCTGATGCATTACCACTACAAATATCATCATATGAATCACGAGACTGCTATCAACGAAGTTAGACAAACATTTTGTATTTCAAGGCTTCGTGCAACATATAAATCTGTAGTTCGCTCGTGCCAAATGTGCAAAATTAAGAAGGCGGTACCTCTTAACCCTCAAATGGCCGAATTACCGCGTGCGCGTGTAGCATCTTATGTTGCGCCGTTTACGTATACTGGGATCGATTTTTTCGGCCCAATTACTGTCGTTGTTAATAGGCACAAGGAAAAACGTTATGGATGTTTATTCACTTGCCTAACTGTCAGAGCAGTCCACATTGAGGTGGCACATTCGTTGACAACTAGCTCCTGTATCTTAGCCATTCGCAACTTTATGGCACGTCGCGGAATTCCACATGAATTCTACAGCGATAACGGTACAAATTTTGTCGGTGCTGAACGCGAACTTCGTGAAGCTTTGTCCGATGTCGATAAAGATGAGCTGGTAAAATCATTTACCACCACCACAACAAAATGGAAATTTAATCCACCGGCATCTCCCCACATGGGTGGGGCGTGGGAGCGTCTTATACGCTCAATAAAAACAATATTGTATCAAATAATGCCCTCAAGGTCACCAAGCGATGAACTTTTGCAAAGTATGCTGTTAGAAATAGAGAACATTATAAATTCAAGGCCACTAGCCTATGTTCCTGTGGATGCCGAATCCGGTGAAGCATTAACTCCAAATCACTTCCTAGTGGGTTCTTCTTCAGGATTAAAGCCTATGTCGATTTGTGATGATAGTGGCATATTACTTAAGCAGAGTTGGCTTACTTCACAACAATATGCCAATATTTTTTGGAAAAAGTGGCTAAGTCAATATTTGCCATCTTTAACTTGCAGGTCAAAGTGGCATGACCGACAGAAACCTTTATGTCAGGGGGATTTAGTGGTCATTGTGGATTCAAATTTTCCACGAAATGTGTGGCTACGTGGTAAAGTCTTAGAAGTTAGATTGGCAAGTGACGGTCAAGTACGTAGTGCAAAAGTACTTACTCAACATGGTGTGCTCGAAAGGCCTGCGGCTAAGCTGGCTATTTTGGAAGTTGCTCATCAACAGGAGTCTGACAGCGAAGAAGCTTCTTGTCATACTGCGGGGGGAATGTTAGCGCCACTACCAAAAAACGCTAAATTCTGATAATCCATCTGGCAGCACTTAATAATATTTTTCTGATTGTCATTATTTTATTTTTAAAGAAAGTAGAAAATTTGTTCTAAAACAGCCATATTTTAGAGCCAAATTGAACTGCCATTTTATTCAGTTGTAAGTTCCAGAACATAAAGGTGGCCGTGGCCAGATAATTTAGTGAATTTATAAACTTGTTAAATTTTTTAGTGGTTTTCAAACCAAAAAGTATGTATTTTTAATATAGTTTGTAATTATTATACAATTCCTAATCATTGTTATTTATTTAGGAACTTTAATATAAATGCATTAGTTGAATAAATCCAGAATTTTATGAAACTCTTGTATTTTATTCAAAATCCCATTGGAAATCACTAAACACTCACCTAGGCTGGCGTGCCTCCAACAATATACGTTTTGAGAAAATGTTTGTATGATGGCAAAATTTAGCAAATATTTGTCTTTATACGGGAAAAATAACACCTTTGAACTTAGTGGTGAAGGGTATCGTATGGTCGGCTTGACCGACTATAGCGCTTTCTTACTTGTTTTTCATATACTCTTAAATATTTTAAAAGTTTTAATCTTTTAATATTTCCCTAAATTGTTACATGGTGTTATTCTTGAAAAGATTCGTATATCATGTAAAAAATACTTACATGTAGAAAAAAAACTTTGCTTTTTTCTTCAATATATTAATGCAATTTATTGTTAGCGCTAATAAAGTACAACTAATAATTTATAATGATTTTTCATGAAAACTTATACGATTTTATTGCATAAAATGTGACTCTAAAAAATATTTAATGTCAAGGTTTAATTATTTGTTTTGATTAACCTTGAATTTGTTCTCAGCACTATTTAATTTCAGAAATTTCTTAATTCGCAAAACATGCAAACTTTTTACTTTGATTTATGATGCTTTCATTTTTTTTTATTTATGTCAGTAATTGGAATTTTTAATTAATAAAATTATAATTTTTGTAGTAATACATAGTTTTTAGTTTTTGTATAAAATGTAACAAAAGTATGACAAGAAAATGTTTTCTTTTTATACTATTTTATACTTTATTATTGAAAGGATTTTGGTAATAGAAAGGATTTTGTAATTCGCTATCATTAAACTATAATATATTAAACTACATATTTTGAAGCAAATGTTTTAAAGAACCAACTATTTTTTTTAATATGTTTTATAGAGAAAATCTTCTCATGTTCTACAATTTTTGAATTGTACTTTTTCACAAAATCCAAGTTTTTTCATTTCTTTTAATTAAAATGAAAAACCGATAGAAGAGTTTTATTCAATTTCCACATACAGCCTAATAATCAACAACCAGTGAGGTGAACCGCTTTTTTAAAAATTTTATTTTTTCAAGTGGTTCTGGCCAATTGTCGAACTTGGGACCTCTGGTATGCTAGGCGGATGACTAGCTTGCTATACTACGGCGGTATTCAATTTCTGGTCGTCTGGTGTTTTGCACGGTTTTTAGAAATCGAAACAGTTGGTAGCTTTATTAAAAAATATCACGAACTTGTTTATATACCATAACTTGGATTTTTGAGTTGAAAAATTTCTTATATAAAGTAAATTTTTGAAAAATTTCCTATAAAAAGTAAATTTTTGAAAAATTTCCTATAAAAAGTAAATTTTTGAAAAATTTTCTATAAAAAGTAAATTTTTGAAAAAATTGACTAAAAAAAGAAAATTTTTGAAAAATTTCCTATAAAAAGTAAATTTTTGAAAAATTTCCTATAAAAAGTAAATTTTTGAAAAATTTCCTATAAAAAGTAAATTTTTGAAAAATTTACTATAAAAAGTAAATTTTTGAAAAATTTACTATTAAAAGTAAATTTTTGAAAAATTTACTATAAAAAGTAAATTTTTGAAAAATTTACTATAAAAAGTAAATTTTTGAAAAATTTACTATAAAAAGTAAATTTTTGAAAAATTTACTATAAAAAGTAAATTTTTGAAAAATTTACTATAAAAAGTAAATTTTTGAAAAATTTACTATAAAAAGTAAATTTTTGAAAAATTTACTATAAAAAGTAAATTTTTGAAAAATTTACTATAAAAAGTAAATTTTTGAAAAATTTGCTATAAAAAGTAAATTTTTGAAAAATTTACTATTAAAAGTAAATTTTTGAAAAATTTACTATAAAAAGTAAATTTTTGAAAAATTTACTATAAAAAGTAAATTTTTGAAAAATTTACTATAAAAAGTAAATTTTTGAAAAATTTACTATAAAAAGTATAAAAAGTAAATTTTTGAAAAATTTCCTATTAATAGTAAATTACATTTAACATCGTTAATTTAATTTTTTGGAATCTGGACTTAATCCACTTTCAAATAGTCTTTATATTTTTTCATGAATTTTCACGATTAGCAAAAAAAATACATTTTTATATGAAAAACTTTACAACCATTGTCCATATGAAAAAAATTTCTTATCAAGGCTTAAAGAAAATTTTGTGATGAATCCGCCGTCGTTTCTTTCAACAAATAAGATAAGCCATTTCCAAAATATGATCAAAACAATGGAACGACCTCTATAAAAATCCGATATTTTGGAAAAAAAACATTTTTTTAAAATCGTATCCATAGAATTAAAAAAAAATAATTAGACTTCAAAGTAATTTCTCTTATTGACCAGTGTAATTTAGAGCAATAAATCAAACAAATATAATTTTTTATTTGGTGGAAAAATTTGTGTTGGCCACGTATTTACTAAAATGTCTCAAGAGTCATTGAATCAATAGCTCCGGAGAACTAGTTTAAAGAGATCTCATCTATAACAACTTATAAAGTTCGATCTCTGAGCTATATCGATATAAATGCATATTACAAACCCTTAAAGCAATAAGATTTGATAAGAGTGTACCAAGTCGGACTCTAAGTAGATCTATATAATGATCATTCATACTATAGTTTTTTTATTCTGACTAACCTTTTTTGCCTTACAGTTCTTGTCTATCTTTCTTAGATATTAAATAAATGTCCTCAGACTTAAAACATTCTTTATAATTTTTTACTTTAAAGACCATTATATAAGGATAAACAAATTCTATTAAGACCTCAACTAGTATAATAAAAATTAAGTAATAAATATTAAAATTAAAATAATATTAAAATTCTTCCACCCCTTAATGAAATATCCTCCAAGCCACTTCCATTAAATTTAATGTGACTTCTATTAACCAATAAACCGCTAAACTACTTTTAGAGATTTTTAATGACTATTTCATACGAAAAAAAAAATAAAAGTTTTTTTTACAAAAAATGGTACTAACAATAGAAGAAAATGTGACAAACAACTATAAAAGTCAATAAACAAAAAAACTAGAGACTAAAGAATTTCTTTGCAAATGTTTTCTGGTCATAAAAATGAAAGTCTAGAAGTTACCGACTTCTATAAAAAAAAGACCCAAACCCAAAAATAATGGAACTCACGCATCAACAAAAAAAATATTTTCATACGAAAATTGAAGAATACTCGTAACCTATAGAATGTCAGGAAAATATTTATAAAGAATTGAAATGAAATGAATAAAAGGGGTTGACATTATTTATCCTTTAGAATTTTTATAGTTCGTTCTGATTTCAGTTTATTTTTGATGACCCTAATAATTCGTTTTAATGACTGTAATAATGGAGTTGTAGTGGAAAATAAAAATGTAGTTAAAAAAAGTTTCATGTTACTTAAAGTTTTTCTTTTTATTTCGCATTTGTATTAGACAAGTTTGTTTGAATTTTATTTTTTTTTTTTTTCCTGAAAACTTTATGTCCTTGTTTAGGTTAATACTAATGTCACAATTGAACTTGAACACGCAACATACAAACATTTTTACATTTTAACTATAAAGACCTAAACTTATTTACTTGATTTCTACAACCTAATAATGAATTAAATAAAACTACGTAAATATTTTGTAGAGAAACATAAATTTGCCTTAATAAAATTAATCACTTTAATCAAAGCAAATACAATTCTAAAATGAAAGGGAGAGTAAAAGTAGAAAAAAAGTGTTTTGGTAAAAAAATGTTTGTTTGATTCTTAGGAAATGCAATGTTGCTTATGACTATATACTCGTATATGTATTTATAATTTACATAATTGCATGTGAAAACTAACATACATACATTTAAATTTGTTTATATAAACACATACTACTACACCAATGTAAACATGTCCTTTTCATTCATAGCAACTCTTTAAAAAATTCTACAATTTTTTTCTTTTGATAACATATTGCAAATACTCATACGTTCTAGTGTCCATTCTTGCCATTTTTTGTTTTCTATTATTCTCGATTTTACTATTATACACACAAAAGTGTGTAAAATTTTCAAATTTTTAAATCTTTATACCCTGCGGTTCCGGATATAATTGCTATCACAAAAAATAGGAGTAAATATAACCAACAACTGAGTCTGGGCTATTCAAAACTTCCTTTGTTTCTATCTTCCATTATAACCGAACATGAAAATCTTTTACCATTTTGTTCTTTACAGAAACTGTTCTTAATTTTGGAACTCCTTGGTACGTTTATATGTACATAGTTTGAATATGTTTGTATGTAAGTCGTGTTGTACTGAATTCACAGTCAAATTATGCAAATTTCATTACGCAAACTTTTGCGTTAACATATTTATACAAACAAACCAAACAGAATGATAGACAGTCCATACATATACAGTGCTGAGCATAAATAAATGGTAAACGGTCCGAGTCGATTTTGCAACTTCAGTCAACATAACTTAGTCATGTTTTTAAAAAGAATATAATAGTTCAATTTTTTTGTTAGTGCCCATCGACTTATATCACTTTCCAGACCAAATACGATTGTGACAGGTTCAGTTATTCCGAAATGTCAAGCCACCACAAGGGTCAACCCTCCCAATAAGTCGGAATTTGAATAAATATATTTAAAATTTTTTCGTTTGGACTAGTAATTTTTTGGATATCGTAACCCTAGAGTACCGCATAGAGTGCGATCATATGTTTTACTAAGCACAAAAAAAATAGAAAAAATAGAAAAAAAATGTATAATGACATTTTTTATATGAAGATGACGTCTTTTAAATGTACTTTTGACGTCTCTTAAATGTACTTGACAGTTTCGTCCTCAGTCTAGTTCTGGTTTTTGATCGTAACTATGCCTGATAAAATTGATTAAATTCAATAAATTTATATTAAAGATATCTTACGGAAAATAAATTTACGGGTGCTGTCGTTTAGTTGATTAGTACGTCGACTACTTAACATAACATTAATGTATATAATTTATGTATATAATTTTTAATATATATATAATTTTTATTTTCTATTAAAATTCTTATTTACCACAGCATTTTCCATCAGCAGCCCTGCAGAATTATCATGCCATCGATGTAAAAGAAATAAAATTGGCTGTAAAACAAAAATCTTAAATAATAAACATTTAATTGTTTTGACCCCAGCTCCCACATAGTATTCACTGCCAAAAATGTTTTAAACATTCAAAAATCTGGATCTTTTTAAGCATTAAAAAAACCTCAACAAGTTTGTGGGATGACACATAGATGGCGCTACTTATATTAAATCCATTATTAGCTCTAGCATTCAAAAGATAAGTGTATACTTCTTATATCTGGCGCAACAGATATAAGATGTAAGATATAAGTGTATAAGAGCATTTAAAGTGAAGCTATTTTTTGGTTTGGAAAATATACTGTTGGTGTCAAGACATGGCTTGACAAACATTACTCGGATTATGTACCGTTAAAAAGGAGTTTGCCAAAAAAAAATACCTTAAAGTGAAGTTGATGAAGAGCCACAACTCTAAAGGAACGTATTGGATTATGTAGGTTTTAACTCCAAAAATTGTTGATATTATCTGATTCGACAATCAATACCTATTTTCACGTATAAATACATAGATTTAATGAATAATCATTTGTTAATATTTTGCTGAGTGTTCCTATGTACTTATATTTATATATTTTTGTTTTTTATGCTACTTTAAAGAAATTTTCTTTAATTTATTGAGGGGTATTGAAACTATAAATGTAACAATGTTTAAATTATTGTCTTCATCATGTCTACAAATTTACAAATTTTCAAAACATATAGAAATTTACATATCGCACTTGTTCAACAAGAGGGTATTAACTCAAAATTTTTAAATTTTCACTTCTTAGAAGAAATTGATGTGTAGTGGTATTATCTATCCATTGTCAAAATCTGACATCATTTTCACTATAATTTCGCCAAAAACTACAGTTTTAACCTTCTTTTTATGAAAGTAGTAGTAAAATAAAATAGTTTTTTGACTCTACTAAAAATTTTAAAATTTTGAGTTAATACTCTCTTGTTGATCAAGTGCGATATGTATATGTAATAATCATTTCTAAATATAAGGTTATAAGACAAAATTGTCTTTCTCGTTTTTAAAAGGAGCCTCCTAGCAAATGCTATAATATAAAGAAATTGCACTCAATGTATGGATGTTCTTCTTACATAAGTGAAATTAAATTGGATAAAGAACAATGGAAAACGTATAAACGCACAAACAAATATAAATACATTTCATGAGCACTTGTGTGTGCCTTAGCTTTCTCTCATTAGGTAATCGTCTCCATTAGTTATTTATGAATAAAAGCAAAAGCGGTATACTCTCTTTTTTAAGGGACTTTTCAAATGGACCATACGGCAAATCTGTGTATGGAAGTGCAACATCTTTATACTAATTTGAACTTAAGGAACGCACATTTTTTATTGAACTCAGTTAAAACTGTTGTATTTTAAGTTATTTCGCTTTTTAAGAAAATAGGAAATTTACTCTTTAACAGACAAATAAATAAACAAACAAACGATCTGAATTTTATATATTTACATACATCGCAATAATTTGGCACTTTTTTATTTGAATTTTTAACTTTAAAGATTTCAAAATTAAAGAAAAATTTTCCACTTCTTTTTAAATTTTATTTTTTATATATTCTTTAACCAATAAAGTTCAACATAAAACTGGAAAAATAGAAAATAAAGAAAAATGTTCAACCAAAGAGATGGCATCTCTATTTAGTTATTTTTTGTTTTCAAGAGAAATTTGTATCTGTGTAATCTTTTTTATTATACCCTACACCACCTTTAGAGGAGAAGAGTATTAAAGTTTATGTTGGTGTTTGAAACGCACTTTTTAGTATAATAAACCACTCCTATGTCATTTTTAACGATGTCCTTTAAACGGTTAGATCCTTAAGAATGTAAATAAAAAATTTTGTTATCAGAAATAGCTCGCAAATTGGGAGATGAATTGAAATTTGTTCCAGAAATTAGTCAACTTCTTTGTTTATCTCTATTAGTACTAGTTTTGGTATACGAGTATTATGGTCACAAAAATAACTATCGTTTGAATCGGTCTTAGTTTAGCTAAAGTTCTCTTACAAGACCTTATCATAAGGTCTTGTAAGAGAGCTATTGCCCTCTTGCACCAAAAATCAAATGCTTAAGTGGGGTATTTTAATTACAATATTTCGCACAAATGAGTTTTGTATTTACCTAAATCGATGGTCTTACATAGTTTGACACTTGGTTCAGTAAATGCCGGAATTGATACAATTTGGAGAATTTTTTCGAGATTTATGTATGTTACTCCTCAAAAAGTTAGTGATATAATACAACAAAATTTACAATCAGATCGAATTAGCTCCTTAAGTGTAGGATATCATATGGTCGGTCACCAACAATAATAACACTTCCTGACTTGTTTGTTTGTTGTTGGTTTCCTGGTTATTTGTGTGCGTTTCGTTGGTGTCTTTATTGTTTTTCGTATCTCCATTTCTTTTTTTTGCAATTTTTATGTTCTAAAATATGGACTCTCGTTGTACTCGTATGCATATTCATGCCCTAAAGTCAAACTAAAGGTTTTTTCTTTTTTATAGAACAAATTTCTCTAGTGAAATGTAGTGATTCCTAACGAAAGGAATACAAAAAGAGTAAGTGTTTGTACGAATGTATGTGTTAGTCTATATGTATGTAAATCTGTATTAGTATTAGAGAAGAACGAGGTGGTTGTTAATAAATTTTGTGGTATTGTCTCTTCTTAAGCTTTTTTATCTAATTTTTTTGCTTTTTTATTTTATTTATATTTTTTGTTGCTGTTGTTATTGTTTGGGACAATTACTTTAAAACCTTCTAAAACTTAAGAAAGATTTTTGTTTGACTTTTTTTATGGTTTATCCCAAGATCTGGTTGGTGTCTTTGCGATGTTAAATGTTATTGTTGTTGTGTGGCAGCTAAATTGTAAAAGTGTTGCAGTCAGTGGCTGTTTTGTTGTATTATTATGATTTGGAAAATTTGTTTAATCCTTGCAACTTAAAAATTTTGAAATATTGTAACAAATTTTATCCAAACAAAAAAAAACTTTTAACGTTTTTATGTTTTAATATGAAAAAAAAAAAACTATATGGCAAAATGTCACTGCTAAAAGATCTGTATATAATTTATTATTGGTGGTGGTAAGTTAATGCTGGTTTTATACTTTTGGAGGGCAGTACCAAGAAGCATAATTTATGGCTTTGTTTAAGCTTAAGATTTTAAGAAAATTTTAAAGCTGTTATTTTAAATAAAAAAAATAAATTCTTTCTTTTAGTTAATATTAAAGACTTTTTAAACAAATGTTTAAAAGGAAAAATCAAATTTTTTTTATAATTTTTGATACAAAACTTTGATAAAAAAAAAACAATTTTACTATTTTGTTTGCTTTTTTATTCAAAATTTTGAAATTAAATTAAAAAAAATAGTACAAAAACAAATTTTTCAACGCAAAAACAGTACAAAATTGCCATAAAAAAAGTTTTATTCAATATATTTCTTAATTTTGAATACCTAAACTGCCATATAAAATGTTTCATCTACAATTTTGCAATAAGAATTCATTAAATATTTTTAATAAAATTTTTATGAAAAATTTTTCGATGTGGTATTTTCTGATAAAAAAAATTCTGTTAGACAAACATTTTTAATTTGTTTTCCATAGAAAATTCTTTGATTTCAAAATTTTTTTAATTTAAAATTTAAGTATGAAACACAATTGGAACGAACGACCAATTTTTCGGAACCTATATTCGTCGTTAGAAATAAAACATATGGGTTTATATGAAAGTGTTCACAATAGATGCGTACGACGAAATTTGTCGTGCGTATCGAACAGTGCGATAGATTTATTTCTATTTCATACGCAGACGAACGACGACTAAACTGGTTTAGAGTGGTTGTATTTCTATTTATGTTGTAAAATATTAGAAATAATACGTGTTCTTGTTAAATATGGTCACTTTATGATTTGTAAACAAAAAATATTTATTTCAAATATAATTAATTAAATATATTAATCTCGTGAAACAATAAAAGAATAACAAAAAAATTTGCAAATGTTGTGAGTGCGCGATATGTACGAAATTATGAATAATTTGTGCAAATAAAGAATCAGCACAAATGGCGTCAACAATATTTATTCGTCCCAAATGTGTTCAATGGACGAATGTACGAGACGAATTTTTAAAACCAAATTCGTCGTGCTGGACGAAATTAGTCGTTCGTCCCACTTGTGTTTCTACCTTTATTCGTAGAACTTTTTCGTTATAATTTGTATATTCTCTTTTTACATAATAAAAATTCATAAACTTTTTAAGTTATTTATATAAATAAACTAATATTTAAAAAAAATGTTAAACTTACAAATTCGAATGTGATGTCCCCATTTAGTTAAAATAACACAAACCCAGTTCCTTTGAAAATATTCAGCCAAAGAGTATAACTAACACCCAAATAACCTCCCTAAAAAATATTTTAAAAAATTTGTTAAAATTCCTTATAAAAATTACACCTGTGTATTAAAACCAAATAATTATGACTTATCCCGGCTAATCGGCCAACGTATAATCAACAAACAACCAACAAATTTAGTGGCAGCAACTAAAGGAACTGCAAGTGAAATGAATTTAAGGAAAAGAAGAAAAAATAAGTGCACGTTGTACTTCTTGATTTCGGAATTCAGTGATATTTAAACGCCCATGGCGGTCAAAAAGACATAAACAATGACCAAATACTATTAAAGTTGGCACAAATACGAGCTAGAAGAGGGGAGACAAGGTAATACAAAAAAGGAAGAATATCAAAAATACTAAGAGAAATGAACATGGTGTGAATAAACTAAGTAGTGTTGCAGAAAATGTGGTTACTTCTTGATTTAAATTTTGTTAAAAATTTTTTGTTAATGAACATTTTTACAGCAAAAAATTGTCTATAATATTTTCTTTACCAACCAGTTTTTCTTGAAAAAAAGTTTTGCCCAAAAATATAGATCGTAAATTTGAAGACTGTTTTCGATAAATATGCAGGAACATATAGAATATATCGTCACCTGAAATATAAAAGGGCGTAACTAACACAAAAATTGCAATTGATTTTTTTGATGATTATGACAGAGCAATCCAAAATACATCTTGCTACAAAATAATTTATGCGTACGGTCAAAAACAGCGATTTTTTCACTAAAAACCAAAGGTTTAAAATGTTGCTCAAAATTTTTATTTATTGCCCTTTTGGTCTCAAAAAATATTCAGCTTGTAGTTAAGCCATTTTGTTTTTGTTTTGTAATTACCTAAAAATTACTTGTTTTATGTCATTTAACTTTTCAGGAATGTCTTTGCTGTTAAGTAAATTTCAAAATTTGGTATTAATATAACATTTAGTTTAAAAGTTATGATGTTTTCTTGCTTATCATATAAAAAAGTATTATCCGAGACTGAGATTTTTGAAAGGCTATAAGTTAGCTTTTCGACCGTATATTGATCCGTTTGTCTACAGATCAACTCTTGATCAACTTGGTTTAACCTAGGGTTTGCAAAAAACCGTGAAAATGAGAAACCGCGGTTTCGGTTTTAAAACACCCAAAACCGGCCGGTTTCGGTTCGGTTTTCGGTTTTTTTAATAAAACTATTTCAGTTTAAATTTATAGGAAAATTTAGATAACTTCATTAAAACATATTATAATTTTATACTAAAATTCAGGAAAATAATTCAGGTTTTTTAAATATGAGGGATAAGTCTTGTTTCTTTTGGAGAAATTGCAGAGCCCCTTTAGCATGAATAATATTTGCATCCGAGCGACAAATTGCTTCAATAGTAATTTTTACAAATAGCAACGATTTTAAAGAATTTACAATTTCAAAGTCGATAGAATGAAGCAAATCTAAGGTCGACAGCATTTCTAAACTCTCATGAATACTTTGTTTTAAAAGCAGAAATCTAAGAGTAAACTTAATTCACGATTATAATGCTTTTTAACGCTTGTCTGTAAAATATTATAACGAACTGACGAATTTTTGAAATACCGAGCAGTTTTCCTAACAGCCTCTAGGTTCAAATGTATATGGGCAATCGGGTTTAAATGAGTCAAAGTTTCATCGTCTTCAAAATTGATTTTCAGATACAAATTTGATATTGGCTGCTGTTCCATCTATAGTACATGCTACGATATTTGTATCAAGTGAAATATTAAACTCCATTAGCCTTTGTCTAATGGTTTCTTGCGTTTGCTTGAAATTACACGTTCCTTAAATACGACCCAGATTATAAAATTTACCATGAGAATCGTGAATATTTACGTTCATATACCGTCTTCTCCTTACACCTATCCATTCGTCCATTGTAAACACCTTTTGCTTGTTTCATTCTTCTGCTTCATTAAATAGACAAATTACGTGCAAATTTATGATAAACTAATGTTATTTCTGAATAATACCAACAAAAAATTATGAAAAATAAATAGCTAAAACCGCGGTTTTTTTCTACGGCTTTCGGTTTTGGTTTTGAGGCATAAAAACCCGAGGTTTCGGTTAAAACCGAACTGCAAACCCTAGTTTAACCTATATAAAATTTTATTTAAGTGTCTTTAACCGTTTAAAGTTACGGAGTTATTTCTAAAATTACTCTTTAAATAAACCACTGTATGATTTAAAATTTATCTTTTTCCATAAAATTAAGTTTTGAAAATAAACTGTTACTATTTTTAAGACCAGTTTTTATATAATGTACAAAAACCTTTATGCAAAATTTGTATGGTAGTTAAGCCTTTTTTATTCAGTTATCAGTTGTAGTTATTTATATATATTTATTATATTTGTTTTTTCGCAATTACTCAAAAACTGCTGTTGAAGTTTAAAAGTTATAACGTTTGTTGCTTCTCCTGTAAAAGAACTAGAAGTGTAGTTACGCCTTTTTGCATTTTAGGTGACGATATGTATGTATGTTTGATAGATAGTTCGACCATTGTATGAGGAATTTCTTTTAAATTCAGATACGCATACTCTTCATTTTTTCCTTTTGATCCGAATAACTGAATGCGTTTTTATTGAAATTCTCTACAAAACTAGTAAAAATGTCAGAAGAAAAAATTAAAATTTTAGCTGCTTCGGCCCTGTTTTAGATTATATTATATTTTCTTGTAAATATAAATATTTGTTAGTATTAATTTTGCTAAAATCAAAAATATGGCTATTTGGTACAAAGTCCTTACGGGTTCCCGTGGGCCTAGGTGCATCAAAAATTGTCTACAGCTGTTTCTACATCATTCAAAAAAATAATATGCACTTAAAAAAAGAACTCTTATTTTTTCGGGACACTCAAATGTACATGCTTTATGGAACCTCGAGTTAATATTGTAAAAATTACAAACAAAATTATAAATAGAGTAAAAAAGGCTTTCTCACATCGAAGGTGGCCTTGTTTATGGTAATGGGTAACTGATATTTGCGAATGTAAATGATTTTCAGGTCTCATATAAACCTTAAAACATAATCGGTTACTTTTCCGACACTCATACAAATTTATACTAGTTTAAATTTCTACACTCATTATTACAGAAGACTGTAATCAAATGACTGCAAAGCGAGCATGAAATAAATGCTTACAGGACATGCCAACACCAATGAAAAAAACTAAACATAAAAACACAACCAAAAATTATAAAACAAAAAAAAATCACACATTTTTCTACACAAGAAAAAGACTTGGGGCAAAAAGAAAACAAAATTACAACCACAACAAAAAATGAATTTAAAAAATAAAACAAAAAAGAGGGATGAGAGAGAATAGACTGTAAATCAGCCAAAGGAATTTTGGTTATTGTAAGTCGAAGGATGCGCGAATACTAAAGAATTTAAAGCGGAAACAGAAAACAAAATTGCTGCAAAAAAGGAACACAAAAACAATGAAAATGGCATTTATTAAGACATTAATTTAAATTTTCTTTAAAGAAATTTAAGAAATTAATACATATTTAAAGAGACTTATGTAAAGTATTTTAAAATCAAGTGTTTTTGGTAAACAAATTGGATTTTGTGAAAAATATCTTCAACATTAACTTGAATAATATGAAAGAAATAGAGTCAGATTTCTATCAAATAGTTTTCAATTTATTGATTTATTTTGATTTAATTTTTTTTTATATCAACAACTAAAAACAAATAATTTAGCTTCACATTATCCCTTTTAATAGACTAAGGAAAATATTTATATATTTCTATATTCATTTTTTTAATTTTCTATTTCTACAAATTATTTTACTCGAACGATAATTTACTTCATTAGAATTTCTTAAATCTAAAGAATTGAAAGAAAATTTATCCAAATTATCTCAAATCAACAAAAAGTATCAGTGATAATTTAATTTAAAACTTAAAGCTTATCACACCGCTCTTTATCACACCTGCACCCGTACAACTCAAACTAATAAAACCGCTAAAAATTTTCTTCTTCGCTCCGCAAGAATTTCAAGATAAGCCCTAAAACTCTACAGAAATTTAATAACACCTCTAGCGCCATCTATTGTCAGCCGGCTGTTGATAGCAGCCATTTTGTTTTATAGCCATCTCTTTCCGTTACACTCCAATGATTCGGCGCTTTTTTCCTCAATTCCACATACAGGCCATTATGTTTTAAGCTCATCTAACTGTTATCTTCCAACCTTAGCTTTCTTACAAAAGAAGTATACACTTGCTTTACTAGTCATTCCAGTAAATTAATTGGGAAAATAAACTTGCACATGCGCGCTCTTTATTGGAAAAGAGAGTTTTTAAGTAACGCCCCTTTTGGAATTGGAGAAGAGCTCACATTCATATTCCATTAAGAGCAAGAGTAAGCACTTAACTTTAAACAAAGAGTCTCAGTATTTAAAAATGTTCTTAGCTTGGTTTTGTTTAAAGAAAATAGACAAAAGACAGATTTGGAAAAAAGCGGCAAAAATGAAATTTGTTATTGCCAAATGTCAGAAAAAAGAAAATCATCACAAACTTGCTTTATTTTCACAGAGTTGTAGGTATAACTTGACATTTTCTACAGAGTTGTATTAACCTCAAAGTGAATTTTAAAGCCAAAGAAAACTTTTCATCAAATATTTAAAATTTTACAGAGAACAAAAATTTTAGTTAAAATGGAAATTACTTAAGATCTTTTACATAAATATCACTTTGGTTCAAGACTCTCCATATCTCTCTTGTTTGCTGAAAGTTTATGTTTGCTCTGTTTTTTTTTTTTTTTGCATTAACCAAAAGCTTAACTTCATGTTTTCATTTCCTTCCTGTGAGTGTAAGTGATCTTGTATTTTAGTCATTGCTTTCCGTCTGTCTTTCCATCTTTCAGTTTCGTTTAAAATTCTCATTCATTTATTTATGAAGCCGGCTTAATTTGCATGTCTTCTTTAATTCATTTCAAGTGAATTTGTTTGTTTTAGTTTTCTTCTGCTTAATTTAACTTTTTGCTGCCGCTTTTCGAGTTTTTCGTGGCATAAAGATTGTTTTATAATTTTTTGTTCCTATGCCTCAATGTTATTTTTGTTATTTTATTATAATTTTAACTTTAAAGTTGCTTTTTTGTATTTATTTATATTTATATTATTTTTTTTCTGTAGTAGTTATGTAAATTTTGTTGTTGTTGTCTAAAGAATTCATTAAATATTATAATTTGTCCATATAAATAATCAACAATTTTTTTTCTTTTCTTGCTTTTGTTGTTGCTATAAATTGTATTAACATAATTTGATTCATTTTTAAAAGTTGTTGTTTTTATTAGAAAATTCAATTATTTTGTTCACTCTTACTTTTATTTGCCCATAAGTACGAGTATTATTCACTTCTTTCTTACATATTTATTATGCATTTCTTTTTTTATTATGCTTTTTTTTCTTCGGAATTCAAATCAAAATGTATATAAAAAATTTATTGTTTATCGATATAACAAAGGTAATTTTGTTGAAATCTACTTTTTCTGGTAAATTTAATAAAAATGTTTTCCGGATAATTCTTTTTTAAATCTTATATTTCGGAGTAAATAATAGGCTTTATTTGAGCAAAAAAATCTATGCAAAAATTGCAAGCCAATGCACGGTATTAAAACTAACTGTTTTTAATAATTCTTCACAAAATTTCAATTAAAATTATTTATGAAAAATTCTTAAAAGAAAAATTTTTGCAAAAAATTTATATACAAAATTTTCTGTAAAATTAAATTTTCGATCTATGAAAAAAAAGGTGGCTTCTGACCCAAAAACAAAATTTCGAAAAATTAGCCAATTTTAATTTTTCGAAATTTTGTTTTTTTTTTTAATTAATAAAAAAAAGTAAGCAAGTGCTACAGATGGTCAGTCCCGACCATATGATACCATTCACCACTGAGTTAAATGTCTTTTTTTATTTGTATAAAGATAAATATTTTCTAAATTTTGTAGTAGTACAAAGATTTTCTCAAAACTATTATATTCAAGCTATTTCTGTCATTTTGACTTATATCGGAGCTGGGCTCAAATTTGGACCGATTGTCAAGAAATTCATCAATTTGATCATAATTTTTACAAAAATTATGTATGCAACTATAAACTTAAAATTATAATTACTTCGGATTTGAGAGCATTTATGTGATTTTTGTCTGATTTAGTTTGACTACAGAGTTTGTATGGGAGCTATGGTTAATTATAGGCCGATTTCAACAAAGTGATTTCTGTTTACATAAGCAGTGCCAGTTTTAAATTTTATGAAAATATATCGATTTATGTGGCCAAAATATTGATTCCGTGAAGTGAGACCTGTGGGAGGTACCCTAAATAATGGACCAATTTCAACGAATTTCAATAGCAATAGTTCCACTACTAAAAGAATTATCTTTACAAAATTTCATCAAATAATCTTTAGATAATTTGCATGAGCACACTTTTCCCTCAGCTGATTGAGCTCAAACTTTCGGAGACTTTTTTTTCCAATTGGAACTAACCTGGGGAATTGCGTCAAACAAATTCCAACTTTGAAAAATAACTTGCACCCTAGTATAATTTTTTTACAAAATTTTTTATATTTAACCGATTTTATTGACAGACAGACATAATATAGAAAATTTTTCAAAAATTTACTTTATATAGGAAATTTTTCAAAAATTTACTTTTTATAGCAAAATTTTTCAAAAATTTACTTCTTATAGGAAATTTTTCAAAAAATTACTTTTTATAGGAAATTTTTCAAAAATTTACTATTTATACGAAATTTTTCAAAAAATTACTTTTTATAGTAAATTTTTCAAAAATTTCCTTTTAATAGTAAATTTTTCAAAAATTTACTTTTTATAGTAAATTTTTCAAAAATTTTCTTTTTATAGTAAATTTTTCAAAAATTTACTTTTTATAGGAAATTTTTCAAAAATTTACTTTTTATAGGAAATTTTTCAAAAATTTACTTTTTATGGAAAATTTTTCAAAGTTTTACTTTTTATGGGAAATTTTTAAAAGTTTACTTTTTATAGAAAATTTTTAAAAAATTTACTTTTTATAGGAAATTTTTTAAGGATTTACTTTTAATTTTTAAAAAATTTACTTTTAATAGGAAATTTTTCAAAAATTTGCAATTTTAGGAAATTTTTCAAAAATTTACTTTTTATAGGAAATTTTTCAAAAATTTACTTTTAATAGGAAATTTTTCAAAATCTTTTATAGAAAATTTTTCAAAAATTTCCTTTTTATAGGAAATTTTTAAAAAATTTACTTTTTATAGGAAATTTTTCAAAAATTTACTTTTTATAGGAAATTTATCAAAAATTTCCTTTTTACAGTAAATTTTTCAAAAATTTGCTTTTTATAGGAAATTTTTCAAAAATTTACTTTTTATAGAAATTTTTTCAAAAATTTACTTTTTAAAGGAAATTTTTTTCAAAATAAATTTTTTATAGGAAATTTTTCAAAAACTTATTTTTTATATGAAATTTTTCAAAAATTTTCCTTTCAAAAATTTACTTTTTATAGGAAATTTTTCAAAAATTTTCATTTTTAAGGAAATTTTTCAAAAATTTATTTTTTATAGGAAATTTTTCAAAAATTTACTTTTTATAGAAAATTTCTTAAAACTTTACTTTTTATAAGAAATTTTTCAAAAATTTCTTTTTTATAGGAAATTATTCAAAAATTTACTTTTTATAGGAAATTTTTCAAAAATTTACTTTATATAGGAAATTTTTCAAAAAGTTACTTTTTATAAGAAATTTTTTAAGGATTTACTTTTTAGAGGAAATTTTTCAAAAATTTACTTTCTATAGGAAATTTTTCAAAAAGTTACGTTTTATAGGAAATTTTTCAAAAAGTTACGTTTTATAGGAAATTTTTTAAGGATTTATTTTTTAGAGGAAATTTTTCCGATCGATATGGTTTTAGGTTCTATAGACCATTTCGATGGAAATTCAATTACGGAATGGTTTCAATTCCGAACGGAATTTGTGACATGCCTGTATAACTTTGTTTCAACAAATAACACTTATTAATTGAAGAAATTGTTCAAATATTGAAAAAAAACAAAGGAAAATACATAAATTCAATTCCACTTTAAAAATAAAAAAATGTTTTATTCCGAAAAAAAATTTCGTTTTACTTTTTCGATAAAAGCAAAATACGGAAATCATTCCACTTCCGAACGGAATTGAGTTCTGTGACATGGCTAATTATTTAAAATCTTTGCGTTGACAACACTTTATGGAGTAGTTTAAAATTATAACAAATTGTGTATAAATCGAACTAAAAATCTAAACTTGGCACTGACAGGATCAAAACTATATATCACTGATGGCCCAAAACATTTGGCGCCGTTTAATTGAAAATTATTGCAAACTTTCTGACACCCTTTGGTGTGAATTGCTAAAAATAATAGTTAATATTTTTCTGTCTGGAAAAATTTCACATTTCATTTGTTAAGTTTGCTCTACAAATATCTATTAACATAATCATAAGCAACTAATTTATTTAACAAATAAATCATTTCAAAGAAATCCATTTGGTCAATATTTTTCGCTTATTATTATTAAAGGTGGCGAACATTTTAGAATTTCAAAAACAAATAACATGAAATTGAATTTGTTAATAGATAATAATTTTTATTTTGCATATTTTGTAAATTTTGAATCAATAGAAAAGTAAAATTATAACGAATAAAAATTATATCCTAGAAAAACAGGATACACACAATCCTGCTGTTTTTGGCATTACCCTTTTTCAAGCAGCTGTCTTCAATTACAAATAGTCATTATATTACAATCCTTTAATCATTTTTTAATTCAAATATTATTTTTGTAAATGGTTTTTTAATTTTTTAAATTACTTTCAATTATAATAAAATTAACCACTTTAATTTCATTCCACTTCAGTTTTACATTAAAAGAAAATAGTCTTTAATGAAAAAAATAGCTAAATTACTTTTTTAAGTTAAACAAGAAATTTTAAGTTTCACCTGTCCTAAAAAATTCTCTAAAGATCCTAAAGAAACTCTATAAAAAATTTTAAATTATAACAGAAAAAGGAATAACACAAGGATAATTTTCTCAGACTAAACAAAATATGATCGTGTAAGTAAAAAAATAGACGAGTGCCTTAATATGTATGTGTTTGTTAAATAATTTTAAAAACAAGTAGCCAAGTCACCGAAAACACTCTAGATCAGTTTACAGGAATTTATAACTTTTACCCGCTAAAGTAAAGATCCTTATCAACATCTTAACCACTCGACTTGTAGAACAAAAAGTAAAAGACATGACAGAGAAAAAGAGAGTTGCACCTTGAGCTAAAAATAAGGTAAAGGACACTAGTTTCTTGGTTTTTTGTAGTTGTTGTAAAGCGGCATTATTAACACAGATCCGTTACAATTTCAATTGTTACAATTTATTAATGGTTTTTATATGAGAGTGTATATTTGTGAGAGTGGTTGCAGCGTTTTATACGCTAATGACACGCCAACGTGAACTTGACCGTGGCTATCTGGAGTTAAGATCTTTTAGGGAAGTCTAAGAGAAAATATAACAAAGGTAAAATATACTTGTATGTACCCTAATCATATGAATATGCGATAATAGATGACTAGATGGTTGTCCAGCAAACAGTGGAATGAACGAGTGAATGAATGAATTGCCACTTCAGGGAAATAGAGTAACATAAGGAATTAGCGTCTGAGTTACTAATGCTTTTTTAGTATGTTTCTAGTGTCAGGCATTTGTTGCTGCTAGTCAGTCAGCCACCTTTTAGAAAAGCGGGAAATGTTGTTAAATACATTTGATGCATTTATTATTTGTTTGTAGGTTCTTTTAGGGTGGCCTGTCTACTGGCAACAAAATAATGAAACGCTTTCAAACAATTCAGCCATTCATTCATTCGTTTGACCATTGTTATTTTCCTAGTTCATTTTTGGAGTTTGTTTCAGTTACAACGCTTGAGTAACTCCCAAAGTCCATACTTTTATTTTCCACTCTCAAAAAGATAAAAATCTAGCTTTTTCGTTTTTCGGTTTTGATGCGGTGGCCGCTGCTGCTGTTGGTGGGTAACATTTCTTTAGTTCCGCTAAGTGACTTCATTGGCTTTATTTCAAAGAGTGAAGTGGAGTGGATTACAGTACAATTCTTTTGATTAAACAACGGATACTCTCACCCATTAGAGTATGGACGACGGACCCATTCATTACGTATTCAGATACTATGATATTATACACATATACATAGAGACTTGTCTGCAGTTTCGTCTGCTGTTATTTTTAGTTGTGTAAATTTTTAGTTTGTCTGGTATTTTGTAAAAAATTAATTATATATTTTTCTTTTATTAGAGGTGCAAATAAAACACATTTTTATGTTTTTTTTTTTTAATATTTTTCTCTACTAAATTATAGATTTAAAAGTATTTAAGAGGGCGTTGTTTTTTTCTGTTAGTAATTTTCATTATAAATTTCAAGTTAACGGTTAATCAAGGAAATGGCTGTTGAGTGATGAGTGACTGACTGGATAAAAAGGTTACAAAAAAATATATATTTTTTTTTCTTGAATGAATGATAGTTCATATGTACTAAAAAAATTATTAATAAAGTAATCAATCTAGTAATCTATTTATTCAATGGTTGAACTTTGGACAAAATCTGATAGGTTTAGTTCAGGGTACGTTTCAGGTACATTTTTTATTTAAAAACGTTTGGTTGGTCAAGTACATATATATATGCAACTTAGGTAGGGTTGCCAGACGCAAATCCTGAAAAAGCTGGACATAAGGGAAAAAACAGCTTGACAACCCAAAAATTAGCTGGACATTAAAAATAAAAAACTTGCTTTAATAATTTGCTTCGATGAATCTTTCAATTTTTTATAAACCGAATACAGTAATTAACCGCAGCGATATCGAGAGAAAATGAAATCGTCCGAGATGTTGCAGCTAATACATCTGAAACAATTTTCAACAGAAAATACATTCTACTTGCGTTTGTCGGTGACATTGATATCATGGGACGGACGCACATTTCGCGATTCGACTGCCGCCTTTTCAAGTATCGAGATGGAGTGTAATAAAATGGGTCTAGTTGTCAATGAATCAAAACAAAACTTAAGAATTGGACCACATGTGATCATTGAGAACTATAGCTACGTGGTTATAAAAGAATTTGTTTATCTTGGTACCGCCGTCAACATAATTAACGACATAAGTTTCAAATTTAAATATAGAATTATGATTCTTGCCAACAATGGGGAAATTTGATAGAGGGTTATTTTATTGCAAAATGAACTTGATCAGGCAATCAATTAATCAACGCATAAATCACTTAAGTAAAAAAGAAAAAAAATACAATTTTCCAAAAGTTTTTATTGCGTTCTTTTTCATAAAAATAGTTTTTCTTTAAAAATATTTAATTTTTGACCTTTCAGCTGGACAAATTTAATTTTAGCTTGACACTGGACAAGCATTAAAAAAGCTGGACAATCTAGTCGAATCCAGCCTGACTGGCAACCCTAAACTTAGGCCAAATTGCTTAGTACGCATTTCATTAGATTTAAGCTTTAATTGTTTATAACTTTTGTGTCAAAATTTTTTTTACAAAAGCGTGTATTAACTTAACCCTCTGCAACTGACGTGAAATTTTTTCACTATTCGACTGACGTGGTAGAACAGTAGACACCATTTTAAATATTTATACATTCCAAGTTCTATTTTATAGGAATTGTAATATTATCTATAATTAAAGGTAAGATACTTAGGTCACTACTAATTATTATAATTTTCAAAATCAATGATTCAATTCATGTTATACAGCAATTATTTATATCGTTCAATACTGACCTAAAAATATACATGTTACAAAAAAAATTAATAAAAAAAAAACTCGTTTAATTTTTTGACAAATTTTTTTTTTTTTTTTGTTTTTTATTAACATTTAAACAAAACATAACAATATAAAAGAAAATAAATTCAGTGGTTAAATTAAAAGCTATTCCAAGTTGAACGCTGACGTGGTTGACTAATAGACACTTTTTTAAATAAACAAGCACGTGCTTGTACCATAACCTCTTTTGTAACACTAGCAAGTGTATAATTATGTAATAAAAAGGTACTGAGAACACCAGAGCCGATGCTTGTAAAATAACGGCGTTAAAACTTTTTTTTATTTTTGGGTGTCTGGTAGACTACACGTCAGCTGCAGAGGGTTAAAGTTAAGCGTTTGGGTCCTGTGGGTTGGAGATCGACAGCATTGGATCGCAGAAGTTGTCCTTTGTCATAAGGAATTTAAACCGAAATTGATTTTTCTCATGAAGTCAGTCCAATTTCTGTTTTTTTTTATTAATTTGGAATGTGAGGCGTCCAGCTCACCAGTTCGCGCATTTAAATGTTTCCAACCCCACTCTTTTTCTTATTTGGCACAATTATCTAGAAAATTTTCGGCTATGAGGGTGCGTATTTGACAATGTTATAACGAAAAAAAATCTAAGGTCTCTGCATAGAACATTGAAGAAGATTTTTCGCGTCCTTATTATTTCTAAAACAAGTTGTTAAATTTAATACTTAACTTATTTTATATTCTAAAATAACTACTTACGCTTCGCTAAAACGATGATATCGACCAATGATTTCGTATACAAACACGAAACAAAATACTAATTTCTTGTAAACTTCTTATACCAGTTTGTACAAGATTGTGCAGAACAGGACCATGCGGAATTATGTTCCGAACTTCCAAATCATACATACTCGAATATCCTCACACTATCATAAATTTCGTCATTATAATAATAATAATAATAAAGCTTAAGTCCAATAATACAAGCTTTACAAAAAAAAAAGGTTTTCTTTATTATCTCCTCTAATATTGAAAAAACTGAAAATTTGGGACAAAAGAAACTCTCGGTTCATGTAACTTTGTAATATGCATATGGGCAAATCCTGCGTGACGGACGATATATTTGTACGGATTTTATTGTACTTAAATGTATCCCATTGCCGTTCTACACTAGATATCTTTGCACAGATTTCCGATAATATTAGCCCATCGATTGTGCTATCGAATGGCATTTGTTAATTAACATACTTCTTTTGAAGGAAAAAGATATTCGCTTTTAAACTGCTGTGACGGACGCTACAAAAAATGGAAGTGACTTTTTTTCAAAACGTGTTTCTGTAGTTTTCATCAAATCGGTCAGAGTAATTAAAAAATATAAATATTAAAGATAGAGGAAAATCAGAAAATCCATAATGAACTGTTGCGGACGGTACATGAAGGACGATACAGTTTTCACTTCAATGGAAAAAATTAATATTTCATATTTTTTAAGGATTCGTTAATTTGTGAAAAGAATAGTTTTATTTGTTCCCGAATTTAATCTCCTTCCTTTTCATGTTCGCGGTTAAAATTTTTGGGCACTATACAATATTTCACAAAACGGCTACATACATATATTTATTTAAAGTTTTTCACTTTTTACAACTTATTTTTCGTCGAAAGAATGCTGCGGCTAGCTGTTAGAGTGTCCCAAAAATAAAAAAAAAAATAAAATTTCTAAAGCATCAAATTTGCCCCACTGTATATTTTTTAACACCTAATATACTAAATTTAATCTGTGGATAAAGACAGTGTTATTGCTTTACGAATAAGACAGACATGTGTTAGTAAATATTGTATTTAATAGATATTATTCTGTAAAATGCTATATAAATATATATATATATATATATATATATATATATATATTTTTAGTCTAATGTAAATCATACTATAAGTTCTGTTTACGAACCAAGTTCAATTGGAGAATAAAGGAAAATTGCACTAGTCAAATTTAAAAAAAAAAACCTTTATTTCTGTGACGGACGCTACACACTGTGAGCCCTTTTTTACTTGACGTTATTTATATCACTCAAACTACTTTTGATGCAGACTTTGAGCCCATACTGAAACTTGATACCTAAATGGATGTTTTTGTGATTTTTATGAAATTTTAATAAACCTATTATTTTAATAAAATTTATAAAAATTCGAGATGGGTACAAATAAAGACCTGCCATTCACGAAGAGAGCAATCAAAAATTGTATCCATTATAAATTCTAAGGATCAATATATGGTAAATTAAATAAAATACGTGATTTTGACAGTTTTAAAATTTTGTCCTTGGTTTAACATTTTTCGGATTTGCCCGTATACCGATCAAACAAAATGTTAGATTTTTTAAATGACATAGTAAATTGTCTATTATACTAACTTATCTTTAATAGTTTAAAAGATATTTGACTTTTTGATATTTTTTGTTATTAAAACTTACCTTAAGAAAAAAACCGCTTAAAATTTTAAAATTTTCTAAATAAACTTCATCAAATAAAAGAATTTCCTTTCCTGTCATATGCAATTTGACAATATTTACAAAATTATTACAAGTTTTTTTTTTTTCTTTGAAACAAAAATCTTAAGTTTCATGTTGAGACAGTCTTAAGATCAATATTAGTCCGAACTTAAAATTTTAATGCTTTCTTTTTATAAAGCAATAACACTTATTTTAGTCATCATATTAGGTGATTCCGTTCAAAAATGTGGCCTAATAATTCGTTTTGAAACAACGTCTAATTTTTCTGCTTTTTTTCTAAATTTTAAAATACCCTGAGATAATTTCGTAAAATGTTTGTGTGAACTTGGTGCTACGTGTCCGCTTTCAAAAAGACAAGGTAAAAGAAACATGAAAATAAAATAAAAATTGATACACTAGCCAAAGTCAAGCCGTAATCAACGAACAAAATCTTCCAAATACACAAATTCTCACAATTGTCAGCTGCGATAATACAAAAATTTTGATGAATACGTGATTAAAAAAGAACTGAAATACAAATAAAATCACAAATTTATTTTTATTTATTAAAGAAAAAATTAAATTCACATTCATCACAATCCGCAGCAAATGTTCATGACACAGACAAAGGTAAAAATGGGAACTACTTTTGTTTAATACAATGAAGTAAACGCTAGATGGCACTGTTCAAATAAATACTAAGGGCAAACAGGAAACCAGTAAAGTTCCAAACCATAGCATATGGTGGGTTTTACAACAAAGAGGGGCTGAGCTCCCAATGATATTAAGGACATGCGTGTTAGACAAAATTGGGGAGCATACAAAAACAATCGACACTTGTAGGATTTTTGTTAGTGTATTTCATGATGTTGAACGGTTGAGATGTATAAGACGCTTTTTTGTTTTTTTTTTTATATTTTATTCTTATTTCTTCTATGAAATTTTATCTGTTAATTTATTTTTTAATTTAAAAAAATGTACTATCCATCCAGCCACAATGGCTGCCAGTCATGGTTTTGTGAAGCGACAAAATTAATGCCTCTGGCAAACTGATTGCAACTCTCCTCATACTTCGTCTGTAACTGCTACTTCTTCACTGTGACATGCAACAATCACTGACAATTAATTGGTTGCACTTGTCGTGAGTTGGAGGTTATAATTCACTCAAGTGGGAGTTGTATCTACTTGCAGAGAGAGATTTAATGTATTTTATTTTATTTCACTGTATTTATTTTTATTTAAAAAGTCTACAACAAATATTCAACTTTTTTCCCACATCAACATTTGAAAAAAGTTAATATATATAATGTTCACAACGGGAACGGGAACCAGCCTTTACCCAAACAGTGTGCCAAGTGGTGCAAATTTTCATTTTTATTTTTCTTATTTTTTTATTTCTCGTTCTGTAACAATAACAAAATTGGACAGAGTATAAAATTTAACAAAACCTTAAACAATTTTCAGTTGAGCGCCCAAGTGGAAATTCACAAAACAAATGCACTATAGTTTTGTTTTTTTTTTTCTCATTTTGATGGAAAAAAGAAAAACTTCCATTGCCGCTGCCAGACTTACGATTGTTCAAAATCTAGTCTCAGTTACTCAGTTACATGCTGCTGCAACACGCAATGGGAAGTTTAGCAGCTGAGCTTTTGTTCGACTGGCTGCCTGGATAGATGGATGGAAGGGCTTCAAATGTAATTACAGTGGTCGGCATATTTATTTTGACATATTATTTGTTTTTCTTCTTTTTTATTTTTGGTTCATTGAAATTAAAAATATATTGTTATTTATTAGAACACAAAACACCTTTCACATTTTTAACGTTTTAGTAATATATTTTTTTTAATTGAAACTAAAAAGTCGAAGATTCAGTATAAGGCATAAGTATTTTGACATGTTTTTGCATTGCATATCAACAAATTGGGAACTTCAAGGTCAACAAAAATTAAGAATAATTATTTGGAGTAATATAAAATGTATCCACCTTTAGTATTTTATACTTTTTGGAGGCGATTTGGAACGGAATTCATCAAAGGTTGAAAAAACTTCATAGAAATCTATTTCCAAGATTTTGTGAAAAATTACAAAAAAAAATTAAAAATGTGAAAAGTGTTTGTGTTCTAATAAATTACAACATTTGTTGCAATTTTAACTGTTTTTACTTATTTTTTTAATAACATTGCACCAGAAGTAATAAAACAAGAAAAATAAATGCTATGTCAAAATAAATTTGCCCACCACTGTACAACTAAAGGATGGAATGGTATTAAGGGTCATGTTAGAAATCTTCAAGTTAAATATACATATTTATCATTTTAATTAAACTTGATATAGTAATGATCTGGTACTTAATTTTGTCCATACAGTCTTTCATATCCAATCTGGTCAAGCGAAAGCAGTGATTTTGTGCCTTTATAAAGCTAAAGTTAAGCTTTGAGTTTCGGGTAGAGTAAATCATACTTACAACTTAAGTATAAGTCTTAATAGCGGCATCAAAGAGACCGAAGTATACTAATCATGATTTAAAAAAATTGTATTTAAGGTCCTTATTGTTGAGTTAAAAAAGTTTAAAAAAAGGTTTTTCTTATTGTAGCGTTAAAAAAGTTTAGTTTAATCAAGTATTTATTACATATGGGCAAATCCGAAAAACATTAAACCAAGGACAATATTTTAAAACTGTCAATATCACGTATTTGTGTTTAGGAAAAAATTTACCATATATTGATCCTTTAAAATATACAATGGATACAATTTTCGATTGCTCACTTCGTGAGTGGCAGGTCTTTATTTGCACCCACCTCGAATTTTTATAAATTATTTAAAATAATAGGTTTTTTAAAAGTTCATAAAAATCAAACAAACATCCATTTAGGTATCAAGTTTCAATAGGGGCTCAAAGTCTGCTTAATTTTGTACAATTAGATGTAAAAGATCCCATAAAAGTAATTGGAGTGATATAAATAACGTCAAGTAAAAAAGGGCTCGCAGTATGTAGCGTCCGTCACAGAAATAAAGGTTTTTTTAATTTGACTAGTGCAATTATTCTTTTTTCTCCAATTGAACTTGGTTCGTAAAGATGGTTAAAATTAGGCTAAAAATATATAGATGTTTATATAGCGTTTTACAAAATAATATGTAAAGGAAAGTGTGTAGCGTCCGTCACAGTATATATTTTTTACAAAATGATATTTATTATATACAAAATTTACGAATATATATCTGTCTTATTCATAAAGCAATAACATTGTCTATATCCACAAATTCAGTTTAAGGTATTATGTGTTAAAAAAAACATACAGTGGGGCAAATTTTATGCTTTTGAAAATAAATTTTTTTTTTTTTTTGATTTTTGGGACACTCTAACATCTAGCCTCAACATTCTTGCGACGAAAAATAAGATGTAAAAGTGTAAAACTTTAAATAGAAATATGAATGTAGCCGTTTTGCGAAATATTAAATTGTGCCAAAAAATAGCATTTTTGACCACGAACATGAAGATGAAGAAGATAAAATTCTGGAACAAATAACACTGATTTACGAACCCTTAAAGAAATATGAAATATGCATTTTTCCTAATAAAATTGTAAAACCGTATCGTCCGTCACTTAGCGCCCGCAACAGTTCATATATGGATTTTTAGTGAAACTGGAGACTTTAAAATAATTTATAAAAGCGGTTTTGTAATTTGATTTTCCTCTATATTCGATGTATTTAAATTTTTTTATTTCTATGACCGATTTGATAAAAATTACCGAAAAACATGTTGAAAAAAAGTCACTTCCATTTTTTGTAGCGTCCGTCACAGCAGTTTAAAAGCGAATATCTTTTTCCTTCAAAACAAGTATGTAAATTAACAAATGCCATTCGAGATCGCAATCGATGGCCTAATATTCTCTAAAATCTGTGCAAAGATATCTCGTGTAAAACGACAATGGGATTCATTTAAGTACAACAAAATCCGTACAAATGTATCGTCCATCACGCAGGATTTGCCAATATGTGAACAAGGGCAATTTCCTTATTTAAGTCTAATTTTGGTTATCGAAAATGATGCCTTTTTCATCTGAATTTTAATACAAAAAAATCGATCTTTAAAAAATAAATTTCAATGAATAATTTCGACCATAATTAACTCTTTCTGATTTAAGAAAAACAGATTCTTTCCTCTAAACCTCACAAATGATTAAAACAGAGAGATAATATTATCATTAAAAATAGTTGTTATAGTTTACGAGGGTTGTCTTTTATGTTTTGGAATAAGATTTGACAAATAAATATCTATTATTGAAAATGTTCAAAATATACGAAGCAATTTTGTCATTCCCATTGGGAAAATGCAAGACATGAGTTTTGAGATCTATTACCCTCTTAGCCACAAATTTGACAATATGTTTTAATGTTTTATTGTGCAGACATAAATCACTGTACGCTGTTGGAGTTACAGCTCTCAGTGATTTACATAGCTCTCATACAAAATTCAAAATGTCACGAAATTCGTTCGTAAATGAATTACAGACGCTTTTGGTTAACATTGGTCTTGGATGATGCTCCAAGAATCGAAATCGAATCGAAGATAAGGTAAACAGCACAAATAAACGTTCTAAGTACCTTTACCACTTTGTCAAATGATAGCACTGATTTTTTTTAAACCAGAAATATAAATGTTATCCCTCGTTTTTGTTATACTAGTGCAATGTAGGGTATATAAATTATTCTCTTAGTTCCGTGATCATTTATGTCATGTTTAAACTTTAGAAATTATTCTACAATTATTTGAATACACGAAATTAAAGCAAATAAATTTGCATACACAGCAGTAAAGGATTAAGACTCCAAAACACACACACACACTCGCAAAGATCCTTAAAAAAGGAAAAAACTAAAAATTTCAGACAATCAAAGTAAATACATAGAATTAGAACAATATTAAAATCAAATTAAATTAAATCCCCAGTAGCAAGAATTAGAATAATTTAACAACTACAACAAAAGGGATTCGAGCAATTTTAAACAAAACTAAACTAAATTAGAGTTTTAAAAAATCATTAAAGCAAAATTTCTAAAACTACTATGAAATAGTGTGTGAGCGGAAATTATTAAATATAAAATGTAACAAACTAAAAAGAAAATAAAGAAATACAAATTAAAATAATAACAAGTTTTAACATAAAATTGCAATAATTTTATTTATTATTTTATAAAAAAAAATTTAAAACACAAAATTCGTTGTTTTATTTCAAGTCTGCTCGAAATTTGTAACTACATTGCGGTTCAGCCTCATGATTTCCAATTCATTTTTACTTCACAAACATCGACAATCAAATACAAAACTGAAAATAAGTTTAATTTTGTTGTAACACAACAAAAAAATGTCATCGCGTGCTATCAAGTGATTTTCCCGCGCATTGATTACAGAGTTGTGTTTTTTGAATTCATTTTTTTTTTTTTTTGTTTTGTGGCAACAAGTCAGTAAACATGTTGCCTATATTTATTTTGTGAACACAAAAACTCATTTACTCATATAAAGGGACTAGTATAATGCAAACAGTTGGGATTAAAAATGTAGCATATTTACATTAATATCAAAAACAATTAAAAAAATTTTAATATTCCATACAAAACTTTTGTAGATGTCAAGTACTTAGAAAACTAACTTCCTTTATAAATTTGAGTTGAAAAAGGCCAGCCAAACGAGGTATAAAGAGTGTGTTTTGACTATTTACTAAATTTTCTTTCACAATTCTTATTTAAGTTGTAATGGTAGTGAAAAAATACCTATTTTAGTTAAAAGTATAAAAAAGGAAACTCTGTCTACAATTTTTTTGTTCTGTTCTCTGCTGCCGACCTCTGCTTATATTGCAGAAGCAGAGGTCGGCACAAAGAGAACAGAACAAAAATATCGTAGACAGAGTTTCCTTTTTTATACTTTTAACTAAAATAGGTATTTTTTCAATGTGTAGTTCTGATGTTTAAAAAAAACGGTATTCTACTCAATTTTTTTTTAAATTTTTTTATCAAAAATTTTTCTATAGAAACTTTTTTTATCAAAAATTTTTCTATAGAAACTTTTTTTATCAAAAATTTTTGTATAGAAAATTTTTTTATCAAAAATTTTTCTATGGAAAATTTTATTTTATCAAAAATGTTTCTATAGAAAATTTTTTTATCAAAAATTTTTGTATAGAAAATTGTTTTATCAAAAATTTTTCTATAGAAAATTTTATTATCAAAAATTTTTCTATAGAAAATATTTTTATCAAGAATTTTTCTATAGAAAATTTTTATCAAATATTTTTCTATAGAAAATTTTTTTTATCAAAAATTTTTCTATGGAAAATTTTATTTTATCAAAAATGTTTCTATAGAAAATTTTTTTATCAAAAATTTTTGTATAGAAAATTGTTTTATGAAAAATTTTTCTATAGAAATTTTTATTATCAAAAATTTTTCTATAGAAAATATTTTATCAAAAATTTTTCTATAGAAAATTTTTATCAAATATTTTTCTATAGAAAATTTTTTTATCAAAAATTTTTCTATAGAAAATTTTATTATCAAAAATTTTTCTATATAAAATTTTTTTATCAAAAATTTTTCGATATAAAATTTTTCTTTTAATAGTTTAAAAAAAACATTCTATAGGAAATTCTTTTATGAAAAAATTTTTTATAGAAAATTTTATTATTAAATTAAATTTATTATTAAATTAAATTTTATTTTTCGATAGAAAAATCAAATATTTTTCTAAACAAATTTTTTTAATTAAAAATGTTTCTATTGAAATTATTTCTATAGATTTTTTGTTTTAAATTCTTCTATAGATAGACTTTTTATTCATATTTTTTTACAAATTTTTTTTACAGAAAAATATTTCTATCAAAAATTTTTCTATAGAAAAACATTTTTATCAAAAATTTTCCTAAAATGTTTCTATAGGAATTTTTTTTTACTATAAATTTTCCTATAGAAAATTGTATTATCAAAAAAATTTTTTATAGAAAATTTTTTTATCAAAAATTTTTCTATTAAAACCTTTTATCAAAATTTTTCTATAGAAAATTTTTTTGTCATAAATTTTTCTATAGCAAATTTTTTGTTACAAATTTTTCCATAAAATTTTTTTAAATTCTTTTATAGATACTTTTTTTATTAAAAGTTTTTGTACAGAAAAATATTTCTATAGACAAAAAATTTCATCGAAAATGTTTCTATAAAAAAGTATTGATAGAAAAATTATCTAAAGAAGAATATTTAAAAAAAAATTCATTAGAAAAATTATTAATAAAAAACTTTTCTATAGAAAATCGAAAATTTTCATAGAAAAATATTTCTATCGAAAATTTCATAGAAAAATATTTTTATCGAAAAATTAAAAAAAAAATAATTTTTATCGAAAAATATTTTTTATCAAACATTTTTCTATAAAAAATATCTTAAAAATATTTTTTTAGCTAAACAATATAAAAATCTAAAATTGTTTAATATTAGAATTTATTTCTGTTTCGAAATATAGGTCGAATTCGGTTACATTTATTTTAAACAATGTTTACAAAAATATTAGTGTCGTGGCAACAATGTTCGAGATTATATTTCTTTGTTCTCTAGAACCATATATTTTTTTGCTATAAATTGGATTTTGTTTTTTGTATTTTCTTTAACAAAGAGGCACCAACTGACTTTGCTAACATCCAAATCATAACTGAATGCTTTTCATACTCATTTTCACGAGTTACATTAATGATCGCGATATTTACGTTATAAAAAGTCTTCGGCTTCTGGTGGTATGGGCTGCCTACGTGCGAATATAAGCTTTAATGTGATTTTTGATATGTCTTTAAATTATGAATTAAATACAGGGAATATCGCTTCCTACTCCAACGATTTTTTTTTAATTACTTATCTAATTATAAATACTATATACAGAGGGTGTGTATATAATATTTGTTCTTAAACATGCTAGTTTTTTGCCCTTCACTATAAATATTTATACAACATTCATATTTGCAGATAATCATAATAATTATTTTGAAAATGAAACGAAACCATAAAATATATGTAACTCATAACAACGGATTTAATGGAGGAGTAAAAAATATATTCGTATACATCATAACTTCACTTATGTATGTACATATGTTTCCACAGTTGCATTTATGCAACAATAACAAAAATACCTCGAAACACCATGTTTAAATTAAAACCATAAAAAGTTAAAGAAAAACTATTTTCATATGTTAGCAGAGCTTCAAAATATAAGTAATAAAAGAAACGTAATCATTATGGCAGCCAGAATGCAGTTACAACAATGTTTCACTTCCGGTTTATTACAGGAAAATTCTGTGATTAAATTTGTTTTTTCATGTTTTACTCCTATTATTCATTTGTGTAAACATTGGTTTATGCGTGTGTGAGGTGAGCAAATGTTGCTGAAACCATGATGGCGTTAAAGTTCCTGTACGATTTGTTTAGTCAACCAATAGTAACATTTTTCATTCGTTTGTCTCTGGTGAAATGCATTCGTCAGATTATTTGTTGTTTAAACGATTTTTGTTCTGTTTCTTTGTTATTTTAAGTGCGTTTTGTTTTTTTTTTTTTTGTCATGTTGGTGTCATCTCATGGTTGGTTGGTTGTCTAGTTCTAGGGGGGACGATTTTATCTCCCTCGTAAGTATTTGTATTTAATTATTTGAAATATTTTTAAAAGAAGTGAAGTGATTTCATCGAATCTGCACTAAAACTCTTAATACCAACTTGAAGTTTCAAAAAAAACTGAAGTTAAATTAATCCTGCTTTCATCAAAACAAAGTTTGACTATTATAAAAAAAGGAAGTTAAATAAAATGTTTTAGTTTAATAACAAAACCTCGGACGTAGTTCCTTTCATGGTGAACTCATTTCATGAAAATGAAACCTAAGCACTTTATGGTGAATTCATAGAATTCACTTTCGTGGTTTCATAGAAGCTGGAGGTCAACTGTTGAAATATTTTCTAGATATTAACATATTATTAAAATTTTAATAATCGATTTTTTTTCTTTAAGCAAATGTAATGTAAAACAAGTAAGAAAGTGCTATAGTCGGTCAAGCCCGACCATACGATACCCTTCACCACTAAGGTAAAAGGTGTTCTTTTTCCTGTATAAAGACAAATATTTGCTAAATTTTGCCATCATACAAACATTTTCTCAAAACTTATATATATTTAAGCTGTTTTCATCATTTGGACTTATGTATATGAGAGCAAGGGTCAAATGTGGACTGATTATCTCGAAATTTGGCAAGTTGATTACAGTTTTAACAAAAATTATGTATGTAAAAAATAAACATAAAATTTTCATTGTCTTCAGATTTACGAGCTTTTTAGTGATTTTTGTCTCATTTAGTGCGTTCTGGCAGAAGATTTTGTATGGGAGCTATGGTCAAATGTGGACCGATTTGGTACAGTGATTTTACATAAACAGTATTTGTTTCAAATTTCGTGAAAAAATATTGATATTTGTGGCCAATATATCAATTCCAGGAAGTGCGACCTATGAGAGGTACCATAAATAATGGAGCGATTTTGACAAATTTCAATAGCTATGGTCCCATTATCAAAAAAATGATCTGTGCCAAATTTCATTAAATTATCTTTATAATTGCGACATGTAGTTTGATTACAAGGTTTACATGGGGGTCCAGCCAGCCGTCCAGACGGACGGACTGAAAGTTATTCTAAGCCTATTTGTATACTAAAAGGTGGGTCTAAGACAAATATTTCTATGTGTTACATACATCAGCACAAACTTATAATACCCTTTCCACCTATAGTCATGAAGGGTATAAAAATTGTGTGAACAAAAAACTTCTAAAAATAATATGTTACAAAAATTTTTTAATAAAAAACTGATGTTTAAAAATAAATTGTCAATTTGAGTTTTTTTTTTTTATATAATTAATTTTTTTTTATAAATCATAGATAAATATTTTTAAAATAATTTGTCGTTTTGTTGCCGCTCGAAAAATTATGTTTTGCTATGAGGTTTATTTCTGAAGGAGTGAATAAATAAAATTGTAGAATTCGTAACGATACCATTCAACATGATATCCAACAACGTATAATGCATCTCGAAAAGGTCACTATATTGTGAAGTATGGTCACTATATATGAACCCAGTTCCCAATTTCATATTATCAAAATAGTCACAGATTTACAAATTTTATTTACTAATTTCACTTTAAAAACTTTAAAAGATCTTCACCATAAATATTTGATTCCTTTTTAAAATAGGATAAAAATAAATCAAAACTAAACGACTTTAACAGCAAAAATATTTAATAATTTAAAAATTGTTCCTTTACTCCGATTTGCTCAAGAACACGCTCTAACAAAAACTGAACTGAATTACAAACATAATGTTGCCATCAATTTTAGACCAACAATCAGGAAGTTTTATATAAAAATTTACATAAATTTGAAACATTTTGTAAAAGGACCACAAGGAGACAACCAACAAATAGCCAAGGACTTAACATATTCATAAACTAAATTCAAATAATGTCAGCCAGAACGTTAGAAATAAGGCTGCGAAAACCTTCGAAAGGACATTTTACTTAAATCTTCTTTCGTTTCGTGAAGAACAAACAAAAAAACTGTAATTAAACACCACAAATTTTGTTGAGAAACAAAATACAGGAATAATAAAATAATAATGTTAACGTCCGTCCTTCCATCATTTGAAGTTGACTTTTTTTAAGTTTCTGTCTTACTGCCAAACGGACATCCTTCAGCGAACCATTTAACGAATGTCAAAAATAAAACATTACAAATGTAAAGAGAAAGAAAAATGTCAACTTTACATGCAATCGAAAGAGGAAGATATAAATAAATTTACAAAAATACTCCTAATGTTTAGCAAAATCGTTTTATGGTTGAAGGACTTAATACAAATGACCTGCAAATGACCACAAATAAATGTTAACACAATGTTTTCAAATTTATTAAACGAAAAGGCTTGAAAATTATCTACAGATGTTTGGAAAAAACATACAATATCTAAGGAGTTGAAAAGTTCTTTTACTTAACAAATGTCTTATGCCAAACACGTTCCTGATTTAAGGTGATTAATGTGATGGCTAGAACAAAACTCACTTGTTGCTTCAAACAGGATAAATTTTAAGGATATAAAACATAAATAAATATTTAATTTAAATCATTTTATATTAAATAATTTCCTTTATATGCTTCATATTTATTTAAGGACTTCCATTCGGATTCCCTTTTTAAAAGAAGGTATACTTTTATTGTTTCTACTTCATATATTTTTCATTACATATTTATCTATTTATTTATTTCATTTGCATATATTAGCTATAATTCTTAGAGCTTTTAGCTTTATAGGAAAAATATTTTTTTTTATTTCAGTGGGAAATGCATAATCTCTATTTGCTTTCCTTTACTTACCTTAAGTGACTTTCTTCATATTATTGTTTTTATTATTAGAAAATGGTTGAGTTCACACACACATACTCCCACTCACTCCTAAAGGACATACTAGAACTAGAATAAGTGTGTGTTTAAGTACGTCTGATTATATGCGCACATTTTTATTAAATTGCAAAATCCAGCCACCCATTTCCACTTCAGTTTTCTTCAAAGGACATGGATCAGTGAAATATAAAAAAGTCTAACTTGCGAAAATTTATTGCAATTTTTTTTATCGCTTCATTTATTTATATTTTCTTTCCCTACTTGTAAAATGTTTTTGTTTTTCAGGATTAGACAAACATCATATCAATTCTGAAGAAGACGAATAAATTAATAGTCCTCAACGAATTAGAAATACTCTTTTACGTTTATTCTTCAAAATATTGTTTTCATTTCTTGAAAAAAAAAAAAAATTTCGAAAAAATCTTTCTTTGGAAAATTTTGATATAAAGCAATTTTACAAAAAAATTTTCGATATAAAATATTTCTATACAAAAATTTTGTTATATAATTTTTTTAATAAATAAAACAAAAAATAAACATTTTTTCTATATAAAATTTTTAAAACAAAATTTTTTATATGAAATAGAAAATCATCGGTATAAAATTATGTAAGTTGTGTTAAATTTTTCTCTATGTACAATTTTCGATATGAATTATTTCTATAGAAAATTATCTATTTTTGATACACAACTTTTCTAAATCAATCTTTTTCCTATATATTTTTCTTTTTCTTTGACCTATTTTCTTTTTCGCAAAAATAATAAAAGATTTTTTCAAGCTTGAGGTCTTATAGTTGTTTTTTTTTCAATTTTTTTTATGAAATTTGTCTATAAAAAATTTTCGATATAAAATTTTTCTAAAGAAAATTTTCGATATAAAATTTTTCTATAGAAAATTTTCGATATACAATTTTTCTATAGAAAATTTTCAATATTTTCTATAGAAAATTTTCGATAAAAAATTTTTTGATATAAAATTTTTCTATAGAAAATTTTTGATATAAAATTTTTCTATAGAAAATTTTTGATGTAAAATTTTTCTATAGAAAATTTTTGATATAAAATTTTTCTATAGAAAATTTTTGATATAAAATTTTTTTAAAGAAAATTTTCGATGTAGAATTTTTTTATAGAAAATTTTCGATATAAAATTTTTTTATAGAAAATTTTCGGTATAAAATTTTTCTAAAGAAAATTTTCGGTATAAAATTTTTCTAAAGAAAATTTTCGGTATAAAATTTTTCTGTAGAAAATTTTCGGTAAAAAATTTTTCTATATAAAATTTTCGGTATAAAATTTTTCTATAGAAATTTTTCGATATAAAATTTTTCTATAGAAAATTTTCGATATAAAATTTTTCTATAGAAAATTTTCGATATAAAATTTTTCTATAGAAAATTTTCGATATAAAATTTTTCTATAGAAAATTTTCGATATAAAATTTTTCTATGGAAAATTTTCGATATAAAATTTTTTTATAGAAAATTTTCGATATAAAATTTTTCTATAGAAAATTTTCGATATAAAATTTTTCTATGGAAAATTTTCGATATAAAATTTTTTTATAGAAAATTTTCGATATAAAATTTTTCTATAGAAAATTTTCGATATAAAATTTTTCTATAGAAAATTTTCGATATAAAATTTTTCTATAGAAAATTTTCGGTATAAAATTTTTTTATAGAAAATTTTCGGTATAAAATTTTTCTATAGAAAATTTTCGGTATAAAATTTTTCTATAGAAAATTTTCGATATAAAATTTTTCTATAGAAAATTTTCGGTATAAAATTTTTCCATAGAAAATTTTCGATATAAAATTTTTCTATAGAAAATTTTCGATATAAAATTTTTCTATAGAAAATTTTCGATATAAAATTTTCGATGTAAAATTTTTCTATAGAAAATTTTCGGTATAAAATTTTTCTATAGAAAATTTTCGATATAAAATTTTTCTATAGAAAATTTTCGATATAAAATTTTTCTATAGAAAATTTTCGATATAAAATTTTTCTATAGAAAATTTTCGATATAAAATTTTTCTATGGAAAATTTTCGATATAAAATTTTTCTATGGAAAATTTTCGATATAAAATTTTTCTATAGAAAATTTTTGGTATAAAATTTTTCTATAAAAAATTTTCGGTATAAAATTTTTCTATAGAAAATTTTCGGTATAAAATTTTTCTATAGAAAATTTTCGGTATAAAATTTTTCTATAGAAAATTTTTTATATAACATTTTTTGATATACATTTTTTTTTTCTGAAAAATTCAATATAAATTTTTTTTTATAGAAAAAAAAATTAATTATATCTATACCAAATTTTTTCACGGAAAATTTTTTGATGTACAATTTTTAAAATTTCGATATGAATTTTTTTTAGAAAACTTTTTGGTAAATTTTTTTTTTTAATTTTATTGATATAAAATATTTCTACAAATTTTTTTTCGATATAAAATTTTTCTAAATAATTTTATTTTGATATATAATGTTTCGTGTTACCGCCTTTGATAGTGTAGTGTATACTGAGCAAAAGCGGCAACCACAAATACGCCTTTGTTGACAATACAGAGTTTTTTAGTTGCTAAATGCTGCTTCTAACATTATGTTGAATGTGTGTTTAAAAAAAAGAAAATTTATTTTTTTTCAATTTTCTAAAAAAGATGTTGAGTAAACATTAATTTACATAACTTCCTTTATCATCAACAAGAACAACAGCATTTTCATCGTTTGTCTAAGTGTTTCGGTCTTTCGTTTTTCTTTCTCCTCCGCATCTTTTAACGAAAGGCAAGATTTCAATGTTTCCTTCCTTCCTAGCTCCGTTTCCTGTGAATGCGTGTGTTAGTCAGTGAGTGTTTGTTGCTCTAAAACCGTTATTAAAAATGTGTATTTTTTAAAGCATGTTTTGTGGCGCTTTTGTATTCTTGTGGGTAGTTGTTCTAGTGGTCGTTTAAAAAAACAGTTACTGTTAAAGAAAATGTGTTTTCTATGAAGTTGAGAAAACTCCTACCGAGCAAAAAGAAAATGCAAAAAATTAAACAAATGAGAAATATTGCTGTCGTCATACGGGTGTGGCTGTCTTTCAGAAAAGTGTCTGTTTTATATGTTTTATAGTTTTTTATTGCAATAAAGCAGATTTGGTTGGAAATTTAAATTCGGTACAACATCAGAAGAAAGCTCTTAAGCCGAATAATAAAGAAAAATCTAGTATCAAAATTTTATTTTTTTCTTGCTTCAGCTGAACTTATCATAGGGGTATTTTGAATTCTTCTATTATTTACAATTTTAAAAAATTTAATCAACTTGAAACTATAAAAAAATTTACTCGTTGAAGATAGATTATTCCATAAACAAACTTCTCAGACTTTGATAAAGACAAAATTTCGCTTGTCTTCCACTTTAAAATGTGGGTGTAAGGATTTTTTGACATTTTCGCAAAAATTATTTATTGGCAAAATAAAAGAAAATCCTTAAACCCATAACAATATAATGATGACAGTGAGCGGAAAAAAATATCCACAGGATTAAACGCCTGTTTAGAGTGTTTAGCCATTGTTTACATAAAAACCAAATGAAGAAGATATAAACAGACGAATCATGTTTAAGACAATTTAGTCAGTGTCTAAGACTGTGATACACTATGAAGTGTTTGAAAAATGCCTATTTTTCTTCTAAAATAATTTCAACATCGAATTTGTCCTATAAAATATTTGATAACTAAAATTGTTTTTTTTTAGCAATGTAAATTTTGATGCAATTGTTGATCCGATAACTATTTTATTATACCTTAGTTTGCCGAAGAGAGCCGACGATTTTTGAAGCCGACCTGAGAAAAACCATTTCCCAAAATAAAAAAACTAAATAAATTTGATTAAATTTTAACAAAACTGAACTATTTAACGTTATTAAATGATAAATTATAACTAACTTTAGAATTTCTTCATTTACAAAAAAAATGTTGGAGCATAATCTAGACGTGTTTTCAAGGACATGAATTTTCGGGGAAAAATTGCAATAACTCCAAAACTGCATATTTATTTTTAATTGAAATTTCTTAAAAAGAAAAATATGACCCATTTTTTCCATAAGAATGGACTCTAAAGCTTTAGAAACGATGCGCGCGCTTAGAACGTTATCCGATTTTTCTCAAATTTTCAGAACAGAACTTTAAGACCTATTGTTACAATATTCCGTTGAAAAGGTCAAAAATTTCTTACATACAAGCTATTGTCACCCTAATATACATATGTATATGGTATATGGGCAAATCCTGCGTGTGTACGGAATTGTACGGATTTTGTTGTACTTAAATGTATTACACAGATTTCCGATAATATTAGCCCATCGATTGTGCTATCGAATGGCATTTGTTAATTCACATATATGTTTTAGGGGAAAAGATAAGTGCTGTGACGGACGCTACAAAAAATGGATGTGACTTTTTCAACACGTTTCTGTAGTTTTCATCAAATCGGTCATAGTAATAAAAAAAATATTACTTAGAGTTTTACACTTTTTACATCTTATTTTTCGTCGAACGAATGCTACGGCTAGCTGCTAAAGTGTCCCAAAAATAAATAAAAAATAAAATTTCAAAAGCATCAAACTTGCCCCACTGTATGTTTTTAACACCTAATTAATACCTTGAATTTAATCTGTGGATATAGACAGTGCTATATATTCGTAAATTTTGTATATAATAAATATCATTTTGTAAAAAATATATACTGTGACGGACGCTACACACTTTCCTTTACATATTATTTCGTAAAACGCTATATAAACATCTATATATTTTTAGCCTAATTTTAACCATACTATAAGTTATCTTTACGAACCAAGTTCAATTGGAGAAAAAAGAAAAATTGCACTAGTCAAATTAAAAAAAAAACCTTTATTTCTATGACGGGCGCTACACACTGTGAGCCCTTTTTTACTTGACATTATTTATATCAATCCAATTACTTTTATGGGGTCTTTTACATCGAATTGTACAAAATTAAGCAGACTTTGAGTCCTTACTGAAACTTGATAACTAAATGGATGTTTTTGCGATTTTTATGAACTTTTAAAAAACCTATTATTTAAAAAAAATTATAAAAATTCGAGATGGGTGCATACCTGCCATTTACGAAGAGAGCAATCAAAAATTGTATCCATAAAGGATCAATATATGGTTAATTTTTCCATAAACACAAATACGTGATTTTGACAGTTTTAAATTTTGTCCTTGGTTTAATACGCGATTTTGACAGTTTTAAAATTTTGTCCTTGGTTTAATGTTTTTCGGATTTACCCATATACAAAATTTTGAATCAAGAATTTTGGAAAAAATTATAAAATTTTTCTAAATAAAAATTTCATATCTAAAATTTTTTAATACTTTTTTTTTTTCCTATTCATATGCCTTGGAGTGTTTTAACAGTGTCAGTTATTTATTTGATAGTTAAAATTTTTCTTATGAATTCAATTTGCTTTATTTTCATATTTTTTTCATTCAACTTAAGTGCGCATTATTTAATATTTTTTTCCTCTAAATATAAATGCCTCTCCATAAAAAGGACCGTCTTTGCTCAGTGATGAGGATGACATAAAAAAATATAAACATATTGCATAAATTTCCTAAGAGTTGGCGAAAAAAATATAATATTACTAAATATTAAGAACAAAACACAAACAATTCTCACACGCAGTTTACACAGAGACATTTAAACATTTAACAAAAAAAATGGGATAAAAAGAAAAATATAATCATGTGACAGGATAATTATGTCGTATAACTTTGGCAAATGAAATTTTAAAATTTGCATTTAAAGTGACATGAAACGGCAGTCAACAGTAACTGCTAAATGCTTAAATGTATTAAAATATGGAATTATTAGAGTGTAGCAGGATGTTTTAGGATGTCATAGATGGTGTGCAAATGTGTTTGACTGTTTGCGTTTCCCTTGGCAAAAATTACAATTACATATAATGAAGTGTCTGTCTCTGTTTGTGTGTGTGTGTGTGTCTGTTTGCCAAATTAGGCATAATAACCTGCTCGGTCCCAAGTTATGTAAACATTTGTTTATTCAAACTTAATATTAAGATTAAAATTTTGTTGTCTCATTTTTTTATACTTTATCTTCTTTTTATATTTTGCATAATTTTTAAATATTAGGGAAACATTAAGATTATTTGTGGTTATGAGAATAAACATATTAGGCATATTTGTGAAAAAGAAAATTAAATTAAACTTATAAGTAAAATGTTTACAAATCTAAAGCTAAACTACATATGAATATTTTTATTTTACTTTTAACAGCTACCAGCTCAGCTCTTCTGGTAGACCGCCAGGATATTCTCCAGTTAAACAAGCCGTACAATATCCTGACTTGATGGGATTTGAGGCGGCCTTGCTATGGGTTACAGCTCGTACCAAACCATCTACGCTAAGGTAGGCTAAACTATCAGCTCCTAAAAATTAAAAATTACTTTGTTAGTAAGATTCTTCAAATATCAATCAGTTTGTTTAAAGAATTAGTATTTTAATACCAGAATGATCTCAAACCTAAATCATTAACAGATCTATAGGATCATACTAACCTAGCGGACTAGACTAATATAGCTAATTTAGTAAGATCTTATAGATCTAAAAAAATTAACATTTTTGCCAAAATTGATTGAATTATTTTGAGAAAATTACTATCACTTTTTTTACCTTAAACAATTTGTCTAATTTAAATAGTTTCTACTTACCAACATATTTAGCCAATTCAGTTGCATTTAACTTATTGGCTATTAGCTCCTCCCTGGTGGGTATATTGATACCCATATAACAGGGATACAATAAAGGAGGACTGGCAATACGTATATGTACTTCTAAAGCCCCTGCATCCTTTAAAAGCTTAATAATAGGACCAATAGTATTACCACGCACTATTGAATCATCAATCAAAACTACACGTTTATCCTGACAATTTTCCGATAAAGCTCCAAATTTCTTTGCCACGCCTAATTGCCTCAGCCGAGTAGAGGGCTGAATAAAAGTACGGCCCACATAACGATTTTTGCAAAGTACTTCGGCAAAAGGTAGACCAGACTAAGGAAATAAAAAGATTTTACAATATGTTTTAATTAAATAGAATAAAAAGCCTACCTCTTTCGCATAACCATGAGCAGCAGCCGTGCCCGATTCGGGTACAGAACTAACAATATCTGCATCCACTGGAGATTCTCTAAACAACTCACGACCACACTGCAGTCTCACCGAATAAACCATTTGACCCTCAAATGTAGAATCACTGCGTGCAAAATACACATATTCAAATATACAAAAGGCCATTTTTTTATAATCCGGTCTCTCAACTATGTCCACTGTGCGAAAACCATTTCGGGTCAACTCTACAATCTCACCAGGCTCCACCTCACGCACATAACGAGCACCGATGGAGAGGAAACCACAACTTTCACTGGACACTACCCAACCCTCAGCGGGGCAATCATCAACGCTACCAGCTCCCAAAGTAATGGGTACCATTTTGCCAATGCACAAAGGACGATTGCCATAGGAATCACGGACTGCATAAATAGTATCTTTGTGCATGACCACAAGAGAGTAGGACAAGGGAGCTAAGGTCATAAAGTGGCGAATGCGGGCAGGCCAATTAGGACCGTCATGTTCGGAAACACCTTCGGGAGCACAACATAAGGACTGGGCTATTAGTTCACTGTCACTGTGTGTAGACAAACCTACACCACGATCCAAAACCTGAAAATCATTTCAAACTTAATATTGCTTGCAAAATTAATCATAGGAACCCAGAAACCCACCTCTCTCCTTAATTGTTCACAATTCACCAATTCTCCATTGTGAGCTATGGCCAAAGCACCATGAGAGGTGTGCACAACAAAGGGCTGACAATTAACCATTTCCGAGGCAGCAGCTGTGGAATAGCGTGTATGGCCAATGCCCAAATTTCCACTCAACCTTTTAATGGCATCGTCATTGAAGAGATTGTTAATCATGCCCATTCCCTTGTGAACATTATACTTTTTCGAGGATTTGCCATCGCAAGTTACAATACCAGCTGATTCTTGACCACGATGTTGCAAGGCAACCAGACCCAAACAGATGACTTGAGCGATATCAACCTGTTATAAACAAATTAAAAAGCGAAAAAAAACAAACATTATTGAAAATCCTTATCATTAAATAATTAAGATTAAATAATTTTCATAATTGCTATAACTGTTGCCAAGTAAGCTAAAAAAAAATGTACATAATAAACCAAAATAATCGAATAAATTATGTGAACGTGAACTCGTTCACACAAAAATTCAATTGCATGTGCAAGTTTGTTTGAAAGATAAGGACGCATCATCATCATATTCTTTGGTTTGCGTCATAAAATTGTTATTGGTCCGTAATCAATCTTAAATATTGAAATTTTATAGATTTCAAAAAAACAAAAACATGTTTACGCATTTAAGGTTACATTTTAATTCGACAATAACAACAATTTACACATGAATTTCAGCAGAAAAATATTGGTGTCATACAAGTCCATTGATCTGCCAAAATCGGCCGTTAAAGAACATATTTATTCAAAATAATCACTTGGTAGGCCAGTGGAAATATTTGTTAAAGGAAGTTTGATAAAAAATATAATATATGTGTACATTTACAGTAAAAGGTCTATTAACAAAAATTAATACATACATACATATATCTCGAACAATTTTGCAATAAATAATTAGTAGGGAAATGACGTTTTGATCATAAAAAAATATATCAACATACAATTTTCCAATACATAATAATATTTTTTTTAATTTCCACTTAATTTTCGATATTAATAGAAATAAATAAATAAAAAAAAAAATATATATATATATATATATATATATATATATATATATATATATATATATATATATGTATATATATATATATATATATCTGTGGCAATATGAAAGAGTAGCTTAAGTCGACATAAAAGAGAATTGAGTTAAGGCATTTATTGCATTACAGAAGCAATGTGGCGCTTAAATGTGTTAAGTCCGTTTTACAAAATTCGGGTTTTTTTGTCAATGTTATTTATGTAAGTTTACTTTTTAGCTAAAGTTTTTTGAATCAATAATGCATTGATCAAAACAACTTATGTACATAAATTTTTGTGTATATATTCATATTTTTCTTTCATCATATAACGATTTCGCTTAACATCACATAAGCTGTATAATTGTTGACCTTGAACAAATAAAGTCATTATCTTATATGTTTATATAAAACTACATAATATATACTTTTTATTAAAACAGAACCGCTTAAAGTTACTTAAGGTTCAGTTCAATACAAATTTCAGTTCCGAAAAAGAGCTTAAGTAGAAAAATCGTAATATCTTCTATATTTTTTTTAAATATTCATCCCTCTTCTAATAAACATGTTCTTCTTCTTCTGTTATCCTTGACTCCCAGTGGAGCATAGGGCCTCAACCATCCTTTTATATCGAACTCTATTGCGAGATGTTAGGCATACATCATTCCATGAATAGTTTGCTGCTTGTAACTCCGCATCAATTGACCTTCTCCACGTTCTAGCAGGTGCACCAACACGACGGCCGCTTCCTTGTGGATTCCAACGAAGCGCTTGTCGAGCAATATTGGTATTTGGCCTTCGAAGTGTGTGGCCTATCCATCGCCATTTCCGTTGACATACCTCTATAGAAGAAGGGATTTGGTTTGTAGCGTTTAGTAGATCTTCATTTCTTATTCGATTTGGCCACCATATATTAAGGATTTGCCGCAAGCATTTGTTTGCAAAGGTTTGCAGGCGCTTATCGATGGCATTTGTGCGTTTCCAAGTTTCGCAGCCGTAATACAAGATGGACTTGACATTCGAGTTATATATTCGTAACTTAGTTGTTGTTGATATTTGCCGAGATTTCCATATAGTTCGGAGAATGCCGAATGCAGATTTTGCCTTATTAATACGCGATTCAATATCCTCATCGGCGCCACCTTTTGTAGATACCAAACTACCAAGATAATTAAAGGTACCTACACAACCAATACCCTCGTTATCCACATTGATGTGTGGCGACGGGTTTGCGCCATAGCCTCCAGGCATAATCTTTGTCTTGGAGATATTGATTTCCAGCCCAGCTGCCCGAGATTCAACAGTAATAGCGCTAGTAACATGTTACCAATATATTAATTCATAAATTATTCGCAGAAATCAAGCAGAAGAAAAATTACACAAAATTGATGATATCTCAAAACTTCAATTTTCGACTTAAGCTATTCTTCCATATTGCCACAGATATTTTTTTAAAGAAAAACATTTTTTGCAAATATTAAAAATTTTTTAATATTAAATGCAAAATTACAATGTAAAAATTTTTGTAATAAAAAATTTTATTCTCTTTAAAATTTTTTACTATAAAAATTCGATATAAAATTTTTTTATAAAAAATTGATTGTAAAAAACTTATGATGAAAAAATTTGTATGTAAAAACTATTAATAGAAATATTTCGATGTAAAAATTTTTTAAGTAAAATTTTGCATAAAGAACATTTGATGTAAACATTATTTAATGAAAATTTAAGATGTAAACATTTGTTATAAAAAATTGTTGATGTAAAAATTTCGATGTAAAAATTATTTAAAATTTAGAAGTAGAACTTGTTTAAAAAAGAATTTCAATTAAAGAATTATTGGTATGCAATGTTAGCAATAAAATTTTTTTTAGAAAATATTCGTTGTAAAAATTTTTAATAAAAACAAGTTTGATGTAAAATTTACATCTAAAAATCGTCATCGTAAAATTTTTCCTTAGAACAATTTTTGATAATGACCTTTTTTGTAGAAAAATATTTCTTACAATATTAATTATCTTTTAAATATTTTTTCAGAAAAATTTTTTATAGAAAAATTCTTGATTTAAATTTTTTTGTACCAAAATTTTTTATATACAATTATTTATAAAAAAAAATATTTATTTTTTAAATGTTAAACTTGTTTAAAGGAAAATGTTACAATATAAAATTCGTTATATAGAAAATTTTTGATGTAAAATTTTTATAAAATTTTTTCATCTAAAATATCGATATAAATAATTTCGATATTAATATTTTTTCATAGAAAAATTTCGGAGATGTAAAGAATAGTAAAAATGTAAAAATTCTTCATAGAAAATTTGTTAATAAAAAATTTTTTGATGCAATATTTAAATGGAAAAAAATTTGATAAGAAAATTCCTTCGATAAAAAAAATAAATGTTTTCATAGAAAATTTTTTAATGGAAAATTTGTTCATAGCAAAATTGTAGATGAAATTTTTTTTTTTAAATTTGAATTTAAAAAAAAAACTTGAATTCAAAAAAAAAATTGAATTTAAAAAAGTTTTCAATAAAAAATTTATCCATGTACACTTTAAATTAAAAAATCTTGATATTTGTCTTTGTGAAAAAATTTTCGATGTAAATTTTTTGTAAGTTAATTTTTTTGTACTAAACGCTGATATAAATTTTCTTTAAAACATTTTCTATCAACTTATTTTTAGAAAATATTTATGAAAAAATTTAACAAAAAAAAATTTAGATGTAGATTTTTTTTTTTTTTAATTAAAATTGTTTATTTTAAGAAAACTTTTACAATTTTTTTGTAAAAATTTTAGTAATAAAAAAATGTATTTTGTCGAAAAATTGATACAAAAATGTTGTTCATGGAAATATTTTTGAAATCAAAATTTGTTTCATGGAAGTATTTTTATTGCATATAAAATATTTTCATTTAAAAATTATTAAAATAAATTTTTTGTAAACTTTACAATTTTCAAAATCTTTGTATGATGAAATTTTACAGACTTTTTACTAAGCAAAATTTAAAAAAACTGTTTCCTACCTGTGAAGGCCATTGACCACAAGCTATGGCCGCAAAAACACCACATTCACATGTAAGACCCGAAACTTCTTTGCCCTTCGGCTGCTCTTCTTTATATTTTTTGTCGGGAAAGGATTTGGAAGAACACAAACTTTTGTTGCCGCAGCAAATGGAGGTTGTAGAATCTGCAGTTATTTCGACTACAATTTTTAATAATTTTAAATTATTAATTAATGCACCGACTTTTTCAAATACCAAACTTACCACTAGATGTAATATTGGAATTCATTTCGATTTTAATTGTGTACTTAATATAAAAAACACTTAAATTTTTATTATTATAAAGCTTTACTATTTTAAATCTTATTAATATTTTTGTAATAAATATTTTTTTTAAGCTTGGCTGCTCTTATTCTTTTGAATTGTAATTTCAAACTGTTTAAATTTTCCTCAGATTAATCCAATATATTTAAATTGTAAACAGCAAATTTGAAAAGATCGATTGATTAATCGATTTATGTTATAGTAGTTTTTTCTTACTTAAATATCAAACAATAACAACATTTTCATTTGAACAAATTTTAAACTGATAAGAATTTTGAAAATGTTTATTTAATATTTGTTTCGATTCATTTAAATTGAGTAGCTCTATTCTAAAATTAAACTAAAAACAATTAATTGATTTGTTTTAAATACTCAGGTAATGTAATCTTTTTTTTTTTTTTTTGAATACTCTAAGGTAGCAGCAGCGAACTTGACTCTAGGTCTATAGAGTACTCTTCTTTGGACCGATTAACTGAGAACTGAAATTTTGAACATGAATTCATCACGTTTTTAGCAAAATGAACTCAGAGCTTAATCAAAAGGTTTTCGTTTAATATGTTTGATAACAAAAATTAATTTAAATTCACATCTCTTTCCATTTGTCTCAGTTACTGAACAGAAAATCTTCCCTTTTGCTATTTAACAGATAAGATTTGTATTGGGTGCTAAAAATTCGTTTGCCTTTAGAAATGTCTAAACAAATTGAAATCCTAACCTTAGTTAATCTAAATATAAAAAAGCTACGAAAAAATAGGCAACTCTAATGACGCACATTATCAACTTTTTTTCCTAAAGTGCGTAAACAACAACAATAATATTATCACCAAAAATAATTATCTCTAATTAGCAATTGTTTTATTTTTAATCTTTTTTTAAAAACATAAATCATATATTTATTTATAAATTTTGTTGGCCAAGCCCCCCTTCTTCGGGCTTTTTGTGATTTTAAAGAATGGCTCATTGAACTACATTTTTTAAGAAAAACAAATTATAAACGAGTATCATGTGATTCTGTATTTCAATCATATTTTTTGTGGACACTTGTTGTAATTTTACTTTTTTTTAATATATTTTATAATAATTTATTATTGTTGATTTTGAAAAAAAATATAAACAATCTGTGTTTGTAAATAAGAAAATATAAAAATAAATAGGAGCGATTAACTGAAATGGAAAAATTTTAATTGATAACAAAAAAAATAAACACCCCACGAAGCTAAACTGGAAAAAAAGTAAAAAGTTATTGTAAACAATTAAAATTCAATAATAAAAATCATTATAATATATTAACAGTGTAAAAGAAAATAGTGCAAAATAGTGCAGCTGAGGTTTACTTAAGGAATCACCAATACTTGCTCAAAGTCACCAATACTTACTCAAATTTGATACTCAAGAAATTTGCTTAAGCCGAGTTAAAAAATGTCAAACATTTGAAATAGGATGACTTTTACATTTAATATCAAACGTATTTCTCAAACTTTTTTCTAACCTGATCAGATTTTTGAGATTCACATTTATGTTCCAATTTAGGTTCAGTTGAGAATAAACTTTTGAAAATTTACACTATATCAAATAAAAAATAATAAAGAATATTCTCAAATCATTACACCGTGGTACACACTTTTGGACACAAGAGCAAGGCTGAATCTACGTCGAAAAATAAAACACCCGTATCTCCCAGTTTTTCCAGATCAATTCGTTTTTTTCAAGAAAAACGAGAATATATCTTTCGTTAAAAATTACACTTATACTTCTAATATTTTTTTATAGAAACATTTGTATAAAAAATGTTTATAAAAAAATTTCGAACAAAAGCAAAATATAACATTCATAGCGTGTCCTTATGTGTTTTAAGCAATGGTTCCTTTGTCGCGAAACATATAAGATAAACGCCAAAATAAGTTATTTTTTCTTAAATATAAATATCACTTTTTGCAAACAAACGAATTAATCTAGAAAAACTGGGATACACGTGTATTTTATTTCAGAACATATGAGTTTTTTTCTGTGTCCAGCCAAAAGTTGAATTTTGTACCTGAGTGTTATCAAATCCTAAGATGTTTTGGAAAAAAAATATATAATTTTTTATAGTAGTAATGATCGAAGAACAAATAAAAAAGTTTTTGATAAAAATAAACTGCTTTTATATTTTCACATTTGAGAATAATGTTTGATTTGAGAATGAAGTCATTTCTTAATTTGAGAATAAAGTCCCCTTTTTGTTGAGAACGCCATTATTCTCAAATCAGCATTAAAAATTTGACCTTTGAAAATGCATTAATTTCAAATCATCATCATATTGAGAATAAACCTTATTTCTTACTACCTAAACGATTTTAAATGTTGGTAACACTCAAACTACCACAGATAAAGTTATTGATACAATACAAAATACCTTTACTAATGTAGGGAAAAGGCTTGTTGTTTAACTCCAAAATAAAGTTCTTCATGTGTTTGTCAACAATCTTCATCGTGTAAGCTTTCGATTCCACATATTTAAACTTTTTCGGCTGATCGAAAAATTGTCGAAGTCAACACTTTTGGTGTTCAGAAAAACTACTTGGATCCGTTTTCTGCTGAGAAAACTCAGCTCTTAAAAAAATTGTATTACCCCGCAGAAATTGTGACTAGATTTGCCCATGCCCTTGCTTCGCGAATTGTCAACAAAGTATTAGTAGTGAAACTACACCAGGACATTTTTTTGTCATTATGCTATCTCCTCACAAAATCATTTTGGAAATAAAACATGGATAATAACAGTGTTTCCATAGCCATATTTTTTCATTAAATCATGCGTTATATTTTTTAAAATCTAAATGGTCCATTTGCCATTGTAAATATTAACGATATGTCGTCACAATCATATATCGTTAATAATAACAATACCATAAAACTATCAATATTTTCTTAAATGAGGAATATGAAAATAGTTGAACACACGTTTCGGCGAAATAAAAAGGTCATAGCTCAAGTTCAAAATTTTAGTGGGACCTTGACAAAAATCAACAATCTTTACCATTAATAATCCCAAAAAAATCGAGGTCAAGTAGCCCCACTATATTCCAATTTTTACATTACTAAAAGCTTTGGAACAAATCGGAATTAAAAAAGAACAAGTAAGAAAGTGCGAACATGTGTTACCCTTCACTACTGAAGTCAAATGTCATTCCTTTTTCCTAAGGGGTAAAAAAATAAGGTAAAAAAATAATTTTTAAATCTTGAAAATGGCTCTCCTAAACAAAACCAGTTTTTATCCTTACACTCAGAATATTATGTAAGTAAAATTAACTTAAAATGTAATTTGAAATGAATGAATATTCATTTAAAAACCGGTCAACTGATTTTTCATTCAAATTCAATAAATATTTCATTCAAATTTAACTGACAAATATTTAAACTACAGCTGTGTTCCAGAACAACCAATACTGTACAATATTGTACAAGTTTTAATCAGAAACTACAGGAAAGTGTTCCTGTACTGAAAAAAATGACTTAATTGTAATTTCTGGTTAAAAATTGTACAATATTGTACAGTATTGGTAGTTCTGGAACACAGCTTACATTTTCAGTTTTAAAAACGGAGTTGTTTTCAAAAAAATTACTGACAAAAATTTAAACTACATTTTTAGTATAAAAAACGGAATTTTCATTTATTTTTAAAAAATTGACTGGTAAAAAACTACGTAAAATTTCCATAAAACGGACAATTTTCATTTGTTTTTGTTATTAACGTAACATAAAAGACGAAACCATAAAAAGGTTATATCCTTTCAGGCATCCAAAAACCAAGCAGACAAAACAAAGTTTGTTATTTGCTTAGGCCATACCCCGTGATAGGCGGCCAGTATTATAAAAAGTTTCTTTAGTAAGCAAACCTAAGATACTTAAGGAAAAACAATAATTAAACAAATACGAATTATATTTGATACAATAATTGAAAAAATATATAAAAACTAAACAACTGATATTTTTAAATGTATTTTTTTGTAGGCTGTTTTTTAAACAAATGTATAAATATGTTAAAAATCAATTTTATGTAAATTTAAATGAATATTCATTTGGAAACAACATAACCGAAAATTTCCTAAACAAGATACAATCAGTTACTGTAATAATTTCCTGAGTGTAGGTCCCTTTTTATTATGCGCGTTACATATATTTAAGCTATTTCTGTCATTAGGGTTTTGTGATCGTGATCTCGAAATTTGGTAATTTGTATTACATTTTATACAAAAAAAAATTATGAGTGCAACAAATAAACATAAAATGGTTGTTATCTTCAGATTTACAAGCATTGAAGTGGTTTTTACAAGCAGTTTTGTGACGTTTAACAGAAGAGTTTGCTTGGGAGCTATGGTCAAATATGCACGGATGTCAACGAAACTTGGTATAGTCATTTATGTTTACATTAGCAGTATTTAATTTTAATTTCATGAAAATATACTGAAATTTGAGGCCAAAATCTCCATTCCGGTAAAACAGTGAAGTGACAAAAATACTGGATCGATGTAAACCTATAAGGTTTACATGGGAGTCCAGCCAGACGGACGGACTAACATCGTTAACTTGGCACAGGAAGTTATTCGAAGTCTATTGGTATTAGGGTTGCCAGTCAGGCTGGATTCGACTGGATTGTCCAGCTTTTTTAATGCTTGTCCAGTAAAAGGTCAAATATTTTTAAAGAAAAACTATTTTTATGAAAAAGAACGCAATAAAAACTTTTGGAAAAGTGTATTTTTTTTTCTTTTTTACTTAAGTGATTTATGCGTTGATTAATTGATTGCCTGATCAAGTTCATTTTGCAATAAAATAACCCTCTATCAAATTTCCCCATTGTTGGCAAGAATCATAATTCTATACTTAAATTTGAAACTTATGTCTTTAATTATGTTGACGGCGGTACCAAGATAAACAAATTCTTGTATAACCTCGTAGCTATAGTTCTCAATGATCACATGTGGTCCAATTCTTAAGTTTTGTTTTAATACATTGACAACTAGACCCATTTTATTACATTCCTTCTCGATACTTGAAAAGGCGGCAGTCGAATCGCGAAATATGCGTCCGTCCCATGATATCAATGTTATCGACAAACACAACTACAATGTGTTTTCTGTTGAAAATTGTTTCAGATGTATTAGCTGCAACATCTCGGACGATTTCATTTTCTCTCGATATCGCTGCGGTTAATTTCGGTATTCGGTTTATCAAAAATTGAAAGATTCATCGAAGCAAATTATTAAAGCAAGTTTCTTTATTTTTAATGTCCAGCTAATTTTTGGGTTGTCAAGCCTTTTTTTCCCTTATGTCCAGCTTTTTCAGGATTTGTGTCTGGCAACCCTAATTGGTATACTTAAAGGTGAGTCTAAGACCAATATTTCTGCGTTATACACAGAAGCACAAACTTATAATACCCTTTCCAGCTATGGTCGTGAAGGGTATAAAAACAATAAATAGAACTAGCTAAAACATATAGAGCAAATATATTTTTGAGATTTAGATAAAATCTATTAAACTTAAAATTTTTGTGAATTTCCATTTATACGTAAAGCCTCATTATTATATATAGCAAAATTAAAAAAAAAAAACGATAAGATTTATTTCACATAAAAAATTTCTATAAAACTGTTTCTATAAAAATTTTTACAAATGCGATATTTTTGTATGAAATTTTTTGAAAAACACATTTGTCTATTTTTTTTTCAACTAAATATTAATACCTAAATTTTTACAGAAAAAAATTGTTTTGGTATTGAAGCTAAACAAAAATATTGAATGCTCTCGGTTTGTAATTAGTTTATTTAATATTATTACCACTACAGGGAGAGACTAATTTGACAAATTTGTTTTAAATAAGAAAGATAGCTTCGAAGTTTATTTAACGTTAACCCATTTTGTTAATGAATACTTAAATTGATACAGACCAAGCTGCCATATAAAACTAAAGTTTTTATCTCAAATATGAAGCCAATTCCAAATCCCAATATCTTAAAAGGTTTCGTTAAAATAATGACTTATTTTTTTATAAAAAGAAAAATCAATTAAATATGCCAAAATATTTTAAAAACCTAATTTTTTTTAATTCTATTTTTTGAGTTAAAGTTTTCAGAGGGTTAATTAAGGCACTGATAATAATTGTTTATATTTTATATTTAAAATCGAATTTATATTTGAGTTTGGGTCAGCATATTTTACTGACGAGACTTCATGATGCAATTGTATCATTACTTTTGCTAAGCGGATTTACAACAAAAGCTTAAATCTATTTATTTAGTCGGATTTCAATTTCAAAGGTTCCACAATATAATTTCCACTCTGATTAATAGACAGACGTGTCGATTTACTTAAAATAAGTTGATGATAAGGAAAACACGTTTTCTGCTTATAGAGGGATTGTATAATTAATTATTAAAAAACTACAACAAATGCTTAGATTAATTAATCGAAATAAACTAGAATTCCCAAGGGAGAATTATGTTAAACCTTAATGTTGATAATGTTGATAATGTTGACTTTAAAGCCAATTTATTTAAGTACCTCTACATGGCAAAATTTAATATTATTTTACTGATTATATTGATTATTTAATTTCGGTTGCTTTAAATACATCCCTTTTATAAAAGTGACAAAATATATGCATCCCTTTCCTCTATTTAATCGAAGTGCAATTTATGCTTGAATTGACAAAAATCATTGAAAGTCCTTTAAGGAAAAAAATATGAAATTTTTAGCACAACATTAAAAAAACATTTTATTCAATTGAGGGAAAAACAAATAAAAGTTATTTTATTTTTTATAAATACAATTGAGAAAATATGTAATATTTTTGGCCACATTGACCGCAACTAAAAATACAATAAAAATAAAATCCAATGATAATGTGGCAAACGACTACAACTGCCAAAAGGAATAAAAGTAACTCAAAGGACCAGGAACAGATGGGGAAGATGGAGGAGTAAAACAGACTAAAATAAAAAAAAGTTTTATACAAGTAAATATGGGTGGAGTTTATTTCTATCATTGGCAAAATAAAACCATTTCTGAATGGCTCAAAAAAGCCAAAAAAAAAAGGAAACAAAAACAAACAGATTTCCTTACATACAATTTAAACAAAAAAATCCAAAAACAACAAAAAACTTTTTTATAAAAAAACTAAAAATAAAAGGGAAAAAGATATGCTTTCATATGTGAATTTGTTTAATATAAAAAAAATACCCCAAAACAATTTTGTGGATCTATAAAACTGGCGTTTGGTTAGTTTTGGGTTCGTTATGCGTCACTGGAACTGTTAAGTTAAAGCTGCTGGTCATCTTTATGATGATGATGGTTCTCGACATCATTGTGAAGTCAAGCATGTGGAAATTCGCTATTGATATCAAAAAGACAAAAACTGAAAAAATAAAATCGCCAACTCAAAAAAAAAAAATCAACAGCGACGACGAAAGAAATGAATAAATGGCCAAAAGAAATAAACAGTCACATAAAGTATAATCATTTAGAAATTCTATTGAATTATGCATGAGAGTCCAGCTAGAATCATCATCGTCATAATACACAGATACTAACTTTTTATATGAATGTATCTTAGTGGATGTTTGTAAACCCTGGCATAAACTTAGATACATTTACGAAAAATCATTATTGTTTGTTTTTTTAATATTAAATCATATTCATTCTCTTACAGTAAAAGACTTAAAGGCCATTTAGTTAAAGGCCTTCTAAGACCTCGCTCTTAACAAGAAAAAAATTTTTGTTAAAAATCAGCATAAGTATTTTCTTGAGTAGATCAATTGACAAAATTTGGCACGAAAATTTTCCTTTGTACTAGTATTATCAATAAAAATACCAAATCGAATCAGTAATTGAGGTACTTTCTGCAGGACTTGAATAAGGTTCAACAAAAATATTTGTTATAGTAGCTACGAGTTAAATATGTTTATTGAATTAATTTATTAAAATATGTTAAATTAATATTTGTTCATAACCCTGATACTCAAAATATACTAAAATCCCTTTTTCAGAAAGACCTATCCGCAATAAGAGTCCAATTTTGTCCAACTATTGAAGTAGATCGAAAGAGATAAACAGCCCCATGGGATGTAAACGAAATAATATTTCTTCACTATTTTTCCCGAAGAGTATTTATACCTTTCACAACCATAGGTGGAAAGGGTATATTGGGTTTGTGCTGATGTTTGTAACGCATAGAAATATTGGTCTGAGAGCCACCGTTTATTATACCAATCGAATCAGAATCACTCCAAAAGTTGTTTTAACAATATCCGTCCGACTGGCTGACTGGTTATCCATATAAGCTTGTTATAAATGTACAGGTCGTAACTTTAAAGAAAATTTGATGACATGTGGCACAGGCTCATATTTTAGTCCATGAACGATCCCTAAAATCGGTTGACTATTTCGGGTACTTCCCATAAGGATGCCTTCCCGGTATAAAGTTATTGATCTTTTACAGCCACAAATTTAGCTGTACATATTTTAATAACATATTGCTTATGATAACCTTAATCAGTGTACCCGGCCAATACCTGGCCATACCTCCCATACCTTCTATGCAAGACACATTCTCAAAAGTGGTTTAAGTACCCATAAAGGCACAAAAACGCTTAAAAATCTAAAGATAAATGCATTTTATTACTAAAACTTTGGACAGATAAATATTTTGTAAATATAAACCAATAATCGAAATTTGGTAACAATAGATTCACAATTGACCCTAGCTTCCATATCAGACCCTCAGCCGGAAACGACATTTCGAAATTTTAAAAAATAGCACATAGTATGTATGTATGCCTCTTAGCCTAAAAGAAAACTTGTTAAATTGTTGGTCCATATTTGACCTTAGTAGTATAGTTGCCTGACTTGACCGACTATAGCTTTTTTTATATATATAATTCCCCGATAACATTCCAATTGAACTAGGGGTACTTCTCTCAGACAATGAGCTGCATCCGATTTTATTTTTAGACTCATTGAAAACGACCTACGACCAAATGCATTAGTTAGAGAAGTTTTACATAGCCTAATACTCAATAACCAGTGGCAAGCTGAGTTATGAAAATGAATTTATTTTTTTCTAGTGGGTCTGGCCGGGGATCGAACTTGGGTACTCTGGTATTCTAGGCGGATGACTAACCTGCTATACCACGGCGGTTCACGCTTTTCTTTTCTAGCTTTTCTTACTTGTTTTTAATAAATCTTGAGTTACCATTTCTGAAAGACACTCCTACGAGAGTAAGATAAACAGCGGTTCGATTTTGTTAAGAATGACGGATATCAAAGTAAGTCTACGAAATAATGTCTCTATGATATTTTTCAAGAAGTCATTAAAGTTAGTTCTAAAGTTACCGATATATAGGCAATTAAACACAAATACTTTTTAAACAATTTTTTTTTGCGAAATTATTTTATAAGACTTCCATTTTCTGTACGAACTTTATGCGAAAGACAAATCTTATCATCTTATCATCACGTCAAAAGATGTCTCTCTTACATTTTTCGTGTATGTAAAAGAAATGTTGACAACATTTGATTTTATTTTTCAAAATACTATAACATTTATAGAGAACATGCGACTTTAAGATAACATTTTTATAATAAAATTTGACTTTAGCCTCATAAATGGCCTCAGTTTCGACGATTAACTCTTAATCGGGGCTAATATTATTTCAAGCAGAAGTCCCAAAAAATTAGCGGCAAAGTCCGAAAAATGTTTGTTAAGCCAAATTGTCCATTTACCATTTGTCATCTTAATTGTTTTTTCGGATAAGTGAAAGCGTTTAGCATTTCTAAATATTCCGATAACTTGTAAATGGTTAATATGATTTTATGAGCAAATGTTATTTACAGGCCCTTACAAATCCCCTAATTTTTCCTTTAGCTTATTTTCCAAAACGTTTGTTCAGCATCCTCTTAAAGTCCCCGTAATATTTTGGTAAATATTTGTTTATTTTTGTGAAATGTATGTATGTATATTTGAATATATGTATCTGACTGCTACCAAAAGAATCCTCCCGATGATAATGATGAAGATGAGAATGATTGTAATAGAGTTACTGTTTAAATGTTGTTTTTCTTACCACAAAAAAGAAAAATATAATAAAAGAAAAATTGAATATAAAATTTCATTTTTTTTATTAAGTTTAACACATAGTTTTCCTATTCATATTTGATAAAGTTAGTAAATTAAAGCCATATTTTACAGTGGACAGCAAAAGTGATTTAAAGACAAATTGATTTTCTAAAAAATTCGCAAATATTAAAAATGTAAAATAATTGAAAATTGTTTTGAAATAACGCCAAGGTTAACCAATTAAATTATCCATTTTATAGAAACTTTTTAATGTACTAGGGAGAATGTCTATCTGTTCATGATTTTAAGATCACAGTAACATAAATAGTCTAGATCTATTGACTATTCTATAATTTATATGTAAGTACCTGGTTGACCGAGCCTTGCTCGGAGCTTTATGATAAGCATTTTTAGGCAAATTTTAAAATTTTTTATATATTTTATTTTATGAAGTAGTAAAATAAATTTAGAGGAAATACATTGTACAAATATTTAGTTAATTTTGAATTATTTTATTGATTTTATCCGATCAACACATAGTTTGCATAGTTTACAGTTTAACTCATTTTAAAAATTTTGGAAATTGGTCATACCAACAGAAACCTCCGTCGACTCATGCGCAACAACTTTGCTAAAGATTGTAGCTTAATCAAATGCACAATTTATGATTTAATTCATTTTGAGTAGTTTTCAGTGGCGCCACCTGAAGTTGTTCATACCAACTAAGAAACCTTCGTCTGCTTATGCGTAACAACTTTACTTATGATTATAACATGATCAAATGCACAGTTTACGTTTTAATTAATTTTGAGTAATTTTCAGTAGCGCCACCTATCGGACTTTGGTCATTCCCATTAATAAACCTTCATCGGCTTATCCGCAACAACTTTGTAAAGATTATAGCATGATTAAATGTACAGCTTATGATTAAATCGATTTTGAGTAATTTTCAGTAGCGCCACCTGTCGGAAATTATTTACAACAAATAAAAAGCCTTCGCCGGCTCATGCGCTACAACTTTGCTAAAGTTCATAGCATGATCAAGTGTACAGTTTACGATTTAATTAATTTTTAGTAATTTTCAGTGGCGCCACCTAACGGAAATTAGTATTACCAAATTAAAAACCTTCGCCGGCTTATCCGCAACATCTTCGCTAAAGAGCATAACATGATCAAATTCACAGTTTACTATTCTATAAAGAACATACATACAAACACTCATTTGTTTAAAAGTTATAACATTACTCATTTTTTCCCCTTTTTATCCCCTACTTTCAAAAAGCTCCGTATACATATTTGGTACTTCTTTGGTACCAATTGAATTAAAACGCAGTTAACATAATACTTATTCATATTACTTTTTGAGATGTTAAGTTATCATGTTATCCCTTTTTTACCCATTTTGGCCCCAAAATCAAAAAAGTACCAAATACGTGTTCAATATTTCTTTCACATCTATTGACTGTAGTACAAAGTTCCTTTCTATATTCTTTGGTTTAAAAAATAAGAGTGGGTTAAAAAAGTACCAAAAAAACAATTTTCACCCTTTTTTACCCCCTACCGTACATAGTTTCAAAAAAGTACCAAACACCTGTCCGCTTATTTTGATAGCTGTTTAAAGCGTAATTTTAATTTTGTTTCTATACCTATTACCTTAGGAGATATATAGTTTTCGATTATTTCCCCTTTTTACCCGTTTTTACCCTCTTAGAGGCAAAGGTTCCAAAAGTCCCTTCTTCTTCGACTTATACATCAAAAAAGGTACCCACTGTCAAAATTTTATCAAAATCGTTAGAGCCGTTTTCGAGATAGCCATTCTATATATATATATATATATATATATATATATATATATATTGCTCGTTTAAGAATATAAGATTATGTATATAAAATATTGCATACCAGTTATTTAGCGATTCTTACCCACTGTTCTTAACTATTCTGTAGCTTCTGTGGCATGATTATGTATCTCTGATTTCCAAACAATTTTCGTTTCCAAAATTTATTTGTTTGTTTGTGGTCATTGATAATGGCTTGTTGAAAAGTCATCCTTGGCTACTCGTACAATATCATACCAATAAATACAAAAATATTCTAGGAGTTAATATAAATAATACCATAAGTATAAATTCTATCTTTCCTTTCCTTTGGCAAATGTTTGTTATTTTTACGAAAATGCTTTAAGGATCGCATAATTTTTAGTGTGTTCAAAATAAAAGCTTTCAGTTAAATGAAATTCGCAAAAGATAATAGTAAGTATATGAAGGTGTAAATCTACTCGTATGTTTTTGGCTTTTCTACAACTTCATTCCATTGCTTTTAATCTTAATATATTTTTATAATTTTTTGAGGGTGGGGTATGGCCAATGGTTATTTTCATTTTCCCAAAATATAAAAAGACCAAAAAAAGAATCGCATCTCATTAGTTTGTGTTTTCCACTTTATTGGTTTTTGCTGGATTTTTTCGTAGATAATTTTTTCATTTAAGAACTGAATTTTCTTAAATTATTACTTTATTTTTATTTTTTGTGTTCTTAGTTATTTAAAGGAAAATCTAAGCCTTAGTTGAAATTATAACTTATTTGGTAGAAAGAATTTATTTTCCATAAAATTAAATTTCTACTAAAAAGAAAAGCAAATAAATACCTTTAAGGACAATTTAAGAATATCTTAATTTTTTTTCACAGGTTCCAAAGAATATTTTATAATATGAATAAAGTAGTAGAAGTACTTTTGTCTAGACATAATTTAAAAGTTTTAACTAACAATTTAATTAAAAAAAACTTGGAACTTTAAGAGCAAATACTGTTCGAAATTTTCAATAAAAAATTTATACAAAATAGATTGGAAATTTTATGTTATTTTAAAAATTTTTTATAAGAATATTCAACCTAAGTATATTTATCAATAAGAATGATGTCTTTAAAAAAGGTTAATAACAAAATTTTTTTTCTATAAAAAAATTTTTCATTAAAAAGAATTTTATATCAAAAATTTTTCTATAAAAATAAAAGAAATTTTCTATAAAAAATTAATGTTTCTATAAAAAAAATGTACATCGAAAATTTTTAATTATGAAATCTAAAAAAATGCATGTCTTAAATGTTTGTATAAGAAACAATTTTTGTCAAATTTTTTTTTTAAGAAAAATTTTATATAGAAATTTTTTCTGTTAGAAAAATTAAATCGAAATCATTTCTGTGAAAAAATTTAAAAGAAATTATATAAAAATAATTTTTGTTCGAAAATTTGATATCCTATTAGGAAATTTTCGAAACAAATTTCGATATAAAAATTTTAAATACAAATATGTATAAGTAAACAATTGTATGCCAAAATTTTTTATAAAAAAAATTTATGTAAAAAATTAGCTAAAGGATAATTTTCAAACAAAAACAATTCTATGAGAAAAATTCTATAAAAAAAAATTCTATAAGAAAAATCTTATATCGGGTTTATAAGTTTTCTAAGCAGCAAAAAAAAATAATTACAATTCTTCACATTTTATATGGAATGACCGACTATAGCTTTTTATACCCTTCAAAAAATACCAACAGATATAGAATCACTTTCTGAGTCGATTAAGCGATGTCAGTCCGTCCGTCCGTCTGGCTGGACCCCCATGTAAACCATATAATCAAAGTACAGGTCGCAATTCTAAAGATCATTTGATGAAATTTGTCACAGATCATTTTTTTGATAGTAGGATCATAAAATTCGTCAAAATCGGTCCATTTTTTATGGTACCTCCCATAGGTCCCACTTCCCGGAATTGATATTTTGGCCACAAATATCAATATTTTTTCATGAAATTTAAAACAAATACTGCTTATGTAAACTTAAATCACTGTACCAAATTTAGTTGATATCAGTCCACATTTGACCATAGCTCCCATACAAAATCTTCTGTCAAAATGCACTAAATATGACAAAAATTACTAAAACTCTCGTAAATCTGAAGATAATGCGAAATTTATTTTATTTTTTGCATACATAATTTGTTTAACAACTGTAATCAATTTGCTAAATTTCGAGATAATCGGTATACATTTGACCCTAGCTCTCATATAAGTCCAAATGACGGAAGCATCTAAAATATTTGTTTTGAGATATTGACCGACTATAGCACTTTCTTACTTGTTTTAATATAATTTTATAGAAGAATATATATTTTTTTTTTTTTTTGTTAGGTAAAATTTGATATCAAAAACCTATTTACGAACATTTTATATAAATTTTATATTAAGATTTTTCTAATAAATTTTTCTGCTGAATATTATTTTTGTAAAATTTGTAACATTCAATTTTTTCTATTTATATATACATAATTTTCAATAAAAATTATGTAAATTAGGTTTTTAAGAATTTTTTAATGTCCCATAACAAAAAAAATTAACTTAAAAAATTTTAAAATTTTTCAAACACAACGGAAGTGGCAATAAATGCATCACAAATACAAAAAAACAAAAAAATTGCATTTTTATAAAAAAAACAGCTCTTAACATTTTAATCCGTAATTGGATGAGGGTTATTTAAAAAAACAACGGAAAAGTTAACTCTTAGTTCTATTTTAATAACTTTATAAAACAAAGATATTTATATGGGGAATCCTAAACATTTAAAGCAAAATTAAAAGAAAAACAAACAAAAATAAATTGTTTACAAACCGGACAACCAAACGGTCCGTATATGGTTGAGAAAAAAAGTGGAGTAGTGACCCATGATTTCAAATTTATTTTTCATTTTGTGTAAAACAACCAGAAATAAACACAAATATTTCCCCCTTTTTTCAAGTCTTTTCAAGTCTTAACATAAAAGAGTAATTTTGTATAAAACTAAGTTTTTGTGTATATTTTCATTGGCAATGAGCAAATTATGTTTGTATTTATTTGTCTTCTTGTTGTTGTAGTAGATCTTAAATGACGATACATAAAATTTGAATCTATTTATCATACATTAACCCACTGTACGAGTACATTTTATGAACTGTAGTCCTCTATTACTAATTCACTTCATACTCGCATTCAAAATTAAATGCGGATTGTTTTTAAACAAAACTAACCGAGAAATAGTTTCAGTGACAGACTTTATGACTGACGATTAGACTATCTGTCTGGTCCGTTCTATAAATATCTGTAAATGGTCTACCCAAAATAAAAAAAATTCAAATAAATAGGAAAAAAAGTTGAGAAAATTTACATGAGAATATTTTACATTATTAAATTGTACCCAGCAAAAAGTTGGTAATGTTATAAGTATAATCTTTTATTCTTATAACATTATTAATTTTGCTTTGCTTGAAATAACTTAACATTTAGCAGAGTCGAAGAATATTTTGTCCTGAAGTCGTTAGACTATAAGTTGAATCGAAAAATTTTTTTTTAACATTTTGCATTAAAATCAATTTTACAAAAAAAACTTACTTAAAGAGGTTGTGGGTTAGAAACCGGGCTCAGGTTCATATCATAAATTTTTATTTTTAATAATTTTTATGATTTTTAAATTAGTAGTTAAGATCATCTATTTAACTGAATTCTTAAGCGAAATGGAAAACTAGAATTATGTTAACACTTATTTCTATTTCATCTATGACCATATGATCGATTCAGTTAGACGAACTTATCCACCATTAACCATTAATTTCTTTCAAAACAAACTTACTGCGACATTTTTTTTACAAAAAAACTTACATCGAAAATATTCCTATAAAAAAATTGTATATACAAATTTTTCTGTGCAAAATTTTTATATCAAAAAATTTTCTGTAAAAAATTTTATATCGATTATAAATAATTGTACTATATTGGGATCTTAGTGCAATACACAAAAGTAAAACTAATTAATTAAATGTTTGATATCCCACAATTTTTTAAAAAAAATTTTTATTGAAAAAAGGAATATATAAAATTTTGTATCAAAAATCAAAAAAAAAATTATATCAAAAATTTTTCTAAAAAAATTTTATGTATATCAAAAATTTAAAAAAAATTATACCGAAAATTTTCCTAAAAAAAAATCAAATACCCATCATTTTTAAAAAAATTTTCTAACAAAAATTAATATCAATTTAAAAAAAAATGTTTATATTAAAAATTTTTTCTAAAAAAAAAAATTGAAATCGAAAATTTTTTCCTTTAAAGTTTCTTTAAAAATTAGTATCAAAATTTGTGTGTAAACAAAATTAAAATTAAAATTTTTTTTATATTAAAAAATTTGACAATAAAAAATTGTTTGCCCAAAAATTTTATATCGAAAAATAGTTGTATATGTGACCCCGTCTATGAAAAGGTCTATGACTCAAAAACAAAATTTCGAAAAATTAGCTGTTAAAGATAAACAATGAATTTCGTCAGTTTCTAAGTAGTTTTTCTTTTGCATTATGAACAGTCGTGTCCAAAAGGCAACCAAAAAATGCCAAAGAGCTTAAATTCTGGATTTTCAATAAAATTCTGTTTTTCTTTCATTTGTGCTCTTCTTTCTTTACATTTTAAGTACACTTCTAAGCAAATGAAAAGCGTCTCAAAAAATATCGAAACCAAAAAAAAAGTGAAAAAAATTTTTTTGAGTCATAAGCCGCCACCTTTTCATTGGCCGGGTCACATATAGTTTTTTAAGAACAAAAATTGTATATCTTAACCGCCTAATTCACAAACTACAAAAATAGCTATTACAAGCTTATAAATCAAATTTTCCATATAAAATTCCCACTACACGAATTTGATAATTTTAAGTTTATTTTTTATAGCAAATTTTGTAGGAGAAATATATATAGACAAATTTTTTTAAAAAAATATGTATGAAAAAATATTAAAAAAAAAATTGTATAAAAAATTTCTGTTTGTGCTGATGATTGTAACTTTTGTAACCGATCTGTCTGTCCGACTACATAGCTGACCAGATATCCATGTAAGCTAGTTATTAAAGTACAGGTCGCAACTTTTATATCCAAGGGTTATCTCTATACTGAACCGCTGTGGTATAGCAGGTTAGTCATCCGCACAGCATACCAGAGGTCCCAAGTTCAATCCTCGGCCAGACTCACTAGAAGAAATAAATTTTCAAAAAAGCGGCGGTTCACCTCACAACTCAGCTAGCCACTGGTTATTGAGTATAAGGCTATGTAAAATTTCTCTTACTATTCATTTGACGTTCGGAGCCGGAGTTAAAAAGTAGGTCCTTTTCACAGAGTCTAAACATAAACATTTGACCTTTTACAGCCACAAATTGAATTGTATTTTAATAATATTCAGTATAAATATTGCTTATATGAACCTAAATCAGTGTACCTAAATTTTGTAGGAATCAGCTCATAATTGACAATACCTCCTACATAAGACATAACCTCAAAATTCTTTTAAACACCCAGAAAAGCACAAAAGCGCTATATAACCAATCGACTTCTAAAAAATGTTTGTAATTCTCATAAATATGTTCGTTTTAAAGCCTTAAACAGAAATAAATAAAATTAGGTTAAAATATTGTTTTAATAATTTATTGAAATGTTTAATTTAATAAATTTTTTTAATTTGATTGCAAAATTTAAGGATGACAAACGTTAGCGCCAGATACCGTTACCGATATTATTCGATATATTTTTGATAACTGTTTCATTTGGAAAAAAGGGTGACTGTCTCTGCTAAATTGATATAGAAAATTTTATGATCAAAAATAGTCATTTTGATAGACGTTCATGCTTCTGAAACAAAAATACTAAAAGTATCACAAGCAAACATAAAAATGAAACGTGTTGGAAAGGTAAATGTAATATGTTTAAAACTTTATGTTTGATTCTTTTTTTTTTCATAACAAAAATCATACCCATCAAAAGTTTAGTTAAAAATTTCTCACGCGTAACTGGATCAGCGTTCGAAATTTTTTTGTTACACTTTTTTTATTTTTTTGGTTTCATTTTATTTGATTTAAAGTACAATATAAGTGTTCTTTTCGATTTTATTTCTCATATTTTTTTTTTGCTTCCACTTGTTATTTGGGTCTTTGGGATTGGTGATGTGTTTGGTGAAGTTTAGAGATTACATCAAATACGTTGATGAAATTTTAATTAATTTGGATAGCAATCAGTAGCAGTATAGATGGAAAAAATACAGTTATTGGCCTACAAATTGGATATTAATTAAGTCTTTTATGGAGATACAAAAGCAAACACTTCAAGGCAAACAGATGAGATATGAATTAAGTTATAGAATAATATAATATATATCTAATAATATAATATATATTTAATAATATAATACATATTAAATATTTAAAAAAAAGCAAAGTAAGGCGAGTGATGTTGCCTATATCTGAATTTTGACATACATACATCATTCTTTCTTTTTGTAATCATATTGAAGAATATTTAACTTTCAGAACAATTTCAAAATTTCAATCACTCTGGCAAAATTTTTTGTTATTTAAAAAAAAAAAAACAAAAGATATGGTCCAGTCAATAAAGGGTTTTAATTTGCAACATAAATTTAAGTAAAAAAATCAACAGCAATCAAAAATTTAATTAAAAATTTGCTAAAATTATAAAGGCTAAAAACTACTTTATGAAAAAGAAATGTCCACCAACATTAAATATTTTCCCAAAAAAAAGTCCTTTTCAACAAATTAAAAATCATCAGCTAAAAACAAAGAAATAAGAAAAAACACAAAAGAAAAATAAAAACAATCTGTTATTTGTTTTTAAATGTTAAGCAAAAATAATTTGCTTTGACTGGTCCTTTTCCCCTCCTCCTCCTCTTCAAACTCCAACCACTTCTAATTTTTAGCTTCAAATTCATTTAATAACATTTTCTTTCAAAATGGTGGCTTTGAAAACAAAAATATAAAAAAAAATATTTATATAAATTTTGTCTTATTTTCTTAAAACGCAGAGAAAATTTACTTAAAAGAATGGAAAAGCTTTCAGATTTGCATAATCAATTTAACTTATTTTTGTTTGTCTTAATATCCCATTTCTTAAAGGAAATTTCAAAAAGGAGGAAACGGAGTCTGGAAATATGTTCTTGTGACCACAGTTAGAAAAACTTTTCTTTTCGTCTCTTTTGACTGATATCAAAAACAAATTCTAATTAATTTTCTAATAACGAACAATTTTTAATGAAATATTTTCACTGTTTTTTTTTGTCTATTCCACTTCTTTGTTTCCTTTGTGAGATTTAGATTTTCGGGCTTTAGTTTTTTGGTGGCCATGAAGTGTCGAACGAGGCAAGGAAGCGGAAATAAGGCAAAAAGTTGATGGAAAATGTTTAATTACAAATGGCGTCAATATTAAAGTTTTAAACAAATTGTTTGATGGCGATATGCTGTGATGATAATGTTGGTATTGCTCTTCTAATTTCGAAAACCTTGAATATTTAATGGTTATTAAAGAAATGTTGAAAAATTATATATATTAAGGGATTTAAGATTATAAATAGAAAAATTTTCTAAGAAATTTCTTTGTATTTGTGGCATCTGAGACGATAAACACAGAAATTTATTTAATGAAGTGCCTACCAAAATGGCAGAGACAACACAGAGTGCTTTCATATTTCTGACCCGATTTGTCATCATTCTACTTAGGATAAGAACCACTTCATTGGTATTCAAACACTAGTGTAATTTTTGTACTATAATAGGAAATTTTAAACAACTGCCCATAATCAGGCGTAGGCGGCCCATACCACCAGAAGCCGAAGACTTTTCAAATTTTCGTAAATATTACGATCATTAATGAAACTCGTTATTATTGTAATAAATAGTTTTTTGATAAAACCAAAAAAATGTTGGTGGGGAAACCTTTCCTCGACACTTTGTTGGTTAGGCCATCATCTTCAGGAGGATTATCCCTAATTCTAGACAGAGCAAAAACCACACATTATATCTTATTTGAGAGGCAGAATAAATATGAATTATTATATAAAATAATCTGAAACACACAAACTGAAATACACAAGATTCTTCAGTTTTATCTTTTCTTTATTTCCCACACTTGTGAACCGTCGTGGTATAGCAGGTTAGTCGTCCACCTAGCATAAGAGGTTTCAAGTTCAATCCCCGGTCAGACCCACTTGAAAAAATAAATTAAAAAAAAAAGCGGCGGTTCACCTCATAGCTGAGTTATGAGGTGAACTGCCACTGGTTATTGAGTATTAGTCTATGTAAAACTTCTCTAACTAATGCATTAGACGTTCGGAGCCGGAGTTAAAATGTAGGTCCCGTTCAATGAGTCTAAAAATAGAATCGTATGCAGCTCATTGTCTGAGAGAAGTACCCCTTGTTCCAATTGGAATGTTATCGGGGAACTATATATATTATTTCCGACACTTTCGATCAAAAGTATTTTTTATAGAAAATTTTTCGATAAAAATATTTTTCTGTGAAAATTAAAAAAAAATATAAAAAAAAAATTCTAAAGAAAAATTTTAGATGAAAAAATTTTTCTATAGAAATATTTTGATGTAGAAAAATTCTCTAAAAGATTTTATATAAAAAAGTTTTTTATAGAAAAATTTTTGATGAAAAATTTTCTATAAAAAAATGATTGATAAAAATATTTTATATAAAAATTTTTGGAAAAAGTTTTGAAAATTTAGAAAAAAATGTTGAAAACAAAATTTTTCTATAGGAAAATGTTTGATAAAAATATTTAAGAACAGGGATAAGAAAACTTGTTCTTTTCTACACATTGAAAAAATGCCTATTTTAGACGGCACTTCTGCCGTCAATTTTTTGTTCTATTCTCTTTGTACCGACCTCTACCCATAACATAAGCCTATGAAATGGTATTATTCTCTTGCAAATGAGCACGAATTTAAGCGTAAAGACTTCTCCTTAAACTTATCAAAAAAAATTTTCAGTTAATAACTTTTTTCATTAAAAAAAAAAACTTAAAAAAAAAATTGGAAAAAAGTATTTTTAAAGAAATTGTTCAGTAAATTTAAAAAATATACATTTCGAGAGCCTATATTCAATACCGGCTATAAACAATTTTTTTTTTAAATCACTATTTTGGGAAATCTGTCTTTTTTCTTCAATATATTGTAGAAGAAATACTGACTTATAGTGAAATATTTTTTGTACCTAACAGTTTTTTGCCTCTCCTTAAATATATTCTATTTGGTTCATTGTCCGTACATAGGCTCTCGATATGTAATTATAAATTGAAAAGAAACAATTTAGTTTGGACAATATTTGATAACAATTATTTGTTTCCAACCACAATAACAAATTATTCGTAAAGAATTTTAAATCCTCACCTACATATATTTGAAGTAAATCCCAAAAAGGAATTACATACGTACATATATGTGTATGTATATGTCCTTCATCTTTAAATCACATGTCAATAAAACGATTGTCTTTTTTGTGTCAAATGAGCGAATACATCAACAAATAAAGACATCATTTCTGTATCTTTAAAATTTTTTTGTAGTAGAATTATGATGGATTTGTAGACCACATATTTGATGGGTCACACCTTAAATCGCACAAAAAAAAACTGAAAGATAATAATAACCGCATAGGAGCGAGTACATACAGCCAAAAGACACAAGACATGCAATCATAATTGGCCCATTACGATGACAAACGCATACAAAAAGATTCATTTCATTCCTTTTCTTCGTTAATGTTGGGATGTGTCCAAATGTATTTCATTTCAATTCATTTCGTATCATATCATTTCATTCATATTGTGGCAATTTTCCACTAATACCTTTTTTAGATCGATTATGATTGATGTATCGTGTATTTATGTTGAATACTAAAAAACCGAAAGGAAATCTCTTACACAGAAATTCACATGTGACAAAAAAAAAAATGAATACAAAAGAAAAATCGCAAGTAGCAGTAGAATAACATAAATTCACATACTCTCACAACTAATCGCAAATAGTTTTCATAGAAAATTGAGTTGTACCTAATGATGCATGTGGAACGAATATGACTTAATTTCATGTTTAGAATAAAAACGTATCAAACTCTCAGATAAAATTGGATTTAAAATATGGAACAACAAATATTTTAATGTGTTTTAGCCAATATTTTATTTTCTTCCTTTCGAACGTGATGGATAATGATGGAAATAATGTGAAATGTGAACGTATGTGACATCGAGCTCTAGGTATGAGAGCAATTACAAAAATCTAACAAGCGACAAATTAAAATGCAAATACAAGATGAATCGTTTTCGTGTTTTTTTTTATATAAAAATGAGGACAATCCTAAAGAAACCCATTAAAAGGGAGTGAAATAATTATGAGCAGAATAATGACATCTAGAGCAAAAAATGAATATGAAATAAAATGTGATTATGGGTGTTTTTTTGATGTATTTTTCCCAGAACAGATAAAAGTAAATATGTAAAAATGTGTGTGTTTGTATAAAAAAGAGGCGTAATTTGACACGTGATCCTATTAATGTGTTAAATTTTTTTTTTTATATTCACATTCTTAACCATTAAGCTGATATGAATTGGTATTATAATGTTGGTCTTTCCAACATAACTTTTCTTTGTGATTCGATCCTGGTATCTTTTATTCTCTTGCCGTTAGTAATTCTCGTAAATGGTTTGAAAACTTTCACTATTCAGCAGGTTTATCAAATACTCTCGGCATCGCTTAATGACCTTGTTTTGTAAAAATATATTAATATCATATTAATCATATTAATATCTACCTAAAATTTACTAATTAATGAAATTTACTTATTCCTGGGCAAAAACTAGTCCTAGTTTTGGGGACTACAAATTTCGAGACTCTAAGAATACGCTAAAAATTTCAATATATGAATGTAAATGGGGGCTGTTCATAAATTACGTAACACACAAGGACATTTGTTACGGAGTAGGAATTTCGTATGCTTTCGTATGCGTATTTTTGTTATGTGTTACAAATGCGTGGAGGTAAAAATCTGCGAAAATAGCGTTACGTTATTTCTGAAGAGCCCCATAGTTTTAACATCTGCTTTCGATTACACAAGTTCACATAGTTCAACTTATATTTGATCACCACTATATTATTTTATTAAAAAAGGTCTCCTGATTATAAAAATGGTCGAAATTTCATTTTCTTTAATTTACAATTTTTTTTATAAAATTTGTCATTTTTAAAAATGCTCGGCCATCGATTTTTTCATATGTTTGTGGTTCGATTTTGTTAAGTCACAGAATATAAAGCGTATAAAATTCTCTTTAAGTCACTTAAAAACAATTTTTTTATTTATTTAACATATTCAGAGTTAATTTCATTTCAGAGTAAAAAAATAATTTGTTTATAACAACTTTTGTTATTTTTTAAAATTCATGAATGGTAATAAAGTAAATAAAGTGAAAATATCCAATTTTGTCAATTCCGACATGGGTTTCATATGAGTTAAAATAAAAGACTTTATATGGAAAATTTTTTCCCTAAATGTCACCATTAATCAAGGAACATATAATACAATATAAGGATTTTATTGTTTGAAATATCCAAAATTTAATGATTGTCATTTTCGATTTTTTTAACAATTTTTTTTTTCGATTTTGAACGAAAAAAAATTTTCTTTACTTTCCGATATTTATTATTATTATTTCCGCTGATCATATAAAAATCTTGTGGTTGAACGTTTTAAGAGAAATCTTGTTCTTAATCCATTGATGTATGTTCAAAAATATCAAATTTTAGAAAAATAAGTAAGAAAGTGTTATAGTCGGTCAAGCCCGACCATACGATACCCTTCACCACTAAGGTCAAGGGTGATCTTTTTCCTGTATTAGGACAAATATTTGCCAAATTTTGCCATCATACAAACATTTTCTCAAAACTTATATATTTAAGCTGTTTCTGTCATTTGGACTTATATGAGAGCACCGATTAATTAGGGAAATTAATTGCAATTTTCACAACAATTTGGTTTCCATAAGCAGTATTTGTTTCAAATTTTATTAAAAACAAGTAAGAAAGTGCGAAAGTCGATCATACCCGACCGACCACTAAGGTCAAAGATGATATTTTTCCCGTATAAAGACAAATATTTGCTAAATTTTGCCGTCATACAAACATTTTCTCAAAACTTATATATTTAAGTTGTTTCCTTCATTTAGTCTTATATGAGAGCTAGGGACCGATTTCAATGAAATTGTGTACAGTGATTTTAGTTCACATAAGCAGTATTTATTTTAAATTTCATGAAAACATATTGATATTGATATTTGTGACCAATACATCAATTCCGGAAAGTGGGACCTATGGGAGGTATCATAAATATTTTATCTTTAGAATTGCGACCGTCGGACGGACGGACATCGCTAAATCGACTCAGAAAGTGATTCTAAGTCTATTGGTATACTAAAAGATGGGTCTAAGACAAATATTTCTATGCGTTACATACATCAGCTCAGACGTATAATACCCTTTCTACCTATGGTGGTGAAGGGCATAATAATATCGAAAAGAAATTATAAATTTTTGGCGTTTTTGCATTAAGGCAACCATAACATGTAAATTGAATATATTTTTGGCTGTTGATTGGTGCTTTTACATAAATTACTATGTTACTAAAAGGACTTTGAAGCAATTTTCATTTCCTGTGCAACTTGGTCAATCACATAGATTTAAAGTTTTTAGCGAACAAAACTCTGAAGCTCCTCACAAATGGAATAATGAATTTAATTTTTATTTTTAAAATACATAAAAAAGAAATATATCAGCAAATTTTCAAAAATATGTGCAAAAAAATACATAAGTCTATCTGGAAATAATGTTTTCTTTTCGAACCAATTCCAATTTATTATTAACTTGCCAATCAAAAAAAAATCTCATAAAACTGCAGGATATTAAATTATTACATTTTATATCCTTTTAATTTATGCTTTCTGACTTGTTCATCTTTTCTTGTCAGTATCAAATGACGCCATTTGTATGGAGCCATATTAAAATATAAATTAATTACAGAAGCAGCAGCAGCAGTTAATATATTATTACAAAAAAAATATTTCTATTTTAAGAAAGACTAAGAAGAAAGATCAAGTATTAAGATTGAAATAATAAAAACAATAAAATAAATACAACATACAATGATACAACAATTAATGCACAATTTTCAACGATTTTCCACAATCTTTATGGCCAAGTGGAAAAGAATGACATAAAAATTCGCAATGAAAAGAAAAGGAAAAGGGATGTTTTTGTATTTAAGTACCACCCACAGAGCAAATAAACACTTGAATAGTAACCAAAAATAAGGAAGGAGTTGATGACAATAAAAAGAAAGAGGTTATAATGTTTATGGCATAAAAGGACTTCCTCTAACCACTTCCACGCACACAAAGATTTTGTATGTAAGTATTTGTTGTAAGTAGTTTTGTCTTTGCTTCTTGCATTAATTTAATATTCTTAAGCCTAAAGATGCTTAAGCGCCATTTAGTCGCTTATCAAAGCTTGTAATTGAGAACATCTGCAATTAACAGTTACAATTCTTCTCACTACTCGTATCCTTACATCCTTATTTCGTACAAGTTACGTATATGAAGTAGCTCCTTTTGGCTACACAAAAACAAAAATAGAATGAAATAAAAATGGCGACATTTTTCTCAAGAAATGTTAGGAGAAGGAGAAAAAATATATAACATTTTAAAAGAACATGGGAAAAGTTAAAATCCCAGCCAGTCAGGCTCTTCAAAAAGATAAGAGGAATTAAAAAATAAATAAGTTTTATAGGAAACAGAAAAAAACACAATGTTTCCTTTTAAATATTAAAGAATTTATAAAAAACAATGTCCAAAAGTAGGTTCAAGAAAAGAAAATGTAATTTCAAATAAATAATCACTTATTCAAAATTTACCTAAAATTTATATATTTCTTAAGAATTTTTAGAAACGGTGTAATAACTTAATGTTAAAAAATAACTTTTTGCTTTAGTTAAACAAATAAAAAATGTCTTCCATTTTTTCTTTAAATTGTTTCCATTCCAACCTCCGTTGATTTCAACTTTTTGTTTCCAATCTTCTTAAGTCTGAAACATAACAGCAGCCATATTTGCAGATTATTGGAGCAAAAAGGACCTCTTAAGAAATGAAAAAAAAATAGAAAACATCATTACCAGTTTCATTACAACAAAATACAAATACATGCATTCATTTGGAAGCATAAACCTAGAAATTGTCTTACGTTTAGAGAAATGGAGGAAAACACTTGAATGCATTCAAGTACCTTTGACTGCTCGAGAGTCAGAATAAGAGTTTCCATTTTTGCTTCTACTTCTTGAATCTTTCCTCTTATACTTAAGCAACAGAAACCATTATGAGGAGTACATTTTTGTCGCAGGATTTTATACAAATTATTATACGCTTCATCTGTTAATGCCAGTGCCATATTCTCCAGTTTAAGGATTTTATTTAAAATGTTTAAATAATAAAAAAATGATAAAAAAATGTATTCCGGCAAGAGGCTTTTTAAAATGATTTTCTAGTAGAAAATTTCTACAGATGGAGCTAAATATTGTTTTAGAAGTAAAATTATTTTTTTTTTTAAATCAGTTTTTCTAAACTACAATAAATACTTGAGCTTAAATTATTGTCTATAGTTTGGGTTTTTATAAGTTTAAGATGTTAAGCATTTATGACTTAAAAACTTTTTTTACAAATATCAAAAATGTGCCTTATATTTGGAAACAAATATTTGCAATATAAATTTGAATCATTATATCATCATGCTAATCGTTTTTTTAGGTTAGCTCTAGTTTTCGAGATATAGCGTTCTAAAAGGAGGTTGCGCAATAAATATTCGTGTAACTCGAAAACTTTTTATTTTCTTCAATTAAGTAACAAAATTCGGCAACAAAATTATCTTCCAGGAACAATATTTCTTTTTAATAAAAACAGTCGTTTTGGAAATAAATTTTTTCTGAAAAATCACAAAAATTTTCATTTGCAAAAATTCCATAATCCAGACCCTCTTTTAAGTATACCAACAGACTTAGAATCACTTTCAGAGTCTATTTAGTGATGACAGTCCGTCCGTCCATCCATCCGTCCGACTTGACCATTATTTATGATACATCCCATAGGTGCCAATTCCCGAAATTGATATTTTGGCCACAAATATCAATATTTTTCATGAAATTTAAAACAAATACTACTTATGTAAACCAAAATCACTGTACCAAATTTCGATGAAATCGGTCCACATTTTATCATAGCTCCCATACAAACCCTTCTATCAAAACGGACAAAAATCACTAAAACGATCGTAAATCTGAAGATAATGAAAATTATAAGTTTATTTTTTACATACATAATTTTTGTTAATACTGTAATCAATTTGCTGAATGAGATAATCGGTCCATATTGATTAAAGCTGTTTCCGTCAAATGACGGAAACAGCTTTAATATAAATGTCTTGGGAAAACGTTTGTATGATGACAAAATTTTGGAAATATTTGTCTTTATATACGAATAAGAACACTTTTGACATTAGTGGTGAAGGGTATCGTATGGTCGGGCTTGACCGACTATAGCACTTTCTTACTTGTTGGACTATACAAATATTCATAATTTAAATTATGTATTCTTAGGCCCACGATTGATATTTAAACTTTATAAACTTTTATACAAACGAAAGAATTTCGAAATAATGAGATACAGAATTAAAACTGTTTAACATGAAGATCGATTAAAATCTGCTCTTTGAAACTATTGAAATTTGATCTTTATCATGTTCAACATCCAAATTTTAACTACATGAAAATCAACAATTAAGTTTTTTTTTTGTACGATGAAAGGACGTTTTGACAAAAGAGCTTGCATGGGAGATATGGTCAAATGTGGACCGATTTCAACGACATTTGAAATGTTATTTTGGCTTACATAAGCAGTATTTGCTTTAAATTTCATGAAAAAATATTGATATTAAAATATCAATTCCGGGAAGTGGGACCTATGGGAGGTACCATAAATATTGCACCCATTTTGACGAATTTCAATAGCCATGGTCCTATTAAAATTTAATCAAATTATCTTAAGAATTGCGACCTGTACTTTGATTACATGGTTTACATGGGGGTCCATCCAGCCAGTCAGACGTCAGTCAGACGGACTGACATCGCTAAATCGACTTAGAAAGTGATAAGTATCTACGATTATTTGCAATTTGAGGATTAATATTTAAAATTTTGACCTAAGTTCGATCCAAATTTTAACTATATAAAGTTAGGACTTTGGTAACTATTCACAATTAAAACTAGGATTAGAATTATAAGTTATTTCAAAAAAATATATGTGGATTCATCACACAATTATTACTATAAGGCCCATGATTGATATTTGGACTTATAAAACTAAAACTATTGTAAGTATTAAAACTTGAAGTGCTTTCTAGAAAATTCCTCTTTGTTTAAATTTATATGCTGACAAATATTTCTTTAATATTCATTATTAAGTATTAAATTACAGGTACATACAATTTATAAAAAGTTTCAGAACTTTATAATATGTATTTGCACTAATGTAACATTTCAAACCCATAACTTTCACTTGTGTAAAATTTTTAGAATACCTTAAAATAATGTCCTTCATAATTAAAAACTTCTAAAATGTAAAGTAAAACTGGTCAGAAAAATTAAATTTTTCAATAAACTTTATATGATAATGGAAATATTACCATTTCCTCAGAGTGTGTGAAAATTTTAATGACATTTTTGTTAATTTTGTAAAGAAATACTTTATGACTTTAATGTAACTTCCCAAAAACAGAAAAAAGAGAATATGACAAACTTATTTGCATAAAATCCATTAAAAAAAGAACTTATTCTTTAACTTTTTTAGATGAAAGGTAACAGACAACAAACGAAAATAAATGTAACATTTGTTTCATTTAACAAAAAATGAAAAAAAAAAGAGAAACAATTTAAAGTCCGGGTCATCATTTGCCTTACGACCAAATGTCTGTCTGTTCGTCCCATTGACTGCACTAACAAATCACAAATTATGTTTTCGAGATCTCAGTGATTTTTCAACGTAAATAAATAAATAAATGTTTATTTATTTGCCTTCATTTGCAAAGTGTTTGTGGATTATTTTGGATTCGTTAGGCCCGTCAATTTGTAACCACTCATTCTAAACACACATTCAAGTGGTTAGAGTGCCGGGGTACAGAGAAAAACTCGGAATCTTGTCTTTAATGCCCACCACTAACTATAAATGTTATTTTTACTATCTATTATTTTAACATAGACAAACAAAAAAGTCCCTTAAACACCGCAAAGAAAAACCACACACAAACACATACGTTCACTCTCGGAAGGAATCATAGAACCAAAACCACAATTATTGTATAAATTAACGTCACAAACAAATGTTGCGAATGTTTTCAATGAAGTGGAAACAAAAAATAAAATATCCTTGAATTTGAAACTATTTTATTTTTGTTCATGATTTAACATCGTTTATGAAAATATTGTTCACATCTTTTGTGTTGTTTTTGTTTTTTTTTTTTTGCTAGAAAGGAAGAGGTCCTTTTTGTAAAAGTATTTGTCTAAATGTATGTGAGTCCTTTAATAGCGCGTAAAACTTTAATGCCCGTAAGACAAGTGATTTTCAGATTTATGTGACATTTTTCCTCTTCTTTTCGTGTAACGTTAACATTTCGTTTTCGCTTTCTTAAGAGCGTTTCATGTTCTGGTAGCAAACTACAGAATCTCAGCTGCAATTGTCTTTTTGGCTTTTAACTAACATTAAATGTATGAAACCACTTATAATATTGTAGAAAGTGATGTCATTTGTAGATATTTTCTCGTTAACTTTTGCTTTTTATTGTTATTAATGTTTTCTAAAGGACACTTTGTCCTGTCAGCATTATCATCATCAGTTACAATTTATTATATGAAATTATTGCGAATATTTCGGAACGATTTAAGTTCATAAATATAAAAAAGCTAATGATAACAAATTGCGGATTTTAAAATGTCATTATAAAGTGGATTTAATGATCAATACCTTGAAATGAAAATTTCTGGTAATATTTTAAAAAACGTGGATTTTAACAGAATTAATAAACCAAATATGAACTAATGACAATTAATAAAATTTAAATCATATTAAATTTTGCTCATGAAAGAAAAAAGAGTAGGTTTAGACCAAGTACTTAGAAATATGTTTCTGGAAATTAGATAATGTTATATTTTTATAGGCATCAATGGCCGAACTCTAAAGAAAGTTTTTTCTTCCATGCATAAATTATACTTTTTTCTTCTATATTGATATAAAACATGTAAGAAAGCGCTATAGTCGGTCAAGCCCGATCATACTACTAAGTCACTTCACTACTAAGGTCAAAGGTGTTCTTTTTATACCCACCATCAAAAAGAATGGGGGGTATATTGAGATTGTCATTCCGTTTGTAATTTCCTTAATATTGGCTCAAAAACCAAAAACGATATATATTCTGAATCCTTATGAAATTCTAAGACGATTGAGCCATGTCCGTCTGTCTGTCAGTCTGTCCGTCTGTCTGTTGAAATCACGATAACGCCTAAACGAAAGGAGCTAGGTCACTGAAACTTAGTAAAAATATTCTTTATCTCTGAGAAAATTTTGGTATTGAAATTGGGCAAAATCGGTTCACATTTGACCATAGCTCCCGTATAACCTCGTCTAGGCTAATCGCTTATTTGTTAATAATTGACAAATTATAGCGGCTATGATGATAAAATTTGGTACATGGAAGTTTTACATTAGCCCTAGACAGCGTGTAAAATTTCATCAAAATCGGTTCACATTTAGCCATAGCTCTCATACAAAAAACTTACGAAAACAGCCTAAATTTCACCTAAAATACACTTAAATGCTAATAAATCTAAAAGTGTAACAAATATAACCACCAAATTTGGCACAAGAAAGTCTTATATCAATGCCAGCCAGTGTGCAAAATTTTGTCGCAATCGGTCACCATTTGACCTAGCTCCCATATAAAAAACTTACGAAAACACAAAAATTCAAAAAGAAAAGGGGATTTATGTCCGTCTGTCCGTCAGATAAAATCGTCATAGCTCCTTAACTACAAAAGCTACTAAGACTAAATAAGGCACAAGAAAGTCTTATGTCAATGCCAGCCAGTGTGCTAAATTTTGTCACAATCGGTCAACATTTGACCATAGCTCCCATATAAAAAACTTATGGAAACACAAAAATACATAAAGAAAAGGTTGTTTATGTCCGTCTGTAGGTCAGATAAAAGCACGATAGCGCCTTAACGAAAAGAGCTAGAGGGACAAAACTTTACAAAAGTATTTTGGATGTCTTGAAAAAGATGTGTGTTGAAAATGGACAAAATCGGTTCAAATTTAGTTAGAGCTCCCATATAACCCCGCCCCGGGAAACACATTAATGCTGATAAATTGAATACAATTGTAATAGCTATGACGATTAAATTTAAAATAGGGAAGTTTTATGCAATTTTTGATCAGTTTATCAAATTTTATAGGAATCAGTCCAAATTTGACTTTAGCTTTCATATAAAAAACACTCACGGAAACCAAAAATTTTAGCAGAGGCCAGTTAAAAGCTATTAAATTTGAAACTATGATAGCTATGGTCACTAAATTTTGCAAGAATAAGCTCCATATATATACCAGCCACTGTGTAAAATTTTGTTAAAATCGCTCAACATTTGGCTATAATTTTTATATATATAACATCCCCTTTTTATATCTACAATCAAAAATATTTGGAGGTACATTCATTATATTAAGATTGCACCTATGAAATTAGATAGGCATCAATCAATGTTCAGCCCAGACTTTATATATGATGAATGCATTAGGAACTCCTAACGAAATATATGGACCTGTCGTATTACTATTAACGTGTTTAGCCTAACTACATATTAACGAAAAGTATTTAAAAACTTATTAATGTAAAACTATACCCGGTTATGAGACCGAATTTTGATCAAAGTAAATACTGGGTAAACCACTAAAATATTTTTAAATGTTGAACTATAGAGCTACGGCAACCGAATTTAGTCCAAAGGTTTTACCAACAATACCAATTAGCTTAGCGAGGTCCAGATTTTGAATTAGCTGCACCCTGTTTCTGAATTTAACACAACTTGATGGTGGGTATATAAGATTCGGCACAGACGAATATAACACTCTTACTTGTTCTTATATAAAGACAGATATTTGATATATTTGCTATATTTTCTTAGAACATAATTATACTTTACATAATTTACTCCATGTAAACTAAAGCAATTAACACACTATTTAACTCAATGACTTCAGAATCTCGATAAAAACCTCAAATCAATTTCTTTCATTTAGCAAAAAACATTTTAAATTTGATATATCCAATTAATTACAACAAATACAATAAGCCTATCTTCAATATGTGAACATGATTCCCACATTTTTCCAATAACCAAAATTATCCAGAAACAGATAAAATTAATTTGTTAATTAAAATGACAACATGACAATAAACAATTTAAAGGGGGAAAATAGGCAAACCCTTCGTCTTTTAAAATAAATGTTATACAATTTTCAACATACATATTTTTGTACATTCAAAATTTTTGGAAGAAATCTAAATTTCCAATTAATGACCCACAATTGCAGTTTATATACAACACGAAGGGTAAGATCATGCAACAACCGAAACGAAAATTCATTTACAATTTAATTGTTATTTAAATAACAACAACAACTATTCACACTTACATTTGTATGTACGTATGTATGTTTAAAGGAAAAACTACCAACATAAATTTTTCAATTAAATTTAAATTGCTAAGTCTCATTGTTAACGAAATATGTGTAGAAGTTTTGAAATATAAATTACAAAATTGGGTAAGTAATAGACCAGAACATTTAATGTTTCAAATAAAAATTGAGGAAGTAACACATGAGGAGAGAATGTGGCAAAAAGTAAAAGTGATCAATTGATTGGAACTGTTACAAAATACAAAAAAAATACCTTTCTTTAAAACATTTATTATCTTGCAAATAAGGGTTCCTTCTTTATTCTTTGTATTTGTTGAAAGGCCAGTTAGTGGTCAAACACAAAAAAAGGGGTGGGACATTGCTAAATGGCAAAAAGGGTCTTTATCTGTCTGTCGTTAGAACTATCCGTCATTGAGTTCGATTTGTCTTTCACATTAGGTGTATTAAAATAGATAAATGCGGCAACATGCATCAATTATCGTTTCTCATTTTGTAATTGAATGTTTAATATTTTAGGTCTTTCTAAATTTTGTGTAAAGCCAACAATCGGGTCATTTAGTAATGGTCAATTCTTGTTCTATGTCACTGTATTTTTCCAACTGAATAGGTTTTACTGTGACAGTTGTCTTTGATGTCATTTCGATTTTTATACTTTTAACTAAATAAATTATTTTTGGGTGGTTGTGTTTTTGTTAATCGTTAACAGTTTTGCAAGTCATCTTTGTGGCCACTAAATGTTTTCTTTATAGCCAATTATTTTAATGGTTTCTTATAATGGTTACAAATATTTATGGCTTAAATGAAATGCCCAACTAAAAAGAAATTAATTAAAAATCAAACACATATGTTTTGATTTTGTAATTAAATTTTAAACAAAATTTATGTTTAAAAATTTTGAAAATTTTTTCTTTACTTTAAAAGCATTTAATTTCGTGGGTGGCACAGTAGGAAATTACGGCCAAAACCACCAAAAATGTTTTTAATTTTTTTTTTTGAGAAATTTTAGTGTCAGATTAGAGCTGACATTTCAAAACATGTAATCCCAAATTTTTACCATACTGCATTGCCTGCTAAGGCTGTAATAATTTGAATATTGAATATTTGTTTATATGTTCGTAATAAAATTATTTGTATATTTGAACGCATATATAAAATTCGCTTAATTTTAGAATACGTGTAAAATTTTGACTTTTTCTTTCTTGCATTAAAAAGTAGATAGCTTTTACTAATCAACAGCGCTTATTTCAATATCTTTTGACCTATGCTTCATCTAGAAATCTAGCGGTTAAAACAACCATAAAAAATTAAAAAAAAAAAAAAATTTAATACAAAGTTTGATAGACCGCGAATTTTTTTTAGAGATTTTTAGAGGTTGAAGCTCAAAACTCTCTAATAGCTGAAGTCAATCATTATTAAGCCCAATGAATTTCATCCATTTGCATCCCATTTCAAGAATTATAACGTTTTTAGTAACACCCCTTTTTCACAATTTTTTGCAATTTATCGCTAAAAAATTCACTACTTGAAGTGAAATATAGGCGTGATGTAATATTTTTATGCCATTTTCTTTAGTTTCCTTTCTAATTCTATGCAAAATTTATATATAAAGATAAAAAACAACAAAATTTTTAATTTTAAATGACTTTTGTATAATTTATTTAACTATATAGGTGGTGGTCACATTATTGTGGACGCAATAAAAATTTTAAAATCTGAAAATTTAATATTATTCAAGAACTCGTAATTTTTTTATAAAAATATTCAATGTTTAGAGTTTTTCTGTAGGTTTGTTAGAAGCATTCAAAATCTGGTTTTAAGCTCATAGTATGAACCTACTATCTCTGAAAGGACATATCCGATTTTGTCAAGTCATGTATCGTAGGATAGGTATTCTTTTCATATATTATCCTATTTATGTAAATAATTTTTATAATCGCCAGCAAAGAGTTTTTTAGCATGTTTAGTAGTCCAGTTTTATGTGACCACAGACTTTATATTTTCTTAAAAAAAACTATTTCAGTTTAACTAAAGGTATATTATTTATATACACTAAAAATTTCAAGAACAAAAGTCAATAAATGACCAAGTTATTGAGTTTTGGCCGTATTCTCCCACTGTGGGTGGCTTCATTTTCCAAGTTTCTTATTAAAATTTATTATTTTAATTACGAACTTCTTATGGCCTTTAGTGAAAAACTTTCTTAACAACAAAGAGTTATGAATTATCAAAAACTTTTACAGTTTATTAAACACCTTAAGTGTCTAATTAAGACTAGCAGAAAGAACACAGTGGTTGCAATCTTGAAATTTTATAGAAACATGTGTAAACTGAACAAGAACTGAGCTAGAACTGAACTGAACTAGAACTAAACTAGAACTGAATCATAACTTTTTCTTGCTTTAAAATATGATTTTAAACTATATATTTATAATTAACTTACAAATTTTCACACCATCTTCATAAAAGACACACGCCAGGATGAAAATAAACCTACACACTCCTCTCCGATATTATTTAAAATTATATCTGATTGTTGCAAAATAACTTAAAAGACAAATTTACATAATCGTTAACAATTTAAAGTAAAAATAACAATAATAAAAGATTGCAGCAAATGACACAATTCAGGCATAAAGAAATTTCCTTAAAAAAAGGTTAAATAACAATTCCCGGACATAGAAGAGAATCTACTTCGTCAGTGCAATTGACACATCATTTTACGGCCTGTCGCCTTTCAATAAAATATTTATCGTAATAAAATCAAAAGTGAATTTACCGCAAAATATTTACAAACAAGCGTGTGCTGCTGAGTAATATGCAAAGTAGATTTTTTTGGTTCTTAAACATTTCATTCATAGAAAATCCTTTTAACAATAATAAAATAAGTACCTTTTTCCAATGACATCACCATCATCATCATCTTAGTCCTTGGGCACAAAACAAATCACTCAAGCGTATTGGAAGCGCATCAAAACCAACAACATCATTCGGCGGTCGTTCATCTTCTTGTTCAGGTTGTTCTTAAATATTTTTCTATTTTAAATAGAGTCTTTAGAGTCAACATAAAAAAATCAAATCTGCATAAAAATTGTAAAAAAAAATCCTTCAAACCCTTTCAGAGGTTTATTCAACTTGTATTCCCAACTTCTGTGAGCAGGGCTAGGGTATATTTATGAATGAATGTGAGAGTGTGTTTTTATATAAATGTATCTGTAATATTTTTAACAACAGCAACAAGAACTATAAAAAAAGGGATGACAATTTCAAGTTGTTATTTTTACCGACCGCAATGACTATGATGACAAAAAGCTACTGGGTGACTTCCTCGACTAATATATGAGAAATTATAATATTAAAGCGGAGTTTGGGAGAACATCGTTTATCAAAAATTGAGGCTTGTTAAAAGGATTTTATATTCCTTGTTTTCGAGTTTTTTTTCTTTTTTTGTTCGGTTACCTCAGGTTTATTTGCATTTGGATTTAATAATGAACTTTATTGTTGTTGGTGTTGATGAACAACTGAAAAAGGATTCAATTTCTTTACACCTCGTAGAACAGGAAAATTAATGATAAACTTTTTTGAATCCATTTTCGAATTTTTTGTTTTGTTTTTGGTTTAAAAGCCAAAGTATAGATAGCAATGATTTAAGGGTAAAAAGTTATTTCTGTGACACCTATTTTACTTTTTTCCAAAAAACTTGATGTATAAACTTTTATATTGACAAAAATACCTGTAATATTTTGCATGATTCCCAATTGATACATCGGATCAAACTAATTTCACTGACCAACTCTAGTATATAGACAAACCTGTTTTGGCGATCCACTCATTGACCATAAAAGATAATTGTACAAAAATTGAGTACATGTGTTTTAATTAAGATTAAGATTCCAAAACTCTTGAATGCCAAGAATCTCTTTATACAGGGTGGCTGATAAAAGATGCTACTAAAAAAACAAAAGTAATCATTTTTGTTCTATGTAACCAATTTCATTTTTATTTTATAAATTGATCTTTAGATTTAACGAAAAAAAAAATTGGCACAATAAAACAAGCATTTGGTAGTGTCGCTGATGGTGAAGGCCATTTGATTTGAAAATGCAGTATTTTTCAAATGAATTAATAAAAAATAAGTTAGATAAGCTCAGCAAAATGTTATTTGAGTATAAACTTCAATGCTACTTCCTTGTTTGTTTTGTAATACAAATAATTACATGCCCTATATGGGAGGTACCGAGCCCATTTGCGATTTCAAATTACTTTTTTTTTTAATTTCAGGGGTTTCATAATTAACAAATATAGAAACATACATAACACATATAATAGAGTGGGCCATGCTTGTATGGAAATGTAAAAGTATAGTCCAACACTTTCTCCACGAGCTTGATTTTGTTCCTTTAACTAAAATATATGTGTATACCAAAAATTGGCTGAAAGGGACAACATGTAAAGGTCGCGATAAGTGACGACTTCTATGTTACACATCTTTTATTACATGTAGTGTATAGTACCTGGTTGACCGAGCCTTGCTCGGAGCTTTATAATAAGCATGTTGAGGCAAATTTTAAAGTTTTTATATATTTTATTTTATAAAGTACTAAAATAAATTTAGGTGAAAGGCATTGTACAAATATTCAGTTGATTTTGAATTATTTTATTTATTTTGTCCGATCAACACATAGTTTGCATAGTTTACAGTTTAACTCATTTAATTAACAGTGACGCCTGTCGAAATTTCTTCATACCAACTAAGAAACCTTTGTCGGCTCATGTGCAACAAATTTGCTAAAGATCATAGCATGATCGAATACACAGTTTACGATTTAACTCACTTTGAGTAATTTTCAGTAGCGCCACCTGTCGAAAATTACTCACACCAACTAAAAAACCTTTGCCGGCTCATGCGCTACAACTTTGCTAAAGATCATATCATGATCAAATGTACAGTTTCCAATTTAATTGATTTTTAGTAATTTTCAGTGGCGCTATACAAACTTAAAAAGCTTTGCCGGCTTATCCGCAATATCTTCGCTAAAGAGCATAACATGATCAAATTCACAGTTTACTATTCTATAAAGAACATACATACAAACAAACATTTATTTGTTTAAAAGTTATAAAATTACTAATTTTTTCCCCAAATTTTAAAAAGTTCCATATGCATATTTGAATTGAATTCGGTACATTCTATTAAAACGCAGTTAACATAATGTTCCTATTCGTATTACTTTTTGAGATGTTAAGTTATTATTTCATCCCTTTTTACCCATTTTGGCCCCAAAATCAAAAAAGTACCAAAGAAGTGTTCAATATTTCTTTCACAACTATTGACTGCAGTACAAAGTTCCTTTCTAGATTCTTTGGTTTAAAAAATAAGAGTGGGTTAAAAAAGTACCAAAAAAACAATTTTCAGCCTATTTTACCCCCTAGTGGACATAGTTTCAAAAAAGTACCAAACGCCTGTCCGCTTATTTTCATTGCAGTTTAAAACGTAATTATTTCTATACATATTACTTTGGGAGATATAACGTTTTAGATTTTTTCCCCCTTTTTTCACGTTTATCGTTATTGTACTTGTTTATGTATTGGATATACTTTTTCGCACTTTTTTGTCTTTACTAGATTTGCACCCGCTAAAATTAAAATTTATTGATCCCTTTATATAATATTTTGCTGCGACACGAACTTTTTGGATAAACCTTATATACATTTTGTCTGCTAAGTCCGAAAATAAATTTAGTTTTTTCACTTTAGTTTTGGAGATATAATTTTTTTGGTTTTGGAGATACAATTTTTTTTAAGAGATTTTGTACGTTTAATATTAATATAACTAAAAAGATACTTACCCTATTTAATAAGGAAAAAAAAACTAAATGCTTCAACAGTTATGTCTTTAAGTTGTACTAACAAAAGTTTTTAGTCTACTCAGCAGTTACGGAGATATTGTACAATTTATGCCAAAAATTTTTTTACATGTTTTTGTTTAAAAAAAAGACCATAAAACATATAAATATCAACAAATCTACCATTCTTTTATGATTATTGTATCGATAGATATGTTCTAAGTAAAACCAGCTACATCTTGTTAAAACCGATTAAGAACTATTGCTTTTAATAACTAAGTATTAATTAAAAATATGTATAAAAAAATGTTTTTTTTTAGTAAATTAATTAGTAAATTAATGTAAAAACTAAATAAAACAACAGCTCTGATTACATTAAACGAAATAGAAAAATCTTGGACTTAAAGTATTTTGCAAGGGATGTAACTCACTATTAGGTATTCAGACGTTGCCACAGTGGGCCAAATAGTTTTGAGTTAATCAACTTAATAAAATTTTCTTTGCCTTTTACAAATGTCGATCACTTGATATTGATAGAGAGATAGCCATAATTAAACATACTTATAGTTTTTATTACAGTTTTTGGAACAGCAAAAAAGATTGAAGATTAAATATGCAACAAATAAAATGCTAAAGCGAACATATGTTTTTTGACTAACCGAATACTTAAGAAACGCTTGCAATAGCAACAAACAACTACAACATCTGGCAGCAAACGAACGAATCGCATAAAACATGCAATTACAGACAAATCAACAACTGTCACAGATATTTGTCGTAACTCTTGTTAAACTTGCAACAACAACAGCAGCTTTAACTGCAACAAAAAATCTTATTTTTATGTTGGTTGTCCCCAAGATATGTTGACAATGTAGTTTATACATACATATACATATGTATATCTAGCAAGTATACTGTTAAAAAGGTTCTTACATTGAGGGCCTTTCCATGATTTCAGAAACGCTATACATACATATAATAATTTCTGTGGCTTTGTTGGTTAGCAAGTCGACAACGAAGCATAACATACCACATTGAGCCTGGGTTCGAGCTGCGGTCACGACAATATAAATTTCGATCTTTTATTTACAGATCAGATTTCAATACCATTGATACATACTTGAACTTTTTAAATCTCATAAAAATTAGATTTTTGAATATATGTATATACTTAGATAAAATTAAAGTGCCGTATTTAAAAAAGGGTCCTTTGAAGGGCCCTAACTATGTATCTGTATAGCTATGGATTTTCATCAGTAGGTGATTTATATCTAAGCGTTTGTATACTATATATACATATATATATTTAAAACTACAATCAATGTTGATTATGATAAAAAAAATCAGATTCTTCTTTTTTAACTTTTATCGATCGTTTGCTTGTGAACATTGGTCATGTTTTTAGGTTAATTTTTTCACCTAGAAACTCAGAGTTTAAAAAGAATGGTAATATTTTTAACCCTTTCCATATCCAAAGTATCACATATGATGTACAGCAATCGTTTTTAAAAGCGTATTGAGATCTCATTAGTTTACCTTGTGTCAAGTCTCCACATGGCTAACTCTTCTACTTTATAAGTTTTATGGAAATAAAGAGACCGTACTTTTTTGTATGGGGACAAGGAAGGGTTAAATAATATATTTAATTTTACCTTTAAATTGTCATCATATACATAAATGAATGAATTACTTTGAATTTCTGTTATTTTTTAACTCTTAAAGTGCGTACGTGTATTTCAATTGTAAAAATAACTACATCCAAATGGACGGACAGATGTAGGAAAGAAGTACGAAACGCATATCGTATGTCATGTAATTACTTTGTAACTGATTCATAATTAATTGTTTGTATTGCGTAGTTTTCATCGATGTTGTTACTGATGTTGGAAGCAGTAGTAACATTAAAAAAATATCACAAATGTAGCTTTTGTTCCTACAGCTTCTTCTTCTCCAGCATCATCTTGTTGTTTTAAATTGATCAGTTAAAAATGTCTAAAAATATTGGTGGTATTCATTGTTATGTTGTTGAGTTATTTTTGTTATTTTCATTGTTGTTGCTGCCAAATACAAGTAAATATTAACAATTTAATGAGATTCCTTTTCGTTTGCTTGGCTGGGATGTTGTTATGAATGAACAATGTTTTTCCTTCTTTGAGATCCTATTGAGTTTTTTGTATCTATTTGTATTTTGTATTTAAAATGAAAATAATAAATTCAATACAAATGTAAAAATTTTCATTGGAAAACGCGTGTTATGCCTTGTAATTCATTGATGATTAAACTTGTAATAAATGTGGAGTTAAAGCTATTAATGTGTCTAAGTTTGTAAAATTTCGCATGTTTCAAGAATGTTGCGCTTATTGTTGCACAACATTTAATTGTTAATTGAACACATGAAATTGTAAAAATTATGAATCTATTTAATGTTCTAGTTCAGTTCTAGTTCAGTTCTAGTTCAGTTCTGGTTCAGTTCTAGTTCAGTTCTAGTTCAGTTCTAGTTCAGTTCTAGTTCAGTTCTAGTTCAGTTCTAGTTCAGTTCTAGTTCAGTTCTAGTTCAGTTCTAGTTCAGTTCTAGTTCAGTTCTAGTTCAGTTCTAGTTCAGTTCTAGTTCAGTTCTAGTTCGATTCTAGTTCAGTTCTAGTTCAGTTCTAGTAATTTTAATGTTTCAATTTAATATTTGATGCATTTAGTAGTTTTCATTTATTTTGAGATAATAAACCAAATACCATATCAGCAACGAAAGAAACTAATTTAAAATGAAATGCATTTTTAATAAAGCTAAAAAACATAAAATTCAATTTAAATTCAAAGACGTGTTCCAAAAAGAAGATAGAACAAAAATCATTAAAAAAATATAAGGAAAAAAAATAAAATAATGTCATTTTCAACATCATTTTATCAAAGGAAGGAAAAAAAATATAAAAAATAAATTAAAAAATAGTTTCAGCTAAAAGCAAAAAAAGTAAGAATATACATAATTCTCAACATGGCAAATTGCAAAAGAAGAAGAGGAGGGTTCTTGATAAATAAAAATTGCAAGCTAAAATAATAATTTTATTTTTTAAAAGAATATATAACAGTACTTTAGAAAACCAAAGTGACAGTATACAAATAAAATAATACAACATATACACTCCCATTTACACATATATGAAGGAACATATGTACTACATACATTTACTATATAATAATAAAAAGAATTTTATTTATTTTAAAATATATAAAAACATCATTTCACACACAGAAAATCCATTAAATTAAAAATAGAAAACATTTCATAAAATGTTTTTGAGATAAAGAGGAGGGTCTCCAGCTCCTAAAAGTATACTACAGTTTTCATTTTACATAAACATGCACACATACTAATGTCTTTGTAATATAACTATTCACATCTTATTCTGCAGTGCACTTCTTGCAACATCTTATAGTTTGCTGCCACATAATGTTGTTGCTAGTTTCTGTTGTCATATCATTGATTGTCATATAGCTCCACTGTATACTCGTATATTTAATTGTATGTTTGCGCTTATGTATTTGTATGCATGTACTTTTATTTCTTTATATGCTACTAGTATATCCATCTACATTCATACTCGTATGTACATATGTCGTTTTTAGTTTTTTTTTTGTATTTTGTGGCCCCAAACGTTATGTGATTCGTGCGTGAAAAATAGGAGGAGCTCCATTTGACAAACAACAACCAGCAACAACATTAAATACGATGGAAAATATAAAATTTTTCTCATGCGCATAAGATGCTTCAGAAAAGTATTTATTTTTATTGTTTTATTTTTTATTTGTTTAAAAAAATTTAATTTAAAATTTGTTTTTAAGTTTTAAAGAAATTTAGTTTAAAGCTGCTTTAAAAATAAATTAAAAATTTAATTGAAATTTTATAAATTAAATATGTATAAAATTTTTTTTGATAATTCACCAAATTATATTGGCCAAATTAACCTCTTCAATTTGATATTTTTGTTGTCAAGTTTAAAATTTTCAATCTAAAATTCACTAAATTTAACAAATTCCATCTTAATCGGAAATGGTAAAGTTCAAAAAATCGTTTTCATTTATTTAAAAGCATACTTTATACTTTAATAGGATCTGTTAGAATCTGTTAAGATCTGTCAAACAGCAAAATAATTTGTAATTCGATAACTGTTTGATTTATATGTGATCTTCTCCGAGAAAAAGAACCTAATGTCAAAAAGCGGGTTTGGATTCTGGTATCTGAAAGGGTGTAGAATAAGATGAAATGAGTTATATTTCTGATAAAAATTTATTTACCCCATAAAAATGTACAAAATGAACTTAGGAAAATTTATAAAAATGAAAAAAATATTAAAAATTTATTTCTACAATTCTCAAATCTTCATTTTTACACCCTAGGTCATTTTTCTCGGAGAAAATCACATATATGTATATTATTGGAAAGTAGGGACATAACATACAAAATTATTTTTTATGACTCAATGGAGGCTTGAACTCAGCTCTTTACGAATGCCAGGCGGAGACTCATCCACTGAGCCACTTCATATGTTGAAAACTTAGCAGCTTACAATTTTGTTTTTAGATCCAAGATCACGTGACAATAACATTGTTTTGTCCTGCTGTTTTTATTTGTTTTGTTGTTATTTTTTGAAAGATATTTCTATACGATTTTTCGTAAATGTTTTATGCATTTAATAAACAATAAACAAGTTTTTTTTAATTATTTTTAAATTTAGACCACTTCCTTTTTGTATAGTTTTTTATATAAAATTGACTCTTACTTACTTAAATGACCTATTTTTACAAACTGTTAAGATCAAAGGCCGACCAAATATTAGAATTTCATGGGCTTCGATTTTGTGCGAATATTCTCCAATTTCGTAGGCCAAGCTTTGAAAGATTTAACTCTACTTGTTTTTTCCATCGAAGTTTTTATTATAATTTTAGCTTTTTCATAGTAATTGTTTTTTCTAAGAATGGGTTATTAACCAATTGTTTATCGTTCTTATAAAAAAAAACTAACGGCACATGTTATCTCCCTGCATTATTGGGTGTTAATGTAGTTCCCCGGATGATACGACGAGGAGGCCAGTGTCCACAGTTGAGATGAAGGATAACCAAGATAAGTCTGGGCTTGTCAAGTTAAGATCAATCAGAACCGTTGCTTCGTATCCAACGTCCCCTACATCATCAAAATTTACTCATAATGGTATTTTTTCATTGCGAACTTAGTTTTCTAAAATTTTTTACAGAAGGTAATATTAAAATTTTTAAAATACAAAAATTATAAAAAATAAAAACTTTAAAAAAATCCTGGTCTTGGCGGGATTTAAACTCAGGCCATTCAGTTCAAAATAAAAATAACTACTGTAATAACTTATAAGTAATTCGAATAGTATGTTGTAGTCATTACAAGGTAATTAGTTAGCAGAGTACATCCCATTACCAAAGCTTTGCTGGATATCTCAAGGAGGAAAAATATTCCTAATAAAAATAATATTGACATTACAAAATGTAAGTAAGTTTTTAGCAAATTCGCCTAGTGACTAGAAAACTATAAATACATTTAATAAAGATTAAAAAATCTAAGGTTTCTAGCTGAAAAAATCTAAGAATTAGTAATTTTAACTGATTTATATGAATGAAATGTCCCAAATAAGATTATTAACGTAAAAAAAATGTTTAATTTTTTGATTTGGAAAATTTGCAGCTTCCGAGCAGATTTTATCGAGTCAATGGAGTAAAAAATCTGGACCAAAAACATTAAATAATAAAGAAGGCATTTTAAATTTATTTTTAATCCCCCTATCAATCGCAATAAATATACATATTGAGCAAACAAACAAAATACTTATATTATCACATACACAAACATAAGATTTTTCCAATACTGAGAGTCTTTTTATTATAGTGTATGACATACACTGTATGTGTGTGTATATTGACAAAACAATACAAAATTAAAATATACTTAAATGTTGACATTTATTCTTAAGCATCGTCTTACTTACTCCTTAAGGATTATCAAAAAATTTAAAACAAACTTTTTAATATCCCACAATAAATATTTTATAAGGCTTATAAATAAATAAATCCAATGGCAAACTTTTTAAATAACAAATTTATTTCTTAAATCATCTACACACAATTAATCAAACATTTAGAGAACATGAATAAATACAATCAATCAGTCAATATAGATTTCAGATTTTATCTTTCTAATGAAATTCCATTTATTTCTATGTAACGCCAATTTAATTCACTTAAAATTAATTTCGAAAACATTTTCGATGAGTCTCAAATCATAAATATGGAAATTACAAAAATATATTTTATCATCCATTTGGATTAGTTTTAAGGTAGAGAAGAGAGATAGACAGAAAGGAAAGGAATTTTATGTAGTAGGAAAAGAAAACAAATATTTTTATGTTGTTTTTCTGTTTTTAATTTTGATTAAAATCTTAAGTGTTTGTAATAAAGATATAGAAATAAAAATTCATGAAATAATGAAAAACATGTAAATATTTCACAAAAACACACGCAGTTGTCTAAATAATCTTAATTTAGGTAAAAAATATTTAATGTTTCTATTTTCATTTCCATGTTTTAGTAATTCCGCAAACAGGGAACAACATTTTTGGTCAAATTGTTTTAGATAGAAACTAAAGGCCAACTTGTTTGTTGACTAAATACTTCAAATAAATTGTTAAATGAAACCATAATATTCCGACTACCATAATTTATACTCTTACATAACCACTCTCACCCTCAAGCGGGAAAATCTAATGTAATTGTATCTAAAACAATGTGGTCTACCACAATCATCATCAACTCAAAAATAGAACCCTTTCCTTCCTCGAAATACTTTCAAACAAACACATTCTGAAATTCACATTCACATGTAACAAAGATTGTAGATACTTTCTAGGGCTATGAGAGAATGTGTCGGCCAACAACGAATAGTTAAAACATTTTAGCCATTTTATTGTATTATCGGCAAGTATGAGTTTGTTGGCAACTTTTGTGCTAATGCTTGCATGACAAATTCACATTCATAATCTTGACATCAGAAAAAAAGGGTTTTATTTTATTTCTTCATTTATTTTTTTCCAACTTCACAATTCACGTTCTCATAATATTTTTTTCAAATAATTTTTTGTTTCATTTTAGTTTTTTTTTAGAATTGTTTTTCATGTAATTCGCGAACGCGAATATCATGTCATTTTTTATTTTAATTTCTCGAACAATGAATAACAGAAAAACAAATAAAATGAAAATATTTTTTCACAATGACTTTTTTTGTGAGGCATTTCTGACTTGTAAACTGGTGCGATTGTGCATTTTTCTGTTAATTGTTAAACATTTTATGGTCTGATGAATAAATACAGAATTTTTACGATTATTATTTTTTCATGTTTTTCACTTAAAAGGATTCATAACAGCGATTTTACGGTCATCTCAAAGTGTTAGATAAGAATAAGGGGGAGTTGGAAAATTTGTTTTAAAATAATTTAAAACTTTAAGTGAATTTCACTAATTTCTTTAATTGAGTCAAATCACAATCTTTCGAATATATTATGAACATCACCATCTCAGATATCGATGAAATTCGAAATTGAAAGTAATTAATTTTATTTGAACCAAGATTTTATGTAGGCGGTTGTGAGCTCGAATCGGGCTCAGGTCAATATTGTGAGGACCCAAATTTTTTACAAAAATTGTGGCCACACAGTGGCACCAAATAAAGAGAGAATATAAATTCTGACATATATAGTTTTTCTTAGTTTCTTTTAGTTTCAGCAATTACAAAATGATGTCAAGGACAAGAGAAAGCCAAGTGATGCCAAAAGAAGGAAGACAAGTGATGCCGAGATGAAAAAGCTAAGATGAAGCCAAGACAAAACCATAGGGTCAGGTGTAGAAGCCAACTTAAAATACAACGAGCTGCAACAACATGTGGATCAAACGTGTTGCTTCATTAGGAATAAGTTTGATAAAAGTTTGATAAAGTTATTACAACCGCTATCGGTTCACACCTAGCGGGAAGAATTAACTACAAAACTACAAACTGTAGCCAAAATGTATTAGTATATAAGCCAGGGAAAATTAACGATTAGGTCTCTTGTATTTTTACAGCGGAACGTGGAAGACGTGGTGGCAAGACAGAGACATTGGTAAGTTGAAGTGAGAACATCATTTCAATTCAGAGTAGTGTAGTAGAAGGGGGTAAACTGAATTGATAACATCAATTCAGACAGTTAGTTACTGGTTTACAATCAGTAAAGAGGTGAGATATTGGATTCGATTACATCGAATTCAAGCGTAGGACCAAGTTTAGAAGAAGGTGAATTTGATAACATCAAATTCCAGAATAGGGTGCTGGTTTCCCAATCAGTACAAGCAAGTATTAGGAGATAACTTCCTGGAAGTAATACTCGGAAGTACAGAGGGAAATTGTAGGCTAGGTAAAAGCTAGGAGTAACTAGTTCTTGTCCTGGAAGAAAACACTCGGAACGAAACTAGTTTAGGTTCTTACGCCTTGCCAACACTCTGGTTCCCTACAAGAGATAGCACTCCAGTTTCTCAATAAAAACCTAGTCCGTAAGAGTGAATACAAAGAGTAAAACAATAAAGTGAAAGAAAAGTGTCCATAAAAGAAAAGAGTTTAAGTGTTTCTTTTAAATTTTATGTAAAGGAGCCTGGACACGACTGAGTTCTACCCCAGCTTCAAACCCGGACTAACCGGAGATTCCTTACAATATCATAAATTATTTTTTTTTTTTTCAAAATTCGATTTTTTTTTATTGATTTATACAAAACTGATTGAATTCACTAGTATTTTTGTAATTTTCGTTGTAAGTAACTTTAAACAGTAGTTCTTGATTGATTCTAATGAATAAGAAATTTAAATTTGAAAACATTTATTATAAGAAATTCGAAATCAAAATTTTGTAAAAATCAAAATTTTTTTAAAATTCTAAAGTTTAATAAAATATGGTTAAATTCAAATTTTGTGAAGAAACTCGAATTTTTGTGAAGAAATTCGAATTTTTGTGAAGAAATTCGAATCTTTGAAGTGAAATTGAAATTTTTATTGAAAATTTTGTTTAAATAATTGCTTTGTGTTATTTTGATAGAATTTGTATTTTAAATGAAAACTTTAATTTTTATTGTCAATTTAAGTTTTAATTTAATTATTAATTAGTTTTCGTTAAATTTTGCTGAAAAGAAAATTTTGCAAAATTTTAAATTTTTTATTATTTTATTTTGTTGAAGATAGTATTTTTATTAAAAATTAATGAAATTTGCTTTATTTATTAATATGTTGGAAACTCTAATACTTATAAAAATTTTATAAAATAATAATTTTTATTAAAATTATCGATTGAATTTTCGACATTTCGCAATATTTCTAAAATAATATAGTCGGTAATTTTTGAATTAAATTAAATTGAATTTGTTAAGGGCCCAAAATTCGGGGTAGCCATCCCTACCTCGAATATAGTTTTTGAAAGGTACCCGAAAGAGTAATCCGATTTTGCATTAAAAGAATAGGGATCATCCTTGAACACTATTGAACCTAGAAAATAAAGGTATGTGTCAAATTTCATTAAATTATAGACCTGTACTTTGATTACAAGCTTACATGGACCGATATCGTTAAATCGACTCAGAGAGTTTTTCTGACTCGATCGGTATAAAAAGACAAATATTTCAATGCATTACAAACAAACATTAACACGAACCCTTTCCATATATGGTAGTGAAGCGTACAAATACACTCATTTCCACTTGAATAGGTGCACTTATTTAGTAATAAATTTATGCTTGCTGCTCTTTAGATACTTCATGAATAGAATAGTGGTATACTTTTTGTGAAAGGCTGAACAGTTAAGAATAAAAGTGTAAGCAAAGAAAGCTCGAAAAAGATTTGATAGTTTAAATATGGGCCTCTTTTCGAAATTGGTGCAGAAAAATATGCGTTTTTTTTGCGTCACTTGAATAGGTGCACCACATTAATTTCAGTTTTGTAGCCATTTGTTGAAGTTTTGACCACAAAATAGTTTAGCATTTACTAAAGTAGAACCCTAGAAAAATTTTCGATCGGTTTTTATTAAATTTGGTCCAAGGTAATTCATAGGACTTGGAAGAGAAATCAAACATTAATGCCAGCGGAGATTAAGGCCTCTACTTCCGTGAAATTTCTACACAAAATTAAAAAAGTGATTGCGTTGTAATGATTCGCTCAAGAAGTAACAAAAAATGAGAAAAAAATTCTAAGCGAAGGCAAACTTTGGTCCCAAGAGTCATCAAACGGCAAAATGATAGTGATTTTCGTGGAAAAATCTTAGTAAAAATTGGTTTCCAATGAAAAAAAAAAGATTTTTAAGGATGCGATGGTTTGAACTACCATTTTTATGATTTGAGATGGGGATAATATTTTTTAATTCTGCTCTTTAAACTGAAAACTAACGGGTTCATAAAAATCGAACCTTTTTCACATGAAATGACAGCTTTGCTCCTAACCATTTTTTTTACCACATGTTCTTTTCAAAAATTCGACCGTAAATCCGTATTTTTTGGACTAATAATTATTTTTTTCCAAAGTTTAGGTGGTATTAGGGGTTTAGGTCCATTCATTAGTTTCTATCTATAAAAATACTACCACCTACGCCAATTTTTTCTAATACTTTTACAAGAAAATCACTATATTTTTGCTGTTTGGTGACACTTGGGGCCAAAGTTTGCCTTCGCATAGAATTTTTTTCCTCAAATTTTGTTATTCCTTGCGTGAATTATTAAAACGCAATCACTTTTTTAATTTTTTGTAGAAATTTCACGCAAGTAGACCCCTTAATCTCCGCTGGCATCAATGTTTGACTTCTCTTCCAAATCCTATGAATAACCTTGGACCAAATTTAATAAAAACCGATGGAAAATTCTTCTAGGGTTCTATTTTAGTAAATGCTAAAATATTTTGTGGTCAAAACTTCTACAAATGTCTACAAAATTGAAATTAATGTGGTGCACCTATTCAAGTGACGCAAAAAAACGCATATTTTTCTGCACCAATTTCGAAAAGAGGCCCATATTTAAACTATCAAATCTTTTTCGAGCTTTCTTTGCTTACACTTTTATTCTTAACTGTTCAGCCTTTCACAAAAAGTATATCACTATTCTATTCATGATGTATCTTAGGAGCAGCAACCTTAAATTTATTACTAAATAAGTGCACCTATTCAAGTGGAAATGAGTGTATATTAAAATTTATGCAAAGTACATAAAATTATGTACCGATTCCAAAACCGATGGTCCCACTACCAAAACAAATGTTTATCTTAAAATTAATGATGTACATCTATTTGAAGTTTACATGGACATTGAAGACATGGACATTGATGACTTACAAAATTTTGGGTTTTGAGAACAAAGTCCATTAATTCATTAGTACAAAACGGTATTTGTACTAATGAATTGAAAAAAGCGATAAAGCAACTCACATTGCGACAAAGAATCAATAGAAATGCTACTTACGAGTAACTGTCAGTAACTCTAAAAAATTAACTATATAGTTAAAATTTATTTTATTTATTCTCATATCATCCCACTGTGCAACTTTTGAAACTCACCAGAAAATTTACAGTCCAGTACAAATTTCCTATAGTGAAAATTTTCTATTTGAAAAGTAAATTTTATGTTTCAATAAAATGTTCAATCTAAACTAAATTGTTTAAATAACACACAAAAGGAATTTTTTAAACAATATTACCTATTTATTGTCTATTTGTTATTTAAAAGTTTTTCCCTTTATCTGTAGAATATATTTTAGAATAACTTTTCTTATAAGTCTAACAAAATATCAATAATGTTAATAAGCTGCTGAAAATGGGCCTATAAAAACAATTTAGCTTAAGCCATAAAATAAAAATAAATAACTTATTTTTTTTTCTAACTTCAAAGTCTTAACAATAAAAATGAGTTACTTTAAACATTATTGAATACCCCCTCCAACTAAAATAAATAACATAAAAATACAGCCCCTTCACACGCATCCACTCACTTACAGAACCCTTTCGATTTTATTACATTTCGACAGAGTTTTCCTTTTAACTGGTACAAAAAAAAAATAATAATGTGGTTATTTAAAACCCTTTTTCCTGCTCAAATTATTATAATGATTTCAAAAGGACGAAAAAAGAAAAAATTCACATGCATGATCTTCTTGGAAACACACATGAAGAGCAACTTATTCGTATGTAGTTGGTTTGGACTAAAAGTTAGAGCTATTTATATTAAGTAACCATATTCATTTCATTTCATTTCATTTCATTACATTTCTCTTACTCCTTTTATCTATAATATTTATATGTATGTATATATTTGTATAGCTAGATTGTGTGTGTGCTTTTGGCAGTAAATATTTGCCTCAAGGGTACTTTTTAAATTTATTACTTTAAGCTTTGGCTAATGGTCATTTGTTGTTCCAACCAACAACATTAACTTATTTGTTTAAATTGTTACAAATACTTTAAATAAGGAAACAATAACATATTTATACTCATTTCTAGATAGACCAAACATACCCACTCACACCTTTTTAACATTAAAATGTAACAAATTGTAGATCCTTGCTGTTGTCACTGCTCCTTCCTTTCTTCCTTCCAGTTATCGTTGTTAAGTTGTTAATGGTCATCATTGTTGTTTGTAGTATATTTTGGCTGGGAAAGGAAATGTTTTAAAATTGCTTAGAGAAATTTCAATATTGTCCAAAATAAAAAATGTATATTAAGGCAATAAAATTTTATTAGTGTCTCTCTATTGCTTTACCCAAGGGAATGTTCTTGAGTGTTATAATGAATTTTTTGAATTTGGGTGACCATTAGCACCAAACGCTTTCCCTTATTGATACCATTAAATATATGATGTTTAATTTTTAAGGAGTTATTAAAATTAGATGGCAATTGTCGATATTCACGCAATGAAATAATATTTTTGTATTTTGATAATTTATGTTTAAACCCTGATGTGCTTTGCTAAGGCTCCATGGATGAGTTTGGTGGAAAGTCGGTTTTTCCTGGATCCTTTTGAACTTTTTATCGCAAGCAATGGGAATATTGACAAAAATTATTAAGTTCTTCCCGCTCCAATTCTGCATTATTTTGTCCAAGCTACGCTTAAGAAAAAAAATATATACTCGTAGTGGTACAATGTTTAAAAATGTTAACTTTAACCGCTTATTTTCTTTATATCTGTATTTAAAGTTGGCCTTCTCCGATCCAGTTTATTTTTACCAAATTTTTATTTTACCAAAAAGATAATTTTTTAACGTGCGATTTATTATGTTCCCTCGCTTCGATCACATTTCACCAATCAACGCATATTGCATTTTAAAGTCATATCATTGTCATATGCTAGATCTTCAAGATAACCTTCTAATACCCATTTAATTCCTCTGTTATTTTGTGATATACGTATAATTATGGCATCAAGTATTATGCTAAAAATAAGTGAGGATAGGACACATCCCTGGCGAAAACCTAGATGATAGTGCGAAATTCTTTAGATGGCACAGTCAAACGAATTCTTTTACCCGGAACTCCTTTGCATTCTAGAGCTTAACAGTTCGCTCTGTAATCCATAAGTAGTGTCAAAGGTTTCACAAAACGAATCAAACACAGGTAGAGTGGTGTACGCCACGTAGTGTGTTCACGCAGGATCGATGCGTTCTGAAACCAGTCTGGTTCATCTACTGTTGTGACACATAGTGTGAAAGTCTCCTTTTGATGTCATAGGCGATATTTTTCAAATCTTGAAATCAGAGAGGTTGACTATTATATGAGTTTATATGGAAGTGATTCGCTAACCAAGAAGTTCGTTAAAATCGGATGTAGGAGTTTAGTGTTAACAAAAAGTCTGCTGTTAGACTTCAGAGAAAAAATCGCCAATGATATTTCTCGGGTATATGATATCGAATAAATTGCCTTCCTGGTACTGAAGGATATAACATATTATTGCTGACGGCGCTTTTGATGGTGCTGAGAAGTTTTGTGTAATATTCCACATTTTGACCAGTTTCTCTTAAAACAGTGATAAAAAATGGGGAGTTTGTAAATTGGCTGATGGTGCTTGCGAATTAGTTGCAGTTTGACCCCTTATCCGCTATTGCACTTTAAGTTGGGGTCCATTTATCACTTTCACATGTTTTTCTTGTTGTTAGTCCCTGATAAAATTTTTAAAACGGATTCTGACAATATGCTACATATTCTACTCTATTGATGTTACATTTTTTTGAGAGACCTTTTTGTAATTTTTAATAACTGTTTAAAGACGGATATCGACAATTAAGAGATGATCACTCCATTTATCATCCAATTAGAATCGCAATAATTTTTGCTGTTGGCGTTGATTTGATTTTTTCGGGTGATACCTTTACGAACTTTATGAATCCGCGGAATAGAGTACCGCCAATAACATGGGTGTGATAGGATAGAACAGCGAATTCTTGATAATTGTTGATTATCGATTACATTCCAGCGTTATTGTCGTTCAAGTTGGGTGTTCAATGTTTTACAACAGTCTCACGCTTTATTGAGACTTTTGCACAACTACTCCATCTGTTGGAGTAGCTTAATTTTAAAAGAAATGCTTTTTAACCTTTGAGCCACAAACATTTTACAAAACATTACTTTTTGCCATAAAAATATACCGAATAATCTATTAGACTTAAAATAAGATAACGAACAATGAAACACATATTAAATGGTCTCTTGAGAGCTCAAGAAAAGCAAAAGTACCAAAAGAACAAAAAAGACTAAAAACATGAAAATCCTTTACAAACGGATTAAAGACATTCAAATCTACTGATAAATGATTTCACAGAATGACACATTTTAATACGATAATTTTTCATTTGTAACTCAATAATCGCATGCAAAGCTTTTGAAAGATTTTTTGTACTTGTAAAATTATTATGCGTATTTCTTATGATGCCACGACATACAATACGAAAATACCCCTTTTTCAGCAACAACAATGACTTTTGGAAAACGAATATGTCAAGACATTAAGAAAATCGCAAGAGATTTTTCCTAAATCTGAAGAAAAGAAAAAAAAAAGGATTTCTTAATGTATCTTTGTTGAAGAGATTCAAGTGATGCTACATCATCATCGTCATTCTCATGTTAAAGATAATGTACTTGTATTATTATAGAAGAAACAACTAAAAAATAAATATAAAATGTACCTGGAAATAAAATTTTATTTTTATAAAAATAATTCCTTACAAAAAAAACAACATCTGAAAATAAAAATTTTATGCAAATATATGCAGATCCGCTTTTGTCATGTCAACGCGGGCAAATCACATTTTTTAAGTTTTTTTTTCCTTTTTTTTGAATTGTAAAAGGACCATATTCTTTTGTCATCTTCCTCATCGTCATCAAGAGAACATGAATGAGTGAAAAAAATTTAAAATTTGATTGTAATACTTATACATTTTATACATACAATTCTACAACTATACAACAGCAATAATATTTCTGTTCAACCCAAAATGAAAGATGATGACATTAAAAGCTTAAATAGAATTTCATAGTATAAAAAATACCAGAAACATAAAGAAAATACTAAATAAATTCATAAAATTTGGGGGAAAATATTTCACTCATTTTAGGTTTTTACTTAAATTGGTGCGATTATTATCATCAATTTCCATTATTTACTATAAAAAGAAAAATTTTCCAAAATTTCCTATAAATAGTAAAATTTTCGAAAATTTCCTGTAAAATTTTTAAAAAATTCCTATAAAGAGAAAAATTTCCTTTAAATAGTAAAATTTTCGAAAATTTCCTATAAATAGTAAAATTTTCGAAAATTTCCTATAAATACTAAAATTTTTAAAAGTTTCCTATTAATAGTGAAAATTTCCTATAAATAGTAAATTTTTCGAAAATTTTCTTATAAATAGTGAAATTTTTGAAAATTTCTAATAAATAGTAAAATTTTCAAAAATAATATGATAATGATAAGAATATCAATAGAAAATTTCCTATAAATAATGAAAATTTCCTATAAATAGTAAAATTTTTGAAAATTTCCTAAAAATAATAAATTTTCAAAAATTTGCTACAAATAGTAAAAATTTTAAAAATTTCCTATAAATAGCAAAAAATTTAAAAAAATATAAAAATAGTAAAGTTTTTTAAAATTTTACTACTTTGAAAAAATTTATGTATTTATTTATTTATGTAAATTTTTAAAAACTTCCTAGAAATAGCAAAATTTTAAAAAATTTCCTATAAAATTTTCGAAAATTTCCTATAAATAGTAATATTTTCGAAAATTTCCTTAAAATAGTAAAATTTTCGAAAATTTCTTATAAATAGTAAAATTTTCCAAATTTTCCTATAAACAGCAAAATTTTCAAAAAAAATTCTATAAAAAGTAATTTTCGAAAATTTCCTATAAATAGTAAAATAGTTAAAATTTTATATAAACATTAAAGTTTTTGAAAAATTCCAAAAATAGTAAAATTTTCAAAAAATTCCTATAAATAGCAAAATTTTCAAAAATTTCCATTAAATAGTAATATTTTTATAAAAAATTTTTTAAAATTTCCTATTAATAGCAAAATTGTCTAAAAATAGTAAAATTTTTAAAAATTTCATATAAAAGCAAACTTTTTTAAAATTACCTAAAAATAGTAAAATTTTCTATAATAGTATAATTTTTAAAATTTTCCTATAAATAGAAAAATTTTAAAAATATTTCCAATAAATAGAAAAATTTTCAAAAATTTCCTAAAAATTTTCTATAATAATTTTTGAATAAAAAATTTCCTATAAATAGTAAAAATTTCGAAAATTTTGAAAAATTTCTTATAAATAGTAAAATTTCGAAAATTTCCTTATATAGTCAAATTTTAGAAAATTTCATATAAAGAGCAAAATTTCCTAAAAAAGAAAATTTAAATTTTTGAGTTTCCTATAAATAGTAAAATTTTCAAAAATTTCCTAAAAATAGTATAATTTTTAAAAATTTCCTAAGAACAGTTAAATTTTCAATAATTTCCTATAACTTTATAATTTTCGAAAATTTTAAAAATTTCGTAAATTTAAAAAAAGAATTTCGAAGATTTCTTATAAAAAGTAAAGTTTTCAAAAATTTACTGCAAATTTACTATTTACTATTTATAGTAAATATTTACTATGTATAGAAAAATTTATTATTAATAGTAAAATTTTCGAAATTCAAAAATTGTAAAATTTTCGAAAATTTAGCTTCTTGTAGTAAATTTTAATGTTTTTAAAGTATTTTTAGAAAAATGTAAAATATTTTTTCTTTTTTAGTTTAATGTGTCTCTTATAATATTTTTTTTTTAATTTGTTTTTTTAGTAATTTACCAACAATATGGATTTTTTTTTTAAATATTGGAATTTTAAAAATATATTCAGAAAATTTCATTATTTATAGCAAATTTTTCGAAAATTTTGTATTTAATAGTAAAACTTGCTATTTCTATTCGAAAATTTGAATATTTTAAGTAAATTTTCTAAAGTTTAGCAACTTATAGCAAATATTTGAAATTAAAAAAATACATATTTAATTTAAAAAATTTTGTATTTTAAAAAGTTTTGAAAACTTAGGTATTTGAACAAATTAAATTTGAAACCAAGCATACTTACCCTTCAACTGCAGGCTCAACAGAAAATCATGAAAAAATTATTTATATTTATAAAAAAAATTACGTCTGAAAAGTTTTTATACTGCCTTTTAGGCTAAACTGAAATATGTTAAAAATAAAAACACTTTTGTAAGTAAATCGGATTTTAGGCTAAAATGAAAGTTGGAAAAATTTTAACTTCAATTTCAATGAGTTTAAAATTTCAAACCCTCTGGAATATTTCAAATGTTATCATCGAATTGTTGTTTGTGTTTGTTTAATGTCAAGTTGTTGTTTTCTTAAACGTTGTTTTTTTCTTTTTTGCATTTTTTGAAAACTGTAACACTGTAACTCAGTTTAAAATGTATTGAAAAAACAATATTTTTACAAAAATAACAATTGCTCATCAGAATATAAAAATAAACAGCCAGAACAAAAGCATTACGAGTATATATATTGTTATTCTGTTTACCCTCTTCTTTAGATAATGTCTGACTGATGGTTGTGGTGGTATCCTTTTTTGTCAAGGAAATCCTGTTAGCAATCTGTGTCAGAGCAATTGTGATCCTTGTAGAGAGCAACAGGCAAATTGAGTCATGATTCAGCTGTCATACAATTTGCTAATTATGTTTTTACAATTTTAAAAATTTTATTATTCTGCCTTTTAGTAAGAGCAAACACAAAAAAATAGCAACTGCACACAAATGTTTTGCCACCCTCCCTCCACCTTATGTTTGAAATATGTTTAAACCTCAAATTGTTAATGGGGTCATATAAATTCCGAAAAATTTAATACGAGAAGTTTAAGTAATAGTTTAAAAGTAAATTTTAAAAAATTTGTTGTTTCAATAATTTTTTTTAAAAATTTGCAATTTATAGGAAAAAAAATAAAATTATTATTTATTGGAAATTATTGGAATGTTTGCTTTTATAAAAATTTTCCAAAATTTTTTTATTTATATTAAATTAAAACAAAATGGATTTTTTTTTACAAATTTGCTATTCATTTGAAACTTTCAAAAAATATTTAAATAAAATTTTTTTAAAAAATATTTAAGTAGGGAATTTTCAAAAATACTAATATTTTTAGGTTTAATCTAAACTTTCTATGTCACGTCAAATGTAGAAACATAATTTTGTGGTATAGGTAATAAATAAGTACATGCCATAGATTTTCACCCATTATCTCGGCATCATCGTTCTGCCAAATATTATGTCGCTCGCAGTTATTATTTGTTAAATGAAGCGATTTTTGTTAAAAGTGTTTTTATTATTTTATTTTTTCGTTTATTGTTTTCATTACCAGCTAAAGCGTAAATTCCATGTTATTATTTTGTAAACCAATGTTACTCGTTTCGTATTTACCAACTCATAAATTCACACAGCCACTCACACACACAGCCACTCACACACACATCCATACACAGATTTACACTTACTCTTACATAAACAATTCTGACATTATTTTTCAATTTATTTTCGATGTTATAGAATTACGATACGTTAAATATTGAAAATGATATTGTTTGTATTTAACTGTTTACAATTTTATGTTTTTCCAGTTGGAAAGGAGCAGGAAAAGAAATATTTGCTAGAAAAGATAAAAAAAACAACAGCAACAACAACATGTGCAATATAAATATTTCACCGCATAAATAACTCATGGATTCAGTCAATCATGAATGGGAAACATGTGGAAATTTCAATTAAAATTCACATGCTTTTTACTATTTTTTAAATAAAAAAATTAATATTGTAACTTAAAAAAGAATTCATAACTAAAATATACCTACATATATTACTTTAGATATATTTAAGAATAATTATGCTAGTATTTATACCATTTTTATAAAGTAAAATGATCATAATCTTGACAAATATCATTGACAACATGTCAAACTTTCATCAGCTTTGGAAAGAAACCATTTAACTGATTTAGTTTCTTTTGAAGCCAATATCAACTATATCCATAAATATGTCACTAAAGATCCATGTCTTCCAACCTAGAAGACCTCACGCATTTTACGCATTTATTATCGAAACAGAAACAGAAAGAGTAAATATTTTAACATTCATGTGTCAATCAGGTGTTACCTCTGGTTGATCCCTATTGTTCGGATTGTAACTTTAACTATTTAAAAAGTTGAGGCAATCAATAATTGCATTTATCAATTATAAATAATTCAAACACGACGAGGTTTTTATTCAAGTTTTCTCTTACATAATTTAACTTATGTTGATAAATTATGTGAGAGTTTCTGCAACTTTGTATTAGAAGACCAATCAATAAATCAAACAAGATCTAATCTGTAAAATTTATAGAAAAGTTGTAAGTAATTGTTGTTTATATATTTTAAAATTAATTGTAATAAAACATTGTAATGTAGATTACTCTATATTGACTTAAACATACCATTAGAATGACTTAGCTGCAGTTGGTATTAGTAGCACTTTGTAATAGATTAGTCTAAGCACAAAAGAATCTTGTTCGAACCATCAGAGAAGCTAAACTTTGGTAATGAAATGACGTTTAATGACACTACCATTTTATGACTTATTCTATTATTTTACCAAAATAAGACATGTTATACATTAATGGAATAAGAATTTTATATTCTTTTAATTTTTCAAAATTTAGAAATTTATTTAAGACTTGTCAAAAAAGCGCAACAACAATAACTTTATATAATTTTAAATTTTCGCAAAAATCTCTCAAACTAAATAAGATATTGGGACTATTTTTGAAGATACCCAATATATATATATATATATATATATATATATATATATATATATATATATATATATATATATATATATGAATAGAAATTTTAGAACGAGTTTTAAAATTTGTATTAACATTTTTGAATACAGAATAGTACGCTTTTTGAAAATTGTATTTATGGCCGGGCAGTATCAGATTTTTGCACTTTAAACAACTTTTTTAAAAAAAGTCTTGAAATCAATAATCAAATTTATTTACAGAGACAAAGAACTTAAGTATTGTCTAAAAAATGTTTCTATAGAAAATTTTTTTATCAAAAATTTTTCTATAGAAAAATTTTTGATAAAAAAAAAATTTTTTATTAACAATTTTTCTATAGAAAATTTTAAAATATTTTGATATAAAAATATTTTTATCGAAAATTTTTACAGAAAAATATTTTTCAAAAAATTACAAAATTGTCGGTCCCAAATCTGTTACATTTATTTATTAATGTATCAGACCAATTTATTGATAAAAAGCCAAAAATTGTTTGCGGAGAAACCAAAATTCCTCGACGCGTTTCGATTGTTGGTTAGGCCATCTCTTCAGGAGGATTATACCCAATTTAGAAAAATCGAAAACCTAGCATTATTATTTATCTAACAAACAAAACCTTTCAGAATTATGTTCATAAACCATAAGTAAAAGCGTAGATCATCGACTGAACAAAACATTAGTCATTCCTTTTGAATAATATCTACATCCCGACAATTTTGTAATTTTTTGATAAAATATTTTTCTGTAAAAATTTTCGATAAAAATATTTTTATATCAAAATATTTTAAAATTTTCTATAGAAAAATTGTTAATAAAAAAATTTTCAGCTTATTTTTAAAATAAACCTCTGTTTATTTTAAACATCTTAACCTAATATTTTTATTAAGAATTTTTCTATTAAAAAAATTTTTGGATCGAAAATATCTAAAAGAAAAAAATTGTTTAATATAAGAATCTATTTCTGCCTTGAAAAATATTCCCAATATTTACAAAAATATTCCCAATGTTTACAAAAATAATAGTGTCATGGCAACAATGTTTGAGATTATATTTCTTTGTTCTCTCGAACCATGTATTTTGTTCTATAAATTGGATTTCGATTTGTTTTTGTCCATTTTCCTTTTGTCTTTTCTTTAACAAAGCGACACCAACTCTGTTAACATCAAAATTCTAACTGAATGATTTTAATACTCATTTTCACGAGTTTTATTAATGATCGTGGTATTTACGAAAATTAAAAAAAATAACCGGCTTCTGGTGGTATGGGTTGCCTACTCCTGGTTATATCTGCAGACAAGGATAGCTTAACATAAGAAACTGGAAAGTGTATGGAACAGATAAGAGTCTGGTCCTTTTCTGATACTCTTGGGGAATATTTTTATAGCAAAAACAGGAGCTTGGTAGGAATGAGCTATCTTGCACCTATCTTGCGGAAAGCTTTATCATACCTAAGTGATCATTTAAAATTAAGCCACTTTTAATAGTTTCAGATGTAAGAGATGTCAACTGGGCGTCCAGAACATCGTTTGTGTTTGTAAGGCATATATAAATTCACAAATGAATGCAAGTCATTTCATTTTCTTCTCAAAACGAGAAGTAGTCTGCTATGGACGGCTGTTAAACATAAATTAAACGAAAGGAGTCAACTGACAGTTTTATATTGACTGGACCAGTTTGACCATTTCTTATTGATCCATCTTCGTACATAAAATAATATCATTGGACATTTTAGCAATAGCTTTTTTGTAAAAATGTTGATTATTTTTACAACATAAACTTTTAATTTAATATAAAATCCTTTATATTATTTTAAATATTTAATAAAAAATACTCTCTTAAACAAAATTCCTTTAGATAAATTAAAATAAAACTTTAAGATTCATTTTACCTCTACTTAGTATATTCAAAGCGTTACAACGGCGAATAATTAAAAGAGCTTATTTGATTAGAGCACTAATTGCCACAAAGTCTTGAAAAAACGCGATACGCGAGTAAGATAATATTTTATTATAGTCAATTTTATTTTATTATAGAAAATATGTATATACCTACAACAATTTCTGCAAAAGTGTAAAAGACTGGTAATAAATTTTCTTTAGTTAAGTAAAATCCATTCTTATCAGGGACTTATTAAAGAACAAACCATGAAACATCCCCCAGGATTAAACTTAAGAGGCTGGGCTGACTGAACTGAAGGAACTTAAGAAAAAATTATCTTGAAGCAAAATGTAAGGAAATATGGAAAAATAAAACTTTTTCCTTCAAATTGTACTTAAATATTAAAGGTAACAAACTTAAAACACGTAATAAAATCAAAGGAGAAAAGAAGAGGAGGTAATTTAAAGTTTATTACATGAAATTTTGTTGAAAAAATATTAAAGTTAAATTGAAATTATGTACTTTTTACAAGAACTTAAATAAATTTAGAATTCTTTTTTGGTAAATTCAAAAGAACAATATTTTAACGACAAGCTGTCATAATAGTTTTGTTTCTTCCTTTTTGGTGACATTTTTGTTAATTTATGAGTTTGAAGATTTCAAAAGGATTTTCTTAAAATTTCTTCAAATTAAAATTGTTGTTCCAAAGAACCAAAAAAACACACAAAAATTACAAGCAAGAAATTAAGTTAAATTACACTAGTTTACCTTGTAGATATTTAGAAAACTTATCAACAAAAAACGTAGTAAACGGAAATTTTTAAGTCAAACATGAAAATGTTCAAAGAGAAGTCTTAACTGACCCAAGTCCTAAAATGCATGTTAACTTGTAGTTTGGAATTCTTCCACAACAACGAACACAAAAAATTAGGTTGTTCTAACAAAAATAATGATGGAGTTTATAATATCAAAAAAAAATACATACAACAAAAATTCTTGTCACTGGCCTTAAATTTAGCATTTAATTAGATTTTTCTTCCGCAAGAAATTTAGAAAACAAACAATTCCATGTGCCTAAATGAAAGTACGTATAGTTTGAGTCCATGCAAATATTAGCCAAGCCACACACCAAACTTCATACAATATTTTTCTTTACGAACTTTATTTGGAGTAACAAATGAACATTTATTATAAAAAAGGAAGGATGTTGCATGTCAACGTCAAGTTCAATTTGCTCTAAAGTTAATGTTTAAATTTATGGTTTCTTGAAATTATTACAGGTATAATACGGCAAAGAAATACATTCATACATATTGACTTATAAATTGTATAGGTGTAAAAAGATTTGAGAACAAGAAAAATAGAGCTTTCCTAAACTCATATTTAGCTATTTCAGAAAAAAACAAATTTTAGATTTTTGGAATCACTTCTAGAGATTGTTAACTCTTATATCGATTAGAGCGTTTCACTCCCCTACAAATTAATTGACAATTTTGAAGACGTCGTATTGCCGGATCTCATCGATCATGTCAACAGCTTAAGAGTTATAGTAGAGAAGTCGGTAGAATGTAGAACAATACAATATATAACATTTGTAGACTTCGAAAACACTAAATAAAATGGCATAAACTGAGCTTTGCCTTACAAAGTTGTTCTTGTAATTCTAATTCGGTATGTGATGGAAATCAATCGTTTTCAAATCGACCGATTTAGATATACTTTTGAGAGAGTTTTCAGTTATTTTCCCAAAAAAATTAAAATTTGGGCTTTAATCCTTTTGAATTATATCTTATCTTTCATTTGGTTTAAATTTGTTTGTAGAAATGGCGAAAACTATCTCAAAAATGTATCTCAAATCGATCAATTTGAAAAGGCTTGATTTCCATCACAGCAACTAAGAGCATAATATTATAAGATCAAGCTATATCTCGAGATTTGCAAACTTTAGCTCTTTAGCTCTAATATAAAGTCCGGCACTTTGGGGATGACTCCACTCATGTATTGTATTGTGATCGAACCAGAAATAATAGTTATGGGGAGAAGGATAAAGTGGGTAGTGCTCATACATGAGCGGAAAGGCTTCTAAGAAATGAGCGGAACACTTCTTTCTTCTACATCTTTGCCCTTTTCTTAACACAGTATATTTTCCTCATTGCACAGTGGGATGGTTTAAAAATAGAATGGAAATAACTCTGTAACTTCTAAACCGTTCGGCAGATTTTAAAAATTTTATGTGGATATAGCAGAAGTGTTGGAAAGCTTAAGTATTGAACCTGGAAAGCCTAGATTGTACTGGGGCGACACAATCGGCCCCCAAAGAAGGGCACCTCGAACTCATAAATCATTTAAAACGATATATGTAATTTCCCAAACGATTTAAAGAATCATACTATATAATGAATATATAGGTCAAGATCTACAAAAAACATGTAGCGATGCTATACAGAATTTGATATTCGCAGAAATTACAAAAAGTAATGACATATATGTATAGTTTTTTGTTGTAAATTTATTATTTCAATAAAAAAGTATTTCACATCTAATGGTTTAACATTACATTTTGCAATTACAAGTATGTACGCAAAAAAAAAACTTATGCAAAGGTAATTTCATCACAACAGGAATGAAAACTAATCTCAAAAAGGTTTTAAATCAACAAAAAATGTGGTCGCCTTAACTGAGTAAAACTAAATAAACTGTATTATAAGCAAGGACTCCAGTGGTCATACCTTTTTTACTTTATTCAGGGATTTAGTCTTCAAGAAACTTCAGATCAAATTCACATAATGAAAAAAGTTAAAAAAAATCCTATTTCTTAAAACTTAACTTATTTCATGTGGATTTTGTCATGATATTTATATGAAGGTGTGGGTGGGTTGTAGGTTTTTTTTTATGTTTATGTTATGAGGCTTAAAAAGACATTCTTTTTATCAACTGCCAAAAAAGTGCTTAAATGGTTTAAAACAATTTCTGCCGTAACTGTTTCTGATTCTCTAAGACCATTTTTTCCAGGTCTTCTTTATTTCCTTAGTGTAAGTTATAGCTCTATTTTTTTTCTTCTTACTTTGGTTTTCTTATTTAAAGGGGGCCATTTATTTATTTAGACCACTAAACACTAAATAAGTGAATAAATATATTCTTCTTCTGGTTGGTGTTGGAGTTGTTTACAGCCTAAATTATTGTTGTATGACATGTTGGTTCTTTGATTCTTTCCTTTCTTTTTTTTTTTTTCTTTTTTTCTATGAGCTGTAACTCCTCGTCATACTCTTCCTTCTCCATGTGTCATTCACAGCGGGTGTTGTATTTTATGTGGGTTTTTTTCCAGTTTTTTCATTTATTTGGATTTTTTATTATTGTTATTTTTGCAAAAATATTGTTTTTTATTGTTTCCTTTATATTTTGACAGGATTAGTATTGTCATAAGTCCGGAGAAAATAAACATCATAAAAGGACACTTATTATGTAATAAGATTTCTAAGAGCCTCTTTATCAAAAAAAAAATAAAATATTATTTGCAAAAGAAAGAAAATATAATGATGTCGAAATAAATATTTCGTAAAAAAAAGACATATTTTTGGCTTTGCTAACGTATGTGAAGGTGGCGATTATAGTCCTTATGGAATTTCTTAAACCATAAGTATATCCCTAAAGGCTCTTGAGATATTTTAATATCTTTAAGATTTATATATACATATTTTTTTATTAACTACTAACTAAAGAAAATTTTTTAAGTACTTGAGACCGACAAACTACAGTAAAAAGAATTGAAATTGTCAAAACTACGAGGATCGCAAGGCTTACAGCTAAGTCCGCTAAAAACCGACAAATACAATATCAGCATAACTCCCGTTTTTTATCGTATTCTAAGTTTATCGTATCTGCACTTGAAAGTAAAAATAATTTTTTTTTATGAAAAATTTCAATTTTTTAAAACTTCATACAAAATCAAAGATGACAAAAACTTACCATTTTGTTACATGATTATAAACTATGGATGTTCTGGCTAAAATGAGCCTTATTTTCCGAAAATCCATAAATATATAGTTTCCGTTATTGGGTCTTATATATGCAAGAGCTAGGGTCGATTTTCTTGAAAGTTAGTAACAGAAAATTATTTATGCAATAAATTAAAATTAAATTGTCTTATCTTCTGATTATGGAGCGTTCTTAAATTTCGCCGCATTTAAGAGGACCGATTATCTCGAAATTTGGCAAATTGATTACAGTTGTTACAAAAATTATGTATGCAAAAAATAAACTTAAACTACTTTAACTTTTGTCTCATTTAGTGAGTTTTGTCAGAAGAGTTTGTATGGGAGCTATGGTCAAATGTGGACCGATTGAACAAAATTTGGTATTGTGATGTTAGTTTACATAAGCAGTATTTGTTTTAAATTTCATTAAAAAATATTGATTTGTGGCCAATATGTCAATTCCGGGAAATGGGACTTATGGGAGGTATAATAAATAATGGCCCGATTTTTCAATAGCAATGGTCCCACTATCAAAAAAATGATCTGTGCCAAATGTCACCAAATTATCTTTATAATTGCGACCTGTACTTTTATTACAAGGTTTACAGGGGGGTCCAGCCAGACGGACGAACGGACATCTCTAAATCGACTAAGAAAGCTATTCTTAGTATATTGGTATACTAAAAGGTGGGTCTAAGAAAAATACTTCTATGCGTTACATACATTAGCACAATCTTATAATACCCTTTCCACCTATGTTTAGGTGGTGAAAGGGTATAAAAACCAATTTATCTAAAATGTAATTTTGGCTGTTACCGCTAAAAAATTTGATTTAAATGAAGTTGAAAGATAAATACATGCATAATTCCTACGACATTCCAATTGGAAAGGGGTACTTCTCTCCGACAATGAGCTGCATCCGATTCTATTTTTAGACTCATTGAAAGAGACCTACGTTTTAACTCTGGCTCCGAACGGCAAATATATTAGTTAGAAAAGTTGTACATAGATCAAACTTGGTACCTCTGGTATGCTAGGCGGATATCAAGATTTCTAGTTTTTAAAATTGTAATATATGTATGTATTTATAATAAAATTGGTATATAATATATATGATAGCAATGGCTAATAATGGATAAGTTTTTAAATAAGATAGATGAGCATTCTAGTTTTTTCGGGCCGTTTCTTTGAGGGGGAAATTTTATGTTAAAGCACTTACAATACAATACAAATTACAATACTTACAATATCTACCTATTAATGAATGTATTAGTTTGTAAAGTTTTATTCCTATACTCTATGTAATTAAGACTGTTAAACAATAGCAATTATCGTGATAATAAAGTTAATAATAGTAATCACCTAAAGTATGTAAATATTATTTCCCTGTATGAAATTGCACGCATCTACACATGAACAAACAGACTCAAAACTCTTCCTCTTAACACTAAATATATTTCCCCATCATTCAAACATTTCAGAAATAAAAGTGCAAATAGTTTATATAAGAAGATCATAACATTAAGGTGGTTCCTTTTGAATGGGAAAATGATCGCTTTCATAACACAATTTTTCGTAATATGATTTAATATTTCTAATCTTCGACATACAAAAAGATGAACAATTTTTATTGCAATGTTTCTAAGATACGTATCTACAATATAATGTTTTTCTGTATCATAAGTAACGTAAGCTTGTTTATGAATTTATAATCCCCGACTTACAATTGCTTGTATGCTATACACTTTTCGTATATTTTAAAGAAAAGCAAAATTTTTAGTTTCATATTGTTTAAGTATGAATATGAAATATAATAAAATAAATTAATTATGCGAATTGGATTAAGACACGCATTCTCAACATAAATTTGAAATGTTAAGAAATTTATATAATTAGATACAAAAATTTGATATACTTACACTCTAAAATCTAAAAGAAAGTGTTATATCTGAAAAGTTTGAGATGATAAACATTGCCCATTTTCGTACATTGATTTTATCGCTTTTATATGTTTTTATTTTAAATATATTAAAAAACAGTGGATTTGTTATTAAAATCGCAATACATTCAATTTTCACTAGGTACACATTCATTTTCTTCCGATATTTTCGCTAGTTTTTAGAACTTTAGTGTAGGGTGCAAATATTTAAAATAAAAATATGAGAATACTTCATATTTTTCAGGAAAAAAATAATAATTTTTAACATATAGAATATATTTTATTATGGAACTTTTTGTAACCTAAATCGTTTTGGATTTTTTTGTAATTAAAAGTATTTATACATTTAAATGATATACGTCATTACAAAATTGCAAATGCCCCTTTTTTAGTCACATTGTAATTGCACGTCACGTCTGTTTTTAGAAGAAACATTTGCTTTTAGGCATTATTTAGGCTTTTTGTTTAGGAAACAAAATTCGAAAATTTACTATTTATAGGAAATTTTCGAAAATTTAATTTTTAAAGGAAATTGACTATAAACAGAAAACTTCTTGAAAATTGACTATTTAAACTTTTCGAAAATTGACTATTTATAGGAAATTTTTCGAAAATTGACTATTTATAGTAAATTTTTCAAAAATTGACTATTTATAGGAAATTCTTCAAAAATTGACTATTAATAGAAAATTTTTCGAAAATTGACTATTTATAGGAAATTTTTCGAAAATTGACTATTCATAGGAAATTTTTCTAAAAATTGACTATTTATAGGAAATTTTTCGAAAATTGACTATTTAAATGAAATTGACTATTAATAGGAAATTTTTCGAAAATTGACTATTTATTAGAAATTTTTCGAAAATTGACTATTTAAAGGAAATTGACTATAAATAGGAAATTTTTCGAAAATTTACTATTTAAACTTTTCGAAAATTGACTATTTATAGCAAATTTTTCGAAAATTGACTATTTATAGGAAATTTTTCGATAATCGACTATTTATAGGAAATTTTTTAAAAATTGACTATTAATAGAAAATTTTTCGAAAATTGACTATTTATAGGAAATTTTTCGAAACTTGACTATTTAGGAAATTTTTCGAAAATTAACTATTTATAGGAAATTTTTCGAAAATTGACTCTTTATAGGAAATTTTTCGAAAATTGACTATTTATAGGAAATTTTTCGAAAATTGACTATTTATAGGATATTTTTCGAAAATTGACTATTTATAGGAAATTTTTTGAAAATTGACTATTTATAGGAAATTTTTCGAAAATTGACTATTTATAGGAAATTTTTCGAAAATTGACTATTTATAGGAAATTTTTCGAAAATTGACTATTTATAGGAATTTTTTTGAAAATTGACTATTTATAGGAAATTTTTCGAAAATTGACTATTTATAGGAAATTTTTCGAAAATTGACTATTTATAGGAAATTTTTCGAAAATTGACTATTTATAGGAAATTTTTCGAAAATTGACAATTTATAGGAAATTTTTCGAAAATTGACTATTTATAGGAAATTTTTCGAAAATTAACTATTTATAGGAAATTTTTCGAAAATTGACTATTTATAGGAAATTTTTCGAAAATTTACTATTTATAGGAAATTTTTCAAAAATTGACTATTTATAGGAATTTTTTCAAAAATTTACTATTTATAGGAAATTTTCCGAAAATTTACTATTTATAGGAAATTTTTCGAAAATTGACTATTTATAGGAAAATTTTCGAAAATTGACTGTTTATAGGAAATTAGATGCTTATGACTGCTAATCCACCTTTACCGATATAATACAAAATTCCGTTACCGAAATAAACTTTAATAAATAGCATTATCAACATTATTCGCTATTTGAAAACGTTAAAAAGAATATTTAGTTTTATTTTCCTTGAGTTTATAAATTGAAAATTATTTTAATTGTTCTTAACGCCTTAAATAATTAACAAATTTAAAAGGAATATTACGAAATTAAATAACATGATGTTTGCTGTTACTAAATTTATAATTTTTGCAGGCATATTTTAAGACGATACTGTTTTACACACAAAATTCTTAAGGAAAGTTCCATTAATGTAAGAAAATATTTGTTTGTGCTTTTAATTGGATCTGTTTGTTAGAACCTTAATTATTACTTAATTATAAATATGTATGTATGTATATTAATATATTTATGCACATGTACTATTTTCTTAGTCCATATCTCAGTTAATGTAAAATGTTTGGTTAGCGTTGTGTGAACGTTGGCCCAGTGCGTGTTTGCTTTATAATTTTTCACGCGCATTTTTATAATTTTGCGAAAAACTGAAATAGTTTTCTTTTAATGGATTTTAAGTTTCTTGTTAAGTTTTATCTTTTAGTTTTTTTAATGCTCTAAAGTTTTTTTTATTTATCTAACGAACATCTAGTTGATTTCTTTTTAATGACTTTTCATGTTATTGCAGTTGTTGAATTATATTTCCATTTGTTTAGCTTTTTTTTCTTTAAAGAGTTAATTACAGTGTGGTCTAGATGATTTACTGGACATGTTAGGAAAATTATTAAAGATCATGCAATACAATTTTCTAAAAATTCTTTAGAAGTATGTATATTTTTGAATAAAGCGGATTCGTTTTTTATACATTCTTGCCTTTAAATGACATTGTTTGCTGTAAGTTTTCATTATTATTTGATTTTTTTAAATTTTTATGATATGAAATTGAAACGGTTTTAAGTTGAATATGAATGAAAGTTTTAATTTTAACGGTTGAGTAATTTGTTAACAGTTGTAATATAAGATATCATTATAGTTCAGACAACAATGTAACATATGAGAAATAATTATATTTGAGCTTTTACAAGGAAATAATTTGTTAAATTTCACCTTAATAAGAACATTGTGAGAATGACTACATGATTTTACGAGTTTTTACTTGATATGAATCTTTTTATTATCTAGAAAAATATGTCAAAAAAAGACAGATAGTTTTAGATCTTAATTCGGTAATGAACTTAGAACAAAAAAAATTTAAGTAAAACTTTATAAATAAAAATGCAGCTGATATATGATGGACAACAACTTTACCGTTTCCATGACAGCATAGAGTGCCAACATATTCCTAGACCAATTTGGTATCAAAGCACTATGAAAAAACGCATTTAAGTAATATTCAATAAAAAATGCTATCGTTGTCATTATTTCTTCTACAAAAGGATTTTTCAATATTATATCATATTTAATATTGAAAAATCCTTTTGTATAAGAAATAATATTATATCATATTTAATTATTTTTATGACAGATACATTTGTATAACCAGACTTGTCACAAATTCCATTCGTAATTGAAACTATTTCGTAGTTGAATTCCAATCAAATTTTTTTTAAGTTCTATAGGTTCCAAAAAATTTAAAATGCCCCTAAAGAGTTACCGATTTCAACTATAAAATGAATATATAGTTGAAATCGGCAACTCTTTTTTATTTTAACAAATAAGATAGATGATATGAGGAAATTGTTCAAATGTTGGATAAGCAAAGAAAAGCATACAAATTCAATTCCACTTTGAAAATAGAATGTGATTGTATTCCGAAAAACAATTTCGTTAATTTGTATTCTTCACCACCTATGCATAGGTGGAAAGGGTATAATAAGTTTGTGCTGATGTATGTAACGCAAGGAAATATTTGTCTAAGACTCACCTCTTAGTATACCAATAGGCTTAGAATCACATGGACCCCCATGTGAACCATGTAAAAAAGTGATGAAATTTGGTACAGATAATTTTTTTAATAGTGGGATCATGGCTATCTGTCCATTATTAATGGTACCTCCCATATGTCAAACTTCCCGGAATTGATATATTGGCCACAAATATAAATATTTTGTCATGAAATTTAAAACAAATACTGTTTATGTAAACTTAAATCACTGTACCGAATTTTGTTGATCGGTCCACATTTGACCATATCTCCCATATCGGTCAAAACGCACTAAATGACAGACAAAAATCACTAAAACGCTTGTAAGTTTGAAGATAATTAGAATTTTAAGTTGACTTTTTGCATACACAATTTTTGTAAAAACTGTAATCAATTTGCCAAATGAAAGTCCAAATGACGGAAACTGCTTAAATATATAAGTATTGAGAAAATATTTGTATGATGGCAAAATTTGCAAATATTTGTCTTTATACAGGAAAAAGAACACCTTTGACCTTAGTGGTGAAGGGTATCGTATGGTCGGGCTTGACCGACTGTAGCACTTTCTTTCTTGTTTTTTTCTATAGAAGAGAAATAGGAAATTCATTCCACATCCGGAAGGAATTATGTTTTGTGACATTGCTGAATATTACAAGAAACTTACATATTTTTAAGTTAAATTTAAATTAATACAAAATTGCATTTTCTTCCCTTATATTTTTTTGAGCATGATACTTTGTCTTCAGATTAATGATTTAATTACTTTTAAAACTCCTAATTGCTGTTCATACATTAACATAAACCCAAAATAACCCTTGAAAAACAATTTTTAATATTTATCATATTTTTCAAAAACATTATTAGAAATAATACAAAATAATCATACGCCACCAAGTTCTATGTATAAGTAATTAAAACTTTATTAATCATACGTTCTAGTGGTAACGATGAATTTCCATTATTTAAGTTTTGGATATTTCAAATTAAATTATTAACTAAAACGTAGTTTCATTAAATTTTTTTTAATGTAAATCATAATTATTTTTATAATTTTTGTAATTGCAAAAAAAAACTGTTTTGTACCCTATGTTAAGTATATTTATTTTATTATTTTTAGAGAAAAAAATAGGTTCTTCAATACCTCCTATTTTATATATAAAGATAAATTTCGTGAATATAAATATATGTATGTATGTATTTTTGTATAGCTGCCATTATATTTAACACTCATATGCTCCGCCTCTCATTCACACGAAAGATTCCAAAAACGCAAAATAAAAACAAATTCAACCAAATACAGCAAATAAAATAATAATACTATGATGATGATGATGATGATTTCCAATTGTACAATGAAATCCAGAATGCAGATGCTGCTTTTCACTCCAGACATTTCATTTGGTTTTTCAACAAAAATACCCAAAATGAGATGAAATTTCAACATCATCATTTTTATCTTCTCTGTTTTATGGGATAAGAAAATTGTTGGTATTTTTAGTATTTTGTGTAAATTTTTTATTTGTTATCAGTTTTTTGTTATTTTTTTTTCGAAAATAGAAAATATCTACAAATATAAACTTGTAAGTAAAAAATTATATATATTTTCTTGTTGTTTCTTCTGCAACTCCGCCCATTTTTAACGCGCGCGCATCATTTTTATTTCTGTTAACTTCCATTTGATAAAAAAAAGAATAAAACTGAAAAATAACAAAAAAATCTGTATATAAATTTGTTTGTTATAACGATAGAAAGAAAACGGAGCCATAACGAACTTACAATTATCGTTGAAAATTTTCTAAAAAAATATAGCAAATAACAATTGTAGGTTGTATTACAACTTCACACATGTATATCACAGATATGTTGTATAAGGAATGAATTCCTTAAAAAGCACTTTATGTAAGTTCCCTGAAATCCAAAAATCCTCTTTTTTCGAATTCAAACTAACAGAAAACTTTTCAGAAATCGTTATTATAGAAATTCATGTATAGAATTTTTTTAATTCCACATTTTATTTTTAGTTTCTACAAATTTTATATACTTTCATCTAGTCCAAGATAACAGAAAAGTTCTCAGAGAATATTTTTAAAACAAAACATTTGTCAAAATTTAATTTCATTAAGAACAATTTTTTTCGAACGAACCTCAACATCTTCTCCTAGATCCAACATTTCATAAAAATCTTATAACCGTATCAAAAGTTATAGACATATAAAATTTTCAATAACTTTTCAAATTGTACAAGCTAGGTAAATGTATATTCAAAATTTTATCCAAGTCGGAGATGGTGTAGTTCAGTACGTGTTCGAAAATTTTTGAATTGACGCGTTTTTTGAATAAAATTTAAATTTGCAGTCAAAAATACTGAAATTTTTAAAAATACTGTATAAATTCATCGATATTTAAATTTGTAGCTTTCTTACAATTCCTTTCATTAAAAATCTAATTATGGCTTCTGTTACTTTTTTTAACCAAAAATGATTTTAAATAGAATGAATACATACAATTTCATTCCAAAAATCATATTTTGTTAGGACTTCCTAATGAATCTACGGTATATAAAATCTGGGCAGAACATTAATTGATAGCTATCTAATTTCGTAGATGCAATCTTAATATAATGAATGTACCTCCAAATCTTCTTGATTGTATATCTACAAAGGACAGACGGACATCGCTCAATCATTTTAGAATTTCATAATTTTTGGTTTTTGAGCCAATATTAAGGAAATTACAAACGGAATGACATCTCAACACACCTCCTATTCTTTTTGATGGTGGGTATAAAAATATATAAGTGATAAGAAAATATTTATTTGATGATCAAATCGACCAAACATATATAAATACATTGAAAATTAACTTTATGCCTTGAAACACCTTTAATTTGAGAAGTGTAGCTCATCACATAGTCGGGTTTGACGCTTTTACTTCTTTTTATACAAGTCAGTAGGATGGTGTGGGGTTAATTATAGTCAAGCTCGATCACATTTTAATGTATTCAAGTAGATAACAAGACAGAATTCTATTAAATCTCTGCAATATTCCCCTAAAAGCAGATTCTTTAAAATTTTATGCTTATACTCAAACACATACAAATAAAGGAACCTACATATACTTAAGCATATAAAGTGTGTATATAAACTTATGAAAAACTACCATTAGGATGTCACAAAATGATTCTCAAGATGCGAGTACTCAACAACAAATAAAAATGCTGCATTTAAATTTACACCCATATTAAAAGGACTCTTAAAACTAGAGACTTTCCTCAATTTCACTAACAAGGACTTGCCTTGTAGAGTTGTTAGAGTCAAGTATATAAATATTTATGTACTCGTATAAATGTTGCATATATATATTTGTGTATGTATGTACTTAAAATAAAGATAAGAATGAAAGATCTAAGAGAAAGGTAAATAGTGAACATATATTTTATGTCTCGAGCTTATTTTTTAAGGATGCACTATTATTTCTTTTTATTTTCGCTATTTTTTTTCAATTTGTTAAATTCGAAATTACATTCTGTTTGGCGACAGTTTTCTGTTTTCATCTGTGTATATGTCAGCTTTTAAAGGATTTTATATTTTTTTTTCTCTCGTAACGTTTTTTGTTATTATTATTCCTTTATGCATATAAATTAAAATTTGCACCTTTGTGACACTTTAACCATAAAGTTGTTTTTTTTTTTTTTTTGCTGCTATTTTGCCTTCATCTCATTTTCTTTTAAATTATTCTAATGAATATTTTTCAAATATATAATTTTTTTCATCAGTTTTCTAATTTGAATGCATGTGTGTTTGTGTCTGAGTATCCCATAGATACATCATGGCACATAAATATAACTCTGGTACTTAGGTAAATTACAAAATGGAATATACATACTCTAGTTCACCTTCCTTTAGGAAGTGGCTTGTGTGAGAGATAGAAAATTTGTCAACAAAAATTTATTTGGAAAAAAAATTTATAAAGTCCCATTATAGAATATTTTCGTATTAGTCATATGAGTTTATTTCTGTTTTAGGGAAAAACATGTATGAGTTATGAATTTATAAATTTTCTCATTTTTTTTTCCTTTCGCAAAATAAAAATTGCATATGAAAATTTTGAAATGGAATCACATGAATTTTAAGCGGATTTATTTTTTTAAGTTAATATAATATTTTGTTTTGCGAACATTTTTTTTTTTGGTTTCATTATTAATTTATTTATGTATTTAAATTACATTATTCAAAAAAATGTAGCCTTTTATATTAATATTAAAATTTAAAAGGATTTTTCTTCAATTTGAAGGACCATTTCTTAAAAAAAAAGAACAATTCATAAAGAAAAAATATAATTGAAGACTTGATTGAAGAATTTCAACATGCAAAGAAAAAAACAAGGTTGGGATCATAATATGATTAAGAAAAACAAATCAAATATATATTTTCAGTTTTGAACACGAAACAATTGTTATAGTCATAACCCAATCATAGCTTGATACCGCAACATAATGATCAACGAAACCAGGTCAAAAGTGGACTAATTTTTAGTACATTAAGACTTTATAAAAGCAATAAATCTATAGATTATTATTTTTTAATAAATGTCTACATTATGCTGGTCTAAAGGATGAAAAGTTGGTCCTTGTGGGTCTTATTTTGGTACTCAGTATCTAGATCTTGACGTGATTACTTATAGATGTGAAGGAACAAAATAAGATCATCCAAGAGCAACTTTTAATATTTTGGACCAGTTTAAAAAGGATATAATAAAAAATGTGTTTTATTTTATCACCAAATACGAATATTATAATAAGAAAAAATGTGCTGATATTAAGATTTTCTGCTTGAAATCGAAACTTTTCTGCTTGAAAGTAGAATAAATGCGAAAAATCTTATTTTAAAAATAAAATCTTATTTTTCAAGATTGTTTGTAAGTTCGCAATCTTGAAAAAGTTCTAAGAACAAGATCGATAATTAAGAATGCGTTCTTATTATTTAAGATTATGGTCTTATTGATTAAGAGTGCATTCTTAAAAATTTAGAATTTAATCTTAATTATTAAGAACACATTCTTAGTTATCGATCCTGTGCTTAGATTTTTTTTTAAGATTGCGATCTTACAAAGAATCTTAAAAAATTAAGATTTCATTCTCAAAATAAGATTTTTCGTATTTACTCTACTTTCAAGCAGAAAAAGTTTCGATTTCAAGCAGAAAATCTTATTATCAGCACGTTTTTTCCCTGAGTGTATGAACCAATAAATCTATGAATTACGGACATCAAAAATTTCTATGTATTATAGATACAGATAAAATAACTCATTTGAAATCAAGAAAAAATAGCTTTAAAAAAAATGAAGTTATCTAAATTTCCCTACAAATTTAAATCGAAATAGTTTTATTTAAAAAAACGAAAACCAGACCGAATCCGGCTGGTTTTGGGTATTTTAAAACCGAAGCCGCGGTTTCTCATTTTCACGGTTTTTTTGCAAACTTTAATGTAAACCATGTAATCAAAGTACAGGTTGCAATTCTAATGATAATTTAATGAAATTTGGCACAGATCATTTTTTTGATAGTGGGACCATGGCTTTTGAAATTCGTCAAAATTAGTATATTATGTATGGTACCTCCTATAGGCCTCACTTCCCGAAATTGTTATTTTGGCCACAAATATCAATATTTTTATGAAATTTAAACAAAAATCTGCTTATGTAAACTAAAATCACTGTACAAAATTTCGTTGAAATTAGTCCACATTTGATCATGACTATAGCACTTTCTTACTTGTTACTTACGAAAAAATAATCTTTATTTTATTTAATTTTTTCCTCCAAATAAATAAAAAGCTTTTTCCATAAAAATCCGTATTTTTTAAAAAACTTGTTTTTTAATTTTTTTTAGTTTCTGAATACATAGTTCGTTTTCATTAAGGAAAAATTTTTGTCAATAGATTTTTCACTGAAAAATGTTGTTTTTAAAAGGAGATTTATTGTGAAAAGCTGAAAAAAACTTCCTAATATTTTTAAAATGATAAAACCGTTATTAGATACATTAAAGCTTAAACAGTTAAAACGCATCTCATTTTATATCTGAAATAAGCTTTTCTCGTAGAAGGAATTTTTTGTTGAAATTAACGTTTTTTCTGGTTTTCTTAAAGGTTATTTTTCTTTGAATTAACATTTAAAAATTGTTTATACAGACAAAAAAATTTAAAAATCTCGAGGACAAGCCTTGTATAACAAAACTGACCATTTTGTCACAAATTATATTTTTTGCGGGTAGACAACTTTTTTAAAATCTTTTGATTTGAAACCACAATAAATTTTTAAATAATCAGAATTAAACAATTAAAATTTCATCATTTAATACAACCACTTTAATATGGTTGAGAATCCCTTAACTACTTTTGTTCTTAAAATTCTGAAAACCATTAACTTCCGGTATTACCTTACACAACAACAGATATCATCAAAAACTCAATTTCCCAATTAATTCACATACCAAACTGCCTGATCATAAAATTCAACAAATACCCTGACATTTGTCACTTGACAGGTGCTGCTCCACTATACCAAAACAAATAATGATGACAAGAGCAGCAGAGAAAAAAAACCTCCTAACTGCCCACTAAATGGTATGGTAGGCATCCAAATACTCAATACAAGATGAAAAAAGAAATCCAGTTAGTGAAATTCCAGCCTGACATATTAAATAAAACTGCAATAATTTCTATCAATTTCGCACATTAGCAACACAAGTTTTAAGGAGTTAAAGAATTAAATTGTTGGTTTTTATGTTTGATTACAAACCCATAAGTACTTGAGTAAGTTTAAGAGTATCTCAGCACAAAAACCCCCATTTATTTATGAACAGTCATCCATAAACTACGATAGTGGTTCCACCAACCAACAGACCAGTCCATGTATCCAACCAACCAACCACATTATTTTAGTATTTTAAATTGAAATTGTGAGAACATATTAACAGGAATAATGACGCCATGTATTGTCAAAGTCTTATGACAAAAATTCCTTGGAGACTCTGCCTTATTTGTACACAGGAGCGACTACAAACATCCAGTGAAGAAACATTAAAAAGATACTCACGCATCCATGGCCAGTCAGCCACCAGCCAGAGGTATCTTGGCTTTATTTTATTTACCTTATTTTTTTATTTGTGAACTTCTGCCTTTTTTGAAGAAAAAGTGCGTACGACTGAAACCATATTTGGATTTGAAGAATTTTTCTTCATAAGCATATATTGATCATTATTATCGTTTGCTGGAGCTCCGTAATGATGGCCTTTTCTTTAAGTTTTTAACAAAAAAAATACCATTACTGTTTTTTGTCAAGATCTTTGTTGGCTGTTAAGTGGCGCTATTTTATGTGGGTTTCATAGAATTGAGAAGAAAATGTTATGACAATTGTAGCCATTAAACGCCACAATGATCTAAATTCAAACACTGGGACTTTTGTTTGCAAGCGTTTGTGAATATGAGCTTTTGCTTGCTGGGGTTTTCCAAATATAGTGTCTAATCATAACTGCATAATATTGACTAGAGTGTCTTTTTTCCTCCAATATTATTATAGTTTTTGCCTGGGAATGCTAATACATCTGGACAGAGAAAATAAATTGGTATGTGTGTTTTTTTTTAGTTTTCGTTTAAGTCTAGACGTTTTAAACTAAATATGGGGATCAAAAGAGGAAAGTATCCGTTCTTACAACTGAGCAAGATTACCAATTTCTCAAAAAAACTATTGTACTTCATCGTTGAAGTCCGAGCCATTTTTTTAAGTTTGCTAACTGGAAATTCAAGCGAAAAATCGAAATACTAGTGTACGCAATATACGAGATTCCTATGGCTTCCATAATATCTCTCACTTTAAATCTGCGATCGGCGGAAACTTTCTCTTTAAATAAGATTTAAAACTATGCCGTGTAAACAATAGTTGTCCTGGCTTACAGAATCTTGGCAATCGGGTTGATAAGTTAGTGGCGTACTTAAGGGCTGTTTAAATATTCCCAAAATACCAAAAAAGTTATAAAAAAGCAGTTTTTTTTTTGGTACCCAATAGACTTCATAGTCTAAGTTTGTTAACGTCCTATCCGAAGTACAAAAAAGTTTGCCAGATTTGCTAAAGTTTCAATAGAGATCGTTATTTCACCAAATATTTATTTTACGGGAATAAGTTACATCAAATAGTATTAAAATCATAAATGATGAATCCTAAAAATGTCTGGTATTTATCCTATCAACACATAATCAAATGCATAGTTTACGATTCAATTGATTTTGATTAATTTTCAGTGTCGCCATCTGGAGAAAATTAGTTATACCAGCTTAGAAATCCTTGAAGGCTCATGTACAACAACTTTTTTTTAGATCATTACATAATAAAATGAAAAGTGTACGTTTAAATTAATTTTTAATAAATTTTAGTGGCACCATCTATCGGAAATTAATAGAAACAAACATGTGCAGCAACTTTGCTGCACCTGTCGAAGCTTGCTCATACCAACTTATGCGTAACAACTTTTCTTAAGATCATAACATGATCAAATGCATAGTTTACTATTCTATAAAGGACATACAGACAAACATTAATTATGTATACCCTTCACCATCATAGGTGGAAAGGTTATTATAAGTTTGTGCTAATATATGCAACGCATACCAATAGGCTTAGAATCACTTTTTAACCCCCATATAAACCTCGTAATCAAACTACAGGTCGCAATTCTAAAGATAATTTGATAAAATTCGGCACAGATAATTTTTTTGATAATGGGACCATATATATATATATATAATTCCCCGACAACATTCCAATTGGAACAAGAGGTACTTCTCTCAGACAATGAGCTGCATCCGATTCTCTTTTTAGACTCATTGACTCATAATGGGACCATGGCTATTGAAATTCGTTAAAATCGGTCCATTATTTATGGTACCTCCCATAGGTCCCACTTCCCGGAATTGATATATTGGCCACAAATATCAATATTTTTTATGAAATTTAAAACAAATACTGCTTATGTAAATTCAAATCACTACCATGACCATAGCTCCTATAAAAACCCTTTCTTAAAAACGCACTAAATGAGACAAAAATCAGCAAAACGCTCGTAAATGCAAAGATAATGAGACTTTTAAGTTTATCTATTTATTAATCGGTCCACATTTGACCCTAGCTCTCATATAAGTCCAAAATGACGGAAACAACTTAAATGTTAAGTTTTGAGAAAATGTTTGTATGATGGCAAAATTTATCAAATATTTTTCTTTATATAGAAAAAATAACACCTTTGATCTTAGTGGTGAAGGGTATCGTATGGTTGGGCTTGACCGACTATAGCACATTCTTACATGTTTTTATATACATAAATAGATACATGCATACATATCGACTCAAGAATTAAAGAACGCTGTAATTGACAAAACATAAAATGTTCACCAGAGGCAAAAAACCTTTATGAAAGTATAATTGATATAATTCATATCTCAAAAACTACAACTTAGGAACATGATTTTGAAAACGTATTTTTATTTTTTCCCGCTTTATATGTTGGCTGTAAAAATTTCATCTTAAAATTGGTTTTTATTAGGCTTACGACAAGTAAGACACTGGTATTTTTCAAAACGCAGACGGCGTAAACTCATTTTTTTTTTTCATCGTAGAAATATGGGACCAGGGCCAATCGACGCAGTGTTTTTTCTGATAAAAGTTACAGCGTTCTTTAATTCTTGCGTCGATATATACAATATACATACAAATGTATCTAAGTTTTAAAAATATTGTTCTATTAAACAGACGGATATTACTAAATCGACTTACTATCTATGAGGATCGAGAATCCTAGAATTATATTTTACAAACAAATACCTTATGATATACTCCCGTAAGGATTATTTCCCTCATTAAAACACAGTCAATTTCTCAAAACTTACTTTGTATTTTTTATTCTGAAGTTCTTGATTCTAAAAGATGAATGAAATCCCCTTGATAAAAACAAGCTAAAACACAAAAGTAGGAGCAAAAAAGAGAGCATCTGTTTCAGCCAAGTTAGAAAGCAAAAACTGTTCTCTACTTCTAAAGAGATTTATCAATGAGACAATTCTTGATCAATTGGCTGGAATGATGGATAGAAAGATGGATCGATCGATCGATGCCAAAAGTAGAAAAATACAAAAAAAAATACCTGTTTGTCTATTTTTATTGTCAGCAACAATAATAAAAACAATGTAAGTATGTATTTTCATTAAATCAATAGTAGTGGTAGTAGTAGTAGTAGCAGCAGTTGCTCCTTGATATTCCTTAAGTTTTTTGTGGGCATGAGAAAGAGACATGTTTGCACGCCAACTGTTTGAATGTTAAACATGAATACACTTAAGAATCTTTTTCTTCTGTTCCAACAGCAGGAAAACGGTGCAAAACCATTCAGATGACGAGTGACTAAATTAATTCACCAGCATTCACGTTAATTTGGTGTTAACAAGTGGCAACATTATCAACAAATGATTGCAGTTTTCCAAACGTTTCTTCTTCTACAGCTCTGGAATTATCAATGAATTCCAGAGTAAAATTAAATAAAACAAGTTAACATGCTATAAATATATGTACACTTTTACCAAAAATGGTCAAATGGCGCTAAGAAAGCCTTCAGTGTGGATCATATAAATTATAGGCTTTTTCTAAATATACTCATAGTTAGCAAACACTGAAGCTGAAAATATCTAATTGTATTGAGGTACATACTTAGTAGCAGATAAAGTAGCACTCATTAGGAATTAGAAAATTATATACAATTTGAAATGTTGTAAAAATCGCAATCATCTTGATAATGACGAGGCTGCTGATGATGATGATTTCTATCTTAAACAACAAAATAAAAAGTACAAAAAAACAAGATTTTTTGTAGGATTTTTATACAATATTTTTTTGTTATTTGTAGAATTCTGTAGGTTTTTTATATAGTAAAGAATTTAATTTTTATAGGAGTAAGTTTTTTCATTCTTCATCTTCAGCTGTGCTAGGGTTTTTTCTCTGAAATTTTGTTTTTATTTTTTCTTTAAGTTCTTCTTAGCGTTGACAACGCCATCAAAACGTTTGACGTGGTTTTTGATTGACAACGAAACTCATACATAATTCATGTCATTAAATCATGTTACATTTATTCTTCTTGTTCTTTCGTATTCTTCCCTCAACAGCTTTGCGAGCTGTTGTTGCACAGTGGGCTATATATATAGATTTTCGGTAAACATTTTTAGACAGAAAATATTTTTGTTAAAAATTTGTATATAATATTATAAAGTAAAAAATTTATAATTGAAAATATTTCGGTACAAAAATTTTATATAGAAAATTTTTCGGTACAAAAATTTTATATATAAAATTTTTTGGTACAAAAATTTTATATATAAAATTTTTTGGTACAAAAATTTTGTATAGAAAATTTTTTGGTACAAAAATTTTATATAGAAAATTTTTTGGTACAAAAATTTTATATAGAAAATTTTTTGGTACAAAAATTTTATATAGAAAATTTTTCGGTACAAAAATTTTATATAAAAAATTTTTCGGTACAAAAATTTTATATAGAAAATTTTTCGGTACAAAAATTTTATATAGAAAATTTTTCGGTACAAAAATTTTATATAGAAAATTTTTCGGTACAAAAATTTTATATAGAAAATTTTTCGGTACAAAAATTTTATATAGAAAATTTTTCGGTACAAAAATTTTATATAGAAAATTTTTCGGTACAAAAATTTTATATTGAAAATTTTTCGGTACAAAAATTTTATATAGAAAATTTTTCGGTACAAAAATTTTATATAGAAAATTTTTCGGTACAAACATTTTATATAGAAAATTTTTCGGTACAAAAATTTTATATAGAAAATTTTTCGGTACAAAAATTTTATATAGAAAATTTTTCGGTACAAACATTTTATATAGAAAATTTTTCGGTACAAAAATTTTATATAGAAAATTTTTCGGTACAAAAATTTTATATAGAAAATTTTTCGGTACAAAAATTTTATATAGAAAATTTTTCGGTACAAAAATTTAATATAGAAAATTTTTCGGTACAAAAATTTAATATAGAAAATTTTTCGGTACAAAAATTGTATATAGAAAATTTTTCGGTACAAAAATTTTATATAGAAAATTTTTCGGTACAAAAATTTTATATAGAAAATTTTTCGGTACAAAAATTTTATATAGAAAATTTTTCGGTACAAAAATTTTATATAGAAAATTTTTCGGTACAAAAATTTTATATAGAAAATTTTTCGGTACAAAAATTTTATATAGAAAATTTTTCGGTACAAAAATGTTAAATAAAAAATTTTTTGGTACAAAAATTTTATATAGAAAATTTTTCGATACAAAAATTTTATCGAAAAATTTTCAGTACAAAAATTTTATATAAAAATTTTTTTGGTTACAAAAAATTTTTTTAATAGAATATTTTTTGAGTATAAAAACAGAACTTTTTTTGGGTTTTTTTTATATAGAAAGTTTTTAAGGTACAAAAATTTTATATTAAAAATTAATTCAATAAATTTATCACTGAAAATTGTTTTTCTAAAAAAAAAATTTAATACAAAAAATTTTAATTTAATTTTAATTTTTCGTTTAAAAAATTTTAAAAAATATTTTCTGTTTAAAAACATTCATGGAAAATTTTTCATAGAAAATATTTGAAAAATTTTTCATAAATATTTTTTTCGTTTTTAACAATTTTTATGTAGATATATTTTTTTGTATAAATTTTAAACTTTCCTGCCCACTGTGTCTCTATTGAAGTGATACTGCTGCACCTCTACTTGAAGCTGGCTCTGTTTAGCTTTCATCTTATGTCTGGCGTTTTTGTACGAGTGTATGTATTCGTGTATATTTTATACCTCAAAATCATCTCTCTTATATGGAATGGGTTTGGTCTTGCATTACCTTAAAAAGTTTTGTTTCCAGAACTTTTTTCTGCTCCTCCACTGATTTAACTTTATCTTCAGGTTTGGTTTTTTATCCTTCTCATAACTTAGTCATAAGTTTGAATTTTGTTTATTCAGTTTTGTTTGTACTTTTTTTATTTTATTTATATATATTTTTTTTTTTTGTAAAATTTTTATTGTATTATTTTTATTTTATGTCGTAATTTATGTATGTATTTTATTTCTGGTATGTGATAGACTTCCTGTGACGTCCTTTATTTAAAACAAAAAAAAAACTTACTCATACATACAGAGACTTTAAAATAATGCAAGTATGTACTAGATTTTAAAACATTTTAAAGCTTTTCTGGAATATAACTTCAAAGTTTAAGCCAAGTACCTCTGGAAATATGATTTCTAGTGTCTAGTATTTTTGTATTCTAACTCCACATTGTCTGCCACAAATAAGGTAAAGTCAAGATTTTCATAGCTAAACACATGCATTCGCACATACTTACATACATGCGAGTAGACACATGCATTCGAGTGCAACATTTGTACTTTATTTATAAAACTTGCAACATTTTGCTTAATGAGACTCTAACAATTCATTGATTCATTCATTCTTTTGTAAAGCGATCACGTGAATTTTAATTTATTTCTTTATATAAATTTATAGAAAAAAAATCTTTAATGATTGCAAGTTAAAACAAACTTTCCCACCACATGGCTCCTAAATCAAGTTAAAATTTTTATTAGCTTTTTTCTATGAAAACCTTTTAAGGTCAAGGGATAAGGAAACCTGTATTAATTACTTAGAAAAGATAATTGAAAGTAAAAATAAAATAATAAATCTATTGTTGCAATTAACAATGCACTATGGGAAGGGTTCTAATTTTGTACCCATCAACTATCAAAGAAAAATTCGGAACCTGATGTGATTCCTTTTAAGTAATAGGTTAAATTTATAATAATTATTATATGATTTAGAATTCAAACAAATTTTGAATAAGTATTATATCTGTGGCAATATGGAAGAGTAGCTTAAGTCGACATAAGATAGAATTGAGTTATGGTGTTTATTGCATTACAGAAGCAAAGGCGCTTAAATGTGTTTAGTCCGTCTTAAAGAACTCGGTTTTTTATCAACGTTATGAACGTTTACTTTTTAGCTTAAGTTTTTTGAATCAATAATGCATTGACCAAAACAACTTATGTACATATAATTTTGTGTACATATTCATATTTATCTTTTATCATTTAACAATTTCGCTTAACTTCACTTAAGCTGTAAAATGTTGCCCTTGAAAAAATAAAGTCATTATTTTCAAACAACTTATATTTACATAAAAAAACACAATATATACTTTTTATTCAAACAGAACCGCTTAAAGTTACTTAAGGTCCAGTTCCACGCAACTTTCAGTTTCGAAGAAGAGCTTAAGTAGAAAAAACGTAATTTAACAATATTTTTTTTAAATATTCATTCTTCTTCTCTAATAAACATGTTACTAATATATTAATATATAAATTATTCGCAAAAATGAAGCAAAAGAAAAATTACACAAAATTGATAATATCTCAAAACTTCAATTTTCGACTTAAGCTATTCTTCCATATTGCCACAGATATAAATATTTTTTAGCATTCTCGAACCCGAACTGTTTGATATGCCTCCTACACAAAGGACCTTATAGTCATATATTTTAAGGGATGTTAATGTCCACTCTAATGCCTTGCAAAGCCATATATCCTTAAAACAGATTTTTCAAAAGAAAATAAACTCATTTTTTCTATATTTTTAAGAAGATGAACTTAAGAAATAATTTGCATACCACTTAAACTTAACTCGCTAAACAAACTGTAGATGTGCGAGTATTAAGGTCCATTAAAGCATTCAAATACAATAACTTTGCGAGCATAAGAGATCAGGACTAACGAAAGATAAAGAAACAAAGGTAAGATAAAAAGTCTTGTTATTTTAAGGATAATAAGTACATGAATAAGGAAGACATCGTCCTGCAGCAGCATGAGAACAACAAGTGCTTTCATTCTTTATGTGCGCAAATCTAAAAAATATAAATTGTCTATTTAGAACATCATTGAGAAAATTATGTATTTGTTTTAAGATGAAGGTTTTTAAAGGGAAGGAAATCTTTCACAGAATGTTAATTATTTTTTTTGATTTACAGGATATAAAACAGATAAGAACAGATAAAACTAAAAAATGTTGCTAACTTAATTCTGTTTAGACGACAATCTTCGCTATATTTTAATATTTTGCATAGACACTATAATTCAAATTTATTTTATTGCGAAAAGAAGATACTTCTCCGGATAATAATGGCCATATAAATAAGTAGAGGAAAGGTAGTCCTCACTAAAATTTTGGCTTTATACAAAAATCTGTTTATTACAAAAATAAATAATAGTGCAGTTCACAATCCGTTGCAAATAATCTAGCATCGTAGCATTTACAAATCGGTGTAGCAAATAAAAAAATTTCTGTAGAAATAATAATTTGCAAATGCAATGATGCTAGACTATTTACAACAGCTTGTGAACTGGGCTATTAAGTTTTTATTAAATTGTTTAATACATAATTTTTTATGAAAAAAAAAAACTGTTTAAAAAAGTTCTGGAAAAATGTTTACTGTTCTTGTACGTACATACATACATCTTTTGGAAATGTTTTATTAGAAAATTAAAAAAAAAACTAATGTTGCTTTTTTTAGAAGAAAAAACAAATAAATATTTATCATCGAAAACTATTCATATGAACTATTTTAAAGATAAACAGATGAAGTCGTGGGAAGACAAAGCTCCACCACCATCATCCCTTGAAATAAAAGCTGCCACCTGAATTAGTGAAAGTTGTCGCAACTCTATTCACAATATCAGTGAAGCCCCTTTAGATATGAATGGAACGGAAAAATGTCATATAATCTCAAAGAAGGTCTAATTACACAGTGCAGCACTAAAATCTTGAACGACTTGAGACCTCCAAAATCTGAAAACTTATGATAGTTGAAGAAAAATTCTAGTTTGGTTTTCAATTATTAGCTAAGGCTTTTTTTTAAATCATTCTTGAAGTTCTTAAAAATATGTACTCATACTTAAGTCTATATCTCGTGAACTGTTCAAAATATTGCTTCTCTCTCTTCAGCAAATCGTTACCTCTTAATCAGATCTAAAAACTTTGCCTTGAGATAAAATCAAAAAAAAACTACAACATCTTACTCAAAACAGTAAAACTGTCAAAAAACGCAAAATACTAAATACATATACATTTTAATGTAACATTTGGTTTCTTAGTAGAACATATCGTCGTGCGGGAGTTTATGTGCTCTATCCGCCATTTTGCACATTTAGAGTTAATGATGCCATTTTAGGTTTTCGACTCTAAATTTTTCAAATCTGCAATCTTTTTTTCCGCTTTCTCGTCTAGTTACTTATATAGTGTCTGTTTTGTTCTATATCCTATCTATATCTATTTAAAACTGATTTGTTTGTATTATTTTGCTCTATACGCCAAATATGTGGTGTAAAAATCTCAAAATTCTATTGTAAATTTTTTAGGAAAGTTAAGTTAAAACTTCAAGATTGATTTTCTCAAAATGCATTTTTGGCGTATAGAGCACGTAAACTTCCGCACGATGAAATGTTCTCAGTCTTGTTACAGTCTATATGTCCAGGTTCTATATTTGAGAGTTAGAGGAAAGAGATACATCTCTGTATTTAAATGTATTCAAATGAGGCTTGGTCGAAGCATTATGAAGAACCAAATATATTCAATTTGAAAATATATTTCCTTAGTCGCCAATTGGGAAACCATCCCTTTTTAATATTAGAAAATAAATGTTTTTTTCATACCAACAGCCGTTATTTTACCCACGACATATAATACAATACGAAAATAAGAGAAACATCCAATCATCTTCTTAGACTTAAAACAGGATGGAAACTGATTTGCATTAAAGCTTAAAAAAACGGAAAAGGAAATAGAAAAAAGTCAATTAGAGGTAAATATTTAAGGAGCAGCCAGCGAAAAAATAACAATAAGGCACATGGAATATTGATGTTTTCTCAATATCTTCTAAGATAAAACAAAATAAATTAAATGATTGATTTGTGTAACAATAAGAAATTTTCCAAATTGAAACAAATAAGCCAAATCAAATATAAAGGAGCTGAAGACGGCGGAGAAAATTAAATAAATGCAAATTTTAAAATATATCTTAATTTTTCTAGACCCCTAGATACTGGGAGATTAAATAAATTAAAATTTCTTAGTATTTTTGGATAAACAATATTTTAACTTTAGCATATAGAAATTGAAAATAAAATTTACATAACCAATTTCTTAAATATTATGTCTAAGCTGAAAATAATAAACTTTTTTCAGTTTTAAATTTCATAAAAAAATCTGAAATTAAATTATTTAAAACAAAAATTTTTGTTCTTCTCTACTTGTTTCCCACTTCCCCCTTTTGTGTTTGGTATAGAATTAATATAGAAATTATTATAACACTTAAACAACATTAATTAAAAACTTTTTGCCAGACTTTTTACTTAAAATTGTGCCTTACCAGAACGACACCTTTTTAGCCACTCTTACCCAGCCCCCCACCCCCAAAGTAAAGGACCAGCTTCTAGTGGTAGCAGAAGTAAAAATTATTAAACAAAAAATATACTGAAATGCCTTAAAAAAATATGCAAATTAATGGTAGAGTGTGAAAAATCCTTTCGACAGCCTGTAATGAAAAAAAACTTTAAATAAATACAAAATATCCTTATAATTTCTTTTAGAAAAAAGTTTAATGAAAGACAAGGACAATAATAATTATTAACATCTCCTTTGGTTTATAATCACGACACGCCACTGACAATTGTCCCCAAATTAAAAACGAAATAAAAAGAAAAACTTATTTATTTTAAGTGGAATGGACAATTTTTTTAGTGAAAAAATATTTAAAAAATATTAAAACAATTTTAATTTTCTTGGTCAGTTCTGAGAAAACAAGTAAAATAAGGAAAATCTCTTAAGATTTTATTTTCTTTTCATATTTTGTTCTGTTATTCTAAAGTTATCACGCTACACCACAGCCTTCTTTTTATTTGATTTTTATGAACAAAACTTTTTACTATTTATAAAACATTTTAACAAAACATTTTCTATAATAAATTTTTATACCGAAATATATATACGTTTTTTATGCATACAAACTTTCTTTATACAAATTTTTATCAAACTATTAGAAAATAAAATTACTTTAATACCAAAAAATGTTTTATAGAAACATTTTTATACCGAAAAATGTTCTTTAGAAAGATTTTATACCGAAAAAATTTTTATACTGAAAAAATGTTCTTTAGAAACATTTTTATGCCGAAAAATGTTCTACAGAAACATTTTTATACCGAAAAATGTTCTATAGAAACATTTTTATACCGAAAAATTTTCCATAGAAACATTTTTATACCGAAAAATTTTCCATAGAAACATTTTTATACCGAAAAATTTTCTATAGAAACATTTTTATACCGAAAAATGTTCTATAGAAAAATTTTTATACCGAACAATCTTCTATAGAAACATTTTTATAATAAAAAAATGTTCTATAGAAACATTTTTATACCAAAAAATGTTCTATATACCCAAAAATTTGTATACCTAGAAATGTTCTTTAGAAACATTTTTATACCAAATTTTTACCAAAAAATGTTCTATATAAACATTTGTATATCTAAAAACTTTTACATTTAATACCAAAACAAATTGTAAAGAAACGTTCTTAAAACGAAAAATATAGAAATATTTTCGTTTTGAAAAATTTGAAACATTTTTATACCAAAAAAATAAAATTTATAAAAATATTTTTATAGAAAACTTTTCGACAAACGAAAATACTAAAAATTCTTGTACCAAATTTATGTAGTCATTATTAGAAACGTGTGTAGCGTGACAATTTAATTTTTCATACATACATACATATTTTGCTTAATTATGTTCATGGAAAACTTATTCCTTTGTTTTTCAACTAAGGAAAAGGAAAAATTTTTTATGAAGTTTAGAAAAAAAAGGATCTGAAAAGAAAATACTAAACAGTGTAAGTTTTCACATACATATTTCCATAAAGAGTGTTATTGCAACAACAATCTATTGAACTTCATTTTGAGGGGGTTTTTGCTTTAAGGTGTCACTGTTATTCGATTTTTGGCTAAAGATGCAATAATATGCAGACAACTTATAATTTATTTTAAAGCTGGGACTTTATCCTTTCATTTGACATAAAATTTGTTTTAAATGTTCAAAAAACTAAAATTTAATCATTATTATTATACTTCCAGCCTAAATATTAATAAATTACATTTTTGTCTAATCAAATTCTATTTTATACTAAATCAATAACGAAAATTATTGTTGTTGTTTTCATATGTAAGTAAAGTATGAATTATTTTAAACAATAAAAATCTGATTCCATTCCCCAAGCGTCTATTTAACACAAAATACTACGACGAATGTCTAACCATTGCACCCGCTTATTGAATGTTCAACAATCTGTTTGACAAACCAACGACAACAAAATGCAAAATTATATATATATACATAAATACATACATATATGTATATTTATTTAACTCCAGCCAACTTCAATATAAAGTTAACACTAAACCAGAAGAACTCAAAATACAATACATGGGAATAAACTGAAAAAAAGGATTCACAACAAACTGTAAAGCAATTTTTCACTTCAAAGAATTTATTGTATGAATGAGTGTGTCAATGATGAGAGATAGACACACAAACACACACGTTCTCCATCAAAAAGGGAACAGGAACAAAAAATATTCAAATTTCTTTTTTTCAAACGAAGCGAAACACGAAAAATCAAATAATTTTGGCAGCAAAGTAAGAAAAAAGGATTTTTGCCAGCGATAAAAAGGGTTGAACTTGTCAAACACTTGTAGGATAAAATGTTTTAAGGATATTTGTGTAAAATTGAGATTTTTTGGATGAACGAATTCTGTTGTTGCCAAAAATTGGGTGAATGTGTAAATTTGTTGTTGTATTGATATGTAAAATATGTGTTTAAAAAATATTTGCAACAACTGCCTTGACATGTGGAGTTGATTACGAAACGTTTAGGCAAATTAACATGAAGCTTTAAGATGAGGACCCATAAATATTGTTTACATACTTTTGACTCATATAAGGACATAAGCGATAACTCATATATAAAAAAAACGAATACAAATTTTTCAAGTACAAGTTTTGTCTATAAAATTTTTTTACCTGAAAAGATCGAAAAAAAGAAGTACATATATACAATTTTTCTAAAAAAATGTTTGTATCGAAAAATTTCATATTATAAATTTTTGAACCAAAAAAAATCAATTTTAAACTTGTGTTTAAAACCGAAAAAAAACTCTCAAAACATTTTAATAAAAAATTAAAAACCAAAATTTCTTGATCAAAAAATATTCCATAAAAACTTTTAGGCCAAAAAACTTTCTAAAAAAAATTTTAGGCCAAAAAAATTTTTAGTCCAAAAAACTTTTTATAAAAATTTTTAGACCAAATTTTTTAAAAAAAAATTTTAGTTTGAAAAGTTTTCTATAAAAATGTTTACACCGAAAAAATTTTCTATAAAAATTTCTAGTCCGAAAAATTTTCTATAAAAATTTTTAGACCAAAAAATTTTCTATAAAAATTTTTAGACCAAAAAATTTTCTATAAAAATTTTTAGACCGAAAAATTTTCTATAAAAATTTTTAGTCCGAAAAATTTTCTATTAAAATTTTTAGACCGAAAAGTTTTCTATAAAAATTTTTAGAGCGAAAAATTTTCTATACAAATTTAAAGACTGAAAAATTTTAGACCGAAAAAATTTTCTATAAAAATTTTTAGACCGAAAAAATTTTCTATAAAAATTTTTAGACCGAAAAATTTTCTATAAAAATTTTTAGACCGAAAAATTTTCTATAAAAATTTTTAGACCGAAAATTTTTCTAAAAAAACTTTTAGACCGAAAAATTTTCTATAAAAATTTTTAGACCGAAAAATTTTTAGACCGAAAAATTTTCTATAAAAATTTTTAGACCGAAAAATTTTCTATAAAAATTTTTAGACCAAAAAATTTTCTATAAAAATTTTTAGACCGAAAAATTGTCTATAAAAATTTTTAGACCGAAAAATTTTCTATTAAAATTTTTAGACCGAAAAATTTTCTATAAAAATGTTTAGACCGAAAAATTTTCTATAAAAATGTTTAGACCGAAAAATTTTCTATAAAAATTTTTAGACCGAAAAATTTTCTATAAAAATTTTTAGCCGAAAAATTTTCTACAAAAATTGTTAGACCTAAAATTTATCTAAAAAAACTTTTAGACCGAAAAATTTTCTATAAAAATTTTTAGACCGAAAAATTTTCTATAAAAATTTTTAGACCGAAAAATTTTCTATAAAAATTTTTAGACCGAAAAATTTTCTATAAAAATTTTTAGACCGAAAAATTTTCTATAAAAATTTTTAGACCGAAAAATTTTCTATAAAAATTTTTAGACCGAAAAATTTTCTATAAAAATTTTTAGACCGAAAAATTTTCTATAAAAATTTTTAGACCGAAAAATTTTCTATAAAAATTTTTAGACCGAAAAATTTTCTATAAAAATTTTTAGTCCGAAAAATTTTCTATAGAAATTTTTAGACCGAAAAATTTTCTATAAAAATTTTTAGCCGAAAAATTTTCTACAAAATTGTTAGACCTAAAATTTATCTAAAAAAACTTTTAGACCGAAAAATTTTCTATAAAAATTTTTAGACCGAAAAATTTTCTATAAAAATTTTTAGACCGAAAAATTTTCTATAAAAATTTTTAGACCGAAAAATTTTCTATAAAAATTTTTAGACCGAAAAATTTTCTATAAAAATTTTTAGTCCGAAAAATTTTCTATAGAAATTTTTAGACCGAAAAATTTTCTATACAAATTTAAAGACTGAAAAATTTTCTATAAAAATTTTAGACCGAAAAATTTTCTATAAAAATTTTTAGACCGAAAATTTTTCTAAAAAAAACTTTTAGACAGAAAAATTTTCTATAAAAATTTTTAGACCGAAGTCACAATAAAAATTAAAAACAAAAACTTTTAAATCAAAAATCTTGCTATGAAAAACGTTTAAGCCAAAAAACTTTCTAAAAAAAATTTAAACCAAAAAATTTTCTACACAAATTTTTAGTCTAAAGAACTTTTTATAAAAATTTTTAGACCAACAAATTAAAAAAAAAAATTAAGTCCGAAAAGTTTTTTTATTAATATGTTTACAGCGAAAAATTTTCTATAAACATTTTTAGTCCGAAAAATTTTCTATAAAAATTGTTAGTCCAAAAAATTTTCTATAAAAATTTTTAGTCTGAAGAACTTTTTATAAAAATTTTTAGACCAACAAATTTAAAAAAAAAATTAAGTCCGAAAAGTTTTTTATTAAAATGTCTAAATTTAGTAATAATGCGAGGTTTTCGATCTGTCTAAATTTGGGATAATCCTCCTGAAGAGATGGCTTAACCAACCATCGAATTGCGTCGAGGAATTTGGTTTCTCCGCAAATATTTGTTGGCTTTTTATCAATAAATTGATCTGTTACATTAATAAATAAATGTAACAGGTTTGGGATCAAATGCAAATACACTTCTTTTTGAAAAATGTTTACAGCGAAAAATTGTCTATAAACATTTTTAGTCCGAAAAATTTTCTATAAAAATTGTTAGTCCAAAAAATTTTCTATAAAAATTTTTAGTCTGAAAAATTTTCTACAAAAATTTTTGGAACAAAAAATGTTCTATAAAAGTTTTTAGACCAAAAAAAATTTCTATACAAACTATTAGACCAAAAAAATTTCGATAAAAATTTTTAGAAAAAATTTTCTATACAAATTTTTAGACTAAAAAAATTTTTATAAAAATTTTTAGACCGAAAAATTTTCTATTAAGTTTTTAGGACGAAAACTTTTCTATAAAATTTTTTAGACCGAAAAATTTTCAATAAAAATTTTTGGACCGAAAAATTTTTCACAAGAGTGTGGGAAATAAATAAAAGATGAAACTGAAAAATTTTGTGAGTGTTATTCTGTTTAGGCGATATTTTCCGCTTTATTTTGATACTTTTTCCAAACACAACAATTCTTATTTAATCTGTATTACAACTTAGATATAACGAGTGGTTTTCGAGCTGTTCTAAAGAGGATGGCCTAACCAACCATAGAAACGTACGTGGAAGATTGGTTGCCCTCATTTTTGGTTTTATTAATAAACTGTTAATAAAATTGTAACGTAGAACTTTTCAATAATTGTTGATATTATATTAACAGAAAACTAGGTACCTTACATCTTTCGTAAGACAATTTGTATTTGAACCATACACGGTTTTTTTAATTAATTCCAACGAAATCAAAAACAAATCCTAAATGTAATTATTTCTTAATAACCACAGAGTAATGTCATATCATGTTCGCCATCTACGACAATCCTTAGAGCTTTATTTGGGGTTTTCATAATTACATGTCAAAGCGAAATACAGACAGACGGACAAACAGACATAACGGGGCAATCAAAATTTTATTTGTGCTAAATCACAGAACTGAACTCAAGCGGAAGTGATTGAGGACTTATTGACAACACGCGTTTACATTTTGTTTACCATTAAAACAACAACCAAAAACAAAAACATACAGATTCATTCCCGTGTATTCCCGAGCGGACGAGTGAGTGTGAGTATTTGAATTTGATTTAATAAAACGCGCGCGACAAAACTAACGCACAGGGTGCACAAGTCACGTGTCGCCGTAAAAGAAATGGATGAACAAAATCTAGTACTTGCACAATAATGGACAATATCAAATCAAAAGGCATGAGAATGGGCCAAATACAAGTAATTTTTAAAAAAGCAAATAAAATGATACGCCCACTTATCAGAAGTACGGTTTTGGGTTATGTTTATTTTTCAATATTTGAGAAATATTATCAAAAAAATTTGCTATTAATTGATTTCTGAAATAAATTATAAGAAAAGAAAAACGGATAATAAAAGTGATTTATTGATGAATTTTAAATCGTAGAGAAGTTCAAATAATGAGATTTGACAGTTATTCCAACTAATTGGGTTATATTTCAACAGATTTAAGTTCATGGCGTTATTGCATACAGCACTGATGACAAAGCTTTGTCAGTGCTTTATGGAAAGATTGTTAAATTATTGTTGTGCTAATAAGAAGTGCCAGTATGTTAGACGCTTCACACAAAAATATTCCATATTAATAAATAAAATGGAAATTGTAAGGAACACATGGGATCCTTAGAAGTTGCACTCCAAAAAGCTATAGTATATAACTTTAAAAGTTCCTTATTACAAAGGTCAAGTTCTGCGATTTTTTTAAAATGTTCGATCAAATTTGTATAGAAATTTTGCGATATAAAATTTTTTCTATAAAATTTTTTTTGGGTTAACATTTTTGGTACAAACTTTGATATAAATATTTGTAGAATAGTAGACTATCTTTATAAATTATTTTTTGGTAAAAATTTTAATACTTTTTGGGAATTAATTACTCGAACTTTTAATATAGAAATTGATAGAAATGTTTGGTTACACAAATTTTTTTTAGAAAATATTTTGATATAAATTTTTTTTCTTTAATTTTTACGATAAAAAACATTTTTTAAGAAATTTTTTTGTATTCAAATATTTTAAAGAAAAATTTTACGGAAAATTTCTGGGTATAAAAATATTTTACAGAAAATTTTCGGTATAAACATTTTTTAAAGGAAATTTTTGATATACAATTTTTTTCAAAATTTTTTATTTTACAATTTTTTATAGAAAATTATTCGGTATAAAAATTTATTATAATACATTTTTTTAAAGACAATTTTTATTTATTTATTTTATTTATTTCAATAAAAAGATGCCGCAAGCCCATAGGGCCTATTTGGCTAGACTACCAATACAAAAACATGACTTTTAGTAATTATAAAAAATAAAATTAATACTATTTATTATGTACAGGGGAAAAAACTAATACAAAATTTTTTAAAAAATTTTCTGGTACAAAATTTAAAAAAAAAAATTTTTGTAGAAAATTTTCGGTATTAAAATATTTAATAGGAAATTTTTGCTATAAGCATTATTTATCAAATATTTTTGGTATAAAATTTTGTTGAGATATTCAAAATTAATATCGTTTTTATTTTAAATTTTATACAGAAAAATTTTCTTAAAAAATTCTTCTACTAAAAATTTTGTAATGGATTTAGCTAATCCAGCCGGACATGTACAAAATTTTTCTGAAATAGTTTTAAACAGAAAACATATCAACAAATATTTTAATAGCTATAGATAGAATTGACTCGAAACTTTCGGTGATTTTTAATTTTTAAAATGCGAGTATATCGTTTACATTTCTAGCTTCTTTCCTTAGTATTATGGTCATTCGTAATTATCCTGTAAATCCAAGTTTTCTGTAAATATAATCTATAAAATACACGAAGTTTTTTGGTCCATTTTTAGTTTATTACTGTTGCTGTTTTTGTTGTTGCTGTAATTTAATATATCGCCAAATAATAAAGTGACAAACGTTGCAAATCAAAACACTCGACACACGCCACTTCACAGGGTGTCCTTAAAGCGAGCGACCAGTGTAAGAAAGGAGCAACTTTAGCTAAAATAAGAAGAACAACAAAAAACTATGCAACGACAATAAAGAAATAAACATCGTATTTCATAAATAATGATGACAACTTAAACGAACAACAAAAGGAAACTGATACGATGATGATGATACAGAAAAATTCACACAACCCCAAGACTCAGCAATTCATACGAGTCCTTACAAGGCAGGGGCAGAGAGGGTAGTTAATATATGAATGTTTTTTATTATGAAAATTATGAAAATGTTTTCTATGCGCTAGTAAATTAGTTATCTTTTTTCTTCCCTTTAATGAATTGTGAAAATATTTTTTATTTTTTTTTTTGTGAAGTATTGTTTCTGTATGTTTGCGTTCTACTATATCTCACTTTTTTGTGCTTTTGTCAGCCGAAACGGAATTGATAGTTTTTTTTTGTCAACAACTTGCAATTGTTATTGCCATGGTCGTGTGTCGTCAGTGCTTTATCTTGTTTTCGGCCCATCATTTGATCTCAGACACAATAATACAGGTCAAAGTTCAATTCATATGCTGAAGCTCAAGAATGTGTTTGATGAGAATATTTGTTGTAACAAAAATTTATATTCAAAAACAAACTTTTGAAATGTTTTATATAAAAACATTTTTTTTTTTTAATTTCCTATAAAGTTTTAAAAATATTTTAAAATACCATTTTTTTAAATATTCCTACATATTAAAAAAATAAAAAATGTCCTATAAAAAAGTTATCCTATATAAAAAGATTGCATATTAAAAGGTTTAAATTTTTGCTCAAAATTTGTATGATAGTTTTAGAAAATATTCAACGTGAAGTTAAGTCCTTTTGTTCTTTCGTAATTGCCCAAAAACTAAACGTTTTTTATCATTTTAGTTTCAAGAGTTTCTTTGTTGATGGCTTGTTGACCGAATTCCAAAATTTGGATTTAATGTTCCTTATAGTTTAGAAGTTATAACGTTTTTCATTTCTCCTGTATAAAAGCTAAAAATGTAGTTACGCCCTTCTACGATTTACATTTATAATAATAAGACATTTAAAAAAAACAGTTTTTTTAAATTTCTAAAGAAATAAAAATTTTTTTACAAATTTCCTATAACAACAAGAAATTTTTCAAAATTTACTTGTAAAAATAAATAAAAAACTTTTTTTTAATTTTCCAGATAAAAAAAAATTTCAAAAATTCTATAAAAGTAAAAAATTTTTAAAAATTTTCCTATAAAAAAAATTATTTTCTATAAAAGTTTATATTAAAAATTTTAAACAAAATAATACGTTTTTGAAAAATTTAAAATATGAAATTTTTTTAAATTTCATATAAAAAAAAGAAATTCTTGAAAAATTTCCTATAAAAGCATATATAAAAATGCATATCATATCAAAATAATACATTTTTTGAAAAGTTCTTATTAAACAAAAAAAAATTCTAGAAAAATAATAAATTTTTAAAATATTTCTTGTAAATAAAAAATAGATACATTAAAGAAACAATTACGAAAGCTTTAATCAAGTCAAATGTTCTTTTTTTGCAGAAGATATATCGAGAGTCTATATTCAATAACGACTATGAACCAAAGAGAATATTTTAAAGAAGGGGCAAAAAACTGTTGATTATCCAAACAATTTAAATAAAAGTCAATATTTATTAAAGTTCTAAAATAGATTGGTTCTCTCTAATTTTCCCAGATCTACACGGGATGTGATGTTAAGTCTATTGGTGGGTCTCAGACCAATATTTCTATAAATTACATATATACATCAGCACAAACTTATAATACCCTTACTAAAAAAGTTACTTTAAAAATAAGAAGTTTTTAAAAAATTATATTTAAAAATCAGAAATTAAAAAAAAATCTAAAAAATAAGAAATTAAAAAAAAATTTTAATGAAAATTAAAAAAAAATATTTACATATCGTGGGCTTATATTCAATACCGCCTATGAACTATTTTTATTTTTAAACACTTTATATTGTAAAACTGTTCTTTTATTAAAGAACATCTCATATAATAAAAATCAGATGAAAGAAATCTGTTAAGGAAGTTATTGGCTTAAATATATTAAAGAGAAAATATTGACTTCTATTAAAGTATTTTGGATATTGAACACTTTTTTGTCGGTAGTCGGTATTGTATATAGGCTCACGATTTGTAAATAGAAAATCGATAGGAAAAACAACTTCCCATTTGTGGACATCTGTGGTGGTTGATGGCTTGGCTAGATAATACATATAATCTCTACACTGGTTCCTCTTGTTGTTGTTAGATTTTTTGTTGGGTTTGTGTGATTGTTTTCGAATCAATGAACGAAATTGTCCTCGCACATACACATTTCGGCAAATAGTCGATAGTGGGTAAAAATAACTATTGGTTTGAACACTAAAATCAGACTCGGGTTATGAAAAGAAAATGTATGCATTAAGGAGAAATTTTAAAATAATTCTCAAAAGTAGGCAACAGTTTTTGAACAAAATTTGTTTACAAAGATGTGTGTCTTTGATATGGTGAATATACTACATATTCACTAGCGGTGTACTAACCACACATTCCTCTCTATGTTAGTTGATTTTAAATTCAAAATGTAGACTTTCGAATTTATTACAAGTTCTTAATTGGTGGATGTCTGCGCTGTTGTAGTTGCAGTCTACACCGCCAACTTGCCGGAGCTTGGTTGGTGACGTCGCTACTACTGACAAATTATGCATATGTGGGCACTAAACTAAAATCTATGATTGTAATTAATGTCTTATTTTGTTGTATACCGGCACTCTTCCAGTGACGTGAGAAAATGAGGGTGAATCTACAAAAATTATATTTAAAAGTTGAAATACAAACTAACATGCCAGTAAAATGTTCTTCATAAAGCTTTTTGAAATTCCAAAGCTTTTGTATAAATTAACTTAACGGTACTACTAAAAAGCTTTTCTACTAGCTTAATGCAAAAGTAAAGTGAAAAATGAATGAAAGAACAAAATGTGCTGAATTTAACTAATTTTGTGTTGATGTGTATGTGTTAGTATCATCATCATCGGCCGCCTTGTGATAGTGTGCGTTATGTATTTTCTTCTCTCATTAATGTGATACTAAGAAGTAAAATATAGTCATTGCTGCGCTGACGTTAAAAAGACGAGACGTTTATAAAAAAGCAATTTATTTTTTTTGTAAAAATTTATTTTATAATTATTTTTTATTATTTAAAATAAAAAAAATCAATATAAGAAACATGAAAAATAAAATGTAAATGAAATCTATTCCAAAAAGCAATTTAAATTAATGTAATTACAACCGCAAAAAAAGTATTCAAAGTATATTCTGCTAAAGTATTCGAAAAAAAGTTCCTGTATAACACGAAAAAATACAAAAAAAGAAACCGACCAATTTGCAAAAAGAAATAAAAGAAAATTATATACAACCACCGTGAGATATAAAATGATTAAGTAAAAATAAGTGAGTTTGTGAAAATTGGAAAACAAAAGTTCAGTCAAAAATTTTCCAAAACGCTATAAATTTGAAAATCTATACAAATTTTTAGATTTTTTGTGGTCATTTGTGAAAAAATTTAATTTTTGTATAACAACAACAAAAGAAAACAAATTAAACAAAAAATAATAATCAAGTAACAATAACAACAAAACCAAGCAAATACATACATACATATGTATATGGTTGCCAAGCATCATCATCATCGTGTTCTTTCTTAATCATGCTCATAAAAAGCGGCAAGCAGCGGCATTTAAGGGGTCCCGTACACAAAATACAGACTGACAGACGGACAGACGGATAATCAAACAGACAGACAGATCCATTTGTTGTATTTCTATCACAACAAACAATATTTTATTTAATTTTTTTTTCCAATAATTCATCCTCACCCCCTCCCACAAATTCTATAAAAAAAAAGAAAACAAACAACCTCTAAGAGTCATAGAATTTGTTTGCAACATAAAAAATTCTTTAACATAAGAATAACCAAATAAAAAATACAAACTGTATAAAAATAGAAAAATCAATTCCATGATGATAATATGGGCAAGGAACTACTAACCATTCATGTGAAAAATTAAAAAAAAAACCAAGAGTGCCACAATTGAGAGTGTTTAAGAGCTATAAAGAGAGTATGTGTGTGTGTGTATGTAAAGTGAGTGAATAACGGAACAATTGTGTAAGAGAAATTTGAAAAGGTTGAGAGAGAGAGAGAACAATTATGTGTATTAGTGTAATTTTAGTTAAGTTAATAAAAGCTTTTTAAGTACTAAAATAAGTAAATAACGGTATGTTTGTCGTCTAGGTTGTTGTTGAAGTAATTGAGCTTTCACAGATGTGTTTACAGTGATAATCCGAGGGACAAAATATGAAACAAAAAGTATTGCTTTTGGACTTTCAAAAGACATAAATAAATTTATCTGTATAGAACTATATAGATTACCTTTATTTTACGATAAGTTAATTGCACAGTATCAATATTTTTCGTAATAACAGCCAACCCTTAAGAAATTCATCGTGGAGCTATCTGCTACACCTTGTTCACATCATTAAATTTTTTATTTATTTTTTTCGAATATTATTATCGCACATGATCCACGTGATCTTTTAATCACTCGTAATCATCAATCCTTTAATTTTTTCACTTTTACTCAGGTGATTCCTAATATATTAAGCTTTTTTGAATTTCCATCTACGAAATTTTTAACTTCAATATTATCAAATCGATTTTTTATTTATTTATAAATGTATTTATATAATACAATAAAACCTTAACTATACTGTAGCCTAGTAAATAGTTCATATAACGATATGAGATTAATATATAACATTTTTAAGTCGACTACCGACAATGTAAAACATAACTTTTTCGAAAACAGAAATCTTATGTATTTAAATATGTATATCTTAGCAAAATTGATGCTAATATCGAAATTTCTAAATGAAAAGATTTACTGTACTATCTGCATCTGTCAGATTTTTACATGACTTGAAAATTGCAAAAAAAAATGGATTTTCTTTGTAGTAGAATTTTGAAGTCAATTAGTATCTGTACCGTACATTAATATATGTACAATATTCATTAGAAAGGCTAAACGAAAACTTCCATAAGTGCGTATAAGTAATATAGAAATTATATATTAGTACTATTTAACATATTACTAAGTCTCATCACTGGTGAGAAGGTAAAACAAAGAGCGGTAAAAGCTGAAGAGAGCTTATTTTATTGTAAAAATATACAAATTTGGAATTTATATGATTTTCTTAAGGGAGCTTCCTGTTATTTTTGTTTAGTGATTTGGTTTTTTGTTCAACTTGTAGTTTCGTTTAGTTTTCCCCAAGATGCTTGCGGAAAATGTAAAATAACGACGACAATTTTCCCAATAATCGCGTGTTGATGTGCGTGCTGTGTCATATCAGAAAAATCACAAAAACGGGGTGTTCCTTTTTCAAACAACAACATTATAAAAATAACATTAAAAGAAAGACAATAACAACAACAGCAACATGCAAATATAACCCAGAATGGAACACAATTATTAAATAAAAAGAAAAACGAAGTGTTAAAATACAACATAAAACAGAAGAAAGAAAAAACTATATAGAGAATAAAACAAAATTATTCACTTGAATATCATTAATAATATGTTAACTAGTTAAGGATTAAAACAAAAAGAGCAAACATTTGACACAAAAAGGCGTTAGACTCACGACTTTCACAATGATAAAATCCTCAGACAAAATGCCGACAAATAACACAAATGTGACCTCATAAGTTAATGGCCAAATGCGAAATAAAAATTTAACTTTTGTAAGAATAAATAAATACTTTTTAAAATAAATATTGTATTTGAAATTGGAATTGGAAAATTAAAAGAGATTTAAAATGATAAAAAATCTTGGCAGCATAAATGAAGCAAAATCTAACTTATGTACTTACTCATTTACACTTGCAATTGCCAACACCATTAGGTACCTTCCAAGCATTCATTTGCCAGTCTGTCCATTGCCTTTGTACAAACTCGGCAAAGTCTGTCATTTCAGTTAGTTAGACTGTCTGTGGTGGCCTACTAACAAATTCGAAACCTTCCCTCTACTCCTGTTCAACAACCGACCAAACTAAAATCCAAATCCCCACCTCCACCTGCTGCTTTTATATATCTTCTTCTTCTTCCTCCTCTCTTCTTCTTTTTCGAATTTCACTGGTTTTCGTTGAATACACACAGCGCGCCGTTTCATTTACAGTTAAATTACGTTTATATGTCTGTGTGTGTGTGTGTCTGTAAGTATGTGGTGATTCCTTTTGTGTCTGTGTATTTTTTTTTTTAAGGAATTACAAAAATAACGTATAATTGACAGTTATTTGTTACTCGTTATTCGAATAGTTATTTGGTTACTACTCTCTGCTTTTAATGGAGAGAAGAGCAAATCAAATCTGCAAACATATAGGGATAAAAAGTCTTTAACCATTTAAGGAACGTATGCGACAGAAGCTAGCAGACCATCTATTTACATCAATAATGGCTCCAGAAAATTATAACGGAAACCGAGACGACTTATATAAGTCGTCTCGAGGAAATCTCAATTAATTTTTTCATTTTCGACTGAGGTACCATCGAAACATGCACTTTGTCCGCATCAATTAGTTTCGAAAAATGTTTAACCAATTTATTTTTTTATTTTCGGAAATAAAAAACGTCAGGACTATACTTCGGGTAACTCACAAACTCGATGATTTAGTGCTTTAAAAGTCCTTTGTCTGAGATAATTCACATTGCAGTGGTGGGGAATAATCTGTTTTTGAAGGTGGCTTCATTTCACTTTTTCGAAGACTTATGAGAAACAAGTAGTTGTTAAGAATTTTAACTTTATTCTTCTACGCTCTACCAATGGTACAATTAAGACTGAAGAAACAAGCGACTATTTACATAGATGTACATACTTCGAGCTTGAACTCCTTTTTTGTGGGGTGTTTGCTCAACTTGGAAGAACCAAACAGTCGACTTCTGATTTTGGACTAATACGCACAGATCCAGGATTCGTCACTTGTCACGATGTTGTCATACACATGTTGTAAAGCATCGCTAAATTTTGTATTTTTTATATTTACACTCGGTCTATATTGAATGTACATATGTATGATGGTCCGTCCAATATTTAAGCATACCCGAATCTCACGATAAGAGTCATAACGATCTTGCAGTATAAGTCAACACACAGAATCAATGTTTTGATTGAAGTGTTGTTAATAAGCATAAAAGGCAGCATTTATAGAGCAATTCTTCCAACTTAATTTGCAATCCTTTACGGAATTTAAACTAACACCATTAATAGAGTTCGCAAAATAAAAAGATCCGATATTTATGTTGATTCTTCTTCTTCTTCTTCTTCTGTTATCCTTGACTCCCAGTGGAGCATAGGGCCTCATTTATGTTGATTAGTTTTAATTAAATTACTTGATTCGATCATTTCATTTTAATAATTCTCTTGTTAATGATATTTTGTCCATTTTAATATTTGAGAGATTGACCGACCATTTTTGACATTATTTACCGTTTCCATTTCTAAAATAAAAAAGTAAAATTTTAAGATAATGGTAATGAAATTTTACTATTTCAACAAATAATAGAATTTCAATTCCTATTTTATCTATATATATTAAAGCGTTAAGGTATTGCTGCTTACTGTACGACTACCGATTACTAATTGTGCTCTAATTGACTGTGCGCAGTTACAAAATTTCCTATTTTGTTATCCAGAGATTCCTTAATCATAATCATCATCATTACCATATACCAAGGCATAACTTCACTTTCATAAACCAACCAACCATCAGGAATAAAAAGAAACGAAAAACTCATTTATAATTGTGACTTAAATACTTATATGAAAAATAAGAAAAATGAATAGAAAAAATCCGAAAAAATTAAGGACATTTTTGATCTAAAACAAATGCCCTCGGGTTCTATTTGAAAGAAAAGAAAAAAATTGTGTTCTCTACAATTGAATCAATTGAAAAATGAGTTAAGGAAAACGGGTCAAATCTCTAGTGTAAAGTGAATTTATAAAATTAAATAAAAAACTCACAAATTTGTGTTAATAATTAGAAAGAAGAATATTTAAAATCCTAAATGCTTCCGTACTATGAAAAAAATACCCATACATACAATTTATACATGAATGTATTCTATTCTATAAACATATATACATATACATATGAATGGATGAAAATTGTTCTGAAAATTTTAAAAACTTAAAAGGCCTTAAAAATAGTTAAAAGTGTTAAATTTGTAATTTGTTTAATAAATGTTTTTATTGTAAAATAATTTATTTTAGTTTTAGCGGCCTCATATTTCAAAATTCTAAAATCGAAATACACATAAAAAACCAAAAGATACTGAGAAAAGTATAGTGATTTTAATATTAATAATAATTTTTATAAATCAACTAAAATATTATGGGCTGTGGACAAAGTAAAATCCATCTTTATCCTAGAAAATCGAAAAGTAAAGCGAATGGCAAAAAAGGAGGACATGGTAAGTACAGGAAAAAGTTAAAAAAAAGTTATAATCACACATTTTTATTTTAAAACTCCCCACCCTTAGGTGCCACACACCAACACACACAATAGAATAACACACACACACACATACACATGTGTGCTTCTATATGTGGTCGTATATGTACGAAATATTCATTCATTTACACAATTTCTTCCTTCAAAGGATACTACCACCACCTGTTTGTTAAATTTATTACAATTTTGTATAATTTACTCTAGATTAGTTTATTTATTGCAAAAATAATACGAGAATATCAAAATATTTTATTTGAGATTGTGTAAAAAAATTTAGTGAATTTTTTGTAGAAATAAATTATGATAAACCAATTTAATTTACAACATAGTTCTACAACGTATCCATTTTAATATTTGATCAAACATCGATGATCGAGTTCAGAAATCATTTAAATTAAGGAGCTAGTCTTATCAATAAATTATTTCAAACTGTGAACCGAAATCGTTTACAATTGACCCTAAAACGACACAAACATTTATTATTCAAGTTGAATATTTTCCTGTTGCACAATAGTTATTAAATCTACGAAAAAATCAACATTTAAAACATTCTTAGATTATAAAAGGATATGGTTGACGACATCAGTAAAAATTTCAAGCCATATACAAAAATTCTGAAACATCTTGAGCGAACAAATTTTCTTTTTCCGATAATCTTCAAAGGCAAATCCCAATTAAGGAAATGAAATGAGATATAATGAAATTGGTCTCTATAAGGCCAATTTAACTCTTTGTGGGTCAACATAGTAAAGATTTCACCAAATGCTAAATTTTGCCACAAAATACGATAAAATTATTTAGTTGCTTCGCCTTCTGGCAAAGCAACCAGTAAAAAAAGTTGTAGTGTATATGGCAACACATGTCAGTTGCATAAAGTTATCGAAAATTGTAAGAGGCAACTAAGAAGAAGAAGAAAGCACATGTGCCTATCATAGGACCGTGGGAACATTTCTTTCTGTTTGTTACAAAAAAAAAATACAGCAACTACAATTTCCCGGTTGCTGAAATAACTTATAACGGGCAACTAGAATCGAATATTGTAAATATATAAAATATGACTAATAATTGACAAGTTCTGTTATCCGTTATCAGTTGCCATACGTAATATCATTTTGGTAATTGGAAACACAATAAAAGTTGAGTTATAACACACAATCGAGCCATTATACCTTAATCCCTGAATATTTCAAAAACTAATGAATATACATAAGACTAAAATACACAATTACAACTGTTAAATTTATTTACTGGTTTACTAGACATAAAAACATACTAAAAAAACAGCACCACTTCAAAACGCTTCAAAAAAATGTTGGGAGTTTTGGTCTAGTTTACTCGAATTTTTAAAGAAGATCTTAGCTAGACTGACGCCAATAAATTTGGAACAATTTCTGTTTATACAAGAAGGAATATCCTGTAAATTAATATGAATTTGTGGCTGCAAGGGGTCTTTGAGAGGAGATAAAATGTCCACTTTGATCAACAGAATTGCATACCCAGCTGACGGTATATCGCTAAATCAGAGATGTACATAGATCAAATTTTCAGTTTGAAATTAAATCGTTCTTAAGAAACGACTATAAAAATGTTATTTTTGACAGTACTATGTGACGATAAATTAACTATCGGCTAGTTTGCCTTTTCCTTTATATTGTATGAATGATTATTATAATTATCTTTAAAATACCACAGAAATGAGTGGAGTAATCCTATTAAACACTTTTGAATTAAGACAATGATACTGCAAATGACAGTATCCTTCATGGTGTAAGAAATATCTATGTAAATCATTCGTCTGGCAACATTAATGAAAACGGATTTTTTATATTTAAACTTCCTTTCGTTATCTTAAATTTAATCTCCTAACACCTCATTTTTGTTGCAGCTCCAATATTGCAATTGTTTTTTTAAATCGTTTTTTCCTTTTTCCCATACCCAAACCTGTTCCCGGTTTTCTTTCCTGTTTGATTGTTTTCACAAACTCGAAGGACATTTAAATGCTTCAATAGAAAAGAATGAATGAAAAAAATAGAAAGAAACACTTTGCGATGACTGATTGATTTTTACTAATTTGTTAGTTGATTGAAAGGAAGAGGAATTCAGTAGAATATTGTTCTCCTGATATTTAGTTTCTACATACATACATACCATACACACATACATATGTACATATATATGTATTATATATCGTTATAGTTGTAATATCATGATGAGTTTATTTTCAAAAAGGACGAGCGAGGCGCTGCATGGCAAGCGACGTAGAAGTAACGAAAATAACAATAAATTGTAAAGATACACATGAATTGTCATCAAGTGTAAAAAGAAGAAAAAGAAAAAAAGAATGAAAACAAAGGATTCAGGTCATGCAAAAATATTCCTATTTGTTTAGGTATTAATTATTCTACTTAAAAAGATGTACGAAAACAATTTATAATGCAAGACGAGAATTATAACTATAATCAAAAAGTTAAGTGTTTACATTTTGATCGATTAATGTGATTAAAAGTTATAAACAAAATTGTAGCGACTTTTCTTAATGAAAATTACTTATCTCAGATTTCGTTCCAAGATTTTAACCTATAATATAATTTCAGGAGACTCAGAAGCCGAAACAGACGAGGAAGAAGGTCATATCGAAGATGCTGATAATCGGGAGCGTGATAGAACAGAAGAGTCTGAAGAGAATAGCAATAAAGAATCCGGGGAGTCGGATGAGGAGGTATCGGTGTCCTTATTAAGAGCAAGAAATCTGTCTCTACTACAAAGCCAGTGAGTACATTTGAAAAATGAAATCATTCATACCTAAATACTCTAATAATTGCCCTGTTTTAGGGAAATTTCCAGTAGTCAGCAAAATTTTTTCCGAATGTTAGACAAAAAGATTGAAGAGGTAAATTGTTATAAATGAATTCAATTTCTTTAACAAGTTGCTTTAACAAGATAATTTTTATTTAAGGGTCCGGATTACGATTCAAACAGTGAAACGGAAATAGCTTTGGAGGAGGCTCGCTTAAATGCTTTGGTGCAACATTGGGAATCAGCGAGTTTGACGGCTTCAATGTGTTCCTCGGCAAGCCGTTCACTGCAAACAACACCGGTACGGCAGACACCAGCCAAACAGTTGACCACGTCTACACGTGCTATGCTGCCAACCGGTTTACCACCACAAGTTCTAAACTCAGAGTTTCTACCTCATCCTGGTACACCACCCACAAGCAGCCAATTAACGGCCAGTGGTACTCTCAAACTAACGCCTAGTAAACAAATAACCATTCCTCAAATGAATTCAGGCATGTTGCATCAAATATCGGTTATGCCACAAATACCACTAAGTATAAACACCGAGACATCGTCGCCCAACATGGCCACCGTTACCGCCAATACGTCCAATGCTCTGGCAATAATGCAGGCAGCACCCAATGCACAAACTACGCCACAATATATGCTGGCCATACCGACAGGGTCCTCGCCACTTTTAGGCAAAACTGGACAGGTTAGTCCTAAGCGTTTGGCTGACGGACGCTTATTAATCAATACGACGAGTCCATTGTGCAGCACCCAACAAATGCAACCGCCCCCGCCGACCAATCCTATACAACAGCAGTTTATAACTGCTACCCCGCCAAATTTACAACAAACAGCCCCTTTAAATTATGTCAATGGTGGACGTGCTCCGCCACCGAATCAATCGGCGGTGGGCATGCAATTGGCATATTACGGACAAGCTGCCTCAATGCAACAAGCCATGCAACATTATGGTGAAACGATATCTCAACAACAGTTGCAACAGCAGCAACAACAATATGAACAAACTCCACATAGCCAAAGTCAAACGCCCTCATCATCAACATCGGTTGGATCAGGTCCTTATTATGGTGATGTTATGCATAATACCCAGGCAAGTACTTGAATTTACAAAGCAATTGAGTTGCGAGATGGCATTAGAAATATGTAATTTCCCTCATTACCTTAAATATCAATATAACTCAATAACAACAGATTTAGTATTCTCCATAGTTAATCTACGAAGTAAAAAAACATTTATTTCCTACAGAAACATAGAATTTAAGTTTGTAGTTGTTTATAAGTTTGTGCTGATGTATATATAGACACCGAGTCATCGTCTGTTTGTCCATATAAAGCTTGTTCTCATTACTAGTACCTAGTACTGGACTGAGTTTTTGGACTTACATTTTTTGTACGCACAACTAATACTTTAAAACTATTTCAATGAAAAATAAATATCGAGAATAGGCTCTCGATTCAATAGCGTCTATTAACCAGTTTTTTATAATATAAATCAGAGGGAAGAAATCTATTTTAGAACTTTTATAATGTAGAAGAAATATTGACTTTGGTTATTAGACAGTTTTTTTTTTATTTCGTTCATATAAGCTCTCGACATGCTGCGCATTGATACGTATGTCAGCATGTAACAAATATTGTTGGAATCGATCCTTTTTGTCCATAGCTCCCATGCGATACCTTCTCTTAAGTCAACTTAAATTCTGAAAAAAAACTTTAATTCCAATAAGAACGTATTTTTGGAAATTCATCAGTCCAAAGGATACAAACGACTAATTTCAATAACATGTTATCTCCTAAACCAATAAAAACAGTGATGAAATACAACTTTAAAATTTATAATAAGTTGGGTATTAAGTAATAAGAGCCTCAAGTTTGCCGTGTATATAATACTTTCTCGCTTGTATTTAGAAAAATGTTTCAATAAAAAGCAGTTTATTACTTTTTATATTATTTTTAATTATAATTTTCAGGCGCCCAATACTGAATACCGATTCCCACCAGCCATCAGTGTGCAACGTTTGGCACCCCAAGTGCAGCGACAACTTCGCGAAACGCAAGAACTCATTAAAGACTCATGTCCTCAGCTTTATGCTGCAGGTTATGGCAGTCCTGGGCCACCGCCATTACGCAATCAGGCAGCTGTAACAGCGCGTAATCATCCAACCAACAGAAGACCTACCCTGGAGACACAATTCTCCCAGGAACTCTCGTGATATCTACACAATTAACACAAACAGTAAAACAAATACATCAACTAAAAAGTGGTAACTAAGCGAAAGTTTAGCACGTTAACAAATTACATATGTATATGTATGTTAAAATTCATAAATAAGCAAAAAGGATACAAAAGATATTAAAAGTTAAAAAAAAATTAAAAACTTAAAACGCATAGAATCACGGAGTGGCTGAGTTTAATAATTAGGCTATACCAAGGTAAAAAAAAAATATATATAAATTACTGTAGACATTTTAAGCATCAAAGGACATGAGGAGTTAAAGGAGTCGAGAATTGTGTACTTTTACATTCTTATTACTACAAAGATAAAAACAAATAAAACATTAATACAAAATAAAAAGATTTCGTTAAATACTGATTCAGAATAATTCAAATAAAATTAAGGAAAATTTAAGCCAAATAATTAAAACATAAACAAGTAAGAAAATGACACATAAATTTCATAATACCAAAAAAAAAAATCTCGATTTTGATTTATTTCATTTTCATTAATTTTTTTGATATAACTTAATGTTTTGCCCATTCCCTCTAACCGTTAATAAAATGTTTCTGCATTCAAAAACGTAACTTATACATAACATGAAGGGTGTTCCGAATAAAATTCTATTTTAGGCAAAACATATCGATAGTAAATGTTGCCATATTTTTTTAAGCTTACAATTTCGAAAAAATTCCAAGTTTTTAGATCACATTAGCTTTCATAGATACAAAACTCACTCGTTCAACAATAATGTATTGACTAAAAAACTTAAAAGTTTTCAGGTTAAACATAAAACAGTTTTCTTAATGCTTATGGAAGTTTTCTTTAACAAAAATTTGGCAATATGTATTTAGAAAACACCTCAATTGGCTTTTGCAAAAAAATACTATTTCTCATTTTATAAAGTGCAATACACAAACAAATAAAACTTTTTACAAAATTTGAGTTAATACAGTATTGTTCAACAAGTGCAATATGTACAGGTTTTATTCCTATGAAACCGACTTTCAACTCGAATAATTTTTGTACCCTTAGGAGTTCTAAAAATCTAATTACAGATTTTGAAATCGCAAGACTTCAGGTATACTGAACACAATATCTTAGCAGCGCAAGTTTGCGCTCCTAAGCATAATTGTCATGTAGATTTTGTAGATCTTTCAGTTTCGCATCGTTTGATGCGAAAACTAATAAAAATAAAATCGTTTTTAAATTTATTTTATAATTTTTTATTTTAACCGTGATAGTATTTGCGCGCATCGCGTAAAATCATTAACTCGAACAGAATTTACATCCACTAAGCTCCCTTAATAGAACCACACAAAAAAATTTGTGTGCGATCAAATTTTTTTTTTAACTCCGAAAATTAATAGCCTATTCCACGATTTCGAAAGAATATCTACTCGAAAGAAAGTGAGTAACTCGAATTCGAAATAATGTTGGTTCCACTATTTCGAAGCCTTTCGTTCTTTTCTATTCGAAAGCAAAATATCAAGTGACTCATTTTGACATTTACTTTCGCATTGCTGGTAACTTGTTCGAAATAGTGGAACAGAAATTTGTATGAAAATACTTATGTTTTCTTTCGACTTGTTTTTCGACTTATCTTTCATATAAAATAAAGTTAATTAAACGAAAAACAAATTTCTTTCGTATAGAATAAGAAAGAAAGCAATCTTTCCATATCGTGGAAGAGGCTATAAAACTATTTGATTTTTGTCCATATGAATGTATTTATGTCCGATACTATTGCTTAAAAATCGTTAAATTTCAATTGTTATTTCGTTTAAAATAGACTGCGAAAAAGTACAATTTTAATTCAAATCTATTTGAATTTAATTAAACGGTATAACGAAGATCTGAGAATGGAAATTAAATATGGATCGGGAGGAAAATAATACCCAATAGATATTGGTATATTAAGAGAATTCGAGCTACTATTTCGAATAAATCAGCAAGTATAAATGATCGAATACTTTTGTACATAGAGCCAAAGTGATATTCAATTCAGAAAGTTCCGGTAGCAATTCGCCAAAGAACTTTAAAGCAAAAAGGAAATCAAAAATTTTTGATTAAATTTTTAAAGAAAAAAATACGAATGTTATGTGATGGGTGCTGAAACGTACGTATTGGAAAATTTTTCGGGCAAAGATTTTTATAATCGGACAAAAAACATATACTTCCCCAAGAAATTTCTTGTGTGGGAAGAAATTTGAAGTTGTGTCAAAAGAAGCCAAACATTTGTGACATCATTCACGATCAATTTATTCAGAGGAGTGCCAAACGTTTTTACCGTTTCTCAGAAAGCACAGAATATTTGTATCTACATATTTCTGACCCGATTTTTTGAAAAAGGCACTTGAGTAGTATTCAAACAGTACTGTCATTTTTGTACCTCAAGAGGCAAATCCATCCAACTGTCCTTAAATATAAATGAACAAAGGAAAGATATCCCACAACATGTCCGACTTTAAGCATAAGTAAACAACAAAAAGGTAATAGAAGCAAGTATAACATCTTGATTTTAAAAACTTTGGAAAAAGTACATAAATTTATAAATACTTCCTGATATGTCAGCATTTTAATGTCATATAAATTTGTACATTATTTCTATAAATTGAATAGTGAACCGCTGTGGTGTAACAGGTTAGTTATCCGCTTAGCATAAAAGAGGTCCCAAGTTCGATCCCCGGCCAGACCCACTTGAAAAATTTTTTCAAAAAAGCAGCGGTTCACCTCATAACTCAGCTTAGCCACTGGCTTTTGAGTATTAGGCTATATAAAACTTCTCTTACTAATGCATTTACCGTTCGGAGCCGGAGTTAAAACGTAAGTCCCTTTCAAAAAGTCTAAAAATAGAATCGGATGAAGCTTATTGTCTAATAGAAGTACCCCTTGTTCTTATTGGAATGTTGTCGGAGAAATATATATATGACAGTGCATAGAGAAAGGGTCCTAAGGGTAAAAATAAGGTAAAAAAATAATATTTAAATCTTTAAAATGGCTCTCCTGAACAAAACCGTTTTTTACCCTTAAGTCTCTTTCTATTTTGCTCGTCACATTTATATATATTTCTATAAATTTCCCTAATTTTTTATTATTAAACTAAAAATTTTATTCGGAACACTCCTTACCTTTAATACAATATCTTTATATAATTTAAATTCAGCAAATACAACTTTCTCGCGCCAAAACCAGAAAAACTAACACAAACGACCGCCCTCTTTAATTTCCTGTCAAACAAACACATCACAAATAACAACCATGCCTACTGCTACATATTGTAATATTTAGTCCTTCCTTCTACTACTACTACATCTAACACATGCATACATACTTAACATTCATACATACTTGTACGTGTATTGTTATACCTATACAAACAAACTTATTTATAAAATCCTGATGCACCATATAGGAATTACTACGTATACAACAAAAACGGAAAAATAAAAAAAGCTAAAAACTTATTAATAAATAAAAACAAAAAGATACATAAAAACAAACACTCGTATTTGCATCGTTCTAAATTTAAATAAATAAATAAATAAATAAATAACAAAATATGAAAAGAAATTAATAAATTATTTAAGTAAAAAAGTAAATGAGGAAAATGTACCAAATATATAAATAAATAAATGAAAAAAATTAAATTGAACCCAATGAGAATTATAACTGTTTTTCTTTCGTGCGTTTGATGTACTGTACTGCAACAACAAAAACAACAACAACAACAAGATGAAAATAAAAACAAAAACAAAGAGAACAACTTTATAATCGTACTTGTATTGTATTTTAAGTAATTTTTAAAAAATAATAAATAAATATTAAACAAAAAACAACAACAACAACAAAACATAAGAAAAGTAATTATGATAATGTGTAGCATATTATTATTAATTATTATTATTATTATTATTATTTATTAATAAATAATTATTATTATATTATTGAAATATTGAATTTATATTTAATTAATTTAATATTATAATTATTATTAGTTCTATATACTCTAATTTGATGTAAAATAGTTTTTTCTTATAAAACAAAATGATGAAATGAAATGAAATGAAATTAATAATAATGAAGCCAAAACAAACAAAACAACATTATAATAAATAAATAAATGACGATGATGATGTTAGAGTGGAATTTTTCTTAATACATAAATAATACCAATTAAAAATATAAAATTTTGTCTTTAAACATGTGCCCACAAAGAAAGTGAGTGTTAAAGGATCTTCCAAAAGGGACTTTCAAACTTTGACTGTTGATAACGGTCACCTTGTTTAAGCTGCATCTGTCCAATTAGTCCTGTTTCACACGAATCAGGTTTACTTGATCAGTTTTACTTTAAATTTCTTTTGAATCTGCATTCACTTTCACACACGAACATCAGTTTTTATTTTCCTTAAATTTCATACAAATTTTCAAAATTTTCGTAAACTTGATGGTAGGGTCAGGTTTGCTTAATTTTAATTCTGTCAATTTTTTTCTCATACAATTTAACACTCCGTATAAAAAGTAATATTATTTATCAAAATGCGTGTTTTGTCTGACCAAAATTTTCAACGAAAAATCATTTTCAGCAATCGATACATATCCAAATGAAAATTAAAAGCATTTAAAACTTTCCAAAAAAGTCACTGTTTGGTATAAAGCTTGGGCTGGCTTAATATTTATTTGAGAACAACCTTGACCAGATCATAACTGTCAATATCGAATGCAAGATTCAGGTCGATGATAACCAACTTTATTTGGTATGATGATCTTTAAATCAACAAAAGTTGGCTCTAAATTTGAACTGAGATTTGACCCCGCTATACATTTTCTTTTAGGATTTTCTTAATCCAAATAAGCAACAGTTCTCAAAGCCAACATAATATGCGGCCGAGTTATGGAAAATTTTACATTTCGTCAGAGTTATGGAAAATTTTACTATTTATCCAACAACAAAATCTATGTTGTTTTTGGCTTGTGATATTTGTTGTAGCCATGCTTTAACCTGTAAATCTTCACCTTAAAGACAAAATAATCTATCTGCAGTTTTCAAAAGTTTACAGGAGAGGGAAAAACGTTATAAAATTGGAACTATTTGCAATATTCAAACGAAAACGGTTAAAATGAAACCAGAAATATATATCGGTTGAGAAAATTTTGTTTTTCTAAACACAGCTTATGTTATGTCACTTAGGTTATTTGGAATTGCAAAAATCTGGCCTATATCTAAAATGGTTTATCTGCATAATACTGATTTTTCAGGAGAAGCAAAAAACTGTTTAATTCTCTTATTAGTGAGTTTTCAACTAAGTGATCTTTTACAATATGATTGGTTGACTCCTTCTTATTTCATGAAATAAAAATTATTTAATTAAAACCAATATTCGCGATTTTACGGTAAATCAGTCGTTTTGTCTTCGAAAATTTTTATATAAATTTTAAAATGTGTAGATAAACCATTTTGTTCGTAGTAGATTTGTAGGAAAGTGGATTTGCATAACATAATTTAGGAAATTTAATTAATTCCGGTTAAACAATACTCACTCATGATTTGGGATCCTTTTATGTATTAAAATTGTACTATATACGACGTTTATTACATTTTATTTGCAATAATTTATTTTTTGAAAAAGTGCATTTTTATACCCTTCACCACCATAGGTGGAAAGGGTATTATAAGTTTGTGCTGATGTATGTAACGCATGGAAATATTTGTCTTAGACCCACCTTTTAGTATACCAATAGGCTTAGCGATGTCCGTCCGTCCGTCTGGCTGGACCCCATGTAAACCTTGTAATCAAACTACAGGTAGCAATTCTTAAGATAATTTGATGAAATTTGGCACAGATCATTTTCTTGATAATAGGACCATGGCTATTATTCGTCAAAATCGGTCCATTATTAATGATACCTCCTATAGGTCCTACTTCCCGGAATTGATATATTGGCCACAAATATCAATATTTTTCATGAAATTTGAAACAAACACTGCTTATGTAAACCAAAATCACTGTACCAAATTTCGTTGAAATCGGTTCACATTTGACCATAGATCCCATACAAACTCTTCTATCAAAACGCACTAAATGAGACACAAATCACTAAAACGCTCGTAAGTCTGAAGATAATGGGAATTTTAAGTTTATTTTTTGAATACATAATTTTTGTAACAACTGTAATCAATTTGCCAAATTTCGAGATAATCGGCCCACATTTAACCCAAGCTCTCATATAAGTCCAAATGACGGAAACAGCTTAAATAAATAAGTTTTGAGAAAATGTTTGTTTGATGGCAAAATTCAGCAAATATTTGCCTTTATACAGATAAAAGAACACCTTTGACCTTAGTGGTAAATTGTATAGTATGGTCGGGCTTGACCGACTATAGCACTTTCTTACTTGTTTAAAATGCATTTTCTTTTATAAAAGTTAAAGATTTTATAATTTTTCGTCTCTCCTACTTGAAGGAAGACATTTTCTTATTGTTAAGAGTTATAGAATGCATTTTTGGAAGTTTATGCGTAGTGAAAAGCCTTTAAAACATGACTAAAAACACTGCATTTTCCGTTGAACAGTGTGAAGATAAAAGAATTTTGATAACACATTTGAATTCAGCGTATTACCACTCATGAGAAATGTAAAAAAAATAACAATTTTACCTTTTGCAGATTTTTAGTTTTCAACTTTATGTAATAGACAGAATTTATATCGTCATCTTAAAGACCTATCTGCAAAAAGTTCAAAATTGAGTATTTTATGGTATTCCATATTTCATAACGTTTATCTGTGCAAAATTTTGAACATCTAATATCACAAATGACCAAATTATTATATTACTCACTTAAAAAAATTAAAACTAAATCATCAAAAATCGCAATAAAAGTTTGATTTTGTGGCATAGTGTAGTTTAAACAATAATTAAGTACTTTCATTTGCTTAAACCAGTAAAAGAAACTATATAATATTCATATGTATAAAAAAAATTATTTATTCATATTAATTAGTTCTGCAGATAGGTTATTTGGTTTCAGATTTTTGCAATTCTAAATACCACTTAGGTTATTTGGTAAGCTGTGTTTAGAAAAACACAATTTTCTCAACCGATATATATTTCTGGTTTCATTTTAATAATGTTTTTCTCTCTCCTGTAATCTTTTGAAAACTGTAGATAGGTTATTTCGTCTTTTAGGTGACAATATGTAGCTAAATTAATTTTATTTAGTTTACAAATCATTGATACTTTGGGGTCCTTAAAAATGATAATCGATGTCATGTTATAAAACTGCAAGTGTTGAATTTGTATGAGAATAAACTGACCGTACTATCAAGTTTACGAAAATTTTGAAAATTTGTATGAAATTTAAGAAAAATAAATGAAAACTGAATGCAGGTTCAAAAGAAATTTAAAGAAAAACTGATGAAGTAAACCTGATTCGTGTGAAACGGGACAAATTTAAAGAAAAACTAATCAAGTAAACCGGATTCGTGTGAAACGGGACTAACTGCATTAACTGTGTGAATGCAATTTTTGAACAAGAAGATCTTTTTGAATTATAGTTTTCTGTTAAATAAATAGTGATTTTTTTACCAACAGAATAGTTGCTAATGATATTTTCTGCTTTCTTTTTATGTGATTTTAAAGTAAATGCCTAAAAAAAAGCTGTTTGTTAAAGCAGAAAGTGTCGTCTGTCAGGGCAAAATATTGATTTGCATTTGTGTCTATGGTATTAGTTTTATATCCATGGTGCAAATAAGTATTAGCAAATTTCTCTAAAACACAAGAATGAAAGTTTACATAAAAATCGATAATGTTTAACAGGGTGGTTTAAATATTTGCATGGAATTACAAGAAAATTCAAATATGTTTACAATAGATGGCGTAAGCAAAATTTATGTGCTATAAAATAAACGCCACGACCTGACTCGCAAATAAAATTGTTATAAAAATGTCTTTCATGGAATTTCAATGCAAAGAAACAACAAAAAAAGCACTAAAAATAATGATAGTAAAAACACCCGAGTAATGAAGGATAAAAGATAATCCTTTGTTGGAAATGAAAAACACCTTAATTTATGGTTTCAAATAGAATATGTTTAATATTTATTTCACCAAAAGCTGTTAAAAATATTTATTTTTTAAAATATTATTTTTAAGTAATTTATTAAGATGTTTTTTTTTTATTTTTTTCTTTTTGTCACATCAAGTGGTTATTTATGTATCTCTTTAGAGATAAATTAGTTTAACGTTTTTACCCAAACGTTAAAAATACATGTTTGGTAAAATCTTAAATGGTATGTATGTAAAGGCATAAACACATATATTAAAAGTTAAAGAAAACTTATTTAAAGGATCTTAAAGGAAAAGGAAGAAAGTAAGATAAATAAACAAAACAAAAAGAAATTCATACAAGTGTAATTAGAACACCACTAATATCTAACGTTATAATTAATTTATATATAAAAAAAAAGAAAAACTAAACAAATATGTATTTAGTTTATATGTATAGTTTTTTAATTTTAGTAAAAAGCCTCTTTGAATGGCCGGTTTTTTTAATTTAGTTTTGAACCGGTAAAGGAGGTGGTGGATACGAATACATATCCGATGATGCGGGAACGACATACGCAGCTGCTGGTAATGGAGGTTGTTGTACATAGCCGCCAGCAGCCAAATTTTTAGGTAAATAACTTTCATAACCTCCACCTTGATGGTGAGCGCCGGAAGGTGCTGCTTGGCTAAAACGTGACTTTTTCTCTCCGCCATTATCGTACCCTTGATGAGACGGGGGTCCCGATGAGAATCGCGATTGATGTCCATTTGAACGAGTCATTTGGGTATTGTTGCTGGGATTATGAGATCTTGGAGGATAACCACCGCTTCCTTGTGCTTGCTGATGGTGTGGGGGATATTGTGAGTAAGCCGGTCTCGGGTGTTGAGTCTGATTTTGTTGATCAGGACGACCATAGTTGTTATTGGGCCGGTTATTGAAACGCTGCTGGTAGTTGTTATTGCCACCATATGACTGTTGCGGAGTCATCTTCTTGTAGCCTTGTGTGTTATTGCGACCGCCGCCACGTCTAGACTGTGATGATGCCATATCCATTAGTCGGGGATTTATGACCTAAATCAATGAAAAATAATACATATGGAACAGTAAATAAACATACACAAACATATAAAATTGTTCGTTGAATTTGATCTTAAAATCCTACTCACTTGATTTGCTTCCTTTAGAACCTGTATCAAATCATTGGCTTTGTTGGCATTTGAATTTGTGAAAAGAGTGTATGCCGTTCCCGTATTATTTGAACGCCCAGTGCGTCCAATACGATGTACGTAATCCTCAGAATTTGAAGGGTAATCATAGTTGATGACAAATTTAACATCATCGACATCTATTTGTCGCATGTAGTGGAAAGAAATTCAATTTTAATGTTAACCCAAGGCAAACAAACATTGCAGATTTGCAATCAAATGAAAGATATAAAAACTTTTATACTTAATTGGAACAAAAATTTATCCATCAATATGCACAAAGTTGTAATTAGTTTTGGATTTGTTAGAAGATATTTCTTTACATGTTTTTATGTATAAAGTTTTTTTTTCTAATAGTGGACCTCGACCTTTTTCGCATACAATTTTTATATAAAACTACAAATGTCTTTTGTTTCTCATATCGACATCAGTAGATAGATTATGGATTTTTATATTTAAAATTAGGAAAAATAACATAAAATTTAAAGCTTAATTCATTTATTATTAAACTATTATTGTAATTAAAGTGAAGTATATATCCTGTTTGTACTTACCTCTATATCCTGAGTATGGGGAAAGGGTCAATCTATTGAAACTGTAAAAGAAACGAAATTTATAAAAGGCAGCGACTATACAACGACTGCCAAAGGGTTCGTTTTCGGAAACCAAAAGATAATTGAATTTAGCTTTCTTGTAATTATGTATTTTTTATGTAGGAATTTCATTTCTACTAAAGCAAGGTTCAACATACTGGCTTAAGCGTAAATTAAACAACAAAAAAAAATTCATATATATATTAAAATTATATAAAAATCGAAGTCCATTTGAAGTTTTTGTTTTTTTAATAAATTTTTGAGAAACTGATGTTATTATTTTTGTTCACATATAATCATTGTATAAAGTTCTTCCCAATTATTTAATATATAATTAGGAAATATACCTAAGATATTTGTTAAGTCAGCCAAAAATATATTTGATAGTCGTAAAGTTAGATTAATTTCAAGACATCAAAAAACTCAAGGAGAGAATTGAAATAAATACCAAAAAAGTTTTAATACAAATCATTCCTATATAAATCATCTCGAAAACCTTTGGAATTATGAACAAAGTAGTGCGATCGATATGAAAAAATCTAATATTAATGGAAATAGAATATAAAATAATAATGAAAAGATAAGCTTGTAATTAAGTATATAATTTGTATATGTAGATGAAGGCAATTTTGAGATTGAATACTTTATGATAATTTGTAATTAATCACATCGAACTTCATAAGTGATAAGAAATGTGTTTATAGGTTTATATACATATAAACTCAGCCCATTTTAGGTCCATCAGCTTTCGAGTTAATTCTAAATTTCTATAAGTAAAATTGATGATTTTATAATTTTCATTAGTTTAATATATTTTTACACTTTTTAACGACTTCATTTTTGTCCTTGACTGACCATATATTTAGAATAAAATGTTTTACAATGTTTTAACCAGTAATGTATGGAAAAAAAATTCTCCTCATTATTTACCCCACACCAGAGAGCATCGAAAAATAAACAAAAATAAAAAAATCAAAACTATAAACCTAAACTATAATTTTTTCTTTTCAATAAAAAAATTATCCAGTTTTGATACTCGTATTTTTACTCTAGTAAGGAAATAAACGCGTTTTACTTTCCTCCAGTCGTCTTTCATATTCAAAAAACAACATCAACAAAAATAGAATTTATGAAGAGAAAATTATTATCGGTGTTGGGTTTTAGTTTCGATTCATCCTGTAATTCTCACTGAGAACTTCTCTTCAGCATGACAGGAATCACAGACGAACCAAAGTCAAATAATGAAAGAATTCCTTAATAAAAATTTTCATCCACAGCATCACTCGCTTTGCCATTATAATCATTATCATGAATAAACAAATTATAAGACCACTGATTATGCAATGCGCAAATCATATACATAACGCTTACCTAGGCCACGAGCAGCTACGTCAGTAGCCACTAGTATGGAGTTGCGACCGTTACGAAATGAAGCCAAAACATAGTCACGTTCCTGTTGAGACTTGTCACCATGAATGGCGCATGCCCGCCAGCCTTGACGAGAAATTGAGCGAGTTATTTCATCGACTCTCTTCTTTGTCTCCACAAATATGATTGTTTTTGTATCTTTCTCGGAGGAAATTTCACCCAAGAGTTTAATCAATTTAAAATCTTTTTCATTTTCATCGCAAACATCAACAATTTGTAAGATGTTGTGATTGGCCGACAAGGTTAAGGAACCAATATTGATCTGAATGTAATTGTCTAAGAACTCTTCGGCCAAGTTTCGCACTTCTTTTGGCCAGGTTGCAGACCACATCAACACTTGACGATCGGGACGAATTTGTTTAATGATTTTACGGATTTGGGGTTCGAAACCCATGTCCAACATACGATCAGCTTCGTCCAACACCAAGTAGGTGCATCGTTTCAAATTGGTAACACCGCGTTCGAGAAAATCAATCAATCTTCCAGGAGTTGCAATAACGATTTCGACTCCCCGCTCCAAATCTCGTGATTGATAGTGTTTTGGAGCGCCGCCAAATATGCACGTATTTCGTACATGAGTCTGAGAGCCGAATTCGTTTGCTACTTGCTGGATTTGCTGAGCAAGTTCACGAGTGGGTGCCAGAATCAAAGCGATTGGGCCGTCGCCATGCTCCAAACGTGGTTGATTATTAATATGAACCACGGCTGGCAATACATATGCTAACGTCTTACCCGAACCGGTTTGAGCCACACCCACCATGTCTCTCCCACTAAGTGCGATTGGCCAACCCTGGGCTTGAATGGCTGTTGGTTTAGCAAAGCCCATTTTCTTAATACCACTCATAACGTATTCGGGAAAACCACCTTCATCGAAATCAATACTTGGTGTTGGAATGCTTACACCTTTTAATGTAATCTCATTTGTGGATAAAAACCCATCAACTTCCGTCTGTGTACGTGCCACTACTGAATCGCAAGGTTTGTAAAAGTTCTTCTTGAATGGTGTAAGTGTGATCTCTGACCACACAATATTAGGCAAACGATCACCTGATGCAAATGTATTATTTGAATTTGTGTTCCCCCCTTCATACGGACGCACATCTTTGGGACCATTGTTACGATGTTGTGGAGGACCACCCTGTGGGCGACCGTACGGAGTTGGTCGTTTATGTTGCATTCCACCAGGACCACCATGATGACGCATAGGTCCACCACGATTTTGTTGCTGATAACCTCCACGGTTCATTTGCATATTAGATTGATCACCACCACGATTTTCAAACCTGTAAGAAAAAAATTACAAATTCAATTTGATAAAAAAAAAGTTAAGCTTTTCCCTATTTTTAAATGCAAAATATTTACTATGTTTGTAAAAAGTTTCAAAGGAATAAAATATAATTCACAAGAACACCAAAATGTTAAGGGTAACTTGACATCGCTACATTGTAATCGATTTTTTTCACTTTTAGTATGTGTTTTGAAAACACCCTTAAAACTTCATTCAGTTCTTGTGCTAGCATTTTAAAGTATGTGATACTAATGCAAAAACAATACCTGACACAATTGTATTTTATATTGACTTTTCGTAGTCGATTTTTCCCTCACTGTCCCTGTTAAATTTTATCTAACTATAGATGGAAACATTAAAGATGTTTTGATGAAATAGATTAGTGCTTTAAAAAGAATTTTGGACATTGTGGATTTGTATTGTATGTATAGGGTAGTTTAGCTCTTATTGCATTTTTTGAAAATGGATCAAGTATGAACCGGGGATCAAAAAACGGGGAAGATTTTCTTTGTATTCAAATTAAACATATTTTGATGTTGTAGATATTGAACTGTATCTATACATATGTATATGTTGTAGATATTGTAATATATCTATACATAGAAAAACAAGCAATAAGCAAATGTTTACGGGGATGGCTGAGACCAGAATATAGCGAATTTTGATAGCAGAAAAAACTATGAGTTAGATATTTCAAATACTCTGTCAAAGGGCTTAGTTTCGCGGAAATGGGTGGGACCAAAAGGAGCTATGCAATCGAATTTCAAGTTTGCGATATAAGTCAAGGCCGAGTCCAACCAGCTATTTCCTTATAAAATGGATTTCAAAGTTTTGTGTCAACATATAGTTCAAAAGTGACAACTCAAAATTTTTAGTTTTTCAGAAATCAAAAAAAAAAATTAATCGGCCTATATAAAATAAGTAATAATTAAAATATTGTCTTATGATTTCTAGCATGAAATCCACATAGAATAACAATAGGGGTTACATTTTCTGTTAGAACTAAAAGTAAGTCACTTTTATGAATTTGTACTTTATAACAAGTGAAACACGAAGCGAGATCCAAATGTTTTTTTAATAACGATTAACCAAAACCAAATACATACATACCCTGAAATTGTTTTTTTGTAGATATAAAAGAGTTTTGCTCATAGTTTAAGCATATAAAAAAGATTAAAATATGCTTTTGTGTCAATGTACTGCCAAATTTACATTACACTTTAAAGCATTGAGTTACTATAAAAGCTACTCGATGCTTATTTATTCGAAATAAAAGCTTGAATGTTCACATCGATCAGTGTTTGAGATAAGGACACGCAGCACAAAGGTTCGATAAAGTTTCTGTTGGTGGTAGAGTATCTTATTTAAAAGAGATTTTCGAGCACTTTTACAAGGTAGAAATGAAAGCAAATTTAAGATCCGCATAGTTTAAATTTGTTCTTTATAGACTTATTCCTTATTAAGCAAAGGTCACTCCTATTGGTAAGTGCGGTACTTTAATTTAGAACTGTTGGGTGGTATACTTTTTTTTATTACATACATACACATGTAGTATATACTAATTTTGAACACAATTGTAATCGTGTATGTATAATAGTTCGTTTTTTTCTTCTATGTATGTATGTATATGCATAAAAAGTGAAATGTATGTAATTGAATTTTTTTTTTCAAGGGGAAAGAAAAATATGTATACTATGTACATTATTAAAAAATTTCAATTCTCTAAATATTCCCATAAAATGTTTCTTAAAAATTATTATTTACGTATCAAAATAATATATTCTCTTAATATTTCTAGTCTTTACTTTTTTCAACAATGAAAATGATGATGCAGCAGTTGCCAACAATTTTTTATGCAAGAGCTATTGATTTTTCTTCATAAGTCGGCCATCTTGTTTTTCTGTTCGATTTCAATTTGAGTAAAATGTGATTTATTTTGAACTATTTTTAATATTAACAAGTCATTAATGCAAACAAAGTAATTACTTACATGTTAAACGATATTTTATTTATCTTCTAGAATTAGATATTAATAAAAAATTATTAAAAATTTTATCTTGAGCACTGAAAAATTCCGTACTTGCTACGGAAAAATACTTTTTAAGAATGAGAGAAAACAGCAAAGTTCAAATCAGTGATGAGAACTTCGTATCAATGATGGCTGCCAGAGCTGCCACTTTTTTAAGGAAAAAAATTAGGACCTAAAAGGTTTTATCAGAGGTGTGTTTTAAACCAAATATATTTAGTATAAATAATACAAAACTCAATTATTTCATATATATTTCTGAAACGTAAAATCGGTATTACAAATCAAGAAGGATGTAGTTTGGTACACAAGGATGCCAAATAATAGTGCAAATATCTTCTGACGAAAGATTATAAACAATTTAAAAAAAATTTGTTGTTTTTTTTATTTATTTCATTTATTGTAATATTTAAAGCCACATATTTCTAATTATATAAGTATTATACAATAAATTATAATATTATTTATGGTATTCACATGGTCTCTTATCTACATAGTCAAAAAAATTTAATAAAATTTCCCATTACTGATATATTAACTTTATTACAGCCTGTGAATTTAGAGCATACAGGTTGTAGCAGCATATACCGTGGTTTTTAATGAAAGTTATCTATGAGGTATTGGTGAGACCCAGCGTTACCGTTATGCGACTAAAGTCGCAATTTGCGACTTTTTAGGTGGCCTGCGACGCAACCTGCGACTTTTCTTCCATGGCCCTTTTTTGCCACTTTTTCGAATTTTGTGCGACTTTTGACACCTTTTTAGAAAATTATTTAAAATTTTTATTTTTAGCCCATATTCAATATCTCAACTAAAATTCCCAAAAATTATTGTAACTTAAGTATAAATGCCATCACTTTGCTCTCAGTTTGCTATCTAAAACCATTAAAAGCAATATTTAATATTGTGCACGATTTTCAAAATCTTCATACAATTTTAGCAAAAAATGATTTTTTGGCGCGCTTTTGCTTTTAGGTGTTAAATGGCAAACACTCAGTTTACGAGGTAGTTTGGAATTTTTATACATATTTGTCGTATGTTATATCAACATGCAGCACATAAATGAGATATATATCAAACGATGCACAACTGAAAGATCTACCAATCCGTATACATTTTTTAGGAATTCATTGAGGGGGCCGAAAAATATGCGAAAAAAATGTAAAAGTGGCGAAAACATGATTAAATTTTGGCAGCCATTAAGTAGTATTTGAATGACGAAATTAAAACTTAGAGTGCAATGAATTCATCCCCCAAGTATGGTGTCTATTTCATAAAATAACGACTGGGTCCAAATGAAACGAAAAAGAAGACGAAATATGAAAAAAAACGTAAATGCTTCATTTTTTTTTACGTTTTTGAAATTTGCATGCCAATTACGCTAAGAAGTGAAAACTTGCGCTACAAAGATTTTGCGTTCAATATACCTGTAGACTTAGAAGTTCAAATCTGTAATTAGATTTTCCGAACACCTACGAGATCAAAAGTTACTCGAGTTGAAAGTCGGTTTTATAGGAATTAAAACTGTTTGATTTTTGCCTATATATAATATCTTTTCAAGTACGAATTGTTTTATAATCTTTTGTTCATTGTTTAAAAAAAAAATGTTATAAAAAAGTGTGCGACTTTTTTTATTGAAAGTGACTTTTTGTGCGACTTTTTTTGTAAAAAGCGACTTTTTCTGCGACTTTTTCAAATTTGTCAGCGGTAACGCTGGTGAGACCCCTCCAGCTGGAAAATGAGCAGTGTTGCCACACATAAATATGTATATCCTTTTAATTTAATTTTCCCTTTTAAGGTTTGAAATACTTTTTGCAGCAACATAGAGTGTTAAGGATATCGTATATGAAATATGTATTTTCCATCGACAATTTGTCTAAAATAAAAAATATTATATAAGATTATTTGATACAAAAATAAAATATAGCATAGATTTTTCCATCAAAATGTTTAAATACATTTCTTTGAAAAAATCAAACCTTACTGAATCACATTTTTCTAATAAAAATGTAAGATTTCAAAAGTTTTTCGTAGAAAATATTTTCACTATACCATTTCAAACAATTTATAACTTTAATGGCATTGTTTGCAGAAAAAATATATGTGCTTGTTATAAAAATAGTACTATTTTATGCAGATAAACACAAATGAGATTATTAATTGTCAGTTTCCCAACCCTGTTGTCGGTAAAGCAGTGTTTAATATAAATCAGAAACAAAATTAGTATTTTTTTATTTATTTTTGCAAAATCTCTAGAAAGTAGTTATGAATAATTTAGACACAAGTCTGCAAGTGCATTCCAAATTGGAAAAGGTTAATATTTTTTTGAAAGTTTAAAGAAAAATCCAATTAATTTTATTTAACAAAATTTTCTATAGGAAACTTCCAATTTGCTTTTACTTAGAGAGAGGGTGGATAAGTACCATGACTTGTCCCATCAGATGTCTAATATTCTAACAGTATTTGAGAATCGTTTAGGAAAACTGGAACAGACTATATTGCCAGTTTACCAGGAAACGGAGCAATTGCAGAAACGTCAGTACAGTAAGTAAAAATTGAATATTCCAACTTATAGATTCTAATATCATTTACATCCATTAGATTTGGAAGCAACACTCGATTGTTTGGAAACCGTTTTGTCCCATTATAATGTCACTGAAGAAGTCTGCAAACTTATTCATAAAGGCCCCATGGAAGGTAGTGTTGTTGTTTTTCTCGAAGCTTTGGGTAAGTTACGCTCAGCTATGGATTACTTTCTTCATCACAATTCCCAAAGTGTTGAACTGGAAAATGTCACAAGCCTTTTTAACACTGGCTGCGAGAGTCTAAATAATCACTATCGTTCGCTATTGGAGAAAAATGGTTCGCCCTTAAAGCCAGTTGATATCTTGGATCTTATTTACAATGAAGATGATTCATCAAATGATGAATACACTTCGTTCCGACAATTGACTCAAAGTACCAGGGAGGAACTTTTTACAATTTCACATTGGCTAGAACAAAATTTAAGGTTTGAATACACCATGATTTATGCAACCGAACGTGGCGAAGTTGTCTTTCGTTCCTTGCAAAATTTAAAAGACCACCAGAAAAGCAGTAGTTGGGGAAATGAGGCATTGGTAAGTGGAATTTTATATAAATGTTTATTCATATTTAAATCAATCGCTACTTTAGTAAAATCGAAGTTAAGAATTTTTAATTTTGTTTTGAAATATTCCCTCAAATAAATGAAACGAACTTATGGTTACTTGTTATACCTATCTCCACTATGGGTGGAAAAGGTACATTATGTTTGTTTGAACCAAATAGAAATATCTGTATATATTATTATCGACTAGAATCACCTTCTGAGCTAATTTAACGATAGCCTTATTTTTCACATTTTTTTTTCATCCGATATTTTATAGAGTTCATTTAGGGTTGTTAAGGTAGACCATTGGTTTTCGTTTAAGGATGGCCCACTAATATCCCATATGGTTAATGTCTGAATTTTGTGCAGGCAATCTTAAATATCTGACTTTGCAGGAATTTTGTACTGTCCACTTACTGGTTTTCTTCTTAATAATATTTGTAGTCGCCATGTGGCTTTTGACTTCTCCTTATGTTAGCATTCTTCCATTTGAAATGTATCCCTATCAGTCAACTAATTTATGTACGGAGAATGGATTTCTTACTCTTTATTATACATGAAGGCTGCGATATATTCCGCTGAGCTGATCATTTTTTGTAATTTTTGTATTTTGTTCCCATTCGATAACGAAATTAACCAAAAACTGTGTGTTCCCTAACTCAATACTGGTTCAAGTCTTTGCTAATATGAATTTTTCTTCGAGTAAATTTGGGTAACAAATTATTTTCGTAAATGTAAATTAAAAATAAAAAAATAGAAAAATTATATTTAAAAATTAAATAGTTATAAACTAAAATTTTGGCGTTTTTGGGTAAATTCCCCTCATTTGTCCGAACTCAACTAGAAAGTGTAGAAGCAGACCAGACTATTTTGCTATTAGAAAGACATTTTTTTAAACTGTGTCACATTTTAGAAAAATAAAACCTCGCACCCATTTTTCTGTCCACATGTGTATATGTATATAAATAGTCATCGTTCAGTAAAAACATTCGTTCAATTTCCAATAACATACCGTTATAATATTAAAAAAATAGATTTTAGTGATATTTTATTTAGTATCGCAATTGTCTTGCATCTGTTATTATCTAAAATCTGTTATTTATACAAAAAATAAAATATTACAAAAAAAAAAAAAAATATATACATATATAAAAAATGGAAGACTGTCGTACACCAACATTTTCGGCTCCCCCGGAGTTCAAATTCAATCTAACTCCTACAACAATAACTCCAACTGTACAATCTTATCATGATGTTCATAGCATAATGGCGGGTAGACGTTCCTTTACTCCGTTTCGAAACAATTATCGGTCTCCCGGATTATCCCCAATTTATAATAGTTCCGGATCTTTTGCAAGCCCGGTAACAGCACATCATAGTACATCGTTTATGGAATTTAAAAAACCCAGCTTGCCTAAACAATCAGTAGTCACTTACATTGCCTCTCCAAAATGTAGCGACAGCACAACTTTGCTAAGTCCACATCCGGCATTTGGTAGCAGTTTTTCATCGTCACCCTCTTATGGTAGTGTCATGGATGTCAGTAGTATAAGTCCTCAATTGAATGATAGTAAAAATAGTTCTGTGTTGGATCATACTTTAACTATAAAACTATTACTTAAAACTGTGGGATTGGAGCATTACTGTGAAAATTTTGAAAATGCTGGCATAGATTGTAAAACTTTAACCGACATCAAATCCAGTGATCTGAAGAATATTGGTATCAAATCCCAAAAGGATCGTCATAGTATTTTAGAAATGTTTCAAAGTCTGTTTTCTAATTAAATGAAAAAAACGCCATTTTGCATAATTTTTTGTATTCATGTCTTTCATGTTTGTTTTTGTGTTAAAAAGTTATTATTTATTTTAATTAATTTTCGTATTTTTATTTCAATAAAATTTATTATTTTAATACAACGATTTGTTTAATTTATTAACAAGAAATAAAATATAAATTAAATCCTATAAAATTAAATATTGAGGTTATGAAAAACAATTCTTTTAGAAATCACGTCATTCTGGACGCCAGGAAACCAAAAAGAGTCCATCCATACGTTTACAACAAATGTAAGTAGTTTCATTAATATTTTGATAGATATATTAAACAGTATTTAAAATACCCAAACCAGTTTTGAGCGCAAAGCCAACAAATTATATTTGAAAGCCACACAAACTTTGGAACAATCGACTGGCATTTCAATTAAAAAAGCCACCTCCCATTCTGAGCATTTGTCCTCTGAAGATTATGCTGATGGTGATCAAGAATTAGATAAATATCTCGTTATGCTGCTGGGCCTACAGCGTCTTTTGAATTGGGAACGTGCTTTAATGCAGGAGATTATTCCAAATTCAAAACAGTCGGATGTATTTGCCAAACTGGCCTACAAATCAATAGATATGGTGGTCAAAGATGCTGAGGCGATTACTAATCGTATAATGCGCAGCATTTCGCGTAAAGAATGGACTTCGGCTTTAGGTATATTTAAGACTTTGAAAAATGTGTTATTGCTACAACCTGACATCGATCGTACCTACGACGTACAACAGCGAGAACAGCTAACAAAAGTTTTAAATAAATTACAATACACGGTAAATATTTTTAGTTTGATTATACTTGTAAGAAATTAACTTTATTTATTTCATTCCGTAGGGTGCCAAAGCCTTGGAGCATTTCTTAGAAGTTGTAAGAGGTGACTCAACTACCAATATAGTAGGCATGAGTTCAAGTACTTTGGGCTATGTCAATGTGCCCAAAGACGCCACCGTACACGAGTTAACATCAAATACTATTTGGTTTATTGAAAATCTTTTAAATCATTATGATGTTATTGGTGTAATTCTGCAGCCAGATGTGCTCTATTCTACTCAATTGGATACAATTCTGATGAAAAAACAATTGTCCGAAGAGGAACGTAATAAGGCTTTATTAGCTATTTACATAAGTAAGATTTATTTGTTTTAAATACCAGTTTACCAAATTGTTTTCTTTACATATTTCAGAAAAAGCTTTAGCTGAATTAAATCTGTCCATAATGAATAAATGTGAACAATACAATGATCAGGCAACCAAACATTTATTCCGTTTGAATAACATTAATTATATTTTCAATTCGTTAATAACTTCAAATTTAATTGATATTGTTACTATTGCTGAACCAGATTGTCGCAATAGCTATATAGAACCTATTAAGGAATTGAAATTTTCTTATCAGAAAACCTGGTCGAAAATGCTATCAAATATATCACCTTTGGATGAATTGCCCAAGCCTATACAGAATAAAGTTAAAGATAAAGATCGCAGTATTTTGAAGGAGAAATTTTTGGTGGGTAACTTTATAAAAAAAGGCTAAGTACCAGGTTTCTTATTATAAACATTTTTTTTTTTTTTACTTTAGACTTTCAATAAAGATTTTGAAGAAGCCTGTAAAATTCAAAGAGGCATCTCTATACCTGATGTTACTCTGAGACAAGGTATTAAGCGCGATAATGAAGAGCATATATTACCAAAGTACAATGAATTTTACAATATGTAAGTACATATAAAGATTTTTTTCATTTATTGCAACTGTTTTCTCCGAAAAGATATTTTATATAAAAAAGTTTGATTATCAGGCCTGTTCTCAAAATCACTTTCATGTGAGATTGAAATCGAACAAACTTTTAAAGTCCAATTTCTAAGGATCAATACAATGTTGTAGCTTTATGATCCGGTATATTCAAGATTAATAATAGCTTTGAAAATTTTGATAATTTTAGAAATTTCATTTGGGGCGTTTATTAAGCGCTTTCTATCTTTAAGTTTAAATAAAACAAAGTCTGTGTGAAATATTATTTAAATTATTTATTCTTCGTTTAAAAGACCTATTGATTCGTGTTTTTGGGTAGAGACCAACTGAAACTTCTTAAAGTCTTACCGGTCAACGGTAGCACATTATCAGAGATCAGCTCATGTTACCTTTACATGAGATGACTATGTAATAAAATCGCTTGTGCATAATATCCAATGTGACATGAGCTTTTCGACAAATTGTCCAAATCATCCAAACAAGATGGTAGTAATTTCGAATTTCACTCGCCAATGACAGTAATAACTATTTCGATTTCGATTTTGCCCTAACAGCACAATTATTTTGATAAAACTATATCATTATTTGGACGTGTTGTTGAATGCTATATCCGTCCTAATTTTGCAAGGCAGACTAAATAAACAAAAACTAATTTAAAAGATGTAGCTTCAACAAAATGTCCGTTATCAACTGCCAAAATTCGAAATTGATGAAAGACTTTTCACTATACTAGTATTTATACCCTTCACCACCATAGGTGGAAAGGGTATTATAAGTTTGTGCTGATGTATGTAACGCATAGAAATATTTGTCTTAGACCCACCTCTTAGTATACCAATAGGCTTAGAATCACTGAGTCGATTTAGCGATGTCCGTCCGTCCGTCCGTCTGGCTGGCTAGACCCCCATGTAAACCTTGTAATCAAACTACAGGTCGCAATTCTAAAGATAATTTGATGAAATTTGGCACAGATTATTTTTTTGATAATAGGACCATGGCTATTGAAATTGGTCAAAATCGGTCCATTATTTATGCTACCTCTCATAGGTTCCACTTCCCGGAATTGACATATTGGCCACAAATATCAATATTTTTCCATGAAATTTAAAACAAATACTGCTTATATAAACTAAAATCACTGTACCAAATTTTGTTGAAGGGTATCGTATGGTCGGGCTTGACCGACTATAGCGCTTTCTTACTTGTTTTTTTTTTTAATTTCATCATTTTGTTTTTACACTTTTTTAAATACCTTCCTTATACAAGTTTACATTACCATTGTTTTTTTTATAGGTATGCAGGTGTCCAATTTAGTAAAAATCCTGATAAGTATATAAAATATAGGCCACATGAAATTAAAGCTTGTCTCAATAAACTTTTCGACGATTCTGCTTAATTTATAATCACACAAATTTATTTTTTCATATTTTAATTTAATTAAATTTATATTATAAAGTTAGTTATAAAAAATGTCTTATCGTATAACAATTATTAAACTAAGCAAATAAATAAATAATTTCATAAATACATATATTAAATATATAAAAAATAATCGTTGTTTTTTTAGCAATTTATTGTTGTTCCTTAGCAAATTTTAACTTTGACAACAATCAAGAATTTCATTCGTTAATACTTACAAATGAATCGTTTTTATATCTTTTAAGATTCAATTAATATAAGAAATTCGTCGAAGGGGCTTCTGGTCGACCGCAAGCACCATAATGTTGTATCGCTATTGTATTATTACTATGACAGTTTTCCATATCCAAAAAGCACTCGTTCGAATATGTCATATTATCGGTACCACAAACTGGCTCAAAGTCGGGCGGACATATTTTGGCACATCCTTTAAATTGCACATTACTCAGACATCTCTTTAGAGGTACAACGAAAACGTGTTTACCACAATTTTCTTTGCGCATATGACATTCAGATTTATAGAATTTATTATCCGAACCACAAACAAAATTGGGTGGTTGGGCATCACAATCGGTTTCACAGTCAGCGGTTAAAAGACAGTTTTTTAGAGATACTTGTACTACACGTAAATGACATGTTCTACGTTTAAATTCACAATTAGAGGCATAAGTATTGCCATCGGAACCACAAACGGGACCTCCTTCGATATCTTGTTTGGTACACCGTTCACCACAATCTTTGGGCGGTGATTTTAAATCGGTACAGGGTCCAATATGGGCCAAATTAACACCTCTCCTGAAATATAACAATAAATAAGAATTTACTTCAAATACATAAACATGAAGACGATTTCACTTACAAACATGTGGCGTGAGCTAGTTCACATTCATTGTTGTAAGTCTTGGCATCAGTACCACACAACTTATCACTTTTCTTGGACGAAAATATAGAACCAAATAGATTGTTAAAATCTTTACAGGGCGGCAATTGTTTACATCTAGATAAACGCGTCTTACATTTATCCATACTCATCTTTTGTATTGATTTGCGTTGAGGCCTATAAAGGAGATATAAATTCAAAAGAAATAAAATAAAATTTAAATATACAGGTGTGTCTTAAAATCCTCACGGAATTGAAACCATTTTGAAATTGAATTCCCAAGGATGCGTTTGTAGAACATTACAACACACAAATATGTAACTATCTTTGTTTCAACAAATAACTCTGATTAATCTGCAGAAGCAGATAAAAATACTTTTGGTAAAATTAGTTATTTTTTACAAAATTACAATTGAAGTAATTTTCCGAAAAGTTTGGAAATGAAAATTAAACTTTAGAATCAGAAAAAAATCGTTTTACGTTTTGTATAGAAGCTAAATACGGAATTCATTCCACTTCAGAAAGGATTTGAGTTCTGTGACATGGCTGTTTTTTTTTTATCAATTTCATCAAAATGTCTTGGAATAAAAAGCAATCAATTTGATATTTGCTACATTACTCTGTTTGTAGCTAAACTTAATTTTGTTAACAAAAAATATCTACTTACCCACAATTTAGCATTTTTAATTCACACAACGAAGAATAAATATTGCCATCACTACCGCACACATAAGCTGAACTATCAGTTTTGGGACATTCGGTGGGACAGTTCTCTATTTGATTTCCATTACGTTCTTGGGGCATACAGAACGACAGTGGTACTTCAAATACATGTTTACCACAATTCGATGAACGCATTTTACAGGGACTAGCATAGAGTCGTCCATCAGAACCACATGTGGGTCGTGCTACACGCCAACATGATTCACGACACATTCTAGTCGATTGGCAGTGCTTTCGGCTAGTTTTCACCACGCCCTGACCACAAGTTAATAATTTCATTTCGCATGTGGAATTGTAGACATTTCCATCTGAAGCACAAATAGGTCCATCTTTGGGAGCACTGTTACAATCAACAGGACAAGATTCGCGTATGGCGCTAGTATTGCTACAGGGACCTATGTGGGCCATCTTTACCGCTGCCATGCCGACACGACATGCTTGTACACGTAACATGCATCTACACATAATTATAAAATAATTTGAAAAATTACTTTTTACTTGTTTCTTAAATTTTGTGCAGACCTGTTTAGATAAGTACGACCATCTGTACCACATATGGGATCTTTTTCACTGGAACAACGATGTTTACATTCAGAACCTCGTGCTCTTTCACAACCATCTCTTACATCCTAAGTATAGGGGAAAGTAACTGTAGATATAAATTTGATTTATTTTGCTATTCTTAACTCACCTTTATGGCACCGTTTCGGGAACAAGTTTTCTTTTTCATATCACATAAATTGGCATAAATCAAACCATCCGAACCACATACTGGCTCTGCACCTACTGTTGCACTTGGCGGGCATGATCTGGGACAGTTACTGCTGCTGCCACGATTTTGTCGCGACATTAAAGGATTTAAAGCCCCACTTAAATTTAGCAGTGCTAAAGGGTCATCATTTTGAAGATCCGTCTCTGTTTGTGACACCAAACCAGCTTCATCTGTTGTTGTTGCTATAAAGGATTCATTTGCTCCAACTGATTTGTCTTCGGGTTGTAGCTCAATGCGGCTATAGCGTATAACAGGAGCTTGCGCTGGCAGTTTTATGATTTTAATTGGTGAATCGGTAACTGTAAGTAGATTAAAAGAAATTTATATTGTTAAGTTGTTTTTTGAGTTGGTTTTAGTTTTAGAGACATGTAAATTAGGGATATAACCATTTTTTTTAATGGTAACATGAGGTCAGGAATGTCCTAGTAACCACGAAAATAATAATCTTTCGTATTTTTTTTTTCAAAAAACTTCACGCACCAAATGATTTTTCTAAACAGGTGTGTAATATTCACGGAATTTAACTAACACAAATATTATTTTATATAATTTAAAATTATTTCGAGGCCTTCATAATACAATATTGAATATTCATAATTTTGTCCCGTTTCACACAAATCAGGTTTACTTGATCAGTTTTTCTTTAAATTTCTTTTGAACCTGCATTCACGTTCACACACAAACATCAGTTTTCATTTTATTTTCCTTAAATTTCATATAAATTTTCAAAATTTTCGTAATCTTGATAGTACGGTCAAACCTGTCAGTTTTTTCTCATACAAATTGAAGACTTGATAAGCCAAAACTGACTAATGTAAAAGTAGACTTTATACGGTGTTTTTATTTTTGTTAATTTTTATTTTTTCGTTACATTTTTTGTTTTAAATAAACATAATATTAATTTTTCTTAATCAAAAAGAACATTAAACATTTTTAAATTTCACCGCGGTTGCAATAAAAATATATACTTGCCCTCATAGTTTTTACGCTCTATTGGACTGTGCTATGCCTATTTTAATATTTTAAAAAAGGTTTATCTCTAATGTACATATTTTTTTAAATTAGCTTCTTCATGACTGCAGTCCTAATGTTTTGTATTCTCTTTACTAACTCCGTTTAATGTTCAAAACTTTCTAGCTAAGCTCCAGTTTTTTCCGGTTCATCACAGATGTGTGTGACTTGTGATTGTCGTGGTTGAACACAACTTTTCTTCTATTGACAAATTCTGACAACAATTTCCAATTGCCTGGATCAGACAGTAAAAAATGTCATAGTCGACTATACCTTGCAATCCCAACATACACCCAGCATAAAGTTATTGGGCGTCAATCCGGCTGGACCGCTTGTGTCTTTCAATCTCGTATTTAATCCATTTTCGACCATTTAAGAAATTGCTTAATTTTGTTACGATTTACCAACGTGCAGATATTTATAGGGTTGATCAAATTCTAGCGATATTCTAGAAGCTTGTATTCTGGCCTAACTTGATCATGTTCAAAATTTAGTGGGATTTTTCTATAAGATCATCATCCTCACCATAAGTGACACACACTTTTCCACGTGTTTTTAATGCATTGAAGCCTTTTCCATGGTCTTCGTAAATTGTACTAATTTTCTAACGTTTGTAACTTTTAATCTAAACAATGAATAACAAAACTGTCAACACATAAATTGTAGCGCGACATTTTTAAGCTTTATTTTATTATTCTAGTATTAACTGATAAGTAGTTACAGATGTAGGGACACTAAAACTTCTATTCGCAAATATGGGGAAACACTTTTTTGATTATTCAATACTTTTGCACAAAGCCCTAATGTTTTGTAAGCCTCTGGCTAACTAAGATTTTTAAGTGAAATGTTATTTTGTATTAAAACACTAATAACATCAACACTCTTTATGAAATTATATATAAATATGAAAAAAAAAACTATTTTATCTTTTCAACACATAAATAATATCATACTCTAGGTCATTCATTCTTTAAACAAAAAATGTTTAAATAAATATCAAATGCTTGATTTGATTTAAAGATCATGTGCGGAATTTAATTTAAAGATTTATTTCTTTCTTTCATTCTTTTATTTTCTTAAAGTTTTTTATTTCTTTTTAATTCAAACAAACTCTATATCGTTGATATGTACATATTTATATCTGATTTCTATGTCTATGATACTTTTACTCCAAATTGTATCGTATCGTGTTGTATAAAATGTATGCGCATATTTTCATGTTTTAGCCATTAGAAGAATGAATGAATGATCACCAGTGATCACATACTCGTACTGTAATTATAAGTGGCGGTAGTCAGGTTTAGTACGTCCTCTTCGTTATGATGTACATAAAAGTCAAAAGATAAAAATCATACTCCAGTGACCATTTCAAAAGCGCCTCATAAGAAACTCAAACTCAAAAAGAAAAAAAGTAAATCTTAAGAAAATATCAAAATACAAATAGAAAAAGTGAAAGTAGAAAAATAAGTTACCTACATGAAATATAAGTATTCAAAATTTTCATTTTTTTGAATGAACGAACTTTTGCTAATTTTTAATTTTTTTTTCTAAAGAAACTTTACAAAACCTTTATGATTTTAAATTTAGCACAAAAGAAATAAAAATAGGTTCGAAAAACACTTGCTTTATGTTGAAATGGTTAAAATGGTTAATATTGCATGTTTTTCCTGTTACAAATTACTAACAATTCTAAGCAACAAAACAGTAAAACTAAACAACCAACATTTAACATTAAATCAGTTTTATGTTGTTACTACAAGTAAAAACATGATATTTGTTAGTGTTACTTTTCCAATTCTATATTTGCATTTAATAGTTCGTACACCATTTCCATTTTATTAAACATTTTATATTTTTAAATTTTATTTTTTCGCTTTGTTAAGACCATAGAGCTATACAATTTTAAAATCAGTTTAAGCCTAATTAAAGGTTTTCTTTAAAGAAAGGGACCATGTAAGCTTTAAGTTTTAATCAACGCGGATTTTTTAACGTTTTTTACAATTAATTTTTATTCCTTGAGTTATAAAGAGATTGAAAACTAAAAGTTTGAGATCTACAAAAAATCGTGCAAATAATCGTTTTTTGTTTTTTTTTTATTATTATTTGGAATTATAAAAGTCCATTCGTATCGAAAACTAGAAAAGATAGAGCCAAAAGAGTTAAAATTTGTGAACACTAAAAAATGAAAAAAAAAACAAATTGAATTAATTTGGAACTAATTCTCTTCTAGTTCTGACCTTATATTATGTGTGTTCGCGGCTAAAACTGGTAGAGCTTGGCTAGGCATTTTACCGTATATATTTTATATATAGACATTTTATATATAGACAAATTCCATTAAAAAATTTATTTTTTTAAGAGAACTTGTCGATATATAAATATACAAATTTCTTTATTAAATTCTTCCATGTACATTAGGGCATCTCGAAAAAATTTCGATACAAAATTTTTTTATTGTTTTTCGCAGCACATTGGGGTCGCCAAAATACATTTTTTGTTATATCTTCGGTATTTACAGTATGATCCTAAAGCGTGATATATCGATGATTTTGGAGGCCGATACTTTCTTTTGATAGTTCTATTTGCTAAACTTAATTATTTTCACAGCTTATCTATGCCATTCACAAAACACGAGCGTTTTGTTCATATAGTACATGAATCTGCCGTGGCTGTTACCGATGAGCAACGTATGGGCCACGTTTTTTTTTTTAACTCGAGAGTCTTCAAAAATATAGCAAATTTGGATCGTTTCAGAGCATGATTGAATAAAATGTTTAATTTTACATTAACTTTTTGTGTAAGTACTAGAAGAATATACCTGAGGTCAATGATTATTAACAGCATTGGCATTGTCCTTCTTTAGTCAAAAACATGAATATATAACTCTTTAAAATCCGACAGTAAATGGCAAATATACAAAAAAATTTATTTTGGCGATCCCTGTGTTGCTGCACATAAAAAATTCCTTGTTTTTAATAGTTCGGTTTTAATTATCGAAAAACTTCCTTAATAAAAGTTTAACGATTTTTTAAGAGCTTTAATTTTCTGATGTTAGGTAGGTACATTAGGGTGGTAGGAACTGAGGTCTGAAGAATAAATACTATAACCGGATATCTGAGGCCAATGACTCTCCTCAAGACAAAAACATCGATATATCGCACTTTATGATCCGACTGTAAATGCAGATGATATAACGAGTAATGTATTTTATCTACCCCAATGTGCAGGGAAAGAAATTAAAAAAAAAATCGAAACTGTCTTACAACAATACAACAATTTATATTCGGTGGTGTACGGCGAACTTTTTTTAATGCCATACATGTAAGTCAAGGCGCTCTAAAAAAAAAACTTTTACTGGATACAGTGTTTGTATGTATATAATAATGACAACAAGTAAACATGACATTGTTGATGATAGTAATTCACTTTTTATTTCTTGCTCATATTTAGAGTAATCCGTTTTCATTTCTTTTTACTAAATAAAAAAAAGACGTAAACTTTCTTTCATATTGTAGGTTTAAAATGTAAGAAATCCAAGTTTATTACACTTATTAGTGGTTTAGTATGTTAGTAACTGATGTTAGGTTTCTCCTGTCCGATTCTTGCCATAAAACAATTCAATTAGTCTAACAAAAATGTACAATATATATATGTAAATGAAGATGAGTATATGAATATGAATATACATACATACATATGTATAAAAATTTACCGCAATATGTAATTAAATAGTATATACAAACATACATACTATACACTTATATGTATGTATATATGTACAAATGTCGTTTGTCTAAAGTTAGTTTAAATAGTAGTTTTAACTAAACTTTATCTGCCACTTAAGTGGTGGCATCATCATGCAAATAAATAAAATTTATGATTATCTAAATACCAGTGAAATGTATTAAGTTTTTTTACAAAAATTTACAAGAAAAGCGAACGAAGAAAAAAATTCAAACAATTTAATAATTTTTTATTAATGTCATGTTAACACATTGTTAATGTCTTGTAATTGGCAACACTTTTCATTTTATTAGAACGTGGACCAGATTGGAAACTGTGAGACAAAATTAAAAAAAAATATATAAAACTGAATATTTTTCTCCAAAAATTTTACTGACACTGGAATTTGAACAAAATTTTAACTAAAATTTATTAATGATGAATTCTCTAGATTTTGGTCAATGTTATGATAAATCTATAATACAATATTTTACTATTAAATAAATGGTCAGTTTGTTTTCCTCTACGTGTAAGCGATTTGTTAAACGACAAGGCATCTACTCTCAATTCATTGAACAACATAATTTATACTTCAACCGAATATGTATGTATTTAATATTTCTTTTAATATGTTATGCATTTTATTTCTTGTTAAATAAGCTATGAGTGCTTGCCCGAGTATTTCATCTGTTTGTGTTTTAGAGATCCGATTAACAAACCAGCTTAACACCTTTTTTTGCTCTAGTCTAATCCACAAAAAAGAGTGATAATAAAGAATGTGAATTGATAGTGGTATGATATAGTATATGACTTTAATGATTACCTGTTATGCACAGTGGAGCATTTTACTGTGTTAGCTATGGCTTTTTTGACGATTTCAGATTATGGAAAATTTTAGTACTTTTTAAATATTTTTGTTAAACCTCATACCTATAATCAATCAATATAACAACAACAAATATTAATGTATATAGAAATTTTTTAATAAAAAGTTGAAAAAAGTTTGAAAAAAAGTTATTTTCTTATTTTTATAAGAAATTTTTCAAAAACGTCCTACTTTGCAGGATATTTTAAAAAAACTTCTTATTTCTTATGGGAAAAAAATGTATTTTTTATAAACAAAAAAAATCGAATTTTTTATAGGAAAACATTTCTTATTTTTTAAAGGAAGTTTTTTTAAATCTCTCATTTTTTATAGGAAAATTTTCAAAATTGTCTTATTTTTATAGGATTTTTTTTTAAATCACTTATTATTTATAGGAAATTTTTAAAAAATTTTTTATTTTTTTATAAGAAATTTTTCAAAATCAAAAATGTTTGCATGTACGTTTATACTTATACATATGTATATGTATCCGTCCCACTGTATACAAAAAACTATTCGGTCATTCATTATTTTTTTTAAATCATCCACATTATGTGGTTTCTTAAAGAAAAAGAAAAATCACTGGCCATTTGGCTATAAGATGTGTAAAGAAGTGGCTTTTTAATGATCAGATAGATCACTTCAAAATGTTTAATGATTATTTCTTTTTATGTTTTTTATTTCTACGGATATAATAAAAGTTATCGTTGTAACGTTTTTACATGATACAATTTTAATTGTTTTTAATTCACGACTTACATAAGACAACAACATTTTCTTAATTGATGTAAATTACATTCACAATTTCTAATTGTTTAATTCTGGATGTTTTGCATATCGCTCATTTGCTGCAACAACGGTATAATTCAAAAATAATATTTAGTATTTAAAGGAAACTTTATTATTTTAGATATAATTTATCAAAATAAGTTATAGGAAATTTAAAAAAAAATCTGTTTTTATAGGAAATTTTTCAAACATTTTTTTTTATATGAAATTTTAAAAAAAAAATTTTTTTTATGGAAAATTTTTCAAAAATGTCTTATTTTTATAGGAAATTTTTCAAAATTTTTTTTTTTTATAGGAAATTTAAAATTTTTTTTATATGTATTTTTTCAAAAATTTCTTTTTTTTATAGGAAATTTCTCAGAGATTTATTTTTTTTTAATAGGAAATTTTTTAAACATTTTCTCATTTTTATAAAAAAAATTCAAAAAATTTATTTTTATAGGAAATTTTCTGAAAATTTCTTATTTTTATAGGAAATTAAAAAAAAATATTTTTATAGGAAATTTTTAAAAAATGTATAAGAAATTTTTCAAAATATTTCTTATTTTATTTTTTTTCTAACTTTTTTAAAAGAAATTAAAAAAATTATAGAAAATTTTTCAAAATTTTTTTATTTTTATAAAATTTTTTTCAAAAAAATTTTTATTTCTATAAGATTTTTTTTAATTTCTTATTTTATAAGAAATTAAAAAAAAAATAGTTTTTAAGGAAAATTTTTCTTTTTTGAAACTTTTTTTGAAATTATCATTTTTATAGAAAAAAAATGTCTTATTTTACCTCTCATTTTTATAGGAAGTATTCAAAAAATGTTATTTACAGGAAATTTTCAAAAAATCTTAGCTGTGTTCCAGAACTACCAATACTGTACAATATTGTACAAGTTTCAATCAGAAATTACAATTAAGTGTTCCTGTACTTGAAAAAATTGTAATTGAGAAAGAATTTGAGAAAATTTTAAAATTTTCTCTTTACAATAACTTACATGTTTTTGCCAGAACAATTTTTCCTGGCAAACATTTAAAAATTAAAAAAAAAATATTTATTGATTAAAAACAAACAAAAAATTCGAAAAATTGTTATTAAAAATTAAATTCAGGAAAACTAAAATGTGTTTAACGGTTTGAAGAACGTTTGATTCGATATTTTTAAACTTTATCAATTGTGGACTTCAATTTTGGTGTTTTGTGTTCCCGTACTTCTGTGTAAGTTCTGCTGTTTTGGAGAGTAACTGATAAATGACTCTCATTTGCAGGAGCTCACCCAGAAAGTAAAGAAACAGACCTATTTTTCAAAAACCATCAAAAATTTATTTAGGTACTTTTATTATATTCTCCTAAAATAATTTTGAATAATGATAAGACTTAAGATAGGAGACAATCTTCCTTTGTGTTACATACATCAGCATAAATATACAATACTCAATGTTTTTGTAGGTACATACATATAAAGTGCAAATATATATTTAAGACCAATTTGCTGATACATTTAATTAAGTTATATTTAATTATCCAAACCAAAATAATAATCGTTCATTAAAATAAAACTTAATAAAAAAGTAAAGGCAAACCAAAAGAGAGATTTGGCCCTAACGAAATGTTAATATACAAAAACAAATTTTGCTCAGTCATTAACGATGATTATTTAAGAAAAATAACGTAATTTTCTATTGAAAATTTCAAGTTTTTATTTTCTTTTTAACCAGAAAAATAATTACATATTAAATGCAAACAATAGATAAATAATATAAAATAGAAGTACAAATGTATGAATGTATGAACGAAAGTATGAATGAATGAATTAATGAATTACTGCATAATTAAACCGTTATTTTTTCATCTTCTTTTCAAAAACAAATATAAAATGCGTTATTTCAAATTATTTTCATTATTATTTAATACAATATGTATGTGTGTGTGTACATATATTCAGATTCATATAAAGAATGTATGAATGTTCATATCTAGAGTTTATTTCTTTATTTTGTATTTTAATGGTTTACAAATTACAATTTAATGAAAACAACAATTAAATTTAACAAAAGGTTGTTGTTGTTGTTGGTAAAAATTTTCAAAATGGAGAGAATTAGAAATAATCAACATCAACCAACCAACAAAAGGGCATTTCAACGGTTTATTTCCATTATTTATTGTTTTGAATTATTTTTGAATTTTGATGTTCACTCGCATGAAAATACATTTTTTTCTATTTTATTCATTTGTTTTGCACGTGAGTGTTTGCACACCTGAAAGAAATAAAGAAAGTTTACTTTATACATTCAAAAATATATTTTCTTTATGTCAAGATTTTATCCAAAGGGTTTTACATTTGAGATTCATATTTTATATTTTTTACACTGGTTTTAAAATGCCTGAGATTATCAAATATTTTGAGCTTGTTATCACATATCTATAGCACATTTACGCTAATACACAGAAGGTTCGCCGATTTTCAACTAAGAACTAAAAGTTATTATTATATACAAATTGGAATTTTCTACTTCAACAAATTTTTTTATTTCAATTTTTTTCATAGAAAATTAAAAAATATATTTTCAATGGAATTGTTTTAAAAATTTTTTGTTTTTATAATAATATTCCAAAATTTTATGGACAATTTTTAAAAATTTCTAATAAATATTAAAAAAAAGCATACTTAACTAACCGACATTTAGAAGTATAACAGCCGATTCACTTTTATTAAATTTTTTTGATGATTTTGGGTTTTAGTTTATATAAGCTATCAATAATACCGAAAAACTAATTTAGTAAAATCATAATTTACGCAATTTTGCACATTTCAACATAACACCTTTGCTTCTCAGTGACGCTTTAACGCATTCATTTTCCATTAATTTATGATTAACATGTCTCACAGTTTTTTCATTAATTTTATGGCAACATAAAATATCAGACGTGATGTGAGTAGAAGATGACTTCGATACAAAAACGATCAATTAAATTAAAATGAAAATAAAAATAAAAATTAAGAAAAAGTTGCATAATTTGAATGCGTTGCGTTGTATTGGCAACTACTAAACTCTTAAGATTAATTGGTTTTATTATTTAATTGAATTTTTTGGAAATCGGCCAAAACCAAAACTGTTAAGACGATTCCAAACCACCAATAAGTTTTAGTGATTGATTTGGCGTAGCAAGTAATTTTTCTTTTTCACTTTTCATTAAATTTAAGCGACTCTTTTATTGTAATTTGTGGTTAAAGATTTCTATGGTTTTATTAATATATCATCAGTGCCAATATTTTACTCGCCATATTTTTGCAGGTGTAAAAGATGGAAATTTTTTCTTTCTCTTAATTTGAATATCTTACCCACAAAATTTAAGTCTGTGTTCGTGTACTTATTATATTATACGAGTATTCATTATTTTGTGAATTTTTATTTGTGTTTTCTTATTTTCAAACGAATCTTTTTGGTTATATTAAATCTGTTCATTAGGGTAACCCTTATTTTTTAAAAGTTCGAAATGTTTTTCTCTCATCCCCAAAATGGTTCATAAAGTTTCTTCTTAAATGAATGTTAAAATGAGAAATATTTTGAGTTTTTCCTTATATAAAAACTGACATTCATAAACATTCGTAAAACTTTCGAAATGTGGACAAAATAATATCTCTAACAAGACGCAAGATTTTTGTATTGTTGAAGTCAGTGGTTGTGATTGTTGAGTGGTATTCAAAAAATAATTCAAACTGGAGACAACTTCATTCAACTGCATAGAACTCAGAACATATTCTATTTTGAGCGTAAGTGGAGCATCTCCCTTAAAAAAATAGTCGAAGCAATTGTAAAATCTTAACGGGAAGGTCTATAAAATATTTGTAAATATCGATATTTATAAGAATTTGTAAATGGCATGGTTAAAGTTTTATTAACCTTAGTACAATTCGATAGTCCGAACGCTTGTACATTTTTGGCAACTTAAAATTGTTACCTTTATAATGCGGACAGTCGTATCCCGATTTCCTAAGAAATTTTTGTAAAAATTACGGAAAAGGAATATTTTTAACAAGACAACCAGGCTGGTTAGATAACGGTATTCGTTATCAAATAATTTGTAGTAAAAAGGTTTCCATCAACCTTTTAGGAAAAATTTTGCTAAAATATATTTCAGTGTAGGCTAAGTTAATAATAAAGACGGATCTGCAGTTTTTTGGGTAGTGTAGCCTGGTAACAAATGGATTGCATGCAAAGGAAAAGTAGCCCCAGTCAAAAACATTTTCAAAGATCGTGTGACATTTATGCCATTACTTAATTAATTTAGAAAATCTTCTAATCTGAGAGCCTTTAAGGCTCTAAAAATGTTAAACTTTTAAAATTATGTTTATTTCTTGAAAATTTTCAAAATTTGATTGGAACTATAAATTTCTAGTGCAAATTAATTTTTATGTTTAATTCACTTAAATTATTTCAATATTTTCACATTCTTTAGTCCGGATCACTCCGGAATGCACTGTATTTTACAATTAAGCTACATGGAATGGGTTTATATGGGCGCAAGTATTGCTAGTATTTGCACTAAATTTAGTTTTCATAGCTATTATAAATAATATCTAAAACTTTGTTAGTGGTGAAAGTGAAATGTTTTGAACTTTTGGAAAATAAGGTACACCCTAATATATGTATGTAAGTATAATGGGGCGTTCAAAACGCTTAAAAAAAGTACTTGTACACTTACCTGCTGCAGTATGAGCATGCTGGCAAAGAGCCAGAAGTATTACACAAATAATGAACATAAGAGGATGAAGTTGCTGCTGATGGCAGTGCTGGGGCTTGGGCTGGTACTGGAAATGCTGCCGGTGCCAGAATTTTAGAGTATTGTTGTTGTTGTTGATTTGAATGTTAACAGTTTTTGGTAAATTATTTTTTAGTTTTTTAATTGCTGGGGTTTGCTTCATTATTGTTGCTATTGTTGTTTCTATTAGAGCTATTGTCGTAGTTTCTTGTTCATCTGCTGCTGGTGCTGCTGCTTTTGACGGTAATAATCGAAACATTTTCACTGCAATTTCGTTGTAACGCTTTCTCTGTTTAAACTTAACAATTGTTATTCACTAAACTGAATTGAATTCAAGCAAAAAATTAAAACAAAAACTAACAACTACTATTTCTACCTGAAAACCTATTTTTGAAATACAAATTTTCTTTAAAAAGACGCTAGTTTTGGTAATTTAAGCCTTATGATCTCGTCTTTATGATTTTATTTTATAGCTTTTAAATTAGAAATAAAAAAATAGCAAAGAAAGTTAAATGCTTCATCATAAACTTTTTAACTTAAACATATTTTTTAACAATTTAAATTCGTTAGATTAGTCACAATTAATTTTCGTTTATTTTCAGTTAAATTTTTTAATTTTATTTCAATTTTCTCCATAATCCAGCCGTTAAGGGTATGAAGCGTTAAATGCGATTATAAAAATTAAGACTATGATCAAATTTTAAAACAATTAATGAAACCAAATTTTGATAGTCAGTCAATTCAGTAGCACAAATAAGAAAATAAACATATCTATCCATGTATTGTAGATACATTGTATATTGATAGTTAAGTCCAAAAATAATTGGTTTGTTCATCCGTCCATGAAATTCGAATACATTAATGTACATACATATGTATCGTTGATGCAAAATATAATAGAAGTATCAAATACACTTATCAAAATTTAGTTAAATGATTGGACAGTTTTTCGAAATTTTCCATAAATAACATTTAGCTGGATCAAAAAAGGGGCAGAGGTCGTTTCTACCTACTAATATGTAAAAACAAATTATAATCGTCCATGAAGAAAAATAACTTTTGAATTATGTATATGTTTTTTCAATAATTCGGACATAATGATTGATATTGTGACTTTTCATGTATCGCGACTTGGCGGCAGAGCATACTAATTATTAAAACAAGTAAAAAAGTGCTACAGTTGGTCTAGACCTACTAAATATTTAATACCCTTCATAATTGAGGTCAAATGTGGACCAATTATGTCCCTTCCCTAAGCAGGGGTGATATAGAAGCTAAGTTCAAATATTAACCTATTGTCATAAAATTTTGTTTATCGATTTGTGTTAACAGAAGACTTATCTGTGCATCTGAAATAATTATTATTTTGTCTAATAGGAAAAATTATTGTATCAAATAAAATGCGACTTGTACTTCTGAGTCAATTGTTATACTGTTATAAGGTGGGTGGGTGTCAGACTAATATTATTATATGTTACAAACATCAGGATACACTTATACCCTTTCCAACAATGGTGTTTTAAACTTAACCCCCATAGTAAGAGTTATTTGAAATAAACTCTTAAAATATATTAAATACTACGGAAGACCATAAATAATTATATATTTTAAAAGCTATAATGACCAAATTTAGTACAGGAAAGATTTATATAAATACCAAAAATCTACAGTTTGACGGGAAAATTAAGCATCGAAATGTGAGAAAGCTTTAAAAAAAAAATTTAAATAACACATCGGATAAAAAGTCTCGAGCCAAATACATAGATGACGCTAATTTTATCAAAATTAGGCGGTTACAGCAAAAAACAACACAAAAGCTCTGCATATACGGCATTCCATTTGCTAACTTTTAAACAAAAATATTTTGATTCTGAACAGTGTTTAAACGTAACAAACCAGCATTTTTGCAATGAAACATGAATCCCTATCACTTTCCTCTGACACTGGTGAACCTTGTATAAAGGTATATTTAAAGGAAGATAAATCCTTTTACAAAAGTGGTAGGTAGTGGTTAGAGAAGCTGTGAAATGATTCCTTGATTGAATAAAGCTTTTTTTCTTTTTCGTTGTTAGGCCCTGGGCTTTTTATCTCATGTGTTATGTTGACACTATGACAACATTTGACCTCGAGCTCGGCCTACTATAACACTTTATTTTAACCGCAATCGATGTAAAAAATTTATGATATTCCAAAATTAAAAAATTTATCTTTGTAGTAAATATAAGTCATTTACATGAATAATGATATAAATCAAAAAGCCTCAACGGACAAAAAATGTATTTAAAAAATTATTAAAATTGAACACTCTTATTCATAAATGAATAACTTTATTTTTCATTTATGAATTAGGGGGTAAATCTTTAATTATATATAAAGTTTATAAAGCTTAACTATAATCAAAATTATTTGTGAATATTTTACGTTTTATGCATATATTTATACCCTTCACCACCATAGGTGGAAAGGGTATTATAAGTTTGTGCTGATGTGTGTAACGCATAGTAATATTGATATTAGATCCACCTAAAAGTATACCAATAGACTTAGAATCACTTCCTGAGTCGATTTTACGGTGTCAGTCCGTCCGTCTAGCTTGAGGGACGGACTGTAATCAAAGTACAGGTCGCAATTCTAAAGGTAATTGATAAAATTTGGCACTGAGTATTTTTTTTTTTTGGATAGTAGGACCAGTATTTTGTCCACAAATATCAATATTTTTTCATGAAATTTTAAAGAGGTACTGCTTATGTAAACCATAATTACTGTACCAAATTTCGTTGAAATTGGTCCACATTTGACCATAGCTCCCAAGCAAACTCTTTTGTCAAAATGCACCAAATGAAACAAAAAACACTAAAACGCTCGTAAATCTGAAGATAATAAGTATTAATTAAGTATTCAATTTGCTAAATTTCGAGATAATCGGTCCACAATTGACCATAGCTCTCATATAAGTCCAAATGATGGAAACAGCTTAAATATATATATTTTTTTGTTTTTTTTTTTTAAATAAATTTTTATTGAAAAATACGATAATACATGTGTTGTCTCAGCGCCAGATTGACATTATATATACAAGTAAGAAAGTAAGTTTTAAGAAAATGTTTGTATGATGCCAAAATTTAGCAAATATTTGTCTTTATTCACGAAAAAGAACACCTTTGACCTTAGTGTAAGTGTATCGCATGGTCGGGCTTGACCGACTATAGCACTTTATTGTTTTGTTTTAATTTCGATATTTTAAATAATAATGCAGAAGTGGTATTTGACCAATTTTGTTACTTATGTTTACACAAAAATTATCTGTGCAAAAAATAATCATAAATTCTTTGTACACGAGTATTCAAATATGAACTTATTTTAATAAAATTTGATAAATTATATTTGCAATTGTGACCTAGACCATGATGACAGGCTTAACATGGTTAGGCAACCATCCGGACAGACATTATGATAAAATATATAAAATTAAAGATTAAAAGAAAGAAGATACATTTGTTGTCGCATGCTAATTTTAAGTTATGCCACTTTTCAAGCTAAATTCATCCATAAATATGTATATGTTCTGCTTAATATATTTAAGAATGGAAGTACACATCGTCGGCTCAATATGCAAACCTGCTAACTCACTTTCAGCTAATTTTACAGGAGAGACAAAAAACTTATTAAAATTCAAAATTAGATTTTATATTTATCAGTTTTTCTTGCAAACATTTTTTATTAGTAAATTTAGCAGTTTTTCTTATCGAACCTTTTCACACACTTCAAGGCTCAAATAAAAGAAAACTTACGTGCTGGTCTCTTCCACATGCCATCAAAATCTCAATTTACTTAAAATGTGGACTTAGAAGGTTTTCATGTCAAGCCGACGACATGTACGTACAAATATGTAAGTATGTACATGTACATAATTCATGTATTGTATTTCATAGACGTTTGTTGTTTTTGGCTGAAATAGTGTTATTGTTGTCGTTCTCGTCAGTCTCTTATTAGAATGTGCGAATCCCGGATTGTTTTTCACACATGCACTCAGATTCTTAGGTCTAAGTCTTAGAATGATGACACTTTTATACAAATTGTTGTTTATTCTTGATTTGACTTGTTTTTTTTTTTATGAGTGAAATTCTTACAAATGGAGTTTCTTGATTTGGGTCTTCTTGTCACTTTGTCACAAATAAATGTATAAATGTATGACTCGTACTACTCTCAATTGACCTCTTGACAATTAAATATGAATTTTGATTTTTTCATGAATGAGTGAATGATAAATTATGAATGAACCTAAGGAATTCTAAAGAAAGTGATTACTTTTAATTTCAATCAATTTATCAAAAATCTGAGCTGATGTTTTTTGTGTAATTTTTTAAGTGTTTTTAATTGAAATCGAATTCATTGATAAAAGACATCACAAGTTTTTTATATGTATATTCATATACATTTGTACTATTATACATGTATATATACAAATTATCAACACAATAATTCAAAATAATTTTAAGTTTTTTTTTTCTTTCAAAATTAAAAATTTTGTATTTAAATATTTAATAATAACGGTTCTTCTTGCCAAATTCACTTTTCAAATTTTATATAAAACTAAGTATATTTTTTTTAAATGAGGTCCATCTAAATTGTTTGTATTCGTTTTAACACTTTTTTAATGATATTTTATTGTTAATTGTTTTTTTTAATCAATTTCTTTAAACATTTCCTTCGTGGGTTTCTCAAGTTTTTTGTATTTTATTTCATGTTCTTGATTTCCTCCTCACGATCCATTTAATTTTGAGACCACGTCTGGCGACAAAAACCGTTTGCAATGCGAGAAGTTTAAATAGATAATTTTAATTTTTGTTTAATACTTTACAATATGCACGCTCATAAACACTTCTTTTAATTTTTTATTATTTATTTTATTTTTTCAACTCTATAAAACTACTAAAAACAAACGATCGAATCGTAACGAAACGAGACGAAAAGAAATGTTTGCTGCGCGAATGCTGAATGAGTGCTTGCCGCGTTATGTATTCCAGTTTTATATACCCAGTGAAAGGCAGACACGAACCACGACAACACACAAAAGGCAAGCTGAAAGGCAGGGAGTCAGGCAGTTTCGTTTGCTACTTACTATTGACTGCTGCTACTTGTACTTACTGACTGACTGACTGAATACGAATACGAGGGTACCTTAATAATTCCCTTCAGTTGAAAGAGAAAAAAATATTAGGAAGAATGTTTTATAGTCATTGAAGTCACACCCAACATCACTAAAATTTGTATTTCTGTTAATTATGGTTTAAACGTGGACCGAATAAGCAAATGAACTAAAACCGTACAATATACATATTAAGAATTCAGAAATTCATTGAAATATTAAGAACGAAAACCAACCATATGTTGAAATGTTATATTGGGCTTATGCTGATGTTTGTAATGCATAGAAATATTGGTCTGAGACCCAATTTTAGTTACCGATCAATTTGGATTCACTGCATTCATAACCGGCTGGTATAGATACATTTTTTTTTATCCAAGGATAATATCTAGGATACCACACATGGAGCTTTTCACTTACCATAGAGCTTTTTGAAAACTTTAAACGTATATTTAATGACCCTCCACGAAAAAAATTTGTTTTTCGTTTCACTTACTTTTGTTTTATTCGAAAGATAAGTGGAAAAAAAGTATTTTCATACAAATTTCTGTTCCACTATTTCGAAAAAGTTCCAGTAATGCGAAAGCAAATGTCAAAATGAGTCATTTGATATTTTGCTTTCGAATAGAAACGAACGAAAGGCTTCGAAATAGTGGAACCAAAATTAATTCGAATTCGAGTTACTCACTTTCTTTCATGTAGATTTTCTTTCAAAATCTTGGAACAGACTATTATTAAATCGTAAAATGTTTGGACCTGTGATTTTCAATTGTTTACTAGTTCGTATGTTATTCACCATATTAACCTTCGTGGGGAATACATATTTTAAAAAGAAATTTGCTCTTACCTCAAAACATATGAAAAATTAGTCTCCAATGTCTGGAATAATTAAGTAAATGTTTAAATTTGTTACTATGTATTTTTTTGCATCCGAAATAAAGTCGGTCAACATTATTTCTAACATGCTTCTGTTATATGAATACTACAGTCGTTAGGTTAGTTATATGTATATAGTGTCACAGAATTGCCAACCTGCCCTCGTATTACTATACAATACTATAGCATATTTATACTACTATACGACCAAAAGAAAGCCGACTACTGACTGAATCGCATCAAGCTGCATATAAAATATAAATCTACAAAAGATGAAAAGTCTCGGTAAGCAGCAAACGGCAAACGGAGTGAGTGTTTTTGGTTTCTAAAACAAAAAACCCATAATATGTAATACAATAAGAAAAAGTGAATAAAATAAAAACCGCATCCACATCCAAATGCGAAAAAAAAGTTGAGGCACGAGTACTTTAAATTTACTTAAATCCATAAGGTACTCTCGTACTGGATGCAACCATCCATCCATCTATCCATACTTATGTACTAACATTTCATACATTTATAGTATCTGTTATTGTTATTGCTGCTGTTAATGTCGCTGCGATTTTATTTTTATTGTTTGTCTGTTGTGTTCAATGAGGAGTAAAACAATCGAAATTAATGTCGAAGATTCAACAAAATCCAAAAAAACGTCTGTGAGTTTGCGCAGAAAATATAACTTGATTTGGAGCTACTGACTGCATGGATGCAGTCTTTTGTTTCCATAGCCTACTGGCTTTGTTTGCATGTGAGGCAGAGTAATACCGCTTGCTTTTAAAGATTAAACCGTGCACGGTGGGTGGGTTTTGTTTAAAGTAAGTGGAAAGTTATGTTTGTATATGTTTTTCTTAGGTTAGTTTTAGTGGGATAAAGTACTTTGAAAAATCAGCATTATACTCACACCATAGAAAAATGGAGATATCCAAGTCTTACTTCACAATATTTATCAAAATATCCTAATACTGGATTTCCGTAAAAACATGAATGCCACAATAACTCGAAAACTGACTGGTCCAAATTATAAAAACAATATAGCCTGTTAAGAAAAAAATTTAAATGTAATTTAAATAGTTAAGGTATACAGTTTTTGATATTTTCATTGCACCTACTGTGCACAGTAACTTCTTTTGACTTTTCATTTCATTTTGGAAATTTACAATTTGTACTTTTTGTTTTTTTTTTATTCTTTTATATCCAATTTTTCCACTGTACAAATAAACCCAAATAAAAAAGTTCACATAACTGAGGGGCTTTTTAGCAATTTATATGGTGAGCTAGATTTTACTTTTTTATCCTTGTGTTTGTCATGATGCTTTCGTACGTAGCCCGTTGGCGCATCTACTGGCGCAGCATAACATAAGCTGCTATAACCAATATTTGTTTTTGGTTAACAAATTGTATCTCTGTAAATGTAAATAGATATCTACTGTGACATGCATGTTTGTCATGCATGCATATCGTCATCTAAAATGCAAAATAAATGCCTTAAGTTCCCAGAGCCAAGAGCACTGTTTCGAAGTTCAAGTGATAAGTTATTTGAATGATTATACAGTTATTGTGAATGAACAGATGCAATCCGAAAAATGTTATCTTTTTAAATCGCTGCGTTTAACATATTATTGTCACCAAAATCAACAGCAACCAACACTCGTTACTAACTAACATTCCTTTCTTCCTTTACGGTAACTTTATAGCAAACAGTAAAATAAACAAACAATCAAATATGGACCAATTGCCAAAATGTTTTTTTAATACTAAGAGACTACTCAGTTCTTAATTAGAAATTTCGGGAAAAGGGTAATCAAATTTCGCTTCTCTTATTTATGCTTAAAATAATGCTGGGCAAAGTCTCAGATTTTGTATTTTTTAACCTTAGGGTTAGCAAAATACAAAATCAGAGAGAATCAGAGTCTATTTTTTTATGGGAACAAACAAGTGAGACAAATTTGTATTCGGTCAAAATATAGATCACTGGAGACCGGTTATATCTAATTTTGTATATAAATGTTTTTGTAGTTCTCTTAAAGCCTTAAAAAGTAAAATGTGTTCTGTATGCCGATATTTTCTCCAGATTTATGTATATTTAAATAATATTTGTTATATTTTATTTGTATAGGAGGTAGGGCCAAATATAAATCAATTTTAACAATATTTGGAACAGAAAATTTTTCTTTACTATAGGGTGTATCAGATCTATATTACAAACTACAGCACAAAACCACACCATCACATTTGAAGGTTATAAACATTTAAGGACTGTCACTTAAAACAGGATTCCAGAATATTTACATAATGGTATAGATATTCGCATTTTGTATTGAGTTTCACTTTTTAATGGCCACTACATTGGCATGGGCTTAAACGAAATTAGTGTCCCGGCCATTTTTTCTTAACGCACGTAATTCAACATGAGATTCTTCCTTTGTAGTGGAATGGCCAGTGGATCACACCACACACTTTAGCCATACAATATGAATGTCGATTAAACTCCCACAGTGGCCTTCCCTTCTAATCATTTCATAAAAAGGTTTACATCGAATATCTACAAACACTATTCCCTCCGTTGTCTACCCTATAATATTTTTCTTTTTTTCCACCACAATAAAGGACATATACTCCGCAGGACGCGGAAGAACATAAAGAGAAGAAGAGTGTTAGTTTTACATAAAAAGAAATGTAGCTTAAGATGACGATTCATTTAAGGAAATAAGAACCTGTACCTTGTTTCTATATTTCTCGCATCGAGTAATTTCTCACATCGAACAGTAAAAATATGCAAAAAGCAATGTTAGTTGAAACGATTAGTTGGCAACACACATTATTTTTATAACTATTTCATTGTTCGATGTGATAAATAACTCGATGCGAAAAAGACAGAAACTAGGCACTGGTATTATATTATGTTATTTTACATTTCGATGTTATTTTACATTTCTCTTAACGATATAGAGATATGTTTTGTAAATATCTATAAATGTATGTATTATACATGGGATTGTGTAAATGTGTAAGTAGAAGGTAAAATATAATATACCGCATTCAACTTCAAACAAATTGCAATATTTACATTGGAAAACTCTCTTTTTTTAATACACCAAGCAAATAATAATAAAATTTACTCTAATATGCCCATTTACCAACTTTCAAACGTGTAAACATACAGATACTTACATATTTACATAAGTACATGCATTTGGTGTAAATAATTGTATAAATATGTATAAGAGTTTGTACATATAATAATGAGAAAAATAGAAATATAAGAAAACCTATAGTTTAAATCATGGCAGAACTACACTAGGTAAAATCACTAGGGAGAGTTGTCAACTTCTTAGACCCTGTAATGTCAAGAAAGCAGAATGAAAGTCGAAGTAAAAGAAAATATTGAATAACTTGAATTTGAAATTTGCACCGCACACATCACTTCATAGTTTAATCTTACTTTCTGGACCTTTTATAAACATCACGAGTTTTTTATGATATGCTTCTCTTAATGAACTTTTAAAAAATATTTTAATATATTTATTTTTGACAAACAAAAAAAAATACAATGAAAAAATATTTTTTTTCAATTTCTTTTGCTTGACTTTTCAGGGATTTGAAATTGAGAACGAAGTGTGTAGTGATTTTACCTAGTTTTTATTGTACTATGGTTTAAATGAAATAAAATTTGCATTAACTATTGACAGGTTTTTAGTTTATTTTTTATTATTGTATTTTGCCACTTTTCCATTTATTCCCGTTGAATGAGCAAAGTGAATAGACTTCTGTTGAGTTGCTGCAGCATTCAAACTATGAAACTATGAAACCATGAAACCAACCAAAGCTTGATTTTGTCCAATTTAAAAGAGATGATTGCTGTGACCCTCATTATGCTGTTCGTGTGGTAGCAATAAAAACAAAAATCTATTAACGCGGCTTACCAGCAAACACTTGGCCTGGACTGTTGCTGTTGTCTTTTACCACAAATACTCCTTTCGCCAAATAAAATTACAAAAAAAAGATACAAAAAGAAAATTGTACATTTAAGCCTCGAATTACGTCGCACTATTTGATGAGGGCGGCAATAACAAATATATCCACCAGCATTGGTTATTGGTGTTGCATGATGACAGGATTGCAATAACTTTTGGAGCAATACCCGTATAGTAGGTATGTTACTCATTTAGTACGCCAATTTATAGAGCCCCCTAAAGCGATTGGCTAAAAGAAAAATAGTGAGGAAGGTTCAAAGTCTCTTAACTAATGGCTCAATATTTCCGTCGAGCGATGTTGCATAGGCTGTCAAAAATGCTAAACTATCAAAGCACTTGTCCCTAATGGTATTTCAAAACCAACCAACATCTTTGCTTTTCCATCTGTCGCAAAGACATTAGAGGAACTTCTCCTCCCGAGGCTGGTGCTTTAACCAAAAGAAGCCTTGTCAGAGCACGATAATCGTAGCGCTTGACCTGACAAAGGTAGAGTTAAACAAGGAGTTCCCCACCTATTGCAGAGGTAGATATAAGTTATCCACTATTGACCCAGAACTGGAGTTAGAGAAGTCCCAACATTACAGAGAAGATAAGTGATGTATAGAACAACATACAAATTTTTATATATTATCCAAATACAGGAAGGGCTTTGTGCTGATGCACGCATATGTACTTTTAGGTATACCGATCTATTAGTATTTTAGAAGAAATATTGGTTTACAAACAGAAATCACTGTACAAACTTTTATTGGAATAGGTAAATTAAAAAATTGGTAAATTAATAAAAACTTAACAAATAGTTATTTTCATTAAAAATATGATATTGCTTAGCCTACTTTAAAATTGCATACTTTTTTTAAAGAACAATGTAAAATGTGGATTTTTAAATAAAACCAAAAAATGTTATTCCAATAACGAAATAATCAAAGACATCTTGTGGTATTTTTTTTTACTTTCTTAGTGATTTTTATTTACTAGGTGTCAATAGATGACACGGTTTGCAAATTTCTGTTTTTAAGTAGAAAAAGTAAATAAAAAATGTCAAAAGACAAAACATGCATGCTCAGGTCTTAAGAGGATAGAACCCAAATGAGTCCAATTGAACATATTTCATTTAAAAATTGGGGACTAATCGACCCGCCGTCGTATTAAAATATGGTATTTATAAGCTTGGTCGGGGTTATATTGTACCTATTATCAAATATAGACCAATCTCACCCAATTTCTGTACCAAACTTCCATATTAAATATCGTCGCTCTAGATCCTATAAAATGGACTTACATCACTTATTCGTCTAAAAATTTCATAAGGATTTATTGAGATAGGATAAAGTTATTCCAATCTATGTCCAAATTTTGAACTTTTTTTACTTATGTTTGCACTCATTCTATTACGGTTCACTACAGCCAGAATTTTTAAATGAGATTAATGCATTTTACCTTTTTCCCCTGCAGTACAGTATACATTCGATTCCATTCTTGCATACAGTGGTGCAGCATGTATACAAAAATTTAATCCAAAATGTTCGTTTTAATTAAATTCAGATTATGTGAATTCCGATTAAGCGTAAATTGAGTGATCGGTGTTAAGGAAAAAAGTGAACACTTTTTGAAATGTGGTGGTCTTTTCGGTCAGTTCGTTTGGTCATTTATTTCTGCTTTACGTTTTGATAGTGGTAGAACTTAATAGCAAGTGGTATTGGAAATGGTGATGTCGATGCCAATGATGTCGTGTAACCATTTTTTAATTTTTGAACATTTGCATACCAACCACATCATCATCTTACCAACCAACTAAATGATGTCTATATAATTTTATTACTTTTCGTTGAATCTGCCGTAAAATCTTTCATTGAAATTAATGATGCGTAGGCTTCAAGATGAAATTAACAACAACAAAAACTACAACAACATCATAAATAGTAACTCAATGCTAGCTTTTCCTTTCTTAAATTAATTATCTCTATCCCTCTGTACGCTGTAGAAAAAAAAACAGAAAATCTTATAAACATATGCAAAATGTAAAATAATAATTCATAAACTCCATTTACAATCACTTCAGCAAGATAATAAATCATACCCGGCTGCTTCACAGGAATAATAACCATGTAGAACATATAAAGTTGACCTATATTTTAATTGCCGATTTCCAATGGGAAAGCAAATTTGATAAACACTCTAAGAGATACAGAAGTTTACACACATTAACATTTTTAATAATTTAACTTTAACGAGTACTAAACGTGGTCAAGTCCGACTTTTATGTTACCCTACACCACTGCGGAAAAATGTGAACCGAATTTCAACAAATTTAAGAAGCATTTTTAATTTTGTCATCAAATTCTTTTTTTTTCAAAATTTTTGTGGTTTTCTCTTCATCCCATACAACATTAAATTTCTTTAAATTATGTATAATGATCTATGATATCTGGATAATTCAGTGCCTTTAAAAGATTGTTATGTTTGAGAGGTATAGTCGAACATGGACATACATATTTCAATTATTAGTGATTTTGGCTGAAAGAGTATCTGTAACTATGCCTACAACTATACCCAAAAAGGATAAAGCTAGCATCACCAACAATTATTCCACAATAGCAATTAGTTCGCCAAAAACTAATGAATGAACTAATGGCTAATGAATTGCACGACACAATAAAGTACCAATGTAGAACAAACTTCATACAGCAGTATTTCCTTCTAATTATAATATCAAAAGATTCAAATCAAATATTCATCCTCCTTCCAATAATGTAAGTAGATGTGAGTAGCGGTCATCCCTTGGTTTCAAATTTTTAACCCTAAGATTATTCTTTTTACCTGCCACTAAGAAGCGATTTTTTATAGCGGGAAGATAAAAATAGAAGGAATCGTGGAAGATGAATGTTTAATCATTACTTAAAAAGTTCATATCGATGGCTTGATATAAAAACTGCCTAAAAAAGAAAATAACATTCGTAAAATTTAAGATACAAAAAAAATTGTATACATTTGTTAATAAAAAAAGCAACACATTTTACTTATCATTTGAACAAATTTTTTGTTGTATATAAAGTTTTACGGTTTTCATTAAGTATTTTTCCTTGTCCTGTAAAGTAACAAAAAACTCGAGTTAGGCATTTTTTATATAGATATAGTCATATCTGTGTCTTGGTGCTAAAAGGGCCAATGTCAAAAAAGCAGTTTTGAGAAAATAAGAAATTAATAACTTATAACAACAAAACTATTCTATTACTACACATATTACTAATTCAGAGGATATACGTATATATTTAATAGCTTTTGTGAAAAAAAATGATTGACATTGGCTCATTTAGCACTAAGCCAAAGATTTAAAAATATAAAAAAATTGTTAGTGACAAAAGGGCCAATGTTGACAATGGCAATTCCAATTTGGCACTCATTTTCTTGGATGCTTGAATATTTTGTTCAACAAATTTTAGAAATTTCGGTATGAAGAAAAGTGTTTAAATATGATTATATTTTTACAAAATTTCTTTTTTCCAAAGTAAATTTTTTTGAAGCATACCCTTTTTCAGTCCCCAAATCGTAAGTCGTCAAAATGTGCAACCTTTAAATTAAACATCATCCAATCTTTATAAAATTCGGTATATATTATTTTTATATTACCGAGACTCGGGGCTTAACTTTTGGTAAAAATTAAACCTATATATGTTTTAAACGGTTTGCATCCTGGTTTTAAATGTATTTTCATATACAGTTGAAATTGTGAAAAGGTGCCAATTTATCCAAATGTTAATGCAGTGTAACGGCAATGCAGTATTTATGCTGGATGTGTAAAATCCAGACGAATTTGAAATTTTTACAGATTATATCAATCAATAGATAATCATCACGATAATAAATTTGTTTTTCTTCTTTTTTTTTGTTTCTTCAATTATCTTCAATTTTTTCAGTTTTAAACATTAAATATTCTAGAATTTAAAGGTAAAGTTTGCATGACAGAAAATACTTAAATCACATTATTTTGCTGATATTTGGTAATGCTGTGCATACACAAATATAATTGTCGTCATGCCTCTCTCAACATTACATCATGCAAAAAGTTCTGCTAGTGTGGACACTAAGTGCGATTATAGCAGATGTAAAATTTTATTGCCCTATTTGAGTAGTTGCTCAATTTTGTATTATTTTTAATATGTATTAATAAATAATAGCTTTTAAACATAATAAATAAAAATTCTTTGAGAAAAATAGTTTTAAAATACTTTTCTAATTTTTTGAACTATAATTAAAGATAATTAAATTTTGAAATATTTAATAGAATAATAATAAATACTTTATTTTTCCAGCCAAAAAATAAAATACCTTCGTATGCAACTGAGATTTTTCATTGAAAATTAAAGAGACATATATGTAGTGAAGTGAAGTGTTGAAAAAACTGAGAAATCCAGACAAAAAATAAATTTTTTCGATTTATAACTATTGTTAAACTAATGAAAAATCTGTTGAAAATCTTTAGAAGAGTGTGTGCTCCAATAGAAAAGTGAAGTTTTTAATTGTTATTGGATAAATTGCAACTGAAATTGGTTTTTAGTTGCTCTTGCAGTAAAAGTTTTTGGGAACGAAGTAGCAGACGACGTCGACGATATCGACGACGGTGACTACCAAGACGGACGGACGTAAAAGATGGCGACGAGCCGTACAAGTCGCATACAGCAATCGAAGAACATAAGTTCGATATTTTCCAAACTCCATGGTGCTTTTTCAGAGGCATGTGGTCCTCAGCGGCTATCGACTGACAAGAAGACACTCGAGAAGACTTGGAAATTAATGGATAAAGTTGTCAAATTGTGCCAGCAACCGAAGATGAATCTAAAGAACAGCCCACCCTTTATTTTGGACATTCTGCCTGATACGTACCAGAGACTGCGTTTGATTTATTCCAAGAATGAGGATCAAATGCACATTCTTCACAACAATGAACATTTCAATGTGTTCATTAACAATTTAATGCGGAAATGCAAACAGGCCATTAAGCTGTTCAAAGAGGGCAAAGAGAAAATGTTTGATGAAAACTCCCACTATCGTCGTAACTTGACTAAACTTAGTTTGGTCTTCTCCCATATGTTGAGCGAACTGAAGGCTATATTTCCAAATGGTGTCTTTGCCGGTGATCAGTTCCGAATTACAAAAGCAGATGCAGCTGATTTTTGGAAATCTAATTTCGGCAATAGGTGGGTGTAGTTCTTATTTACATATTTATTGTTTTATCACTTTTTGCTTAATAAATTAATATTTTACATGCACACGCATGTGTTTGTGCATTTAGTACTCTGGTGCCTTGGAAAATCTTTCGTCAGGAATTGAATAAAGTACATCCCATATCATCTGGCTTGGAGGCAATGGCCTTAAAGACAACTATTGATTTAACTTGCAACGATTATATATCGAACTTTGAATTTGATGTATTTACAAGACTTTTCCAACCCTGGGCAACACTTTTAAGAAATTGGCAAATTTTGGCTGTTACCCATCCCGGTTATGTCGCATTTTTAACATATGATGAAGTCAAAGCTAGGCTACAGCGCTATATACACAAAGCCGGAAGTTATGTATTTAGGTATGTATTACATTATTGTATGTCTGTCAGTAAATTCTTTTATTCTTTCAATCAAAGAATTCATGAATCATATGTATGCAAACCAATCGGTCAACCACCAACTACATATCATATTTGACTGACAGTTTGACTATATATGGTATGGGATTGATTGAGTTTCTTTTTTGCATATCAAAAACTGTTTGTTTAGTTAATATATGACATCAAATATTTTTATTTTCCATATTAAATAGATTATCATGTACACGGTTGGGTCAATGGGCAATAGGCTACGTTACAGCGGATGGAGAAATATTACAAACTATACCGCAAAACAAGTCATTATGTCAGGCTTTATTGGACGGACATAGGTAAGCAAAAATCAGAAACGCTCAAATATAACATGCATTACATCGTATATTTGCATTGGGCTTAAATATCTTAAAACACTAATAGCTCTTGATTTAAATTTGAGCAATTAACACATCTCTTCTAGGGAGGGATTTTATTTATATCCTGATGGACAAGCATATAACCCAGACTTATCTTCGGCTGTTCAAAGTCCAACGGAAGATCACATAACTGTGACTCAGGAACAATATGAACTTTACTGTGAAATGGGTTTGTATTGTATAACGATACATATGTACATATAGAATAAAAAAATAATATTTTTTCCTCGCTTCACAAAAATTGTACCAACTTTAGGAAGCACCTTCCAATTGTGTAAAATATGTGCAGAAAATGACAAAGACATACGTATAGAACCATGTGGTCACTTGTTATGTACACCATGCTTGACTTCATGGCAAGTTGATTCTGAAGGACAGGTAATAATTTTTATCGAATAAATCTGTAATAAACAAAATAAACATGTTTGTAAATTAAAATTTTAGGGATGCCCGTTTTGTCGTGCTGAAATTAAAGGCACGGAACAAATTGTTGTGGATGCCTTTGATCCTCGTAAACAACATAATCGTAGTGCTACGAATGGACGCCATCAGCTAACCAACGACGACGATGACACTGAGGTATAGTTTGAAATCCGCTAACTTAAGTTTTAACTTATTACTATTATCGTTTTTATATATAAATATTTACTGATAAATATTAATTCGATGATTACAAGCCGCCTTCTCTCTTTAAAATTAACTAAACTAAAGATAATATTTTTGTCTATTAAAAAATTAAAACAAAACATGCTCAATATATAAAAAAAAATCATAAAACTCTTTTAAAGGGTTATCATTTGTTTCCATTGTTTTAAGTTAATAGCCTGTATTTTAATCAAAAGCATGTTACTTTGCTGCTGTTTGAATTTTAAAATAATCTCGAAAAGCAAGATTGAACAAATTAATTATGTATTTATATATGTAATCTTGTAAAAAAGGCTTTAAATTCCTTAAATATTTTCTTTAAATTTGCTTAAGCACATCGTTTCTTAATTTATATAAAAAATCTACTCATTTCCTTTGTAAAAGCTTCATTTGTAAATAGCATTTTGATATAAAACCACCAAAAAAGAAAAGAAAAAAGTATTTATTTAACTATCTTTGTTTTATTTTTATTTTCAACTCGACTTTTTTGCATTATGCATACGCTGTTTATTATTGTAGTATTGTATTTAATTTATCCTCTAATTAGTTATATTTTATTTTAATCTTATTTATATTTATATACTTATTTTTTAGAAATTATTTTTAGTTTTAATAGATTTTTTTATTTGTTTAAATTAGTACTCAAAATATTTAATAATTCATAACAAACTTATTCAGAAAATAATATTTTTGTTGCTAAATTTTTTATTTGTAATTCAAAGAAGATTTTCCATTGTTATAAAAATGTTACTCTCATGGAAATTACTTTTTATAAATCTTGGTATTTTTTTTAATTTAAATTTTCTGTAGAAATTTTGAAATTTTCTATGAACATTTCTGAGAAAATTTTATATATTAAATTTTCTATGAAAATTTTCTGAGAAAATTTTATATATAAAATTTTCTATTAAAATTTGATTTTAAATTTTCTATAAAAATTTTAATTTTTTATGAAAATTTATTTTTATTTTTCATATAAAATTTAAATTTGTATGAGAATTAAAATTTTATATAAAAACTAGCAGACCCGGCAAACGTTGTTTTGCCATATGTGTTCTACGGTACGCGGACCTATCTTAGTTTAAAATTTCATTAAAATCGGTACGTTATTTCTCAGACCTACAGGATATGCTAACAAATTTCATGAAAATCAGTCGAGCTATTTCAGAGGAGTTTTGCAACAAACACTGCGATAAGGGTATTTTATATTTTAGAAGATTTAATTTTTGATAAAATAATTTTTTTTTCTTTGAAAATTTTAGATTTTCTGGGAGAATTTCGTTATTTATGAAAAAATATTTATAAGACTATAAATCTTAATAGAAGTATATACAGATTTTCTCTAATTTGAATTTTAGAAAAACAATACGAAAACTGTGAATTTCTTAAAATTTGTTAAATAAATAACAATTTTCTTTTTTATTTTGTTTTCAAAGAAGGGAAACATTTTAAACGAAATTTAGGCGATAAGTGCTCGATTATTGTATCCGATTATTATCTTAACCAGAATTTATACACTCATAATGTGATTTAGTCCGTCAATTTAGAAATTCGTATTGTACTTGTATATCAACGAAAATGAAAACTTCTTGAATTGCAATTAAAAAAAGATTATTTAGGAAATTCTTTAAAAAATATCAAAAATTTATTGCTAAGAAATACACAAAAACTAAAATTAAATTAAACAAACATCATAGACACAATGCAATAGTGAAATAATTAATAAAATTTTTTTTTGTTTATTTACATTTTCTCCCAAAGATTGTAGAAATTAGCATTTTTTTTTAAATTAAGATCATATTCATTTTTTTTTTTAATTTAAAATATATATCGACATATTACATACATACAAAAATAGTTTAATAAAAACAGAAATTAAGTAAAAGGAAAAAAACAGTCCGATTCACTTAAATATACTCACCCAAATGTCGAAATTTGTGCATTAAAATGTTGTTCATTAGAATATACCCACTGTTATTTAATAAAAATGATTTAGGATAATGAATAAATTGGTACTATCAACATCTAAAATTATTACATATTCTAATGCTCAACTTTTAGTAGAATTAATTTTGACTTCATTTATAATCTTCTACAAAAATTAACCTATATGGCCCAGTAAATTTCCTATTATAAAAGTAATGCGTTTTGGGTGGGTATATTTAATTAACTCGAATTGTGTTAAATAAACCAGAAAAGTTTAAATTATTATTACAACTTTGACTTTATGATTCTAACATAAATATTAATTTCTTTATGATTTTAATATAAATATTAATTTCTCTAAACTTTTAATTATTTTACTATTTCCTTAAACATTTTATCTATTTAGTTCAATTGTTTATACCAGAGTCTCGAGTACACATTTTATAAGACTGTTTTTATAAAAAAAATATATAATAATTTTATTAATAGAGATATTAAAGCAGCCTTTTTTAAGTTCTTTAAATCTTAATTTTACGTTTTGATTTTTGAATTTATAATTTTTTTTAGCCTAGGCTGCTTGAAATAATTGATTTTTTTTGTTAACCCCTTTAACAGAGATTTTTCTTATCATTCTCTCTATTAGTTTACTGTTTGCTACTTATTTGAATAAAACTTATTAGGTATTTACAACATTTGTATGTACGAGTACAAGTGTTAAAACTAATTTTAATATAAAGAATTAAATAATTAAACTTACATATTTAAATATAATATTTAATTTTATTATATAATAAAAGGAATTTATTATATAAATACCATTGTGTCTTTGTAAATTATTAGTTGTTTAATTTTTATTGGCCTTAAAAAAAGTAATTTTAATAAAAATATAATATTTATATAAAATAAATATTTTTGCTCTTTTGTTAATTAAAAACGTTTTTTCTTTATTTAATTTCATTTAATTTATTGAGTCAAATCAAACATTTTCAAATTCATACTGAACATTACCATCTTTGGATTTTGATCAAATTTGTGTTTACATTCTTTTAACTCCTAATTCGGATTAAGTTCGGATTTTATGGCGGTTTAAAGTTCGCTTTTAAAACATAAATTTTTTATGAAAATAGACTTCAAGAGATTTGATTTGGCATCAATTTTATTGACATTCAACACAAAAGCTTACTTTCCTTAAATAAGATAAAAATATTTAATTTAATATTTCCATTTTTACTACTTGTACAAATTATTTATGAGTTTTCTAGTTAATTTTTTTTATCAGCGTTTGTGCATGAAAAATATAATACGAATATAATATAATTGTTTATTATTTCTGTTTATTTATACATATCTTTACCTAAAACAGAACATTTTAAAAAATACATACTATATACATATTTTAAATTAAAAAAAAAATTGGTGTATATTTACCTTGATCCAGAAAAAAATTTTAAAGTACATTAGGTTTTAACTAATGAAAATGTTATTGAAAAATGTTATGATTTTAATTTTCTATAAAAATTCTAATAATGTATGTAACGCATAGAAATACTGGTGTGAAACCCGCCACTAAGCATATCGATAGCCTAAGTCAATTCTATGAAGTCCGTCTAAACGACTGGCTGTCTATGTATGTATGTGAGTTTGTTTTCAAAGTACGGGTCTCAATTTTAAAGCTAATTGGATTTAACTTATCACAGTAATTAATCCATTGTTTCAGTTATCTCGCATATAGCTCACTCATTGGAATATAGAAACAGAAATCACTGTAATACATTATTTTAAAATCGGTTCATATTTTATCATAGCCGCATCAGCCATGCCACAGAACAATTCCATTTGAAAGTGGAATAATTATTCTTTAGTTATTCAATATTTGAACAATTTCTTTATTAAATCAGTGTTATTTGTTCGAACAAAGATAGAGTTACTGATTGAAAAACGTGTTTTGTAAGGTTTTAGAGCATTTAAAATAATTCGGAATCTTAAGAACGTAAAACCATTTCAATCGGAATTCAATTCCAAACGGAATTTGTGGGATGCCTGATATTGAATATATTTTTGTGTGAACTAAACATTTGACTTATGTATATTATTGACGTAAATATGACTTAAATATATTAAATATAAGTCTCTGGAAAAAAGTTTAAATAATGGCAATAAAATGTTCCAAAAAATAAAATTGCATTAAAAATAAACTTTTTAACTTGTTGACTATTGGGCCACATTTGACCAGACTATATATACTGTAATTAATTGCTTTTTTTATTAATTTGCATTAAACTTTGCACGATCATGATTATAATTTCTTATCCGTACTAATAAGTGAAAAGAAATATGTCAGACTAGAGCGTTAAAATATTTTGGAATTGCTTTACATTTTCATTTTAGGTAACGATATGTTTCATTAAATTTATGTTCCTGTTGTGTTATTGTTTCATAATTACTATTTTTAATTTATCAATTCATATATTAAAAGCACGTCCTTATCATGGAATAATTTTTATTCGGAATGATTTAAATTTCATAGTTACATTATAATTAGATCCGAATTTATACAGGGCCTTAATCACAACATTCAATATCGATCCGGAACACGAACTATTTATTAAATATTTTGTAACATACATGTTCAAAATTATAACTGTTGCAAAAAGCTTGTAAAAATGTATAGTTTTAATAAAAATCTTTCAATATTGAAAATCTTTTGACAAATAAGTATAAAATGTAGTCTTCTATATTCAGATTATTTAGATTATCCAGAATAATGATTCTGAAATATCATACATTTCGATCGATATCTTATGCGGTGATTAGGTTCCAGGTTTGCCACAGAAATCTGAAATTTGATCGAAACACGCACGTTTCTACTTTGAAATATAAAGTGTTATTACAACTTGTTTCTGTGACAGGCCTAATAATTTAAAAATCACAAAAAATTAAAATCTTACATAATAATATTCACAATGCATTTCAATTTTATTTTAGTAGTTTTTATATGTATAGATAAATTTGTTTCCATTTAAAAAATCGTAAGATTCTGTACGCTATCATGTTAATTTCATAACTTTTTTTTCGAAAAATTATTGAACTTCATTTACCTAAAAAACAAATTTTATTTGCGATTCCCCTTTGACTTCTATTATTATCAAAACAGGACACTGGTGATTTTAATATAGCGACCTCATCATTGCATGCTTTAAGCAATAATATGACCTCATCAACGCATTCCTCGGACAAACACAGTCCACACACTTCACCAAGATTTTCTAGACGTAGTACTACACCCAGTTTGATGGCGGTACAAAATGATTTATATGCTGGTAATATACCATCACTTTCTCTAGCAAATCCCTCAGTGAATTATATAACTGCGGCCAGTGTCACATCTGGAGCTCATCCTCCCTCAGCTCCACCGATGAATGTGGTAAATGGAAGCAATAGCACTGCAAGTGTAAATATCATTTCATCATCGGCATCCCCAGTTATAGCAACGGCAATAGCATCAAGTACAGCAACAACTTCACAATCCTCACAAAAATCTACCAATCGCATGAGTGCCCCATCTATGGGGACCAGTGCTGCGGTCATACCTGGTTATGCTAGTAAAATGTCTGGAAAATCGGACAGTAATGACAATTCAAACTCATCTTATGCTATTTTACAAAATCTCCAGGAATCCCAGGCTATTATTGCCAAAGAGGCTCAAAAACGAGAGGCCAACAGCGCAGCCGTTGCCTCGGTTGCACCACCTTTGCCTCCCAGAAAATCATCTCCAGGAGCTGAGAATTCTTCGTCTTTAATAACGCCAAATGTTATTGCTTCCAATGGTCACATCAATTGTAGTGGAGCTGTACAGAAGTTTCCATGTTTGCCACCTCAGACTTCCAAGAGTGTTGATAATATCGCTGCTTCCTTGGGTGATATATGTGTACCCAAGACAACAGCACCTCCCATACCACCACACAATGCAAAGGGCAATGTTGACACTCTGGTAGAAGAGCTAAGAACCCAACGTATAACCTCGTCTTCAACAAATATACAAATTTCCAAAACTTCTACTAGCACACTAATGGACGACGATATTGTGGGACCTGCTGAAACCATAATGGGTGTCATTGATACTAGACCTCTGGAATCCAGATCATCAACCTCCAACTATACGCAATTGTGTACCACTACCACCAGCTCTTCGAATACTTCTTTAAGAACTGAGATTAAAGCCCAAAACGAAAAACTTATTGATATCCCTACACAGACATCAACACAACAGCAGCAGCAGCATCAGCAACATCCTCATCATCATCTTCAAAAACAACAAAAGCAGCCTTTACTTTATGAAAACGTATCAATCAATCAAAAGGGTGATGCGTGTAGCGTACCCTACGAAAATATCAATTTAGAATATATAGCACGTTTAATGAACGAAGGATATTCCAAAGAGAATGCCATTACAGCCTTGGGTATATCACGAAATAATATTGAAATGGCTTGTGATATTCTAAGAGAATTTGTTGCTAAAAATAGTGTTTAAGATTGAAAACTCACATTTTAATTTAATTACATAAAATTTAGTTCGTTCTTTCTATCTATCGGTGTCATAAATTCTAATAGACATATTCTCTTGGTCATTTGTTGTGATTTTTATTCTTTAGATAAGTTACAGTTATATCATTGGATTGCCCAAGAAAAAAATTGAGCTATAACAACATTAAAGCCTTAATTAAAAAAAAAACAATTAAACAGTGGAACAAAATTTTGGCTCAAGAAATTTGGTAATTTTACTTAGTTGAATTCGAAAATCATATTGATTCTTTTAAGTTGACTCTAGTTTTAATGATATATTTCTTTTAAAACAGCCTTTCACAAATTATGCTAATGCGATAGCTCAACAAGTCCGTGACTTTTTTAATGATACGCCGATTTTTTTTAATTTTATTTTTAAAATATTCACTTAGTCCAACGTTTATCTTTTTTCTAGTTTGTGAAAAAAAAGATAATCACTTGAGGCTAAATGTGGACAAAAGAACAATTTATAGCCCATTTCCATATCGTCAGTTTTTAAATTCTTTCGGATATAAAGACTTTAACTAGGCGTCTAAAACGCTCGACGTCTTTATCACTTGTGGGGCCACTTAGAAATTCAGTTAACCACTTCATTACCATGTTGTTGTTGTTGTTGTTGCAACTGCGATATTTTTGGTAATATCGCAGAAGTGGCAGTCCTTGGTCGGAATCCTAAGATTTCCGAGTCGTTCCGGTACGAAGAACCGACTGCGGTCTGGTTCTTCCTGAGTGAAAGGGTTGTTCGGCATTCCCCAATTGCCGGTTTGAATTACAAAAAAACTTCTAAACAAAACAAACAACAAAAAACTTCATTACCATGAAAATGGATGGTGCAGATGTACAAAATTGAGGTATATTTGAATTTAAATAAAAAGGCTTTTTAGATATTAAAAATATATGTATTTCAGTTCCATTCAGGTTAAAACTTAAAAACTTTTCTTTTAACATCCTGAAACCAGAATATGCGAATTACGTTTAAATGATCAATTTTCATACACAAAAAGCTTCAGATTATCAGATAAATTTAAATGAGACCTCAATTTTGAAGAGCTTAATTTATTTAAAGAACACTAGGTAGTCAAATACTAACTTAATGACGCAGCTTATTCAAAATTAGACACGAACTTTTTGGGCCATTCTTGTTAATAACAGAAAAAGTTGTTGTTCTATTCTACTAAATTTAACAATATTTTTTAAACCACTCACCAAATTTAGAGCAATTTATGCTGAAAAGCATTTCTTACTCAGTTAATTATCAAAAAAAAAATCTTTAAATAAATATAGGAGTAGCTCAGAACCTTGAGTATAAAATCTAAAACTATAGCTGTGTTCCAGAACTACCAATACTGTACAATATTGTACAAGTTTTAATCAGAAACTATAGGAAAGTGTTCCTGTACTGAAAAAATATGACTTAATTGTAATTTCTGGTTAGAAATTGTACAATATTGTACAGTATTGGTAGTTCTGGAACACAGCTTATGTTACCTAAGAGGTTTTTTCCGTTATGGCTCTATAACACCCTAATAATTACTTTAGTACTTGCCATTTTAACCTTTTGACTGTTTATATCGAGTATACTCGTCACGACGATAAACAAAATAAAGCTCCCTACTCTCAACTTAATATCCCTTACATCGATCAGGTTTTCGAGATAAAAATCCAAGAACAAAATTACTTTGGTTTCATATATTATATTTTTGACCTTATTCACAAACCAAATAATTCTGGCTTTTAAATGAAAGCTATTATAAAGTTCTATCAGAGAACTTTATAATCGCTTGCTATGCTCCACTGGGAGTCAAGGATACAAGAAGAAGAAGAATCAGAGAAAGAAACAATTAAAAGAATCTGTTATTCTATTAGGTATGTCATGGAAAACGATCGTTTTCAAATCGATCGATTTATATTTTTGAGATAATTTTCGGTTATTTTCCCAAAAAATTCAAACCAAATGAAAGATAAAATATCAGTCAAAAGGATTGAAGCCAAAATTTCCCTTTTTTGGGGGAAATAACCGAAAATTAGCTAAAAAAAATATGTCTGAAATCGATCGATTTGAAAACGGAAAATGTCCATCACATACCTGTATATTTATTTTCTATTTTTTTATGTTTAGTTAATTTTACTCTGTTTTTGTCGAGCATAAATAACTGCATAATTTATATTATTGGAGCAAAGTATCCCTTTCAAAAAGTTTTCCACGTTAAAATTAATATTTTTTTAATTGTTTTGGTACAAAAAAGCATGTCTGTTCATACAGTAGCATTTGATTGAATGTACTTGAAAAATCCTTTGTCCTTCATCAGTTTTTCCTATCGAAGTCTTCCTTACAACATTTACCAATTGAATAAAATATTTTTTTTATTAAATTTAAAATTTGTTTCTTACACCTTCGTTTAAGCCTTTAAGGCTTAAAAACTTTTTGCGTGCTCAGGATGATCTTCTGTAGCAGTAAATCCTTAATAATAATAAAAAATATTTTAAAAACATTTAGTATATTACAAGTACAAAACATAAAAAAAAAAAAAAAAACAAAATTTACAGCTAAATTTTGATTAAATTATTACGAGTATTTATATACAACATATAAATTTATTTATTTTTCTAATAAGCACCGGAATTTAAATTAACTTATTAAAGATATAAATTAAATTGCAAAATATTATGATTAATAATACAAAATAAACAAAAAAAAACTTACCAAAATGCAAAAATTATAAAAATACTATGTATTGTATGTGTAATACAAAATGAAACCCTTACAAATCCTTATATAGTAACCAAAAGCAATCCTTTTAAAATAAACTTCGTGGCGTTTTAAGCGATTAATAAATTACACAATTAAAAATTATCATCTCCAATTTTTTTTAATTATTTTTTTTTTAATCATTCGACATTTCACGCAAAAATAAAAAATATGTATATTAAATACATAGGTATATTATAATAGATTAAAAGGATAATTAAGAAAAGTTTTACACTGTTTTCCAAGTTATAATAACAAAATTTTATTTTAATAATAAATTAACAAATTACCTTTATTTAATATTAAAACATGAACGGCTTTATGCGTTTTAAGAATAGGTTTGCTCCTTGAAACTTAGTTTATTTCTAGCAACTACAGTAGTGGAAATAATAATGGAGACAAACTAAAATTTTTCGAACTAAAAATAGAAATTTTATTGACTTTACCATTTCCAATTTCAATGAAATTTTACATTCTCCTTGCTCATACAATTCTTTACCCTTCTGCATCCCTTTGATATGATCCCTTCCTATGATCGTTTGGGTCAATATGATCCAACATTAAATTGTAAACAAAATTTTATATTAAACAGAGAATATTGGATGAAATCTGAATTTTTCGAACGAAAACTACGAAATTTGAAAGTCACCATCATCGATTTTGATGAAATTTTGTATATATGTGTGGCAATATGAAAGAGTAGCTTAAGTCGGCATAAGAGAGAATTGAGTTAAGGTGTTTATTGCATTACAGAAGCAAAAGCGCTTAAATGCGTTTAGTCCGTTTTAAAAAAATCGGGTTTTTATCAATGTTATGTACGTTTACTTTTTAGCTTAAGTTTTTTAAATCAATAATGCATTAACCAAAACAACTTATGTACATATATTTTTGTGTACAAATTCAGATTTTTCTTTCATCATATAACGATTTCGCTTAACTTTACTTAAGCTGTATAAATGTTGACCTTGAAAAAAATGTTAAAAGACCCGTTTAAAGTTACTTAAGGTCCAATTCAAAGCAAATTTCAGTTTCGAAAAAGAGCTTAAGTAGAAAAAACGTAAAATCTTCTGAATTTAACAATATTTTTTTTAATATTCATCCTTCTTCATCCTTGTTACCAATATATTAATTCATAAATTATTCGTAGAAATCAAGCACAAGAAAAATTACACGAAATTGATGATATCTCAAAACTTCAATTTTCGACATAAGCTATTCTTTCATATTGCCACAGATATATTCTCCTAACTCATACAATTTTTAGCGTTCTTCAAAATTTTGAATTTCGCTTTTGTTAAAAATTGTTTAAAATTTTTCTTTTGACATTCTGAAACCAGAACATGTGAAATATACTTTTGGAGATATCCTTAAGACAAGGACATAATTAATCTCCCTTCGTCTCCAAAACATGATTTAATTTTTTAATTAAAAGAATATAAGCGTAAAAGACATACGCTGAAATATGAGCCTAGCTTCACAAACATTTGATAACCGTATCAAAAGTTATAGGCATATAAAATGGGTATATTTGAAAAGAAAATAAACGAACTTTGGACCGCAATAAATTCTTAACCGAAGCGAAATTCAAAATTTTGAAAAACTTTAAAAATTGTATGATCTAAGAATGTATGTGGCAAAAATCAAATATTTAGTTTTAATTTTTGGAGTAAAAAAAAAATCAAAAAGATTTTTGATTGCAGACTAAATATTTTTGGGGTTTTATTAAGGAAGCTTAGTAGATGTAAAATCCGTTCGCGTTAATGATTTTACGCGATGCGCGCAGAAATTATGACGGTTAAAATAAAAATTTCTAAAATTAATTTAAAAAACATTTTATATATTTTAAGGTGTTTTGTCATTTTATGGTAATTTATACATGCCTTAGCACGAAAGAAGTAATGCAATTATGTAATTAAAAAACAATTTTTTTTTTCGTTTTTTTAATCGCGATTTTCGCGAAATTTGACAAAATGTGAGTGAATAATAAAAAACAATTTTTTATTCAAATATAAGTTTTATAGGTTAATATCATAAATATCTTTTTAAATTATAAAATTCTTTTTTAGTCCATCAAATCGTTAATCCATATATTTTATTTTAGTAGTTTTAGGACTATTCCTGATCAATTTTGTGCTTCATTCGAGATGTGCTTCAGTGAAATATTTTTAGATAAAACCTTCGCGTTCCCAGCTAATAAAGAGATTTTTGACAAAATTTTGATGCAAATCGTTTATAAATGACATCGCTTTCATGCCTTAGTTTTCTATCTAAAACCATTAAAGGCAGTATGCACTTTTTAGCACGATTTTCAAAATCTTCATAAAATTTAAACAAAAAATTATTTTTTGGTGCGCTTTTGCTTTTAGGTGTTAAATGGCAAAAAACTTGGTTGGTTTGGAAATTTTCATACATATTTGCGATTGTGCTCATTGAAAAACCGGTATTTTGAAAAATGTACGTTCAAGTTTTCGTGATTTACACCTGCCGTATGTTATACCTACATATATGAATGAAGTACATTATAGATATATATTAAACTGAAAGATCTAGCAATCCTTATCCATTTTTTTTGTCGGCCAAAAATATGCGAAAAAAATTAAAAATTGTCGAAAACGTGCTTCAAAATTTGGCAGCCATTAAGTAATATTCAATCCCCAAGTGTGGTATCTATTTCGTAGAACAACTACTTGGTTCCAAATGTTAATATAGAAAAACATGAATGCTTCTATCGATTTTTCTACGTTTTCTAAATTTGCATGCCAATTACGTTAAAAAGTGCAAACTTGCGCTACTAAGATTTTGTGTTCAATATACCTGAAGTCTTGAGATTTTAAAATGTTTAATTGGATTTTAGCCTAAGAGTACAAGAACCTAAGAATACAAAATTTCATAGAAATCGGAGATGGTGTGGTTCAAACGTGTTCGAAAATTTTTGATTTGACTCTATACATATGTTTGTTTTGTTGATTATACCCTTAGGCTTAAGTTTACGCTGATGTATTTATTTATGTATGTAACGCATAGAAATATTGGTCTGTGACCCACCTTTAAGTATAGTAACAGAATTAGAATAACTTCTGAGTTTTATTAACCTTCTGTCCATTATTATTTTGTGGTGCTTCCGATGGGTTTGGCTTTCTGGAATTGAGATTTTGGACTCAAATTTTAGTATATTTTCATAAATTTTATAACAGAAATCACTGTACCAAAATCGATCTACATATATTTGACCGTAGCTCCCATACAAAACCTTCTGTCAAAAGTCACTAAAATAGACGAAACTCACAAAAATGCTCGTAATTCTGATGATAATGACAATTTTATGTTTATTTGATGCACAGTGTGCATTGCAAACATAATTTTTATACAACCTGTAATCAATTTGCTAAATTTCTACCTTTCATAGGTGCGACTTTCCGGAATTGAGATTTTAAATGGTGCAAATTTGACTCACATAAAACCCAATTAAGGAAAGGGTTAAAAAATGTAAATCTTGAGAAAAAATGTATCAAGTATGGGACGATTTATAAATTAATCTGTAAAGAGCTATGTTATTTATTCTTGGAAGGCAAACCTATAAAAGGCAGCCGAATTAATGTTTTGATTGTACTTGTACTTGTTTCATAATTCTTTCCAACAATGCAGTTTTATCCTACATATCGAGCCCTTAGATTAAAATGATCACAAGCGACAGGAAAAATATTGATCGTAAGCGACAAAAAAATCTTAATTAAACAAAAACGGGGAATGTTTTGGTGCATAACATTTTTGTTCTTTGCTAGTTTGCTACTTTCGACAAACTAATTAAATTTTTTCCAAATGGTTTAGAAGTTATGGTGCAAAGTATTGTATGTGAAGTTTTTTAGTTTCACTTCAATAACTTTTAAGCTACTGGGCGGATTGTGGCGAAATACGCAGAAATCGGCCAATGGGTAGTTGGAGTTTTAGACCAATTTTTAAAAACATGTCTACTTTTAGTACAGTGGCCTATACACTGAGCCAAAGTTGAGCACATTGTATGTAAAACCTATTGGTCCGTATAACTTTCGTAAATATAAACGTATCGAAAAGATTTTTACACATTCGAAAACTACTTAAGAAAGAAAGAAAAATATTCTTACTCTACTACGCTATCTCTAATAGTTTAGCAGATATTTAACGGGATGTCGCTTACGATTATTTAAATCTAAGGGCTCGATATAAAAGTCGTATTTCCAAAATTATTTAATTACTCCTTTTTTATACACAGAAATATTTTTTTAATGAGCTTTTGTATAAACAATACATAAAGAGCATGAATGCATGCCACAAATTTCGATCGAAATGGTTTTAGGTTTTATGGATCAAAACACGACTTAAATTAATTAAAATCAGTAACTCTATCTTTGTTCAACAAATAAAACTGATTAATTGAAGAAATTACACAAATATTGAATAAAAAGAAAATAAATAAAACGATCAATATTAATTTCACTTTGAAAATAGAAAGTGGTTTCACTAATTTTTAATTTAAAATACAAAATACAGAATTTATTCCACTTCGAAACGAATTTGAGTTTTGTGACGTAGCTGATAGTTTTATAATTGTAGACGTTCGCACCAAAACGTGACAATTCCATTATAAATAATTTTAAGTAAATTGAGAAAACATATTTTTACCATAAATTGTTATTTATTTTAGATAATTTATTGGGATAATTAGTACTTAAACATATAATACTATAGCTCAACTTATCTGTTTAATTAACTCGCGTCTCTACTCGTTAAAATAAAATGTTACATTTTGGTGCGATCGATAGGAAAAATTACGTTTTGAAACGATCAAAATAAAAATTGTAATATTTTTAAGTACAAAAACCTTATAATTTTTTTTTTTTTTTGGTATTTCAAAAAATATACAACTCAAAAGGTACTAATTTATACAAAATATATCGCTATACTATAAGAATGTATGCTAAGTAACATAAAAAATGTTTACTTTTTGATGCAATCGAGCATTTTTAAAACCTTTTTGTAAAGAAATGATTTTATTAAAAAAAAATTAAGAGAACATTATGTAGTTTTTTTTTCAAAAAATGTAATTGTTACATTTTGGTGCGAACGTCTACAATTGTTAACTAAATTAGAAGATGTTTATGCAATAAAATATTCGCTAAAAATATTTATTTTTTTTTTAATATTTGCATTAACAATAAAGAAAATCTTAATTTTTATACCTATTGATTATAAATTCCCTTAAAGAGTTAAAAATATAATTTTATACTAAATAATAGAAAAAAGTTTTTAAATATCATGAATTTTATTTGTAACCAAATCGAATGGATCTAAAAATATCTAAACAAAAAATTTGTATTAACATTTATTTATTTATTATAAAAAATATATTAATAAACATAAAAATTAACAACATTTCCCCATTTAATCCCTGTCTAGTCCAACCTATACATTTAATATGTAACTAATATTTATAACGATAAATAATATAAATGAATGTAACAAAAACAAAAAACTTAAAAATACAAAAAAGTGTTTCTTCTATTACCAACAAGTCTACAAAAAAATACGAGACTATATCCCGCATTTATGTTTCAATAACTTCTTCTTATGTATATTTATCTATAATACTAAATACTTACAATATAAAATATTATTTCACGATCAAAAGAAACAAAACTTATAAAGAATGAATTATTAAAAATTATTGTAATTACATATTTATTACATACTTACCTACTTACCATGTACTATAATATTTAATACAATTTATTATTAGACTCATTCCTCAAGCAATTGACATCGGATCGGTGTATTTATGTTCCCTATGGTTTGTAATGAGCAGTTTTTTTTACAAAAGTTTTCACAGGCAAAAATTAAATGAAATTTATTTATGATATTGGCTCATTAATTTTTTTAGAATATTGTATGTTTGTTCCTTTACTTTAACGAAGCAACCCAAACTTACTCAAAACAGTTCCCGTACAAAGTTTTCAACACAAATTTTTTTGTTTTTTTTGAAAAATTTCTGCCAACTTTGGCCTTTTTTCGTCAGAGCACGGGAACAAGCATTATATTAGATAACACTAGTCAATAAAATTCAACTTTTTGCCTTATATTTTATCACTCGTTATGGTCTCCTGATTATATGTATGTATACAATAAACGGTTGACCTTTTTATATACTTCTATATATATATCTGTGGCATTATGGAAGAGTAGCTCAAGTCGACATAAGAGAGAATTGAGTTAAGGCGTTTATTGCATTACAGAAGCAAAGGCCCTTAAATGTGTTTAGTCCGTTTTAAAAAATTACGGTATTTGTCAATGTTGTGTATGTTTACTTTTTAGCTTAAGTTTTTTGAATCAAAACAACTTATGTGCACATATTTTTGTGTACATATTCATATTTTTCTTTCATCATATAATGATTTCGCTTAACTTAACCTAAGCTGTATAAATGTTGACCTTAAAAAATAAAGTCATTTTCAAACAACTTATGTTTACATAAAACTAGACAATATATACTTTTTATTTCAGCAGAACCGCTTTAAGTTACTTAAGGTCCAGTTCAATGGAAATTTCAGTTACAAAAGTGGATAAAATCTTCTGAATTTAACAATATTTTTTTAAAATATTCATCCTTTTTCTCTAATAAACATGTTACCAATATATTAATTCATAAATTGTTCTCTGAAATTAAGCAAAAGAACACAAAATTGATGATATCTCAAAAGTTCAATTTTCTACTTAAGCTATTCCATATTGCCGAAGATATATATGGGCAAAAATCAAACAGTATTTGCTCCTCTGAAACCGACTTTCAACTTGAATAATTTTTGTACCCTTAGGAGTTCGGAAAATCTAATTACATATCTTGAACTTGCAAAAACGTCTCTATACTCAACACAATATCTTAGTAGCGCAAATTTGCGCTTCTAAGCGTATTTGGCATGCAAATTAAAAAAAACGTAAAAAAATCAATTGAAGCATTCAAGTTTTTTTTATTACGTCTTTTATACGCTTCTAAGCGTATTTGGCATGCAAATTAAAAAAAACGTAACAAAATCAATTGAAACATTCAAGTTTTTTTTATTACGTCTTCTTCTTCATTTGTTTCAACATTTGGACCCAAGTCGTTGTTCCACGAAATAGACACACACGTAGGGGATAAATTACTTCCCTCTAAATTTCAATTTCGTCACTTCTAATACTACTTAATGGCTGCCAAAATTTGAAGCTTTTTAATTTTTTTCGCATACTTTTTGGCAAAAGAACACAAAATTGATGATATCTCAAAAGTTCAATTTTCTACTTAAGCTATTCCATATTGCCGAAGATATATATGGGCAAAAATCAAACAGTATTTGCTCCTCTGAAACCGACTTTCAACTTGAATAATTTTTGTACCCTTAGGAGTTCGGAAAATCTAATTACATATCTTGAACTTGCAAAAACGTCTCTATACTCAACACAATATCTTAGTAGCGCAAATTTGCGCTTCTAAGCGTATTTGGCATGCAAATTAAAAAAAACGTAAAAAAATCAATTGAAGCATTCAAGTTTTTTTTTATTACGTCTTTTATACGCTTCTAAGCGTATTTGGCATGCAAATTAAAAAAAACGTAACAAAATCAATTGAAACATTCAAGTTTTTTTTATTACGTCTTCTTCTTCATTTGTTTCAACATTTGGACCCAAGTCGTTGTTCCACGAAATAGACACACACGTAGGGGATAAATTACTTCCCTCTAAATTTCAATTTCGTCACTTCTAATACTACTTAATGGCTGCCAAAATTTGAAGCTTTTTAATTTTTTTCGCATACTTTTTGGCCGCCTCAAGGAATTCCAAAAAAAAAAAATAAATAAGGATTTGTAGGTCTTTCAGTTTTGCATCGTTTGATATATATCTCATTAAATGTGCTATATATAGGTATAACATACAACAGGTGTAAATGACACAAATTTGAACGTAAATTTTTCAAAATACCGGTTTTTCGTGGAGCACACACGCAAAAATGTACGAAAATTTCCAAACTATTGCGTAAACCGAGTTTTTTGACATTTTACACCTAAAAGCAAAAGCGCACCAAAAAATTATTTTTTGCTAAAATTTTATGAAGTTTTTGAAAATCGTGCAAAAAAGTGCATACTGCTTTCAATGGTTGTAGATAGCAAACTGAGACAAATCACTTAAGACATGAAAGCGATGACATTTTTAACCGTTTTGCATCAAAATTTTGTCAAACAAATCTTTATTAGCTGAGAACGTGAAGGTTTTATCTAAAAACATTTCACTGAAGTACATTGCGAATTTAGCACAAAATTGATCAGGAATGATCTTAAAACTATTCTTTAATAAAGCTTTACCTTAGATCTGAAGCGCACCAACATATTATAGAAAGTAACAATTTGCTGGACCAAATTGGAATTTTATATCTTAAAAAGATATGCACATATTAAAACTTATATTTAAATAAAAAAAATTCTTTTAAATAAAATTTTTCCATAAATGAAGGCAGCAGAATTTCACTAAGAATCATATTTTGTCAAATTTCGCGAAAATCGCGTTTAAAAAAGTAAAGAAATATTGCTTTTTTTTCACTTGCATAATTGCATTCTTTCTTCGGGTTAGGGCATATATAAATTACCATAATACTATGAAACGACAGAACACCTGAAAATATATAAGTTGTGTCAAAATCAACATAAAACCAATAAAAAAAATAGTTTTTAAATTAATTTTAAAAATTTTTATTCTAATCATTTTTTTTATTCTAATACATCAACTAAGCTCCTTAATAGAATCCTAAAAAAAATTTACTGTGCGATCAAAAATTTTTTTGTTTTTTTTTTGTACTCCGAAAACTATTTGATTTTTGCCCATATATATACATATATATAATATTTATAGTTTTAAGAACGTCGAGCATCGATGGTAAAATTTAAGAATTTTCTATTATAAAAATATTTTTTTTTACAATATGAATAACTCTAAAACCATTGACCACAAAAAAAATCTACTTTGTTTTAATCTATTGATGTATTTTTCACTAAAATTAAACATCTCGTTTTCATGATATGGTAAACTTACTAGGACAATCTCCTCAAATTTTATAAAAAAATGTTTAAAAATCGTTGAAAAAATGTTTGTGTTTTTGTACTTAAAAAACACAAGACTAAAAAATAATTTAATCTGAATGTTGACCAGTGTAATCTAAAAAGTATTTACCAGTTTTCTTATAATGGATTTTTTATTTAGTTATAATCAATTTTATTTAAGTACATAAATATTAAACATTATTTTTAATGTTCTTTTTGTAATTCCATCATTGTAGAACTTCTATGGCCACTGTTGTTTAAAGAAATTATAAACCGCCGATTTTTAATTATATCGTTGTTGTAGAAAATAAAATTTATAATGTTCAGTTGTGTAACCCACAGTTTAGTTTAAAAAGTATTTGTTTAAATTTTTATTTTTTTTTTTTATTTTAAAATAACTTATTTTGAGTAACCGAGTAACCTTGAGATCAGCGTTAAATAAACATTATGTATGTATATGTATTTTATCAGGAAGTGACACAACAAAACAAATGAAATGAAATAATTAAATAAAAATCTTAAAAACACATTTAAAAGGATTCATCTAAATCACTAAACAAAACCTTATGATTAAATTTATGCATATTCATAGATAATCGTACATACTTACATAAATACATTATTCTTACGTACACATACATATATATAAATACATACATTCTATAGATGCATATATCCAATATATAAAACATCTAATACAATTAAAAAAAAAACAAAAATCATATAGAATATATTTATTTTCATACTCTTATTATATTGTAATACCCGAATACTCGAATCAGTCATTCAGTTATTCTGTCTGTTCTTCATTTTAATCATCTGATATTTATTATTAGAGTTAGTTCAGTCGCATCATTCAGTCAGTCATATTCAGTCGAAAAATAATATTTAATAAATTATTATCTCACAATCACTATTTAAATCCATTAAATAATTAAATAACAAAAGAATTACTCGTAATAATAGTTATTAATTAAAAAAATACAAAGAAAAAGAATTAAGCTTGAGATTAAAAGCAAATATTTAAACTACATTGAAATTAAAATTAAAGAATAAAATTAATTACTTATATAAGCAGATGCAATTATTCTTATAAGTAAAATCATGAACAAAAAAAATCAATAAAAATGAATCAAAAAATTTGTTTTATTAATTTTCTTATTGGAATCATGTATGTTGTAAGTATGTATATCCCTAGGATGTTTTCAATTTTTTTTTTCACTGTATACTTTGAGGTCTGTAGTTGGTTTACGTGCACGTGGCTTCGGGGATATGGCATTTAGATTTTCCTATATATTCTCATACAAATATCACTTGAAAAGTTACCAAACCATGTATCTTTGTTGTCGTTGTCGTAATGTGTAGCTTCAATTTCTTTCTGTTTCCCTGGTACTTTTTTGTAAATGATTCTTACAATTTTTCTAATTTTTAAGGAAATACCACGACCAGAAATTATTATTTATTTATTGCACTAATCTCTAACTTAACTCAGAAAAAATTTATAAGGGTTTTTGTGGGGAATGTTACTATGAATTTATATTGAAAATAAAAACTTTAAATCAAATTTTCTCAAAACTAGTTTATAAGGGTTTTTGTGGGGAATGTTACTATGAATTTATATTGAAAATAAAAACTTTAAATCAAATTTTCTCAAAACTAGTTTTTTTGACATTGGCCCTTTTAGCACCAAGCCACAGACATTTTTAAACAAAATAGTTTTGTAACGTAAAAATTTACTGAAAACAAAAGCATAGTTTTAGGCTTAGACAGACAGACGGACAAAGTTTAATAGATATTTTTTTTTATTTTATTTAAATTAAAAATTTCGTAATTTTTAAGAATTTTTAAGAATACCAGTAGACCAGAAATTTCAAGATCAATATTTAAATAAAAACAAGTAAGAAAGTGCTATAGTCGGTCAAGCCTGACCATACGATACCCTTCACCACTAAGGTCAAATGTGTTCTTTTTCCTGTATAAAGACAATTATTTGCTAAATTTTGCCATTATTCAAACATTTTCTGGACCGATTATCTCGAAATTTGGCACATTACATTACAGTTGTTACAAAAATTATCTATGCAAAAATTAAACTTAAAATTCCTATTATCTTCAGATTTGCGAGCGTTTAAGTGATTTTGGTACAGTGATTTTGGTTTATATAAGCAGTATTTGTTTTAAATTTCATGAAAAAATATTGATATTTGTGGCCAATATATCAATTCCGGAAAGTGGGACCTATGGGAGGTACCATAAACAATGAACCGATTTAGACGAATTTTAATTGCCATAGTTCCACTATCAGAAAAATGAGCTGTGCCAAATTTCATTAAATTGTCTTTAGAATTGCGACCTGTACTTTGATTACATGGTTTACATGGGGGTCCAGCCAGCCAGCCGTCCAGACGGACGGACATCGCTAAATCGACTCAGAAAGCCTATTGGTATACTAAAAGATGGGTCTAAGTCAAATATTTCTATGCGTAACATACATCAGCACAAACTTATAATACCCTTTCCGCCTATAGTGGTGAAGGGTATAAAGATTTGTAACGTAAAAATTTACTGAAACGAAAATTTCATATACATATGTTTGTGTATAAAAAGATGTATGTACATTTCAATGTCGGAACTAACCTTTTAAACTGGAGGACCAATCAAACAAAATTATCAGGGTACTTTGGGGGGTATTCATTAGTTGGTCTACGTAAAGTTTGCACGAAATCGGAAATATGGCATTTAGATTTTCCTATATATTCTCATACAAATATCACTTGTTGTTGTTTTTGTCATAATGTGTACAATGATATTCGCTCTTTATAATTGAAATATTTAGCTAAATCTTTTCGACGTTGTTTCGATCGTCATTTCATTTGTACGCGGACCATTTGATTTTCACTCGATACATACCCGCATTGTATGAAAGGTATTATTCTGTTGCACTTAGTACATTACACTGCACAATGTAAGAACTACGACGCGTCGCGACGTAATAAAAAATGATATTAAAGATTACGGTTGGTTGAGAGAACGCGTAATACTCGCACTAAAAATGTGCATGTCAAAGCTATCATATATCAAATTCAAGAAAAGCTACCAGGTCCAGTGACATCATACAGAATTTGATTGAAGCCACAATATTGACAGTCGTGCTTCTCGCGTGGGAAACTTTACGTGGCTTGTTCAAGGGTAGGCACTCCAAATGCTTTCTTTGTATTAGGGGCTGTTCAGAAATTACGTAACGCTACGAAAAATTTTGTGTTAACACAATTTGAAAAAAGAAAATTCTAAATATTGTGCCACATAAGGAGTGATACGTGGATCGTTATTGGCAAATATCTCAACACCGAAAATAATTTAAGACATTATCAATTTTATGCGCAAAGAAAGACACAATTCTAGTCATACAATCATGACATTCCATTCTATAAAACAAGATATTCTGTATTACCATCAAGGATAATAACCATGTTTTGAGGATCAAAACCAAGAGATATCATGTATGTTTTTCCAGGATTTATACAAAAACCATTAACTAATACCCAAGACCAAAAAAGTTTTTGTCAGCGTAGCAAAGAAACTGAACATCATCAGCATAAACATAAGGTTGACAAGAAAATTATGTATTATGTACATATGTGGAGCCGCGGAACAAAAGGTTCTTTTTGCATCATTCAAAATTTTTGGGAAATTAAATTTTTTGTTATTTCGCACTTTAAAAAATCAATGAACCGCTTAATATATTTAAGTTAGCTACTTACCAGTAGGTGAATCTTTGTGCTCTAAATCACCACATTAAATCTTAAAAGTCTCTTTAAATAAGCACTTTTATTTTGAAAAAAGAACCTTTTGTTAAAAAAAGTGAAAAAGTACCATTTGATACAAAAAAAAAAATTAAAAATATGAAAAAATAATTTTTATTGTGCAACGAAATTAAACCATAGCTCCCCCAAAAGTAATCTACGTAACATAAAAACATGCAGTATTTTATATTTTTGTATTTTGAACAAAATTCTTAATATTCTGTCATTTTTCAATGGAAAATGAAAAAACTCTATATTATGACATTTGACCCCGGGAAAGAAAGTGTTCAACTTTCACAATATTAATATAACAATGCCGTTTACATTATAAATAGTCTGAGGAAAAATATCCACTATTACTTTTATTAATATTGAACATTGGTACAGTTTAACAAGCATATACTCAAGTTATTAACAAAAAATTCACATTTTCGCGGAACTCTTCGATTTGAAATCAAAGGTACGGCGAAACGGACCTCATTTTTTTGGTTTTTATTCTGCCATTTGTTTGTTTTGTGATATTGAGAAGCAAATGTATTATTTGTAATATTTTTTAAACAAAATTTTCAAAAAAAAATTAAAAACTGATTTAAATAAATTTTTAGCTGCATATCCTTAGGCGAGTCGTCAAGGACACGCATTTTCTGGGAAAAATTTCAATATCTTTAAAACTACTTCTTGGATTTTTAATATTGATTTTTTATTTTAAAAGCTTCTTTAGTTCTCTTATATATTTCAAAAAAAAATTAATTTGGACAAAACCGAAAATACTCCCAATTTTCCTTTTCCAAAAAGTTTACCACTTTGTGGGCGGAAAAAATTTGTGTAGCATGTTTCTGTATTACTTAGAACATTTCTAGGGGGAGTAAAGGTTCAATTGCGCACTTTCATAAAATAAGGTGCACCCTAAACAACACGAATAAGGGAAAAAATATGAAACTTACTATGGAAAAAGAACCTTAACAAAAGTAGAAAAGAACCTTTTGTTTAGTAAAACTTTTTTAATGACCATTTAATTACTAAATAAAAAAAATTATTATGGTTTCTCAATTGTATTTGAAAGATTTCAACCTAAATATTACAAAAATAACAAAAAACCAAAATGTAAAAAGTATGCAAAAAGAACCTTTTTTTCCGCGGCTCCACATATGTAAGTATGTTTATTGCTTCAACTAATCGTAAAATCACTATATCGCTGGCTTAACATGCAAAGGCACTAAGTCCATATTTGAAAAATTTTCAATGGAGACAAAAAACAGTTAAACTTTTTATGTGTAAAAATTTTGATTTTTTTTTTGAAATGTATTTCTAATAGGGACTTATATTTTTTTTTAATTGGACTTAGCTATTTTGCTCATTTCCTATAAAAAGTAAATTTTTGAAAAATTTCCTATAAAAAGTAAATTTTTGAAAAATTTCCTATAAAAAGTAAATTTTTGAAAAATTTCCTATAAAAAGTAAATTTTTGAAAAATTTCCTATAAAAAGTAAATTTTTGAAAAATTTCCTATAAAAAGTAAATTTTTGAAAAATTTCCTATAAAAAGTAAATTTTTGAAAAATTTCCTATAAATAGTAATTTTTTGAAAAATTTCCTATAAAAAGTAAATTTTTAAAAAATTTCCTAAAAAAGTAAATTTTTGAAAAATTTCCTAAAAAAAGTAAATTTTTGAAAAATTTCCTATAAAAAGTAAATTTTTGAAAAATTTCCTATAAAAAGTAAATTTTTGAAAAATTTCCTATAAAAAGTAAATTTTTGAAAAATTTCCTATAAAAAGTAAATTTTTGAAAAATTTCCTATAAAAAGTAAATTTTGAAAAATTTCCTATAAAAAGTAAATTTTTAAAAAATTTCCTATAAAAAGTAAATTTTTGAAAAATTTCCTAAAAAGAGAATTTTTGAAATATTTCCTATAAAAAGTAAATTTTTTAAAAATTTCCTTTAAAAAGTAAATTTTTGAAAAATTTCCTATAAAAAGTAAATTTTTGAAAAATTTCCTATAAAAAGTAAATTTTTGAAAAATTTCCTATAAAAAGTAAATTTTTGAAAAATTTCCTATAAAAAGTAAATTTTTGAAAAACTTCCTATAAAAAGTAAATTTTTGAAAAATTTCCTATAAAAAGTAAATTTTTGAAAAATTTCCTATAAAAAGTAAATTTTTGAAAAATTTCCTATAAAAAGTAAATTTTTGAAAAATTTCCTATAAAAAGTAAATTTTTGAAAAATTTCCTATAAAAAATAAATTTTTGAAAAATTTCCTATAAAAAGTAAATTTTTGAAAAATTTCCTATAAAAAGTAAATTTTTGAAAAATTTTCTAAAAAAAAGAGAGAATTTTTGAAAAATTTCCTAAAAAATAGAATTTTTGAAAAATTTCCTATAAAAAGTAAATTTTTAAAAAATTTCCTATAAAAAGTAAATTTTTGAAAAATTTCCTATAAAAAGCAAATTTTTGAAAAATTTCCTATAAAAAGTAAATTTTTGAAAAATTTCCTTTAAAAAGTAAATTTTTGAAAAATTTCCTATAAAAAGTAAATTTTTTAAAAATTTCCTTTAAAAAGTAAATTTTTGAAAAATTTCCTATAAAAAGTAAATTTTTGAAAAATTTCCTATAAAAAGTAAATTTTTGAAAAATTTCCTATAAAAAGTAAATTTTTGAAAAATTTCCTATAAAAAGTAAATTTTTGAAAAATTTCCTATAAAAAGTAAATTTTTGAAAAATTTCCTATAAAAAGTAAATTTTTGAAAAATTTCCTATAAAAAGTAAATTTTTGAAAAATTTCCTATAAAAAGTAAATTTTTGAAAAATTTCCTAAAAAAAGTAAATTTTTGAAAAATTTCCTAAAAAAAAAGGAAATTTTTGAAAAATTTCCTAAAAAAAAAGTAAATATTTGAAAAATTTCCTAAAAAAGTTAATTTTTGAAAAATTTCCTAAAAAAAAGTTAATTTTTGAAAAATTTCCTAAAAAAAGTAAATTTTTGAAAAATTTTCTATAAAATGTAAATTTTTTTCCTATAAAAAGTAAATTTTTGAAAAATTTCCTAAAAAAATAAATTTTTGAAAAATTTCCTAAAAAAGTAAATTTTTTAAAAATTTCCTAAAAAGTAAATTTTTAAAAAATGTCCTATAAAAAGTAAATTTTTAAAAAATTTCCTATAAAGAGTAAATTTTTGAAAAATTTCCTAAAAAAAAATATTTTTGAAAAATTTCCTAAAGAAAGTAAATTTTTGAAAAATTTCCTAAAAAAAGTAAATTTTTGAAAAATTTCCTAAAAAAAGTAAATTTTTGAAAAATTTCATAAAAAAAGTAAATTTTTGAAAAATTTCCTAAAAAAAGTAAATTTTTGAAAAATTTCCTAAAAAAGTAAATTTTTTAAAAATTTCCTAAAAAAAGAAAATTTTTTAAAAATTTCCTAAAAAAAAGTAAATTTTTGAAAAATTTCCTAAAAAAAAAGTAAATTTTTGAAAAATTTCGTAAAAAAAAGTAAATTTTTGAAAAATTTCCTAAAAAAGTTAATTTTTAAAAAAATTTCCTAAAAAAAAAGTAAATTTTTGAAAAATTTTCTATAAAATGTAAATTTTTTAAAAATTTCGTATAAGAATTTCCGCAAATTTTCAGTATTTTTTTTTTTTTCAATTGTAGGAAATTGCAAATATCTTTAAATATCAATAAAAAACAGTGTTCGACACGAACTACTATGAAAATAACGTTAACTTTTACTCTGTTCGAGTAAATATTGTTTTTAGAATTTAAAAATGCATTGGACTTAACTTACTTTCAAATTATTATTTTGTTTGAAGAAACATTTCTTTTTGAAATAAAAAATGTATTGGACTTATGTGGGGTTTATTGAGTGAAATTTACATGTATTTTGTTTTTGTTACAATAACAAAACAAATATAAATTTCACTCAATTGTCAGTCGCTTGAGTTATATGAACCCCACATTAATCCACTTTCAAAACAAATAAATTTGAAATTTTTATTTTGTTTGAATAATTTTTTCTTTTAAATTGAAAAATATATGAGCTGTGTTCCAGAACTACCAATACTGTACAATATTGTACAAGTTTTAATCAGAAACTACAGGAAAGTGTTCCTGTACTGAAAAAATATGACTTAATTGTAATTTCTGGTTAAAAATTGTACAATATTGTACAGTATTGGTAGTTCTGGAACACAGCTATGGTCTTAAACCATTTTCAAAATAAAAATATGTATGTATCAAATCGTTAACTAGAAAATGTTTGACTGTCAATATTTTAGTAGGTTTTGTAAATTCAAAATTAAATATGTTTCGCATAGTAAGGTCTACAATTGCAGAACCTTTCCCCATCATTAACTCAATTTTTTGGAATGTGGACTTATTCCACTTTCAAAATAAAGTCTTCAATTGATGAATGTATATTTAGTAACTTTACTTTTCTTCTTTTGTATTATGATTAAATTTATTTGCAATGAGCCTAATCAAATAAGATTAATTCCTCATCATAAGATCAAACAAATTCTAAGAATAACGTTTTATTATTTCAAATGTAGTTTAAAGTTAAATCCCAACAATAATAATATATAGACAATAAACCTGATCTGATGAGCGGAAGTGTAATACAAAGAAAATACTTAATAATTGAAACTCCGAATGTATATTTTAATGAAATTATATTTATTAATATTTTTATGTTTTTATATTCACTTTTCTTTTTTTTTGTATTTTTACTTATTTTTTTTTTTTTGTAAGCATGTATATATTGTTTTTATTATATTACTTTAATTCATTCTTTTGCCATTTTTGATGTATGTACTTTAATTTAAAATTGCATTAATTTTTTAATTAATCATTTAATATTATTGTTGATTTCCGTAATTCTTTAATTATGCATGTATGTTTAAAAGTATGTCTAAAATAGAAGAAATAACTTGTAATCTGATCCCAAATATAACATATGCACTTACTATATGTAAAAAAAGAAATGTAAGAAATAAGATAGTTTTTCTTTGTTTGTTTGTATAAGGTGTAAAAAAGATTGTACATAATTAGTTTAATATAATAAATAAATTGAATGGGAAAATCAAATATGTTTGTATGTATTTTAAATCTTCATTATAAATCGCCGCGGTCTATGCATATGTGACCCGGTCTATGACTCAAAAACAAATTTTTTAGAAATCTTTTCATAGACCGGGACACATATATGATGAATTACGATTAATCTTAAGAATTTTTTAGTAAATGGAATCCATATTAATTTAATTTAAATATAAATATAAAAAAAGAAATACCAACCACATTATAATCTACAGGTGTAGTCAACTAATTAAAAATGTTCTTCATACAAACATTTTTTCTAGACAATATTTAAATTGATTAAATATATTTAAAATTGTAATTATCTTCAGAGTTACGAAGGACTATGGTAAAATATGGCAACAAAATTTGGTACAGAATTCCGTTTATATATCCAAAATTTCTAAAAAAATTAAGAGACCAAAACCAGAGACCGATTATAAATACTTTTAAAACAATATTTTCATATTTTTATTCATTAAAAAACATGATTTTTATTTGTATGAACAATTTTTTAATTTTTATGTGATTAAAATAAAATATAAAAATCGATTATGATATTTATCAGTGAAATACAAAATAATTGTCATCTGTTTTTAGCCGATGAAAATAATCTTGAAATAAAAAATTTAAATTTTTGGATATACACTCCAATAATACGGCTGTTTTAACATTTCGGACAATTTAAACTTTATGCCTCTATAATCCCGACAATTTTTTTATCCGCTTTACACATGGTTTTTGCAGCAAAGTAAAAATCTTATCCAGATTTGTTAAGAAATTTTAAAATTAAAGGCCAAATTATATATCAAATAACATTTTATTGTGGTGGTGGTTAATGGATTTCGAATTCTATAATTCTATATCACTTTGTGGCCTTTAAAATTTAAACGGAAATAGATATGGAGCTGTTCTTGTCTCCATAGAATACGCCAACAAAATAACGAACAGTTAAAATAAATTTGTGGTATGAAAATTTTTAGAATCAACCGACATGCTAAATACGAAAGGAAAGTTTTTACTAAAAAATGGGAAGCTCGATTTTGGTTTTTAACATTTTAAACAAAAATTAATATGTTTATTAAAAACAAAAAAAAATTAAATTTCATTAATATTTAGAGATGGTAAGAGATTTTTCTGCAAACCAAACATATCTTTAAACTTTATTAACGAAAAAAATTAAAAATGAATAAAAACACCGTAAAAAATTATGAATATTCAATCGTTCCCACGGCAGTACCGGAACGACTCGAAAATCTTAGGATTCCGACCAAGGACTGCTACTTCTGCGATATTACCAATAATATCGCAGTTACAACAACAACATGATTATTCAATATTGCATTAAGAAGGCCTTGAAATAATTTTAAATTATGTAAAATAATATACATTGTACCTTTGAGTAATTAAAAAAATAATGAATTCAAAATTTTAAAATAACTGGTGCGTGAACTTTTTTTAGAAAAAAAATTTTAAAGATTATATTTTGATTGATCTCACAATTTAGCAAAAACTCAAACAAAGAGTTAACTTTGAATTTTTATTAGTTAGAACCGTTTGCGTTTTAGGTAACGAAATAGTTTATGCAAATATGTATCTTGAAAACAGAAATCAATATTAGCACCAAGTAAGTACAGGGCTAATTTTTTCGAATAGGCGATTGAAAATGACAAAATAAAATGATGAAATTATTGTTTATTTTTATTTATTTCATATATTTTTAAGTAGTGTGTTTCTGCATTTTTATGTTGTATATTTTTTATATTATTTGTTCCTTTCCTTTACGGTTGCATTTTTTAAAGTTTTTTTTAGTAGATTACGAAAAATTGTCTTTTATTTGCTGTTATTTTTTCCGTTCTTTTATTTTTATTATTGTAGTTAGAATAGTTAAAATTATAAATAAGTTAATTATAACTCTTCTATTTTTTATATATAATTAATGTTATGTAATGTATATTGCTAAATTGGTTTTGTATTTTTGTAAGTTTCATTTATTTAAATATTCTCTTTTTTTCAATGCTGCCATTATTTTTAATTAATTTCATTTATTTTTCTTGGTAGAGTAGAGTAGAGAATAGAGTAGTTTCGTATTTGTTTTAGTATGTTAATGGATTCTTATAAATTTTTTTTTATATAACATCTATTTTTTTTTTTTTTTTTTTGGGATGATGTTAATAAGTGCAATCAATCTTTTTTCGGTCATCTTAACAACATCGTTTTGTAATGTAAGTATTGTTGTTTTTGTGTATCAATGAGTTTGATAGTAGTGTTGTTGTGTTTTTAAGTATAAAGAAAAAATATGAAATAAAAATTAAAACGGAAAAAGTTATATACGTTATCATTTATATATCATAAAAATTGTATCGTATGGTATCATATCGATGTTCATAAGTTTTTTTGTTTTTTTTTTTCATTAATTAATTATTTTTCTTGTTTGTATCGTTTAGAATATAGAAAATGTTTCGTTACGTTTTTTTTTAATTGTAATGTTCTCTTTATTTTTTATTTAATGAATGTATGTATATAATATTTTTTGTTTGTTTTTTCTTATGCATATTAATAATAAATATTCAATTCTGTTCAATATGTTTTTTGTTTTTCTTCATAATATTTTTTACTTCATATTGGATTTTTAATGTAAGACATGTATGTGTATAAGTGTGTGTTTGATTGAGGATGTGTGTGTGTGTATGTACGTCGAGAATGAGTAGTTTTTCCTACAGATATCTTCCTTTCTTCATTCTTTTTTTTTTTTGCATGTTATCTTTTGTTTTAATTGCATAAATAACTGTTGAATAGGATATAAATATATTTTTATTTCTGTTTATACTTGTATTATGTTTAGCAGTGTTTTTCTTTATTAGAGTATAGCAGTGTATGTTGTTTATCTCATAAATAGATAAATAGATGATGGCTTTCCAGTGTTTTTGTTCACTTTTCATTGCGGCAACTTGTCTTCAGTCATTTTATCCCTCCCTTAGCCGTTTATTGTTGGATGTCATCTATTCGACCAAAATGCCTATAAAATGAGAAAAAAATATATATTTTATATTTTAGATGCAGTAAACAAATAAATATACAGTCTGATTTTTTATTTTCTGATAAGTTCGGACAGCGTAATTCTCGCTCACAATAACCAAAATTTCCCAAAAAAGTTAAGATGTTTTTATTAAAATATTGCACAAATTTTGTATGGATTTGCCTCCCGTGGTACAAAAATTACATTTGTTGTGTTCTATTTAGTTTTTTATACTTTTTTTTTTTTTTTTTGAGTCAAAAAAGTAATCTATAAAATGCATAATAACATTTTAGAGCAGTTAATATCTTTATACAATAATATTTTAATAGTTGGGATTGGATCCATGTCAACTTGAAAAAACACAACTATTGTTTAAATACCACCCTTTTTTGCTCAGTGTCATGATACCAAAACGGGACAAATATACATTTTTAATAAGAAACGACTTAGCGACTTGCATGTTTGTTGCTGAATTTTAACACTGATTCTCATATATGTAAAAACTTATAAATCAAAATAGTAAAGAAGTAGATTAGACTTAAATTCATAATAAAACAAATCTCAGCACCAATAAAATTTTCAAGAAAAAATTTTCGGGTTTATGTCCTTGAGATCCAAAAGTTAAAAACAAACAAATTTCCACACAATACCTAAATTAATATCGTTTCATTTATATCATAAATAAATCTTTCTCAGAAACTATAGCTAACTCAAAAACAAGATAACATACGCTAATTAAAAGGTCAAAGTAATTTATAAAGTCATAAATATTTTTAAAACCTCAAACTATAATTTTATAATTTAATACTACATACATATGTACATACGTATGTACATTAGGGTTATAACTTTTAAACAATTTTTAAAATACAAGATTGACATATCATATTCCGATAGAAAAAACTATATGGGAAAGTATAATTATTTTTTCGCTTTTTCGCCCAAAAAAGTTCACCACTAACTGCGATGAAGTTTTGAAAATTTTGATTTTCTTCTTGGTGAAAAACTAATAATTTTAAATATTTGTTTAAACTCAAATATAAAATTTCGCAAATATTTAGAACCTTTTTTAACCAAAAATTAAAAATGAATAAAAAACACCGTATAAAGTTATGAATATTCGATATTACATAAGGAAAGCCTTGACTTGAAATAAATTTAAATAATGCAAAATAATATTTTTGTAACTACAAGTCCGGGAATTTCTAAATAATTTTTTATACACCTGTTTAGAAAAAAAGATAATGATTTTTGTAGTTGCTAGGACATGATTGACCTCATGGCACTATCCAAAAAAAGGGTTATGCCCCTAAATATATTTATATATATATTTATCATACCTGGCATTTTTGGTAATCTTGCTTGAGGTAAAAATCCTTTTCCTTGTGGACCCTTTGGAGCTCTAATAACAATTAAACGTGGCAATGTGTCGTCGGTTAATTTAAGACGAGAGATCAAACGGTCTGGGCGATCGTTTATTTTTAAAACATTACAAGCCGAAGATTTGCCATTACGCTAAGTGAATAAAAAACTCATGAAATTCTAATTCTTTAACACAATATAAAATAAAATTTTTTTATAATTACCTGATTTGTAACCACAGAAAATTCAACAGTGTCACCGGGATGTAAAGAAACGGCGTTGCCTTGAACTTCAGACATGTGAAAGAAAAGTTTTTTGCCATCTTCAATTTCATAGTTGAGAAACCCAAATTGGCCTTTGATGGAATCAACTGTGGCTCGTTTCTTTTGGCGAACAGCTGTAATGTCGGCTGCACGACCTGTTTCATCGATTTTAAAACTGACCAAATCTCCTTTCTGCAACAGATCACGTTTATTGACCAAACTGGTGATGCCGAACTCATGCTGTGACAACACTTGGCTACGATTCTCATCCAAAACCTCAATGAGACCAGCATATTCCTGTTGATCGGGATTAATGCAGCGCAGAGGCCTAGCTACGACACCATTATGGACTCCCTCTAACACAGCCGGCTGTGGTATGGAACCCTTGGGTAAAGTGCGTACATTTTCAGCTGGCAAACAGTTGCCTGACACCGATGTATTTCCATTCGGCGATAATGTGTATTCGACCTCTTGGCCCAGTTCCAACCAGTTAGGATTGCCAACATAATTGCTGAAGTGGAAAAATACTTCCTCATCGTGTGATAAGGTTTCAATGAATCCAAAATTCTCTTTGATAACAGCAATAAAGCCGCGATAAACAACTTGACCCGTTTCGGTGTTCGACATTGAATTGTTATTTTCCAATTTGTTGAAATCTTCTATCTTTGGTGTGGTTGGAGTCATGATTTGATTATTACCCATTGTTAAGTAACCATTCTGAGGCATGATAATGCCGCCAACACCTACACCTACACCTACACCAACTCCTCCTACTGCACTAATGATGCCATTCGTGTGAATAATTGCTGGATCATTATTCTGAATGTGAAGATGATGTTGTGATGTAGTTAATGGTTGTTGTGGATTCGTTGTATTAGTTGCCAATTGTTGTTGTAATGGTTGTTGCTGAAGAAGTTGTGTCTGCTGCTGCTGTTGTTGTGTTAACAATTGCCCCTGATGCAATGTCTGCATTCCCGATTGCAAAGTATTATGCAAATTTTGTACATTCACAGCTATTAATTCTTTATTTCTTTTTACCTTGAAATCCAAAGAAAATTTAAGAACAAATATATTGTAATTTCCTTTTTATCTTGATCCACATATTATCACAATACATACCAAATAAATATCAAAACGCACACGATCCCCAATTCTTGGTGGTTTTTCGCAGTCTTTAAGGAAATACATAATAGTCTTTTTAAGTTCGCCATGTTCGTATGTAATCACACCGCCCTCAACACGATCTTGCGATTTTACTGGGCTTTTAGGGGCTTCACGAGTAATGTAACCTATTACAAGAGCGCATTTAAAAATTTATTTAAAAAATTATTGTAAGATTTTCGTCATTATACCCTCAATAGTGCTGGCCATTAATGTTTCAAACTGAACAGTACCAATTGGTAAATGCTTGATACGTATGCCATGTAGACGTGAAGTGTTGTATGGAACACCTTGTTCTTGAACTACAGTAAATTCTACTTCGTCGTTTAAAGCAATTTCACGGCTCTAAAAATATAAAAAATAAAACATCAGAAATGCATAGATAAGAGTAGTATAATATTTTTTATTTACCGTATCCAAAATTTCGGTGTAGTGGAAGAATATACGAACATTACGTTCAACGCATCGTATGAAACCAAAACCTTCTTTCAAAGAGGATATAACACCTTGTTCACGTTTTTCACCCGATACTTTAAATGTTTCATCGAGCAAAGAAATTGACGTGGCACGTTGCAATTGATCTCGACGATCGGTGGCCAATAAAAATTGTACCCAATCACCATGGCGCAAAGTAAAATCTCCCTTCTAAACAAAGAAAATATAAATTTTATACTGGCAATCTAAAATAATGAATTTAAATTAAACAATTTTGTTTACTTGATCTTTATCTCCAAATGGTACTTCAACTTCAGAATAGTCTGGTGCTCTGTAGCGTATACGACCAGGTAGTGGATCGTTAGTCTGTCGAGCAGGATTATTACGATCCAAGGGCTTTAAAACTTGTCCCTTATAGATAGTAGTATCCACATCTTCAAATATAACTGAACCAGGTGGCAGACGTGTAATGTTGCATGCAAATTCACGTCCCTAAAATAAAAAAATCAATTTTACGTTTCAGTTTGAATTGCGATAAATAAAATCCAAAAATTTGGACTTACACTACGAGTTTGTATTGTGAATTCGACATCATCGCCAGGACGAAGTTCAACGTTGCCTTCCGCCTCGGAAAAATGAAAGAAAATTTCTTTAACAACGTCGGCGCGTTCAATGAAGCCAAACGACTCCTTCATTGAACAAACAACGCCACGATATTTAACCGGTTGTGCCGGATTTTCCAAACGAATATGGCAAGCCCCCAAATTTCCTCTAAATTGGTGATACAAACATAATATTGATATAAAAATATTGAGTTAAAAAATTAAACTTGATCGATCTAATTTCTTAAATAATCACCTTTGGTTGGTTGCAATTTGAAAGCTTACTTTATCACCAGCTCTCAAATTGACGTTACCCTCAACATCGTCTTTGGTATAGGGCAAGAAAAAACATTCACCACGATTCTCATAACTTATGCGTCCGGTTGTTTCACTTGATGATAATAAATTATTTGAACTGTCAACACGTAACTCGGTAGTTACTGTTCCGGTAACACGCTCCTCAGAAAGAACCTAACATTTTATAATTCAACAAATACCACAATTAAATATTTGTTTTAGAACAATTGTTAATACTTTTATCTAAAACTTACGACTTCTGGAGCAATTTTAGAAACTTGACTAGCAATTGGCTTTCCAGTGCGACGATCATAAGTCATTTCAAACTCAACTGGATCACCGATTTTCAAATGATCAATATTGCCACTGAATTGTGAAAAATGGAAAAATAAACGAGCCTGTCTCTCACAGCATTGAATAAATCCATAAGAATGCTTTAAAATAGTTAATATATGTTTTAATATAAAAATAAAGTTGACTACTTATTTGGGATTAGTCCAAGGTGTTTTATTTACCAAGAGTTTTTCAATTATTCCAGTCTCACGTGTTGCCTGATTTGGGTCATTGGCAGCCGAAGATGAAGAGTTTGATTGAGAACCAAAAATAGAGTTCGAATTGTTGCCACTTCCATTAGTCAAAACGCTGTTCGATTGAAAAACACCGATAGTTGCCGGGTTTTGTATAACTTCCGGTACATCATTAGCATCAAACATACCAATAGGTGGATGTTGTTGAGTCATTGGCGGCGGTCCCTGCTGTTGATGGTGATGATGTTGCTGCTGCTGTTGTTGTTGCTGCTGTTGTTGCTGATGATGGTGCTGAGATTGAGATTGGGGAGTTTGCGGACCCAAAGCTTCCAAAGAAAACGTGCCGATAGGTGGAAAATTATTTGAAATATTCAAATTACGCATGGCATTCATGTTGAAAAATCCATCACAGGGTAAGTTATCATAGATTTCTGACAAAAAGTACAACAAGACACGTTATAAGATTTTTGAAGTCTAAATATAACAAATTTCTAAACTATTTAGTCTCTACAGTTTGAATATTTTACAGATGATTTTAAGATTTATTAAAGTTTTCAAATTTTATAACAGTTTTAGGTTTTGAATCCACAACATTAACTTCGGTTTTCAAGAATTTGATTGCAATTAAAAAATTTTGTGATGGTTTTAAAATGTATAAAATAAAAATTATTGAAGTTTTCAAAAAAAAATCATTATATATTAGGATGGATCGAAAAATATTCATAGTAGGTCTATTATTATTTCAATTATCTCTGAATTTGTTTTACCTCTTAGAAAATGTGGATTGGTTTTATATGTAGATAATACATATTTTTGTCATAAGTCGTAAAAAGTAATTGCGTTTTAGATATCAACTAAATTTTCATTTTTAAAGTTTAAAGAAAATAGAACGGTGTGGTTTTCGAGTTATTATGTGGTATGTTTATTTACCAGTGGGCAGATATGTTTACTTTTGATTTTTCCTCAAAAATTTAAAATTTAAATTTTTTTAAAGAAATTTATTAAAACGTTAACGTATTTCATGTTTAATAGCAAATGTCAAAATCCTTAAGTACGTCAGATAGTAATTTTTTAATTTAATATTTACAATGGAACTACCGAGTACATATATCTTGTATAGAACTACAAAAATATTTTAATTATTCAAAGTCAAAAGTTCAAAAATAAAAAAATTAAAATATATTTTTGTTTTTCATCATGAGAGATATTTATACATATTTGAAAATATAAATCCCTCTTTTTATTTTTCGATCGAAATAAATTTTTATCGGCAATGATGTTCATACTTGACGGATTTGTGATTTACTAAAACGTTATTTTTTAAACTTTTGACACAAATTCGAAAAAAATGTGATTTCTGTTTGTAAAAGAAATATTTGTTTTAAATTTCATAAAGATATACTGAAATTTGAGGTCAAAATCTCAATTCTAGGAAGTCAGATTTATGGAAGGCACTAAAAATAATGGATCGATTTCAGCCATTTCCATTCCCACTATGAAAAAAAATGTATATACGAAGTAAATATGTATAGTATATGTATGTACATTGTAACGAGCAATAAACAGTCTTAAATATGATTGAACATTTTGGAGAATCATTAACAATAAAATTGATCCTTTAAAGGTAAAAATAATAAATAATATTATAATAAATTATTACTAATGTTTTTGATTATTATTACAAAATTTTAAAATAAATTTTTTCATATGCTATGTCTACTTGCAAATCCAAATACTAAGGTCAAATGGATCAAAAATTTAACATGTTTTCCTTAAGAGACATATATATGAGCTTTTTTCAAAATTTCGAGATTTTAGTAGATTTATGTCATTTCCGGCTTAGGGTCTGATGTGGGAACTAAAATTTCAAACTCTATTCCTGGAAGGTATCCCTCTAGAGGCACCCGAAATAGTAACATTATTTTTCCTAAAAAAAATAATGACTGCCCTTGGACCAAAATGAAATTATTAATGAAATTATCTTTGAAGTTACTACCTTCAATTTAATAATAAATTAACATGGATATCTGGCCAGCCAGCCAGCCGGACAGACATCGTTAAATCAACTCAGGGAGTGGGTCTCAGACCAATATTTCTGTGCGTTACAAACATCAGCAAAAACACAATTTTGGTTCTGAAGAGTATAATTAATTAATGATTAGTATAATATGCTATATAATTTTAGAACGTTAATAGAAAAGGAGCAAATCTTTTAGGATATTACAAAATAATACTTTCAGTGTATGTAGAATGATCACCAGGCAGAGACCGAATATTAATACTTTTAAAACAATATTTTCATATTTTAATCCATACAAAAACAATCATTGAAGTTTAAAAAATAATAAAAATCCCTAAAGATTTTTAATTGTTCGAAAAATTTTGTATCGTTTTTCAATCCGATGAAAATAAAAAATAAAAAAATCGTTTAGGATATTTATCAGTTCAAAATAATTTTCATCTTTTTTCATCCGATGAAAAAAAATTTTGATAGAAAATATTCAAATTTTATTTCTGTATTTGTCCTGGTTTCATTCATCATAATGTTCTTGCATAGATTAGACAACTCCAAAATCCCTGCGCCAGCTGCCGTAGCAGGAGGATATCTCGCATGATTTCGCCTTGAAGTAGTCTTTAATGTTGTTTCTTTCCATGGTTAAAACATTGTGAGTGCTAAGTCGATGGGTGATGGGCCCAAAGACATAAGCTACGTTTGTATAGCTAGGCGCTCAATCCGAGACTGACGCCCGCTTGCAGCCGCAACTAACATGTTGAACAGACGCTGCATTTTCGTACTTTACCAAGTACAATTATCTTAGACCTTTAGACCATATACGTTGGAATGGCTCTAAGATAACTCCCTTTTATATTAGACCTGACCTAGAATCCCAAACGGGTTGTTTACCACATCTAAAACTAGGTTGCTCAGGTTTCCAGGATGTACCACTAGAAGGTTAGAGTGGGAATTGGATATAGTTCTTACCTGGTAGCTAGAGACGCCAGGCAATTGCTGCATCCTCCCAGGCCCTATGCTCCACTGGGAGTCAAGGATGACAGAAGAAGATTTGTCCTGGTATAAAAAGTCTTAAGGACGTTTAAATAACAATAAATTCAATTATTGTTGCAAAAATATGTTGAAATGGTTTTGCGAGCCAAAGAAACAACCAATAGTTCCATTCGGACTATTAGGTTTAACTTCGATGTCCTAAAACATTGCAATTAATTGGAAACATATTCATACATTCCTTGTTGAAAATTTTTAAATTTCAAAAATATTTTATTTTTTCAAAGTCAAAACAGAAGTTCAAAAATAAAACAATCAATAAAATATTTTTCTGTTCGGATATTTATCGTTAAAGATTTTTAAAATTTTCATCATGAGCATAGTATAATTATAACAAGTGACTGCAACTCGTCAGCTGTTTTTCAAAATTTGTTCTAGTTCAAAATTTGTTTAAGTTTTCTAATGTCAAATTATTGTTGTTATTATGAATTGTCGAAATGTTGTTTTAAATTTTGACATTAAAAAACTTTTTATCCAACAACAAAACCTATGTTGTTTTTGGCTTGTTGTATTTGTTGTAGCCATGCGTTAACCTGTATATAGGAGCCTTGATCATGAGGGATATTTATATTTCAAATATAAATCCCTCATTTTTATTCATCGATCGAAATGAAAATAAATTTTCATCGGCAATGATATTTATACTTGATTGATTTAAAAAATAAAACAATATTCGGTCCATAGTGTAATAATGAAAGTGATATCAAGAGCCCAGCTGATGAATTCGCCTTGAAATTTTACATACAAAAATTTGACAAAATGTAAGCAAAACTACAAGAACAACATGGGGTTTCATTTTGTCATGTTGTATTTGTTGTATTCTTGCCACCACCTGTAATGAATTCGCCTTGATTCGGTCTCTGTCACCAGGTGTATGTAGAAACTTTTGCACACATTTAATCAAAAAGATCCTCATATTTTAAACATTTGGCAAAGAAAGTTAATTTATAAGAAATTTAATAGTTTAATAGGTATTTGAGTTTAAAAAAGTTGTTTTATATTTAAAAATCTTGAACTAATTATTTTGTGGGTATTTTCTTTTTAGAGATAAACCCCCTAATTCTTAAACGAATTTAAAAATTATCAAAGTCTTATTGTAGGCATTTTGTATGAAAAATTTGAATTATAAGCTTGTCGTAGCTATATTTTTCGTTTATGAATTAGGGGGCTTGTTTTGAAGCGTTAATAGCATTTATACGTGTCGTTAGTGCCTCCATGGCACTAACAAAAAAAAAAAAAATACCTATAACGGCGGGGTGGCTATTGATGTATATATCAAGAAAACAGTTTTTTTAAACAATTTGGATAAAAAACCTAACCTCCAAATCGGTTTTTCTAAAAGCTTCAAAAAATGATACATTTTAGTTTTTAATATTTAAATACCGGCATGTACTATAGATTTTCATGGTCTTTATGGCATCGCGATCGATGCATCGATAGGTATTTTTTGATAATTCAAAAAAAGTTATACCCCTAATATACATACATATAATAGTATAATTTCTTAATTGCAAAGCTTACCTTCCCCGGTACGATATCCCTTCGATTGAGTGTTCATATTGAGCACAAAGTCGGTTAATAAACCCAACAAAAATATGAAGATAATAAAGAAGATTGGCTGTAGATGGAGGAGTTTACCGGTGAATGAAAATGAAGTCTGGTTATTCTTTGATTTTGAGTTGGGTCTTTTGGAGAGGATTGCACACACAAATACACTGGGTTTGTAATTATTGTTTATTTAAGTTTTTTTATACTGTTTAATGTTTTTTGTTTTTCTTTTTTTTGTGTTTGTTTATTTTTATTTTGTTTATAATGAGAGGCACTGAATTACACTTTTATTAAGAATATTCAAAATGAATGGACACATTCAAAGTTTAAGAGACGAAATTTTTAAATGGCGGTTGAGAAATGCGTGAAATTCTTAACGCGTTTACGGCGGTTTCTTATAAGTCTTTTTAAAATTACTTTTAAATTGGAACTTGTTTGTTTTAATCTAGTTTATTTATGTTCTTTTTTCAATTTCAATAATATTGCTTGGTATTATAAATAAGTAATTATTTTTTATTTATGTTATTTTTGTTTGAAATTAAAAACACAGTTTTGGAAAAATAAATCTTTGGGATCAGATGCAAGTTTTTTTATTTAAATACTTGAACTAAAATTTGAGAAATGTAGAATAACTCCACTAAAAATTTTCATAAGTTTATTGTTTTTAATTTAGATTTTTGGCGTGGTCCGTGTTTAAAAAACACTTGAGGGTTTTAATTTTAAATATTTATAATTATATTTTTTATTTTCCTTTTACATTTTATAGTTAAGATTATTAAGTCTTAATTTAGACTATAGGGTTTTAGTTTATATATGTTTTTATTTTCCAATAATTTTTTATTATATTACTTATAAGCTTAAAACTTATAGTTTATATAATATTAATATATGTTTTTTTTCAGTTATTTTTTATTAATTGTTTTTTGTTTTAGTTAATTAATTTTTATTTTTATATATAATATATACTATAGTATATGTATCGAAGTCCTTTAAGATATCACGAATTTGTTTCAATGTTTCATTATCTTGTGTTTGTTTTAAATTATTTTCTCTTAACAAACTAATTTAATTTTTAGGTTTATGTTTTCCTTTTTTAATTATATATTTTTTTAGCTTCGTATGGTTAAATGTTAGTTTTATTTTATATAAGTTGTATTTTTTTTTATTAAATTTGCATTTCTAAAGATTCCATTAATTAATAAGTTTATAAATTTACAATAATTATCACAGAGATGTTTAAATCTTTCTTTGAATTTGTTTTAAATGTTTTGTGTTTTCAATAGCTTTTTAAAGAAATTTTAAGATTATTTTCTAAGACTTTTTTATTTTCATTTGCATTCACTTTTAGGATTTATTTTAAATTTAATTTAATTTAAATTTGAATTTTTTTATGTTTTCTGTATTTTTGTAGTTGTATAAACGTTGAATTATTTTCAAAATCTCTTGTTTAATTGAAGTCTTTTAAAGTTTAATTTGTTTTAGGTTTTCTTCGTTTATAGTAAAAATAAATAAAATCAAAAAGATCCCTTTTAAAAAGGGACCTCCTCTATTTTGAGAGATCGTTGAAAACAAGCTGTGTTTTGTCTGTTTTTCGATTTTTATTTTCAAAACTCATCAGCCGTTTGAATTAAATTAATTTTTTTTCAATTGTTGGAATATTTTTTTTTTTTTTTTCAATAATTATAATTTTTAGAATTGAAATGTAAAAATGTCTTACTTTTATGTTTTAATATAATTAAATTAATTTGATTATTTTTAATGTTGGTTGGTTTATTTGTTTTATTTTAATAATGAAATATTTTTAATTATTGTTTCCGTTTGTTGTTGTTTTTGTTTATTTTTAGAGATTTTTAAAGTTGCCTTTTCGACGTTTTATGCCTTTGAGGCATAAAATGTTTCCCGTTCCAAGTTTATCTTTTTTATTTTCTTTTCACTCTTCCCGATTTTAGTTTTTAGTATTTCCTTAATTGGATTGAATTTCTTATGCTACTTTATGTTTCTATATTTGAGTTTATTATAATTTTTAATACTTTGTACAATTATAAAAATCTTAATTAATCATTAAATTCAGTGTTTTTTAAGTTCTTTATTATTATTATTTTTTTTTTTTTTATAATGTTGCGTTTTTTATATTTTATTTTATTTATAATTTTAATATTTTTCGTTTTATTTGTACTTTAAAACTTTCTTTTCAGTTGTTGGTAGTTTTTTGTTGTTGCCGTAATAATGTTGAGGATTTATATTGTTGTATTTTGTTTGATGTTTGTTGTTGTGGGCGTGGTGGATGTTTAAAAAATATATTGTATTTTAAAAAGAATCGTTAAAATAAAACAAATTTTTAAAGCTTGTTAAAAAAATGGGGTTTCCGTAAAATAAAAAATGAGGAATTTTTAAGGGGTATTATTAGGTATATGTTGTATTCGAGCTCCAGAAATTAATAGATGATGAAGTATGAATTATTTCAGTTATACACAATAATTTAAGGCTTTAACGTATGTTTCTCCTTCTCTCTCTCCTACTCTCTCTTGATCACACTGTCGTTCCCTTGTTAGATAACAAAATGCTCTTGCTTGCTTGCTGCGTGTTGACTAAAATGTTGTTGTTGGTTAATACTCTTCTGTAAAACAAGAAGCTAAAGTCCTTATCGACTTATGATGGATAATAACGTCGACGACTGATGGATGGCTTTATTATTTTAGTGTATTAGCAGGGTATTACAACAATAATAAGAGCCAAGCTTTGCTGTTTATTCCTTATTAATTGGTTTTGCTAACTTACAGTAGTACTTTTTGTGGACAGATGTGTTTTTTCTTTTAAATAGTTAATTATTTTTTTTGAATTTTGAATTTCTTTGAAATTCTGAGTATTTTCTTTTAAGATATTTTATTGCTAATTTCACTAAGTGTTTTTTGTTTTATTTTCCTTTAGTTTTTTTTTTTTCTTAGTTTATTGGGTGTTTTTGTAAGCTAAGCTTGGCTTAAGCTTGTCTAACCGTTGCAAACTGTTTCCAGCAGCTTTTCACAATTTATTACTTCAATTTTCACAATTTTAAGCTGTTATTTTATGCAGATTAAAAATTAAAAAGTTTTGGTTTTAATATTGGAGCAGTAATAGTTGCCACTTCCTCAATAGTTCCTCTTCCTAAAAACGCCGGTTTGGTAGTTTTTGGTTTTGAGCTAAAGTTGATTAAATTCTCAGTTTTGTTGTTTTAAGTTTTGTTTTGATTTTGTATTCGTTTCGATGGTGTTTTGTTTTTTAATTATTTCAGTTTATGATGAAAAGTGATGTCAAAACGGAGATTTAGTTACAAAAGCTGTGAAAAAATATTAAGAAATTAATAAATTTAATAACAAATATGAACAAGCAAGAAAGTAACATAGTCTGTTAACCACGACCATATAATACCCTACACTACTGAGTATAAACGACTTTTCATATTATTTTCTATGCATAGTCATATCGAGCCCTAAGATATGATTGATCGTAAACGACAAGTACCTTACATTTTCAATTTTTAGAATTTGATGCAGTTTAGATTAATTTTGTCCTGACTAGTGGTTAGTATTGAAAAAAAAATGATTTACTTATTTGATAGTAGTTATGGCGTTTAAGATATATTTTCTTTTATATAAAATTATAAACATCTATATGTTGCTTACGATACTTTTTTTTGCAATTAAGTTTTTTTTATAATTAGCTTGAAAAAAATACAAAAAACAATATGCATAGTGTATCGGAAATTAATCGCACCAACTAAGCATGATCGAATGCACAGTTTACGATTTAATTAATTTTAAGCAAATTTCGGCGTCGGAAATTGGTCGTACCAACTTAGAAACGTTCGCGGCTCATACGCAACAACTTTGCTAAAGATCATAATAAAATGCACGTTTACAGTTTAATTAATTTAGAGTAATTTCCAGTGGCCACCTATTCAACATGGTCATCGTCGGCTCATGCACAACATCTATATATGTGCAAATATTTGAATTGGTTCACATGTTTGGCAAAGTAAATAGGTACAAATTATTTTATAAAAAATATATATCGATAAAATCTTAACTGCTGTTCTTTAAAAGTATTTGCAATATATTTTTGTTAAAATTTTCGGCAATGTGATATCTTTTAATTTCGTTAATAAAAACCTTACGATCATGTGTATCTTAGATAGCCCTACTCAACGATATATTCACAGCAGCGTTGCCACCAAACAATTTGCAATCCACACATAACAAATCCTAAATTACACATTTAGAAACAAAATACACATGGATATACATATTGATATTTTATTAAAACATTGATATTTTATTAAAACAAACAAAAAAAATTAATGCTTCTCACTGAATTGGTTTTCATAAGGTACATGTTGAGTGACAATAAAGGTTTTTTATATTAGTTTTTGAGGGGTGCCTTTTCATTCTTGAGCTTCCCAAATGTTGTTGGGAGGAAGCTTATTAAATGCTTTCTCAAAGTCGATGAACACTAGAAACAGATATGATCTCTACTCTACGGAATGTTTAACTTGGACGAAACTAGCTTGCTCACTGGACGAAAACTAGCTTATTCACAACATTTAAAAGTACTTTTATAATAATTCCCACTTGGAGCTGTCGGAACATCTAATGAATCTTTAAAATTATTATACCTAGATGTCTGCTCAGTTCCCGAAGTAACAAGTTCGACGGCACTATTTTTAAGAGGCTTAGTTGAGGTGGTGCTGTTATAAGTTAGCTTTTTAGCAAGACTAAAGAGATCCCTTGTACTATTGGTAGCTTTCATTGCTTTACCGTCTTTTGCAGCGGCGTGGATTTTGCTTGACTTGTTTGTCAAGATTGCTATGTGCTCTCAAGAAACCAGACTTTTGGCTACGTGTTTTGGCACATAATAGTAAGCCTTTAGACACTTTTCGCTCCTCAATCAAATGCCATAAACAATCAGACATCCAAATATACCGATGAGAAGATGGTTTATGGCCTTATGTTTGAACATTGTGTATCCGATTTCCGATTATTATACATCGCAAAGATTTCTGTAAATAGCTGCCCGTTTGTGTAAAGAAGGCCTAAGGGGTTACTGCGTATATCGATTCGAAAGAAATTGTTTTCGAAACATAATGCTTTAAGCATACAAATTCGAACAGTTTTATTTTCGAATCAAGATACGCAGTAACCCCTCTATACCATGTATGCCTACGACATTTTCAAAATTGCTTTTTAGGCAGACGACATTACTTTGTCAAGCTGGCTGTAGAATTCTACTTTGAAACTATATCTGGATATATTGCTTCTATATAAAATTGTCTAAAATGTTGAAGTATAATTATTTTTTCTGAGATGAGTGAACTGCGGTAAGGATTCATATTAAATTACACATGGAGCTCATTACACATGGGCTACACATGCAAATAAAAATTACACCCAATATGTGTAATTACACATTAAGTGGCAACACTGTCAGTTTATGATTACCAGTAAAAAAGGCAAGAGGATATAGAGCTTTAAAACTCAGAAATAAAACATATGCATCTCAAATAAACACATATCATTTTATTTGATATTGCGTCATTTATTAAATTTATTTTTTATTATAATTAAACATAAAAAATGCACTCTAAATTGCTATTAAATTTGCTTAAATATTGCAAACTGTAAGTCAGTGACCCCATTTTTTTGCCTGTAACTGTATGTATTTAGGTACCTACATTTTCTACGATACGAGTGTTAAAAATAAAAAAGTGCAAATAAAAATGCCGGCTTTACAATACAAAAATAATAAGAGAAAATTCCACTACTACAATTCCCTCTCATACAACTGTAAAAATATTAAACACTCACATTCTTTTAAATTTAAAAGGACCCCCACCAATTACACCACAAAACCCACTACGAAAAACAATTGAAAAGAAAAAAACACAATTACTTCCCCCCTCTCCAATAGACAACACAACACCCGACGCAATCAACAACGTTGCAGAATTATTGATTTTCCAGAGATTGCAACATTCAAACTTAGAAAAGCCCCTCCCTGAACAAATGATGTTAATTCATATTTTAACTTTTTTTTAATTAAATCTTTTATGTTATGCATATACTTGTATGTATTAAAAAATGTTCTTTTTTTAACTTCACCAAATTATTTTAAAATTGCATTTTTGTGAATTTACAAACAAAACCCCATTTTTCTTATTTTTTGCAAGCCAACGACGACAACGTCGCAAAAAAATTTCTAATTGTTAGCTAGCTGGCTGGCTGGCTGTCTTTTAACAGAGACTGTAGAAGCGGCGACTGCGGCTACATTCAATACACACGCACTGACACTTACACATATTCAATTTTAGACGAGAGATGGAAAAAATGCATATACATTTTTTTCCTTTTTTTCAAATTCAATTATCACTAATAAATTTAACAAATTTCAATAATATATCTGTTTATTAATATTTAGTATACGTTTCTTGATATTTTTCTAATAATTTTAGATATTTTCAACACATTTTGCTATTTAATTTTAGCAAAATAAAAAATTCTCCGTCTGACAATACGTACCCACGAACACAGCACAACACATACCATGGTTGTATGAACTTTTACTTTACGAACAACAACAACTACGTTTGGTTTTGGGCTATACATAAAAAGGGAGTAGAATCAATCTTTCATGAGTACATACTTGGCATTAAATAAATAATATACAACTTTGCATAAATAAAAAATATCCAAAAAGAAAACTAAAGTATTTGATGTTCTTGTTATATCATAAAATTAGGCACAATTAGAATTTGTAGTTTATTTTATTAAACTTTTCAGTAATTATGTATTGTTCCTTTTTTTGCTATAAGTACTAAATAAATGCAGTGCTGTTAAATTAAGGCATCCATTTTGTTTTAACTAAAACTCAACACAATAGCTGAGGTGAGTATTTCATTGCTTATTCTCCACGAGTCTTCACGAGGAGTAAACTTAGAAGCTTTTATGCTAGCAATAGTGAAATATTTACAAGAATTTGTTTTTAATTACATCTGCACGATTAAAATGATCACTTATGATATCGCTTTTGACTTGTTTTTTTTTCAACTTTCATGCAATCGTCTGAGAATCATTTTTGAGTCTATTTTAAGTATTTTTTTTTGCGATCGTATACATAGGTATGTAGAGGTTTTCTATTAAATTTCTTTTCGAGCCGTAGCAGTTTTTTTCAAATCGGTTCTAAATTTAAATTTAATTTTTAGATTTGTTCACCTAATAAATGTATTTAACTTAAAACGTGAGGAATATACGAGATAAACTGAGAAATAATATGAATAAAATTAAAAATTACTCCCTTTGAAATAACAAATGTCTCATTTGCATTTTTAACAACCAATTTGATTAAAACAGCATATAGTCATATTAGTATTATAAATTTAATTTTAAACAAGCAGTTATAAAATATGAACAACTGATGATTTCGAAATTATTCGTTTTTTTAAACATTGCTAATTCGATTCTTCTAAACATATTTAATTAAAACAAAAAAAGAAATCTCTATTATTTGGTATCTACTCAGGTTTAGCCTTAACCAATTGTCTGGATATTCTTCACCACTGTGGTCAAATCAGGACTAATATTTACAAGTTTTAGCTCGAAGCTTAATTTTTTTTACAACAACATTTTTTGTATACATATTTGTCATTTCCAGCAGCGGAAATATGGGAGCTAAGAACAAAATAATTTATTTATTCGCAAAACTTCAATTACATACACGGTGTCACATATGAGCAATTTTTGTCAAAACGTGGAAAGCAAGCTAGTGGGGATTATAGACCTAGGTGAGGACATACAAAAATCATTTTCAAAGATTTCGAAACACGTGCAAAATTTTGAGATATCCGCTAAAAACTGTTTTCGGGAAGGTCTTAGTACTTTAGTACCTCCAATTCTCACATTAACAGAGCGATTTTATAATTTTAAACAATTTTGGAAAGTTCAAGCTGTTTTAAGCCACATGCATAGGGCATATCATTTAAGAAATTAGGTAAGTTTTTCCATAAAAATCTGTTTGTTTTATACAGTTTTATACAAGGTGGCGCAAAAGTAATCCTCATATCAGAAAATGCTATAAATTTTGCGATTGGCCCCTAATGTCCATTCTGATTTGACATTTTTGTTGTAAACACTTGCGAAATACACGTTAAAAAACAATGTTACGCTACACTGCTCCAGAACGCGGAATATTGGTGACTATTTATTTGACCAATAATCGGTCGGTTGACCAATAATGGCCGTCCAACGCCTACTGGTGAAACACTGCGACGTTTAGCCGAACGCCTTGAAGAGACTGGCACAACACGATGGCGTGGCAGATAATATTGCTGCTGTAGCCGAGGATGTCATGGAAGCGCCGTCGACATCGACCAGACGACGTGCCACGCAGCGAATTTTGGTAAAAGATTTGAAGATGTTTCCATACAAAGTCCAGACGGTGCATCAGCTGTTAGCTGCTGACCGCCAATCGCGTCTAATATACGATCAAGCCATCTTTAATCACCACCAAGAGGAAGATGATTTTTCATCAAAAATAATCATGAGTGATGAGGCCCATTCCATCTTAGCGGGTACGTAAATGAGCAAAATTAATTACACCACCTTAAAGTCACTGCGGACCTTTTTTCTTCGAAGACGTCGCGGGCCAAACGGTTACTGTAAATGGTGAGCGCTACAGAGCAATGATTAACGAGTTCTTTTTGCGCAACTTGATGAATTGGGATTGGAAAACATGTGGTTCCAACAGGACGGTGCAACGGCATACACTGCACGTGCCACAACCGATATGCTGAAGGATGCATTTCCCGGGTGCCTACTCTCCCGTTTTGGCGATTTGCACTGGCCAGCAAGATCGCCTGATTTGACTGCTGCAGACTTCTTTTTGTGGGGCTTTTTGAAGTCGCGGGTTTATGTCAACAAGCCTCAGACTTTTGCAGCTCTTAAAGGCAATATCCGTCAAGAATTTGAGGACCTATCGCCGGAAGTTTTGGCCAAAGTGATGGAAAATGCCATAAAAAGGGCTCAAATGACAATCAACTGTGGCGGCGGCCATTTACATGACATCATATTCTCGACTTGATGTAAAAAAAATTAAAAGACTAAATAAAAATAATAATCCATTTTTTTTTTTAATTACAACCAAAAAACATCGGAAGGTTATTTTTGCGCTACCTTGTACATTGCATGTAAACACTTATACAGTTCCGATTGTAAAAGTGTTTACATGCGTAGTATCATGTAAGTGTAGTACATGATATAGTCCGTTTATGAAAAGCTTAATAACTTCTCTTTTATATAAGAGAAAACAATAAAATGTTTGTAAAGTTAAAAAAAAAATTTAAGATATTCTTAACAAAAAACTACTTTTCATTTACATACAAATGCATTAAAAATGATATGCCATTCTAAATCGCAATCTGTGTTTATTTATTTGCTGTTAAAAAATAAATTCGGATACAAACTGACTGAGCTCTACACCTATAAAATATTGGGAGGTACCACGATCAAAAAATGTTACACTGTTTTCTTTAACACAAATTTTCAGAAAAATTGTCGATTTTTACATATTATTTATTTAACCCATTAAGGTACGATTTTGTAAAATAACGGATTGTAATTAATTATTAAGTAACAACACAAGAGTCTTTATTTGGACTTGCTTTCACCATTTTGCTTATCTTGGAAACGGCGACGTTTATTTGCAATATATACCACCCATATAAAGGAGACCAAACTCATAACTATAGTACGAAACTGAAATAGAAAAGATATGAGAAGATATGCAAATAATTAGTTGATAAGAGATTATACGTAGATAAAAGATATTATTTATTACCATGGGAGGAACGTAGTACATGTTAAGGAAAACAGCCAACGACAGATATTGCCAATTAGCTTTTAATAGAGGCCAATAAAGTTTTTCCAAATTAGTCATAGCTACTTGGTGGGAATTCATCTAAAATTCAAAAAATTTAACTTAATAACATTTCGTCATATTAAGTAAAATATCACTAGAAACTCACTTCAAATCGTGATAGGAAATAGAGTGATAAAACCTGATATAACGGCGCGTATATCAAACGTTCAGATATAAATTGGAAAATTTTTCTAAATTTCATATCCTGGTGGTATAACCTCTCTACGGTTTGATAGAAATAATGAGGTACACTTCCACCAAAAATCAAACTAAAAGAGAAAACATTTAATTATAATTTTTCTATTAATTATTCCATGACACTTACCCAAAGAGTCCATAGGCAATGACACTCTTTTGATTAACATTTTTTTGGCCAGACAAACGTTGGGATGTGTAGTTTGCCGAAGCTGCTAAAGCAGAGCTGTAAATGGAAAAATACTGAGATTATAATTACATATAAAAAAACAAGACATATCCTTTCACATATGAATGCTTAACTTACGCTGTTATAGATTTAGTGCGAACTGGATGATTGAACAATTGTTCCAAGTATACACCCAGTAAGGAATAAATAGGACGTGACAAAGACATTGTATCTGGAAAAATCTAATATTTGTAACAATAAAATAATGACATTTCTTCTATGCAAGTGACCAAAGTGCAAAGTCTCAATTCATTTATTCTTTCTTACTCCATTTTTATAGCTTTTAACAAGAATACTTACTTTTGAGTAGAAAAGTAAGAAACCTAAAGATAGTTTTTAATTAGGTGGAATGTTAAAAATTTAATAACTGCGGCAAATTTTTTATTCAAATTGTGCTATTATATTATTATTATTATAATCTTTTATAATAAATACACTTTGTTTATCTTTTGCACGATAACAAAGCGAAATTACAACAGGTGGTTATGCTACAACAATGACAATTAAAATTTTTCCCTAAACAAGAATTTCAACTATTGACAGTTCAGATACTTGTCAACAGCCTTGTCAACATTCAATTTTAAAAAGCTCTATTAAGACTTCGTGATTTAAAATACTAAATCCATTCATCAGTAATTTCTGGCATGCTTTTAGATCTAGGGTGCCCAAAAGTTCCTTATGGAAGAGCAAACACCGATTCATTTAAAGAAAGACACATTTTTATTCAATATTTTTTGTTGTAAAAACTAAAACATACAAAGAAAAAACAAAATCATACAAAAAAACGAAAACAATATCATGCGCTAAACGAAAGCACAATCTTTATTTATTATACCAAAAAATTATTTGTGTAGGTGCCGTTTCACACACATCATTTACTTGATCAGTTTTCTTCAAATTTCTTTCGAAAGTGCAATTACGTCCACACCTTCATCAGTTATCAATTTATTTTCCATAAATTCCATACAAATTTTCAAAATTTTCGTAAAATTGTACGGTCAGGTTTGTATCAATTTCGATTTTGTCAGCATTTTTTCATACAATCTCAAGACTTGATGAGCCAAAGCTGACTCGCGTGAAAGTAGACTAAATATGAAAATATGTATTATAAAAAAAGGATTATCCTTGAAAATATTTTTTAATATACGCAGTCACCCTTAAAAACATTTTTGAAAACCTTACTTGAAAGATATTTTAGAGCAATTTTTCATATATACATTTTTCTACGACCGTACTCGTAGTCTAGAACTCCCAAGCCAGAAAGCTATGATATGCACTGGATCTATACTTGTTTTATTTCTTTCTTTTAACATATTAATTCTATATTAAAATTATTATTATTATTATATTTTTTTTTTTTTTTTTTGTAAAAGAACATTTTTTAAACATTTAATTTTTTTGTTTTATAGTCTATTCACATTATAGATTCTTATGTGTTTTCGAAAGTGAAAATACCATTTAAAACTTTACCGTTCACATAATGGGAATTTGGCATTTCGTTCGAAATAAATATATCACTCGCGATAAACTTAAAAAAAACCGACACTAAATACTAATACAATTGATAGAATTTATTAAAAACAATATTTTAATGGCATTTATAATCTGTATATAAAATATGAAGAAATTAAATGTTTGCGTTTTTCATTTTTTATTTAAATCTTACATTTATTTTTATTATAAAATCGATAAAAAAACATTTTTGGGTCCATAGTTTATTATTTCAGTCCCATATATCATAGCAATATTATGTGTTTCAATATGATCTATACATTTTCCTATATACATAATTAGTTTTTTAAACGAATGATACATATTAAAAAATATATTTTTCTTTTGCAATTCGACAAAAATAAAAATTTGTATACTAACTTATTTTAAAACGAAGTTTTCAAATTGATAAGACTAATCATACTTAATCGATTAGAAAAAATAACTACAACGGCAATACTAATTAAATTACTGATAATTTATAAAACTTTCACCTTTTGTATATGCTGATATTTTTCCATCTTTGTAAACTTTGTAGTTTTTTTTATCAACTTTGCTTTTTCACCTTTTTCTTTTTCTTAATAAATTTGACCGGTTTTAGCGGTGTGATAGTAAAAAATAGGGAGAAAAGTTATAATTTTACTTAAAAAGTAGTATAAAGATTAATTTCTTTTAAATAAATATTAATTGCACAGTATGCCGAAACAGGATAAAACAACCAAGACGCCAAATGAAAAGGCTTCGGAAAGTAAAACACTTTCAGCAACCACGGTGGATGGGACCAACAAGACTACACAAAACGAAAAGGCCGATGATGATGCAAATAAACAAGTGGAGACAAAGGCATCGACAGATGTGGCCAATAAAAAGCCACCAGCTATTGTAAATTTAGCTGCCGATTTGAGTAAGATATTATTTTTTAATTATTCTTTTTTAAATCTATAATTTTGGGCGTGGTTGAAGCTGCAGACCTCTAAGTATAAGAGTGGTACATATGAAATATTTGGTTTTAAACACCTCGGCTTCAATATAGTATATGTATATAGATATGTGTGTATATACTACAAATTTACTACACAACTATTTAGTTAAATTATTAATGTTATATACCTATTTGGATAATTTTCCGAACAAAAAAAGTTACTAATCTACACACTGCGTGTTAAGAAAATAAATTTTCTTCAGGGGTTGAGTTTAAATGTATTTGCATTTGAGGGTTGTTGTGGTATTCTTTGATTGTTGTTTTTAGAGACAATATTACAATTAGGTTACAACTGAATAAATTCTTAACACAAATAAGGGTAATTCACTTAAGTTATCCTTTATGAAGAAAAAGTTAGCACTAACAACCCAAACATACGTATACTAATAGAAGTTTCATAACCTATAATTCATGCAATGAATGTGAATAAAGAGAAATACTTTTAAACGATAATAATAAAATTTTCAATAAATTACTTCTATATTGCAGATATGCTTAATAGGCAAGATCTTTTGCAAGCAGTATCTGATGCGGTGTCCAGCAATCGTCAAGCTAAACAATTTGCCTTTTGGTCTACTCAACCTGTGCCTAAACTACACGAAGAAATCACAACAAATGAGTGCATTGAACCCGATAAAGATATCTCTGAAATTAGACAAGATCCATATGCTTTGCCGGAAGGATTTAAATGGGATACCTTAGATTTAAACAACAGCAGTGATCTAACCGAATTATATACTCTCCTAAATGAAAATTATGTTGAAGACGACGATGCTATGTTTCGCTTTGACTATCAACCAGAGTTTTTGAAATGGTCTCTGCAATCACCCGGCTGGAAGCGAGATTGGCATTTGGGAGTACGAGTTGTAAAATCTGGACGTTTAGTAGGTTTTATTTCGGCCATACCAAGTAATCTAAGAGCTTATGAGAAGGTTCTAAAAGTTGTCGAAATAAATTTCTTATGCGTTCATAAGAAATTGCGTAGCAAACGTGTTGCTCCGGTATTAATACGTGAAATAACAAGACGTGTAAATTTAACAGGCATCTTTCAGGCAGCATACACAGCTGGTGTTGTATTGCCAAAGCCAGTGGCAACATGCCGTTATTGGCATCGTTCATTAAATCCTAAAAAGCTAATAGAGGTAAATAAAACCTATTTCAGTGAAAAGTATTATAATTTCTGTAAAAACTACTTACATTTTTGTTTTAGGTTAAATTTTCTCATTTAGCACGTAACATGACTATGCAACGTACAATCAAATTGTACAAATTACCAGATCAACCGAAAACAAAGGGTTATCGCCGTATTGAAGCCAAAGATATGGACAAAGCCCACAAGCTTATGGATGAATACATGAAAAAGTTCAATATGTGCCCGGTTTTCAGTAAAGAAGAGTTTCGTCATTGGTTTTCGCCTAAAGATGGCATTGTTGATTGTTTTATTGTCGAAGATGACCATGGTAACATAACCGACATGATCAGTTTCTACTGTTTGCCATCATCGGTGATGCATCATCCGGTGCATAAGACCCTGCGGGCTGCATATTCTTTCTATAATGTTTCGACTAAAACTCCATGGCTGGAACTGGTTAATGATGCTCTTATATCAGCAAAAAATATACAAATGGATGTATATAATGCTTTAGATTTAATGGAGAACAATACGTTCTTACGGCCTTTGAAGTTTGGCCCCGGCGATGGCAACTTACAATACTATTTATATAATTGGCGGTGTCCAAGCATGAAACCTCAAGATGTAGCTTTAATACTCATGTAGAGAGTTGCCGAAATATATTAAGGAATTAAAATATTTCATTGTATTTTAAATTGGGTTGTCCTATTTTTTTCATTTGCGCTCTGTCCTCTTTTACTTTGTAATTTTCTAAATTCTTTCAGCTAACCAATTTTAAAATTATTTTAATCAAGTTATTTATGCCTCCCCTTTTAATTAACCTATGCCATCACCTCCTAAATTTTCCGGGTTCCTTTTTCGGTACCTGTTTATTTTTATTATAATTTTTAACTTCGTTTTTTAAGTCGTGTTTTAAAAGCGAGTGTATTTATTAAATAAGTTTTTTGTTAATAAAATTGCAAACATATAATAAAATATTTTTTCTAATAAAAAACTTGCTTAAATAAAAACTGAAATCTATTAAATATTTATTTTTTGCAACTATTAAATTGAAAGGTAAATAGATTAAAACACAATTATTTTTATCGATATATTTAAACATAATAAAACATTTTTAAATAAATATTAAACAATATAATTTTCCACGCGGTAGATTTTAATACTAAGTGCGTCTTTTAACAATAACATTGTTGGCTAAATGTACAATACGATTAAAATCAGTTTTCGAATGGACACGCCAAAATTTGCAACGATACCACATTACGGCTGGATAATTGGGACTGGAGATTCCATGAAATATTCTAGCGATATTACGCCCACTAAAGTTGTTTTCTGGATACATATTTATTAGGGCTATGACATCCGATTCTAATTCTGCATCAGAAACATTCGAAGCCTAAAAATACAAAAAATTTATGAAAAATTTTACATATGTAATAACTTTTTATAGAATAATATTTAGTCGAGATACATACATCAATTTCTAATTTCAAATTTTTAGGGTAATCATTATGGAAGTAATCACGAATAATTCCTTTTAATTGGTCTGAACGATCGTGGGAGAATGTTTCACTGCAGCAGGGCCCATAAGACTTGTATGCAACAGATGACAAGCCTTGAAAGACATATTGAAGCTAAAAAGATTTATAATTTCCCATGTGTAGGTTATGATAATTATCAAGTTGTAAAATGTCTTACTTGTATTAATTGAGTTTGTTCCTGCTTAACAGAGCGATTATATAGTGTATCAAGAGCGTCATCAATTTCTTCGGCAGTAAAATCACCAGGAGCTTTAATACGAAAACCTAAATCATTAAAGGTCACTGTAATTGGCGATCGTTTGGAATAGCCATTTACTGATTAAAAGAAAATGTGTAAAGACTTTTATAAACATTTTAAGATTTTTTTTTTTTTTTTTTGTATACCTTGCACCCATTCTAAATTTTTCAATTGATATTTAACAACGCCACTATTCCAACCGATGGCAGCTGCTACATCTACAACTGAAAATTCTATGATATTTGAGTCTTCCTTAAATGAACCGCTTTTAATTTCCATGGCAATTGCCATGGCCAGTGGAGGACATTCTTTGGCAGCATGTCTGCAAGAAAAATTTATTTACATATTTCATAATTTTGTGTTTTAATAATATATTTACTTTAGATATTTTGGGCCACCATATGATATGACTTTAGCTTTAATGTAGGCATTACTCAACACATTTATGCACCAACGGGAGTCTAATTCCATGTAACAAAGTAATGTAGATATGTTTTCTTCGGGTATATCCAAAGCTTCAACGGTTTTTTCTATAGAGAAGCCTATCTCATGCCCTGGACATACATGTTGTCTTGCTTTGAAACTTTCTTTTCCAAAATCTGAAGCATCTGTTTCGACTTTATTCGACATTTCATTATTTGGTCCAGTTGAAGTCTTTAGAACGCCACTGGATAAAGCATATAAACTTAAGTATTTATTTCTTGACAAATAGCAAAAAACAACTTACTCTTTTAAATTTTTATCGCAGGAACAAGGCACAAAGATATGCTGTAATAACTTCCGAATTACATGTCGATCTAATGAATTGGCATATATATGTCGTTTTAACTCATTTTGATCCCCACCATTAGCATCCAAGAAGAGATGGCAGTGAGAGATTTTATTGTCGCGACCAGCACGACCCACTTCTTGAACATAACTTTCAAAGTTGCGAGGCATATTATAATGTATAACAGCGCGAATATCGGGCTTGTTAATACCCATACCAAAGGCTATTGTAGCAACAACTATACGTAGTTCATTGCTCATGAATGCATTCTGAATGGTCCGTCTTCTAGAGGCGGGCATACCAGCGTGATAGGGTTCTGCATGCCAGTTAACACGTTTACGTTTCTTTTTAGTGTTTTCAGGCTCTGGTACCTTGCGATCCTGTAGACAAGTCCGTAAATATCCCGCTATACGTTCACATTCATCACGACGAGTGCAGTAAATAATAATAGATTGACAGGCTTCAAATCGTTTACTCAACAGCAATTGCAACAAAGACGAGTCACGATTTTCATCCTTTGACACAGATAAAATTAAATTATCAGGTAAAGGTATATCACTTATTATACCTCGCTCACCATCCAATATTCCCAAATGATTTATGATGCTCATACGCGTTGGAAGAGTAGCAGTAGCTGTTAAACCCAACACACATTTAACACCCAAATTTTGCTTCAATACTTTACAAATCATTAAATAACTAGGACGAAAATTATGACTCCACTGTGAGACACAATGTGCTTCATCTATACAAGCAAAAGCAATTGGTGGCAATTGCCTCAATATCGAACCGAATCCTGTGGAACGTTCTCCTGCCACAACAGCTTCAGGTGATACAAGCAAAACATCAATTTCACCATCAGCGATCATTTTCATAATTTTAATTTTTTGCTGAGGTGTCTGATTGGTGTGTAGGCAATGTGCGCGGAGAAAGTGTGGAACTCCTGTAACTTGATCCTCCATCAAGGAAACCAATGGAGATATGACTAATGTTATAGACTTCTTGTACTTGGAAAATAGGTATGCCGGCAATTGATAACATAGTGATTTACCACTACCTGTCGACAATGTCACCAATGTTGACATTCCGGACAATATACGCATTACTGCACGGTCTTGACCCTTTCGAAAGCTGGTGTGACCAAACATTCTAAGGGCTTCTAAAACATCTGATGTGACTTCTTTTACGCTGCCATCTGGATTAAGATCATAAAGAGGACCAACACCATGGAATTGGGAAGAACTATTTGTGTTTGGATTAGTAGGATCTATACCAGCTGCCTTAAGGAACTCTTCTGGAATTTTAGAACCCACATATTTTTTTATTGGTGATATCGTTTTTTGATTTTCTAAGGCCATGTCGACATCAAAGTCGTCCAATTCATCATCAGTTTCCATTAGTATTTCCTCATCGTTTACATCGTCGCTACAGTCGTCAGTGTTGACGGTGCTGACTTTAACCTAAGAATTGTATGATTAATTATTTTTATATCTAGATATTTTGATAAAAATTAACATATATTGAAAAGTACCTCATCACTGTCATTTTCATCACTGTCGTTTTCGTCTATTTGATTGTATATGGCCGCATTAGCAGCCTGGGGCATTTTTGCTATATTTCGACTGTGAACAGCCACTGCCGACTGACTTGCCATACGTTCAGCCTCTTCCAGCGTTGGAAATGGTGAGGGATCTTCTTCCAATTGAGCCGTTAATGGCAGAAGAGAATCTCCTTTTACTTTACAATTTTGAGCGAAATGACCGGCTTGCCCGCAATTAAAGCACTTTAATGTGCCGCCATCACAACCACCCATATCCATATTTGGACCGCTTAAAGCAGCAATGTGCTTTTTATGTTTCCACAATTTTTTCTTATATTTGGAGTAGTTTACAGTTTTTTTGCCACGCACAAATGTTTTCTTTTGAATATTAATGGTAACAAAATTTTCATTTAATTTTCCAGTGGCTATTTTGTCCTCAAGTTTTCGTCTGGCAGCTGCTCTTTTTTCTTCAGCGGCTGTTACAGGTATTGGTCGAGAGGCTGCAGCTGTACCTGGTATTGGAGCCAATGTATTTATGTATTGCTGAGCCAAAGTATCGGCCTTGTCTAAATCTGTCTGTTTAATGCGTGGTACAGAGGTAATATCTCCTCTTTCCAAAGCCAACGTATATTTAAGATCTTCTGGATCTAGTGGCTGATTTTCCAATTCTTCTTCTAGTAACTCTTCATTATTAATAGTTTTCTTTCTAGAAGCTCTACTACTTGCTTTTGGTTTGTTCACATTTGGAATTGTCTTGCTATTTTTCTCCTTTGGAGATGATTTACTTTTCTTCGTTTTAGGCGAGGTCTTTGCCTTTGCCGATGTTTTTCTGTTGGCAACAGCTCTCTTTCTTTTTGCCTTCGGCTTTTCCTCAACATAGTCCGCATCTTCTTTTTCGCTGTCTGGGGAGAAATCTTTTTCAAAGTCTACATTATCCGAATTAAGTTTACATTCTATACCAGGTTGGGTCTTAGATTTGTTGCTTGGACTAGTTACACATTTGCTATCTACTTTAGGCGAAGATGACGGCATAACTCTTCTTCTCTTGACTATATGTCGATATTCTTGTGATTCTTTTTCTTCTTCGCTGTCATCAACAACAGAATCGGAATCTTGAGATTTTAAATTTTTTATCTCAGATTTCTTGGCCTGCTCCATAGGCATTTTCTGAAAATGGAGTGGTTCTAATTCCAAGTTTCTATTTGAATCGACAGCGGAAATATTTTCAATTTGAACTTTTGCCAAATTGTCAGCGGGATTAGCTTGGAACTTCGACACATCTATATTTGTTAAACCGTATATAGACTTCCTAACTGGAGTTGAAATGTTTCGATTGTTATTTTCTTCCAGTTTGTGTAATTTTTTTGCTTTAATGCCATTTTGAGCAGCGTTTCGCTGCAGCCATCCCTCATCAACTTGAGTTTTTATATTTTCTTTTGATTTTTCTACAACTAATAAAGGATTTGCTACTATTGTAGATGCAGTTTGCAGCTCCTTGGCCTTTTGCAACAAAATCGTTTCCAAATCTGGCAATACTTCTTTATTGTTAGTATTTAAATTTTCGCTTAAATTCGTTTGACTACCACGTAATGAATTATCTAGGAGAGATTTCGAAAGTGATTTTCGAGGATTTCTTTTTGAAAAGGAAGAATTTTGAAATAATTTTTCTTTAAAATTTGGTTTTAGACTTTTACGTGTCAATTCCTTTTTCTCTTTTACTTCAGGTTTCATAGATACTTTTGGTCCCCAAGCATTATCATTTAAAGGCAATACATCAACTGGCTCGAATTCTTTTAAAACATGACTTTCAGATTTATTTGCCATATTGGTCAAGGCGTAACTTCCCGGTAGTTCCTTTATGTTGGAAAAACCATTACAATTCTCTCCAGGAGATACCTCATGTTGTTGTTGTTCAACCAGCTTTTCTATGTCTAAGGGAAGCTGAGGTCCACTATAATTGTTTTCAGTCAGACTATCATCTATGTCACCTTCTCTTTGTGACATTTCTAAAACATCAAATCCATCATCGGACAAAACATCATTTAGTGTGTCTTCCAAAAATGAAGTCTTCAGTTTGTAATACATTTTATAGGAGTCCCTTATTTCTTGGGAGGCATCTCGAATATCGTACTAAAATAATATACAAAAAGAATTTTCTAATATTTTTAAGTTATTTATTATCGTAGAACAATATACTTTGGAAGGTATTCTGCCATGTTTCTTTTTAAAGTCCTTTTCCCACAGTTTTACTCGAAGTTTATACTTTTGATATTTTTGTTTAAATACGGGATCTTCCATAGCTTAAAAATAAATAAAGTAATAAAAAAAGAAGATGTTCAACAATTATTTTTCTACTAAGACCAGTAGAGAAATAGATATATTTTCACATCTATATTTTTGTTATCGATGTGAAGAAATCACACTTTTTTATCATACTTTTTTTCAGGGTTGCATAAAGTAGTATACTTTTGGTACTTTTTTTTCTAAGGTATCTATTTATAAAAAATGTAGTATTTTTCATGCTTAAACAAACAGCTGGTACAGAGTTATTATTTGGAGGTGTAAAATTTCAACGTCAAATAATTGCGGGTTACAAAGAAATAAAATAGGTGAGTTTTACACCATGTATTTTACAAATTATTAAATAAGCGTTTCGTATAATAATAAAAAAAAAATATTGGTAAAAGTGTTAATATGTAAATTACGTTTTTGATAAAAAAAATATGTACATATAAGTGCAAATAGTATAAATCATGAAATAATAATAACAAGGAAGTTTCATTCTCTCTCTTCAAAATTATTTTGAAGTATATTGGGTTTTTGAAGTTTGATATTTGAAAACAAATGAAAGAAAAATGTTGCCACATTAAGAAAAGGGGTACGAAATACATTGGGAATAATTATCAAAAATGTATAATTTTGAAGTTAAACATATAATGAAGACATTCAATATTAAAGAAATAAATTTGTATGATTGTTTATTGAACATTTGTAGTAAATATTTATAAGTTTTTTATACAAAAATTTTGTCATAGAAATTTTGTTTATAGAAAAGTGGGATTGTCGGCAAAAATATGGTAGCACAAACTTTCACTATCCTAACAAACGTCAGAAAGTTATCATGGCGACAAAAAGAGAGAATGGAACAACCTTCAGTATTATTAAGTCATGGTATAAATTAGTTAAATTAAAAAATACTACAATTCACTCCCGTTTGATTTTTTTTTATCTACTGCACTATTAAAAGAAAAGTTATGATATCCATTATGTTATTCAATCATTAACAAAATAACTATAATATAAGTCTCATTATAAATAATAATTATTTCCTATAAAAAAGCTGTCATATAAGCCATATACTACTTTAACACTAAGAAGACTAAATTTTAGAATAAATAAAAAACAAAGCACATTTCCTTTAATTTGCCTATGATTACAAAAAGTTTTAATATTCTTTTTATTAAGCATTTTATATTATGTCAAATTAACTTGTATTAATTATATGTATTTTTTGTGTAAGTTTGAAATTATTTATAGTGTACTGTAAAAGTGGCATTTTCGCAGTGTATCGATTGGATGAATTTTAATTCCATTGTTCCTCATCTAAAATAATATGGCAATATCATTAAAAAAAAGCCGCCATCATGAAAAGAAAACCAAAAAGAAAGACAAAATGCGTTTCTTTGATTGTGGCCTTCTACAATATGCTCTTCTATCAGACGATTTTATCAAGGAAATGGCTTTAAAGCAAAAAGAAAGGTAAAGATTTAAAATTTAAAAACTTTACCAAAATTAATTTGATTTTTTTTATAATAGGGGTCAGTGGCGTGGCGTTTTATCTTTAGTCTCCAACAAACAGCCAAAATTGTACGCATTTATAGAGCAGGACTTATGTATTATGGCCCTGACGGACAATACTACATTTTTGGTGGACTTGTCACAGATGTAGCCGCATGCAGCTAATTGATGGTGTCAATATAATAAAGTTAAAAATTTTTGATAACAAGAATCACATGCTTACCTTAGACCGTTATGGTGATTTAAAGTTGTGGGATATAACTTTGGAAAAAAGACGCATGCTGAATCAAAGAACTAATCCCAAGGCCACAGTAAGTTGTACAGCCAATCGTCTCCCTTATAAAGCATCAATGATTACATCAGTTCCTGGGGTAGCATAAGAACTTTTTTCTAACACTCCAACCCCAATTCAATGGCAAACTGGAAGTGCTATACGGGAGTCCACATTGTCAATCAAATTATATGTCAGATTTTAGAAAATACTTCAACGCAGCGTGCCATAAAATTTCAACAAAATCGGTCGATAAACACCAGAGATATCCCCAAATTCAAAATTCGATGAGAATTAAAATTTTTTTTTAAATGTATTTAAAAAAAAAATTTAAATTCGTCAATATGCGCCCATCGAATTTTAGTATTTTAGCGATATCTCCGGAGTATATGGACCGATTTTGATTAAATTTAATAGCGTGCTGCGTAGGACAATTTCCTAAAACCTGATGTACAATCTATCTCGCTACACCCTCCAGGAGCTCCACAAACTTGACTCTCCTTGCGATTCTGAGTCGATCGGTATAATTTCACCTATTGGTGAAGGGTATATTAAAATTTATAATTTAGGTGCTCTATATATTAAACTATGTATATTGTTTAAATAAATGAAGGTAGAATAATAATTTATGGACTGTTCGATTGGCATTGAAGAAATATGAGACAGGTGTTTGGTACTTTTTTGATTCAGGGGTCAAAAAGGGGGAAAAGCGGGGGAAAAAATTTAGGGTAGGTCCATTTTTCTTTTTATTTGTATTTCACTTGAACCAATAAAGCTAGAAATAAAATTTATAGGGAGGTCGATTGCCAAGTACAAAATATTAAATACGTGTTTGGTACTTTTTTCAATTAAAAGGGTAAAAAAGGGAAAAATCGGTAACATTATATCTCCTTAACCAACAGCGATAGAAGCGAAGATTAAATTGGTTTGAGATTAGCACTAAAAATTAAGGGACACGTATTCGGTCCTTTTTTGAAAATCGGCCGCCTAGCGGGCAAAACAGGGTAGAAAAGGGAGAAATTAGTAACATCATATCTCCGAAACCAATACAGATAGAAACAAAGTTGAAATTGGATTTAAATCGGCTAGAAAAATAAGGGGACACGTGTTTGGTACTTTTTTGAAAATGGCACCAATAAGAATGAAAAAGGGTAAAAACTATATTTTGGTACTTTTTTTAACCCATATGTATCTTTTGAACTAATAAACATAGAAACATATTTTATATCGCAACCAATAGACATTAAAAAAGAACTAAATACGTATTTGGTACTTTTGCGATTAATGGGGTACAAAAGGGTAAAAAAGGGAAAATATTCAAGGATAGGTTTTTTGCTTTTTAGCCATGGATATCTTTTAGGCTACTGAAGTTAGAAGTATAATTTATTGACTGGTAGATTTACATTGAAAAGAAATAAGCTACGTGTTTGGTACTTTTTTTTAATTTTGGGGGTAAAAATCGGTAAAGTATATCTTCTAAACCAAAAGTGATAGAAACAAAAACTAAATTGGACTGAGATTGGCACTTATAATTAAGGAACACATGTTCGGTACTTTTTTGAAGTTTAACCTCTTAGAAGGTAAAACAGGGTAGAAAAGGGAGAAATTAGTAACATCATATCTCCGAAACCAACATCGATGCAAACAAAGTTGAAATTGGATTTGAATCGGCTAGGAAAATAAGGAGACACGTGCTTGGTACTTTTTTGGAAATGGCACTAATAAGGATAAAAAAGGGTAAAAACTATATTTTGGTACTTTTTTCAACTAATATGTATCTTTTGAACTAATAAACATAGAAACATAATTTATATCGCAACAGATAGATATTAAAAAACAATTAAATATGTATTTGGTACTTTTGCGATTAATGGGGTACAAAAGGGTAAAAAAGGGAAAATATTTAAGGGTAGGTTTTTTGTTTTTAGCTATGGATATCTTTTAGGCTAATGAAGCCAGAAGTATAATTTATTGCCTGGTCGATTGACAAAGAAAAAATAAAATACGTTTTTGGTCCTTTTTTTAATTTTGGGGGTAAAAATATATCTTCTAATTCAAAAGTGATAGAAACAAAAACTAAATTAGTCTGAGATCAGCACTAAAAATTAAGGGACACGTGTTCGGTACTTTTTTGAAATTCGACCTTTTAAAGGGTAAAACAAGGTAGAAAATGGAGAAATTAGTAACGACATATCTCCGAAACTAACACCGATGCAAACGAAGTTTAAATTGGATTTGAATCAGATAAAAAAATAAATGGTCACGTATTTGGTACTATTTCAAAAATGGTACTAATAAGAATAAAAAAGGGTAAAAACTATATTTTGGTACTTTTTTAACCCATATATATCTTTTGAACTAATAAACATAGAAATTTATATCGCAACTGATAGGCATTAAAAAACTATTAAACACGTATTTATATATGTTTGTTAAATTTCCGAATCTTATTTTTCAGAATAACTGGACCGTACCCACTGGGTTTGGCGACCACCCCCCACCACCACATAGATACGCCCAGTGGTATTATTCGATGTATGGTCCAGCTGTTGAACCGCAGCAAACCTCTCCCCAAGACGCACCAGCCCCTCTGCAAGACGCACCAGCCCCTCTGCAAGATGCACCAGCCCCTCCGCAAGATGCACCAGATAAGCAAACCACTTCCCAAGACGCAGACAAAACCCCACCCGAAGAAAAATAAAATAAAATTTTTTTATGATTCAAATAATAATAATTTTAAAAAAAATAAAATTCTTTTGGAATAATTAAATTAAATTTATTTATTGACATTAATGTCTTCTTTTGTATAGAATGTCTTCTTTTGTATAGAAAAAATTTTTTATTGAAAATTTTTCTATAGAAAAATTTTTTTATTGAAAATTTTTGTAAAGAAAAATTTTTTTATTGAAAATTTTTCTATAGAAAATTTTTTTATTGAAAATTTTTCTATAAAAAAATTTTTTTATTGAAAATTTTTCCAAAGAAAACGTTTTTTTGGAAATTTTTCTATAGAAAAAAAATTTTTCTATAGAAAAATTTTCAATAAAAAAATTTTTCTATAGAAAAATTTTCAATAAAAAAATTTTTCTATAGAAAAATTTCCAAAAAAAACTTTTTCTATAGAAAAATTTTCAATAAAAAAATTTTTCTATAGAAAAATTTTCAATAAAAAAATTTTTCTATAGAAAAATTTTCAATAAAAAAATTTTTCTATAGAAAAATTTTCAATAAAAAAATTTTTCTATAGAAAAATTTCCAAAAAAAACTTTTTCTATAGAAAAATTTTCAATAAAAAAATTTTTCTATAGAAAAATTTCCAAAAAAAAACCTTTTCTATAGAAAAATTTTCAATAAAAAAATTTTTCTATAGAAAAATTTCCAAAAAAAACTTTTTCTATAGAAAAATTTTCAATAAAAAAATTTTTCTATAGAAAAATTTTCAATAAAAAAATTTTTCTATAGAAAAATTTTCAATAAAAAAATTTTTCTATAGAAAAATTTTCAATAAAAAAATTTTTCTATAGAAAAATTTTCAATAAAAAAATTTTTCTATAGAAAAATTTCCAAAAAAAACTTTTTCTATAGAAAAATTTTCAATAAAAAAATTTTTCTATAGAAAAATTTCCAAAAAAAACTTTTTCTATAGAAAAATTTTCAATAAAAAAATTTTTCTATAGAAAAATTTTCAATAAAAAAATTTTTCTATAGAAAAATTTTCAATAAAAAAATTTTTCTATAGAAAAATTTCCAAAAAAAACTTTTTCTATAGAAAAATTTTCAATAAAAAAATTTTTCTATAGAAAAATTTCCAAAAAAAAACCTTTTCTATAGAAAAATTTTCAATAAAAAAATTTTTCTATAGAAAAATTTCCAAAAAAAACTTTTTCTATAGAAAAATTTTCAATAAAAAAATTTTTCTATAGAAAAATTTTCAATAAAAAAATTTTTCTATAGAAAAATTTTCAATAAAAAAATTTTTCTATAGAAAAATTTTCAATAAAAAAATTTTTCTATAGAAAAATTTTCAATAAAAAAATTTTTCTATAGAAAAATTTCCAAAAAAAACTTTTTCTATAGAAAAATTTTCAATAAAAAAATTTTTCTATAGAAAAATTTTCAATAAAAAAATTTTTCTATAGAAAAATTTTCAATAAAAAAATTTTTCTATAGAAAAATTTTCAATAAAAAAATTTTTCTATAGAAAAAATTTCCAATAAAAAAATTTTTCTATAGAAAAATTTTCAATAAAAAAATTTTTCTATAGAAAAATTTTCAATAAAAAAATTTTTCTATAGAAAAATTTTCAATAAAAAAATTTTTCTATAGAAAAATTTTCAATAAAAAAATTTTTCTATAGAAAAATTTTCAATAAAAAAATTTTTCTATAGAAAAATTTCCAAAAAAAAACCTTTTCTATAGAAAAATTTTCAATAAAAAAATTTTTCTATAGAAAAATTTCCAAAAAAAAACTTTTTCTATAGAAAAATTTTCAATAAAAAAATTTTTCTATAGAAAAATTTTCAATAAAAAAATTTTTCTATAGAAAAATTTTCAATAAAAAAATTTTTCTATAGAAAAATTTTCAATAAAAAAATTTTTCTATAGAAAAATTTTCAATAAAAAAATTTTTCTATAGAAAAATTTTCAATAAAAAAATTTTTCTATAGAAAAATTTTCAATAAAAAAATTTTTCTATAGAAAAATTTCCAAAAAAAACCTTATAGAAAAATTTTCAATAAAAAAATTTTTCTATAGAAAAATTTTCAATAAAAAAATTTTTCTATAGAAAAATTTTCAATAAAAAAATTTTTCTATAGAAAAATTTTCAATAAAAAAATTTTTCTATAGAAAAAATTTCCAATAAAAAAATTTTTCTATAGAAAAATTTTCAATAAAAAAATTTTTCTATAGAAAAATTTTCAATAAAAAAATTTTTCTATAGAAAAATTTTCAATAAAAAAATTTTTCTATAGAAAAATTTTCAATAAAAAAATTTTTCTATAGAAAAATTTTCAATAAAAAAATTTTTCTATAGAAAAATTTCCAAAAAAAAACCTTTTCTATAGAAAAATTTTCAATAAAAAAATTTTTCTATAGAAAAATTTCCAAAAAAAACTTTTTCTATAGAAAAATTTTCAATAAAAAAATTTTTCTATAGAAAAATTTTCAATAAAAAAATTTTTCTATAGAAAAATTTTCAATAAAAAAATTTTTCTATAGAAAAATTTTCAATAAAAAAATTTTTCTATAGAAAAATTTTCAATAAAAAAATTTTTCTATAGAAAAATTTTCAATAAAAAAATTTTTCTATAGAAAAATTTTCAATAAAAAAATTTTTCTATAGAAAAATTTCCAAAAAAAAACCTTTTCTATAGAAAAATTTTCAATAAAAAAATTTTTCTATAGAAAAATTTCCAAAAAAAACTTTTTCTATAGAAAAATTTTCAATAAAAAAATTTTTCTATAGAAAAATTTTCAATAAAAAAATTTTTCTATAGAAAAATTTTCAATAAAAAAATTTTTCTATAGAAAAATTTTCAATAAAAAAATTTTTCTATAGAAAAATTTTCAATAAAAAAATTTTTCTATACAAAAATTTCCAAAAAAAACTTTTTCTATAGAAAAATTTTCAATAAAAAAATTTTTCTATAGAAAAATTTTCAATAAAAAAATTTTTCTATAGAAAAATTTTCAATAAAAAAATTTTTCTATAGAAAAATTTTCAATAAAAAAATTTTTCTATAGAAAAATTTTTTTATTGAAAATTTTTCTATAGAAAAATTGTTTTATTGAAAATTTTTTTATAGAAAATTTTGTTTTTTAACATTTTTCTAATTTTTTTTTTTTCATTTTTCTGAAGAAAAAATTTTTTATCGAATATTTTTCTATACAATTTTTTTTTCTATAGAAATATTTTAAAAATATTTTTCTTTACAAAAATTTTCAATAAAAGCTTTTCTATTAAAAAATTTTTTTAATAGAAAAATTGTCGATTAAAATGTTTTTCTTCAAAAAAATTTTTGATAAAAAATATTTCAATAGTAAAATTTTCGATAAAAAATATTTCTATAGAAATTTTTTTTTATAGGATAACTTCTTTTATTTCTACGAAGGTTCACTTCAAATAGTGTAAAACAATTCGTATATTGTAACAATATGAATTATTTAATGCAACTCTGTGTTTTGTCCTAAAGCAACTCTGTGTTCTTGTCATCTGTTTAGTGGAGATACCAGATCTTGAAAATTTTCTTTAGGTACTACACTTACAGAAAAAGGAAGTTAATCACTTAATTAAAAAAAAACACTTTTTATTTTTGTTATATTACAGCTTTTTATTTTATGGTATAAACAGATATTTTGGTATATTTATAGTTTTTGGACTTTTAGAGGAGTTAGATTTTTGATGTTAACATATAAGCAACAAATACATTTGTTTAAAAGAAGTTTACATGTCTAAACAATATATATAATGTACAATATTGTACAAGTTTTAATCAGATATTACAATTAAGTGTTCCTGTACTGACAAAAATGTAATTGAGAACCAATTTTTGAAAAATTTTCTCTTAACAATAACTTACATGTTTTGCCAGAACAATTTTTTCTGGTAAACATTTTAAAATTGTCAAAAAAATATTTAACGATTAAAAACAAAAAAAAAAAATTTGAAAAATTGTTATTAAAATTAAAAAATATAGAAAAACTAAAATGTTGAGGTTTTGAAAAAAATAAATCAATTGTGGACATTTATTTTGCTATTTTGTGTTTCCCTACTTCGTGTAAGTTTTGCTGTTTGGAAGAGAAAAATATATTCCTATTTGCAGGAACTCAACCAGAAAGTAAAGAAACCTATACTTATATTACATATAATAAGGGATACATTGAAATCAGTTTTTTTAAATGACGACTACTTAGTCGAATTGACACAATATTTGTATACGAAACATCTTAATTTAATCTATGGCATTACAAACTGTTCCGGTTTCAGAAATCAATAAACTATATATACGGTAATATACTAATGTTATATATTATATACTGTGGGGATTACCCTGAAATCGGATCATCATAATTTTTATATAGTAGTATACCAATATAATATATAATAGGGATACCCTGAAATCGGCTAATTTCTCGAAAGTGACAACCGGCTAGTCGGATTTAGACAGTTAATGTCCATATAAAACCATTATCAAATTTTTCGCACCGGGATCGGTTCAGATTTTACGGATCATCATACTTTTTATATAGTATAATATATAATAGGGGATACCCTGAAATCGGCTAATTTCTCGAAAGTGACAACCGGCTAGTCGGATTTAGACAGTTAATGTCCATATAAAACCATTATCAAATTTTTCGCACCGGGATCGGTTCAGATTTTACGGATCATCATACTTTTTATATAGTATAATATATAATAGGGGATACCCTGAAATCGGCTAATTTCTCGAAAGTGACAACCGGCTAGTCGGATTTAGACAGTTAATGTCCATATAAAACCATTATCAAATTTTTCGCACCGGGATCGGTTCAGATTTTACGGATCATCATACTTTTTATATAGTATAATATATAATAGGGGATACCCTGAAATCGGCTAATTTCTCGAAAGTGACAACCGGCTAGTCGGATTTAGACAGTTAATGTCCATATAAAACCATTATCAAATTTTTCGCACCGGGATCGGTTCAGATTTTACGGATCATCTGGTTTTCTTTTCATGATGGCGGCTTTTTTTTAATGATATTGCCATATTATTTTAGATGAGGAACAATGGAATTAAAATTCATCCAATCGATACACTGCGAAAATGCCACTTTTACAGTACACTATAAATAATTTCAAACTTACACAAAAAATACATATAATTAATACAAGTTAATTTGACATAATATAAAATGCTTAATAAAAAGAATATTAAAACTTTTTGTAATCATAGGCAAATTAAAGGAAATGTGCTTTGTTTTTTATTTATTCTAAAATTTAGTCTTCTTAGTGTTAAAGTAGTATATGGCTTATATGACAGCTTTTTTATAGGAAATAATTATTATTTATAATGAGACTTATATTATAGTTATTTTGTTAATGATTGAATAACATAATGGATATCATAACTTTTCTTTTAATAGTGCAGTAGATAAAAAAAAATAAAAAAAAATCAAACGGGAGTGAATTGTAGTATTTTTTAATTTAACTAATTTATACTATTTGCACTTATATGTACATATTTTTTTTATCAAAAACGTAATTTACATATTAACACTTTTACCAATATTTTTTTTTATTATTATACAAAACGCTTATTTAATAATTTGTAAAATACATGGTGTAAAACTCACCTATTTTATTTCTTTGTAACCCGCAATTATTTGACGTTGAACAAATAAAATTTTACACCTCCAAATAATAACTCTGTACCAGCTGTTTGTTTAAGCATGAAAAATACTACATTTTTTATAAATAGATACCTTAGAAAAAAAAGTACCAAAAGTATACTACTTTATGCAACCCTGAAAAAAAGTATGATAAAAAAGTGTGATTTCTTCACATCGATCTTTCTTTTTGGTTTTCTTTTCATGATGGCGGCTTTTTTTTAATGATATTGCCATATTATTTTAGATGAGGAACAATGGAATTAAAATTCATCCAATCGATACACTGCGAAAATGCCACTTTTACAGTACACTATAAATAATTTCAAACTTACACAAAAAATACATATAATTAATACAAGTTAATTTGACATAATATAAAATGCTTAATAAAAAGAATATTAAAACTTTTTGTAATCATAGGCAAATTAAAGGAAATGTGCTTTGTTTTTTATTTATTCTAAAATTTAGTCTTCTTAGTGTTAAAGTAGTATATGGCTTATATGACAGCTTTTTTATAGGAAATAATTATTATTTATAATGAGACTTATATTATAGTTATTTTGTTAATGATTGAATAACATAATGGATATCATAACTTTTCTTTTAATAGTGCAGTAGATAAAAAAAAATAAAAAAAAATCAAACGGGAGTGAATTGTAGTATTTTTTAATTTAACTAATTTATACTATTTGCACTTATATGTACATATTTTTTTTATCAAAAACGTAATTTACATATTAACACTTTTACCAATATTTTTTTTTATTATTATACAAAACGCTTATTTAATAATTTGTAAAATACATGGTGTAAAACTCACCTATTTTATTTCTTTGTAACCCGCAATTATTTGACGTTGAACAAATAAAATTTTACACCTCCAAATAATAACTCTGTACCAGCTGTTTGTTTAAGCATGAAAAATACTACATTTTTTATAAATAGATACCTTAGAAAAAAAAGTACCAAAAGTATACTACTTTATGCAACCCTGAAAAAAAGTATGATAAAAAAGTGTGATTTCTTCACATCGATCTTTCTTTTTGGTTTTCTTTTCATGATGGCGGCTTTTTTTTAATGATATTGCCATATTATTTTAGATGAGGAACAATGGAATTAAAATTCATCCAATCGATACACTGCGAAAATGCCACTTTTACAGTACACTATAAATAATTTCAAACTTACACAAAAAATACATATAATTAATACAAGTTAATTTGACATAATATAAAATGCTTAATAAAAAGAATATTAAAACTTTTTGTAATCATAGGCAAATTAAAGGAAATGTGCTTTGTTTTTTATTTATTCTAAAATTTAGTCTTCTTAGTGTTAAAGTAGTATATGGCTTATATGACAGCTTTTTTATAGGAAATAATTATTATTTATAATGAGACTTATATTATAGTTATTTTGTTAATGATTGAATAACATAATGGATATCATAACTTTTCTTTTAATAGTGCAGTAGATAAAAAAAAAATAAAAAAAAATCAAACGGGAGTGAATTGTAGTATTTTTTAATTTAACTAATTTATACTATTTGCACTTATATGTACATATTTTTTTTATCAAAAACGTAATTTACATATTAACACTTTTACCAATATTTTTTTTTATTATTATACAAAACGCTTATTTAATAATTTGTAAAATACATGGTGTAAAACTCACCTATTTTATTTCTTTGTAACCCGCAATTATTTGACGTTGAACAAATAAAATTTTACACCTCCAAATAATAACTCTGTACCAGCTGTTTGTTTAAGCATGAAAAATACTACATTTTTTATAAATAGATACCTTAGAAAAAAAAGTACCAAAAGTATACTACTTTATGCAACCCTGAAAAAAAGTATGATAAAAAAGATCGATGAGGAGAAGAAAACAAACAGGAGAAAACAAACTTTTTTTCCCTTTAATCTGAACCACCCTGTTTCAAAATACATATTGTAAACAAAGATTGGAAAAAAATTAACTAATTTCCAAATTGAATTAAATAAATATTTTTACCTTATTTTAAGACAAAATCCTATTTAAATAAATATTTAAAGTGTCTAGTATCTAATTATTTAATGTTTTTTATTTTTATTACACGTTTTAATATAATAAAGTGGTGTTATATTTTACCTTCATATCTTGGTGTTTTTACTGATAAAAATAAAGGCTATAAAGTGAATTTGAACAAAAAATCAAAAACGATTCCGTGTACATATACAGGGCCTAGAGGCATCAATAGAGGACGATAATGTGATTATGTTAAGCTATAAACCACTCCTAGAAAGACTTAGGGTTCATTTTTATAGACTGGCAAATTTACGAAAATTAAAAGTTTAATAAACTATTCCAAGGGTGAATTCGTATTTCCAGACAAAAATCAAAAACGATTCCCTGTACATCTACAGCACTAGGGGATTGATAGAGGACAGTACTGCGATTCTTTTAAGGTATAATACACTCCTGGAAAGACTCTAGGTTCCTGGGTATAGACCGGCAAACTTTTTAAAATTCCAAAAAAAATTTCTAAAAGTGAAATCGTATATGAACTCATAAATCGAAAACGATTCTCTGTGCCTCTACAGGACTAGAGGGAATTGATAGAGGACAGTACTGCGATTCTTTTAAGGTATAATACACTACTGGAAAGACTCTAGGTTCCTGGGTATAGACCGGCAAACCTTTTAAAATTCCAAAAAAAATTTCTAAAAGTGAAATCGTATATGAACTCATAAATCGAAAACGATTCCCTGTGCCTCTACAGGACTAGGGGGAATTGATAGAGGACAGTACTGCGATTCTTTTAAGGTATAATACACTCCTGGAAAGACTCTAGGTTCCTGGGTATAGACCGGCAAACTTTTTAAAATTCCAAAAAAAATTTCTAAAAGTGAAATCGTATATGAACTCATAAATCGAAAACGATTCCCTGTGCCTCTACAGGACTAGGGGGAATTGGTAGAGGACAGTACTGCGATTCTTTTAAAGTATAATACACTCCTGGAAAGACTCTAGGTTCCTGGGTATAGACCGGCAAACTTTTTAAAATTCCAAAAAAAATTTCTAAAAGTGAAATCGTATATGAACTCATAAATCGAAAACGATTCCCTGTGCCTCTACAGGACTAGGGGGAATTGATAGAGGACAGTACTGCGATTCTTTTAAGGTATAATACACTACTGGAAAGACTCTAGGTTCCTGGGTATAGACCGGCAAACTTTTTAAAATTCCAAAAAAAATTTCTAAAAGTGAAATCGTATATGAACTCATAAATCGAAAACGATTCTCTGTGCCTCTACAGGACTAGAGGGAATTGATAGAGGACAGTACTGCGATTCTTTTAAGGTATAATACACTCCTGGAAAGACTCTAGGTTCCTGGGTATAGACCGGCAAACTTTTTAAAATTCCAAAAAAAATTTCTAAAAGTGAAATCGTATATGAACTCATAAATCGAAAACGATTCCCTGTGCCTCTACAGGACTAGGGGGAATTGGTAGAGGACAGTACTGCGATTCTTTTAAAGTATAATACACTCCTGGAAAGACTCTAGGTTCCTGGGTATAGACCGGCAAACTTTTTAAAATTCCAAAAAAAATTTCTAAAAGTGAAATCGTATATGAACTCATAAATCGAAAACGATTCCCTGTGCCTCTACAGGACTAGGGGGAATTGGTAGAGGACAGTACTGCGATTCTTTTAAAGTATAATACACTCCTGGAAAGACTCTAGGTTCCTGGGTATAGACCGGCAAACTTTTTAAAATTCCAAAAAAAATTTCTAAAAGTGAAATCGTATATGAACTCATAAATCGAAAACGATTCCCTGTGCCTCTACAGGACTAGGGGGAATTGATAGAGGACAGTACTGCGATTCTTTTAAGGTATAATACACTACTGGAAAGACTCTAGGTTCCTGGGTATAGACCGGCAAACTTTTTAAAATTCCAAAAAAAATTTCTAAAAGTGAAATCGTATATGAACTCATAAATCGAAAACGATTCTCTGTGCCTCTACAGGACTAGAGGGAATTGATAGAGGACAGTACTGCGATTCTTTTAAGGTATAATACACTCCTGGAAAGACTCTAGGTTCCTGGGTATAGACCGGCAAACTTTTTAAAATTCCAAAAAAAATTTCTAAAAGTGAAATCGTATATGAACTCATAAATCGAAAACGATTCCCTGTGCCTCTACAGGACTAGGGGGAATTGGTAGAGGACAGTACTGCGATTCTTTTAAAGTATAATACACTCCTGGAAAGACTCTAGGTTCCTGGGTATAGACCGGCAAACTTTTTAAAATTCCAAAAAAAATTTCTAAAAGTGAAATCGTATATGAACTCATAAATCGAAAACGATTCCCTGTGCCTCTACAGGACTAGGGGGAATTGATAGAGGACAGTACTGCGATTCTTTTAAGGTATAATAAATCCTGGAAAGACTCTAGGTTCCTGGGTATAGACCGGCAAACTTTTTAAAATTCCAAAAAAAATTTCTAAAAGTGAAATCGTATATGAACTCATAAATCGAAAACGATTCCCTGTGCCTCTACAGGACTAGGGGGAATTGATAGAGGACAGTACTGCGATTCTTTTAAGGTATAATACACTACTGGAAAGACTCTAGGTTCCTGGGTATAGACCGGCAAACTTTTTAAAATTCCAAAAAAAATTTCTAAAAGTGAAATCGTATATGAACTCATAAATCGAAAACGATTCTCTGTGCCTCTACAGGACTAGAGGGAATTGATAGAGGACAGTACTGCGATTCTTTTAAGGTATAATACACTCCTGGAAAGACTCTAGGTTCCTGGGTATAGACCGGCAAACTTTTTAAAATTCCAAAAAAAATTTCTAAAAGTGAAATCGTATATGAACTCATAAATCGAAAACGATTCCCTGTGCCTCTACAGGACTAGGGGGAATTGGTAGAGGACAGTACTGCGATTCTTTTAAAGTATAATACACTCCTGGAAAGACTCTAGGTTCCTGGGTATAGACCGGCAAACTTTTTAAAATTCCAAAAAAAATTTCTAAAAGTGAAATCGTATATGAACTCATAAATCGAAAACGATTCCCTGTGCCTCTACAGGACTAGGGGGAATTGATAGAGGACAGTACTGCGATTCTTTTAAGGTATAATAAATCCTGGAAAGACTCTAGGTTCCTGGGTATAGACCGGCAAACTTTTTAAAATTCCAAAAAAAATTTCTAAAAGTGAAATCGTATATGAACTCATAAATCGAAAACGATTCCCTGTGCCTCTACAGGACTAGGGGGAATTGATAGAGGACAGTACTGCGATTCTTTTAAGGTATAATACACTACTGGAAAGACTCTAGGTTCCTGGGTATAGACCGGCAAACTTTTTAAAATTCCAAAAAAAATTTCTAAAAGTGAAATCGTATATGAACTCATAAATCGAAAACGATTCTCTGTGCCTCTACAGGACTAGAGGGAATTGATAGAGGACAGTACTGCGATTCTTTTAAGGTATAATACACTCCTGGAAAGACTCTAGGTTCCTGGGTATAGACCGGCAAACTTTTTAAAATTCCAAAAAAAATTTCTAAAAGTGAAATCGTATATGAACTCATAAATCGAAAACGATTCCCTGTGCCTCTACAGGACTAGGGGGAATTGGTAGAGGACAGTACTGCGATTCTTTTAAAGTATAATACACTCCTGGAAAGACTCTAGGTTCCTGGGTATAGACCGGCAAACTTTTTAAAATTCCAAAAAAAATTTCTAAAAGTGAAATCGTATATGAACTCATAAATCGAAAACGATTCCCTGTGCCTCTACAGGACTAGGGGGAATTGATAGAGGACAGTACTGCGATTCTTTTAAGATATAACACACTCCTGGAAAGACTTTCGGTTCCTGGTCATAGACCAACAAACTTTGGGTAAGTTAAGAAACTTTGAACATAATAGTTCACATGGTTGATAATTACTTCAAATTTTTTTCTTCTTCTCCGTTTCACTTCATTCATCATGAAATAATACCAAAGGAAAAAGACTACTGTAGGGGCTTGAAGTACTTTTACTTCTTTTAATATTTTGATACATTTATTAAAGAAAACATTGATGGAAACATTTTAAGAGAGATATTCTTATTTTTACATTTTTAATATTAAATAAAACATTTTGCATTAGAAAAATATTATTTACTCAAAAATACATTAATAAATATATGTATATGGTGCATACATAATAAATATGTATACAACATATTTATTAGAAATATTTATTTTTACTGAAAAAAAATTTTAAAGACTATTTTGCATTAGATTTTAAGAAATCTTTTTTATTTCAAATAAAAAAGTAAATTAAAAATCTTATTACTTTTTTTATTAAATCAAGACAATTATCGAAGGTCGATAATAACGTGCACCCGTTATTATCATTACTTCTTTACATGTGGCAGCATCACAGATAATTAAAAAACGCTGATAATAATTAAAAATCGCTTTCTTAAAAAAGTAAATTATTCAGTAGTCATCAGTTATTAAAAAATACATGTTGCAGCCGACACATTGGCGCTTGTTTTTATATAAATTTTTATATAAATTAAAAAATAAATAGCATACAGTAGCAAATAGTATATTATATAATTTAATGCACAATTTCGTATGCCAAGTTTTGAAAGATTTATTACTACTTGGTCTTTCCATCGAAGTTTTGGACGCCCTCTTCTACGAGTTCCCTCAGGATTTATTATCGAACGCTTTTTTTGCTGGAGTATTTTTAATCCATTTGCACAACGTCTTAGCCAACGCTACTACTTTGACGATATTCACAGTTGACGCAGACTGGTCCAAAGAGCTTCGTCAACTTATCGACCTGTATTATAATTGTATCCGATTTTATTTGTTTTAACATCGAATAAAAGAAAACATTGCGCTTTAGAATGGAATATCATTGTCGATAAATTTGTAAATAAATTTTTTTTATTTATATCTAAAACAAAATGTGTCCACTTTTTTGAATTTAGTAGCTTTTTATTGCTTATTCTTATATGAAAGTATATAAAAGTTTATATCAATATAATAAGTTTAGTTCCTAATAAAACGTGGTATTAATTTTTTAAATCAGACGAAAAATCAAAAAGTTATTAAGCATTTTATAGAGAAACTACGCCATGTACTGCTTACTAACATGGTAATATGGCATGTAAACATTTTGATGAGAAATTCTATACAAAAAGTATTTACTTTGCATTTAAAAAATTTTAACTTTGGAAAAACTTTTGTTAATGTAAACCGATATCAATAATTTATGTCCCTTTTTTCTATATGGAAGTAGCTTTAAAAAACTGTATAAAAGTTGCTTATTTAGTGATAATCCATGGATTGATTAATCTTCTTTTTTTCTAGTATAAAAAGTTTTTATAAAAAGTAAGCGATCAATTCTTTTTGCTTTCTCTAGTGAACACGTTTTTGAACACAAAAATCAAAAATGATTCCGTGTGTATCTACAGGGCTAGGCGGAATCGATAGAGGTTTGCACTGTGATTCTTTTAAGGTATAACACACTCCTGGAAAGACTTGGGGTTCCTGGTTATAGACCGACAAACTTTTTAAAAACCAAAAAAAAAAAAATTTCTGAAAGTGAAATTGTATTTAAACACAAAAATCAAAAACGATTCCATGTGTATCTACAGGGTTAGGGGAATCGACAGAGGACAGTACTGCGATTCTTTTAAGGTACAACACACTCTCGGAAAGACTTGAGGTCCCTGGTTATAGACCGGCAAAATTTTAAAAATCCAAAAAAAAAATTCTAAAAGTGAAATCGTATATGAACACATAAATCGAAAATGATTCCGTGTGTATCTACAGGGCTAGGGGGAATCGATAGAGGTTTGCATTGCGATTCTTTTAAGGTATAACACACTCCTGGAAAGACTTGGCGTCCCTGGTTATAGACGAACAAACTTTGGGTAAATTTAGAAACTTTGAACATAATTTTTCACATTTTAGATAATTACTTCAATGTTTTTTCTTCTTCTCCATTTCACTGCATTCATCATAAAATAGTACCAAAGGAAAAAGACTACTGGAGGGGCTTGAAGTATTTTTCTTCTTTTAATATTCTGGTACATTTATTAGAAGAAAAGTTTAATGGTTGAAACATTTTAAGAGATATTTTTATTTTTAAATAAAAACATTTTACTATTTTATTTTACAATTTATTATATATAAAAGAACTATTTTAAAAATTGTTTCATTTTGTTAACTAAACTGTTTTGAATTTTTTTTTTTTACTTTTAAAAAAAAAAATCTTGTTTTATTTAAAAATACATTTATTATTAGTTCAATAAATCAAAAGAATTGTTAAAGGTCGGTAATAATGTAGATTCCTATTATCGTTGGTACATAACATGTGGCAGCATTAACAGAAATGATGTTGATTAATCGCTGCAATGAACTACTTTTTTCAGATTGTAATTTAAAATCGCTAAATCTTAAAAAAATAAATTATTTTATAATCATCATTGTCTTACCAGGGCTGCCAGATTTAGAATTTTGGGGATATTGGATCTCTTGAAAGGCGAAAAATTTTAACCTGGGAGTTTATTGGGGATGTTTGATGCTTTTTGGTGGTTTCTTACAGTTTTCCATTTAAGTTTTTCACATATATTGCTTGTTCAAATGTATTAAAATTGCCAAATAATGACAATTTTTTTATTTTACTGTCGCATTTTTATGTAAAAAATATTAAAAAATAAAATTTAAGTATGAAATTACTTGCTATTTTTATTCTATATGATATAGTTTTCAAGAAAAATCGTTCCTTATATTTTCATAAAAAATCGACCAAGTCAGACCTATGGGAGGTACCAGAAATAAATATCCGATTTTGACCAAATTTAATAGCAATGGTACTTCTTAAAATAAATAGAATTACTAAAAAAATTAATTTTATGATTTAATGGAAGTTAAGGTAGAAACATAATTGGGACGAACGACTATTTTCGTCCAACACAACGAATTCGGTTTTAAAAATTCGTCTTGTACATTCGTCTATTGAACACATTTGGGACGAATAAACGTTGTTGACGCCATTTTTTTGAATTTTTGATTGCCCTTTCGTACATATCGCGCACTTACACCATTTGCATTTTTTTATATTTTATTCTTTGATTATTTCACAAGATAAATATTTTTAGTTAATTTTATTTCAAATAAATATTTTTTGTTTACAAATTTAAAGGTGACCATATTTAACAAGAACTCATACAATATTTAATATTTACAGCAAAAAGGAAATACAGCCACTCTACATTCGTCGTTCGTCTGCGTATGAAATGGAAATAAACCTATCGCACTGTTCCATACGCACGACGAATTTCGTCGTACGCATCTATTGTGAGCACTTTCATATAAACCCATATGTTCCATTTCGAACGACGAATATTCGTTCCGAAAAATTGGTCGTTCGTTCCAATTGTGTTTCATTCTTTATGTATAATATACGTAATAATATTTAAATTTTTTGTTTAGTTCTTAAAATAAAAGCTTATTATGTCGATAAAAATTGCGGTAAGTCGATAAAAATTGCGATTTAATGCAAATAAAATATCTGGCAATATCATTATATAATTTGCCAAAATAGTCGCCGAATTGTTAAAAAAAATCGCTAAATTAGTTAAATAATTTCAGTTGGCCTTTCCTCAATTTAAATTAAATTTTTTTATGTAAAACAGAAAATTACATAAATTGTAGTGCGTTTATTTTAAAGAATTGTGTAAAAAAAATAATTTTGTTCATTGCTAAGCAATAATAATTGTGAGTGTAATTTAAAATCATTTTAAAGATGTTTTGATAAAAAAGATCTTTTATCTGAAATCACTTTGTAATTTTATAGATTTTCGAATGAAATTTGAAGTTGCAGTTTGACGTGCAATATAAAAACTATTGAAAATACGCAAATTTATTGGCATATTGTACAAATCCATTTAACATTAAAATATTGATTTATTATTCGATATTTATAATATAACGACTTTTTTCGGAAGTCTCTCCATTAAAAATTTTACAGTTGCTTTTGCCATCATTTTGGAGGAGGTGGTTTTGGATTAGGTTGTTCACCTGTAAAAAGTTTGTCACACAAAAAATTTCTTTGAGAGTTTGTGTTTTTTCTTTGTCCAGAACTCTTGATGAACATTGCCTCGTTCATCAGGAACATAAAAATTTTGGCTGGGAAGTTGAGAAAAGTTTTCCAGTATGTTTGTTTCGTTATCCATCACACAACTGGTTTATTTGTTTTTAAAATCTGGGGCCTTACTCTGTAATTAGATTAAAAAGAAGATTATTCGAATCACAATGAGTTAGGTATATAAACACGAAAGGTTTTTCTTTCGAATCAAATTACAGAGCGCCTTATGTTGGGTTTATATAATTCAAGCGGCTGACGATTGAGTGAAATTTACATGTATTTTGTTTTTGTTACAATAACAATTTTTCAATTTTTTCACTCGTTTTTTATACCTTTCACCATTAAGTAAAGGATATTATAAGTTTGTGTAATAGTTTGCTATTTTTTTATTACTGATCGTATACCCCACATTATAATTTGTAAATACACACTTTCGTAAGTGCATTAAAGTTATTGACTTGGCGATATTTCTGGCGGTTATTGTCATGAAATTTGATAACGAGCTTCGTAAGATTATTTCCTAAATAGTATATCGTCGATTTAGGAACGATATACGCAAAATGAGAGACTTCCTAAAAATAATTTAAAAACCGATTTATTTAATTTTGTAAAATTGGAAATAACTTATATATTTTCAGGGGTTTTGCCATTTTATGGTATTATGGTAATTCATGCATGCCTTAACTATTATAATATTTTTTCTATTCGCAAATTTCTCGAAACTTGACAAAATGTGAATCTAAGTGCTATAAGAATATAAATTTTTAGTAATAATTTGAGTATATGGGCAAATCCTGCGTGACGGACGATACATTTGTACAGA